>BTHU01000016.1:9496562-10096562 GCA_036184795.1 Tokudaia tokunoshimensis
TAATTATTAATAAAAATACTCTTTCATTTGCTCTGCAGAACATTATTTTTGCATTAAAATTATTTTTTCTTACTATTAAAGTGTACTCAAATGTGGATATAGGGGAATTAGATATTTCTTAACCAGAGCAGAAGTTGTTCCTGTGGAAACCAGAATTGCAACAAATGCAGAGGAGTCTTAAGAGGATGACTGTTTTAAAAGTTATATTTATAAAACACATATTTGAGTTTATGGCTATGCCTTCAGTTAGGATGTCAAAGAAGCACAATTCCTTGACAATACTGTGAGTTCACAGCAGTGAAGCATCACAGAAGAAACTGAACAATTTTCTATAAATTTAATTGCTGCTTTGGAATAATTATGTCTAAAGGACAGGATATATATTTTATTATCCATCAGCTTCTTTTTTTTAACAGAAATACCAAGCTTTGTACAAGTCAATTATTTTTGATAGTTTCTGTAATTAATGTTTAATTATATTTTATTGCCCTCATTTTATTACATCACCTTGGTGACAATTGAAACATTTCTAAATGCTGAAAATCTAGACAGTGTATTTTGTGTTACACTATTACCTTTTTAACACTTCCATGAAATTCCAGGATTGGTGGATGGATGTCACCATTTCTTGGAAAGCAATATTGAACCTCTCCTTTTTATACTTGCTTATCAGAAGAACACTACTGTGTAATTCAAGACAGAACAGTGTAAATCATGCATTCTTTTAAAATCTTTCCATGTTGTTAATTATTTACTGCTATTATGATTATGTATGTGTGTGTTGTCTCTGTGAGTCTCTGTGTGTGTGTTGTCTATATATGTGTGTGTGCATGTGTGTACATGTCTGTACATGTGTGTGTGCGTATGTAGTATGTCTGTGTGTGCATGTGTCTGTGTAGGGTAGAGTGTGGGTTGCATGCATGCCATGGGGCATGTGCCAGTCAGTCAAAGGACAGCTGCCAGGATTCATCTCTCTCTTTCCACCATGGGTTTTAAGGAACCCACTCAGGTTGCCAGCTTGAGAGCCAGCACTTTACCCTCTGAACCATTTTGCCCATTCCAGCAGTGTCTTCTTTAATTATCTGAATTGCAAATTGTTTATAGGATGCATTTGTCTTATATCATGTTCTGAATTGCCCTAAATGTATATTGCAAAATGTATGTCAAAAAGACAATGTAAGTAGAATTTACTCTTTGAAGTTTGGGGCTTGTTTGTATTCATGACTGGGAAAGAATCTACTTCGTGCAGGACCCACATTAAAAAAACAACACTCCCATTTTCCTTTAAACATTTAAAAAAAGCACTAGTGTGTAGGACAAGGAAATGGTGAAAGGAGAAAAGGGGGCAACATGGGGCGTGAGTGGGGTGTGGTGGGGGCGGGGTGGGGTGGGGCAGGCAATATGGGAGGGGACCAAATGGATTTTGAAGTGAAGATCTTATTGATGTGGAGAAACACATCCTGCTTTGTAAACAACGCCAGTTAGCATGGCATTTCATGTCCTCCTGTAACTGGGAATCCTGCCAGTTCTAGGCTTGCAGAGACTATCAAACGTCGGTATTACATAGCAGTGCCTCCTAATCAACCAATTGACCAGTTGTGAGTTGGTCTCTACCCAAGCTTTCCTTTACTGCAGTACTTGTCTTATGCCTTTCTGCTCTTTGCCTTTCACAGCTCAGTCATTGTCAACACCTCCTAGAGAGTTGCAGTTGGGCGATGCTCTCAAGCACAGCCATATAATTTTTATGTGAAAACCACTTTGAAGATAATTATCACTTGTGTAAGGACGAGTGCATAATCGCAATCAGAACATGGTAATGTTAAACTTTATAATAAGCAAATTTTCCTTAAAATTCTAACATCAGTTTATCTCACTGTTCAATATGGAAGCTGGGGCTCTTGCTGCAGTAGTTTTGCCTGACCACATGACAAGAAACACAGATTTATGTTTATGTGCACATTTCTTGAGTATGGGTTTTCTGTCTCCAAACTGGACTTCTGTCACTCATGTGGTTAAGAGATAGTTTAAGTCAGTTCATTAGTAACATGTTATCTGTCTCTTATACATCATATTGTTAATGCTATATGCTTTATAGGGTTTTTTTTGTTTTTTGTTTTTTGTTTTTGTAATAGCTAGGGCAAATGATGTAAGAGGAGAAGTGGTTTTATAAATACCCAAGGAGAATGCAAAAATCCCGTCATGGTTATTGCGTGGTGATGTAAGAAGACACATTGTTATGTTATATGATGTCTCAAGCATTCTTTTAAGAATTGTGGGAGACTTGTAGAGATTCCTATGAGTGTCTAGAACATTCACACCAAGTAGATACACACATTCACATACTTCTCCAAGTTTTCCCCCTGACTTTCAGGGATCTCAGAGGAAACATTATACAATAATGTTTCAGGGGTGTGCTAAATACCTTTTTATGCAATTGCTTCCCATTAGAGTTAAATCTAACTTTCTGGCAGGGGTTATAGCCCTGAGTAAGATGAACTTGGTAGGCAGGCTATGGGGAGACTGCACCAAGGGCCTAGCTTTCATATATTAAAGTTTTTGTTAAATGTTCAGAATATCATGAAAGGCAACCAAAGACTTTCTACCTGAGTTTAGTCAGTCAACTTTGTACATACATAGTCATTTATAGAACTCCTTCAGCACGTGTATTTAGAGGTCTACTGGTGTGTGGCATGTCCCTCTGTCATGCACTTCATATCATTTCAGAGAAGGGCCGTATATTGGTGAAGTTCCTATTGGCAGCCTTTGCCTTTGGATACAAAAGCATTGCATGCTGTTCTTCTCCGGTAACCTGTAGTGTTTGATGAATTTGGCGGTGGTCAGGTTAATGATTTAAAAGGTACCAGAGGTTTTATTTGGTAATATATGATGTCCAGTTGGGATATTGCTTCCTCGCTGTTCATGGTAATTCCATTGAAACTCTATTTTATATATATATATATATATATATATATATATATTATGTATTTTAAGGACATCAACAGTATTAGGGTTTGTGGTTTTAGTTTTCTAAATGACTAAATGCTGGGGACTAAATCCAGACATAAGAATGCCATTATCTTTTGATAAAGGAGAATGGGCATCTAAGTCAGGTACTCATGAGTGTTCACTGGCTACACCCAGAACTAGTGTGAGAATCTAGTGTAAGGGTGGATCCTATTGGTTTCTCATACTTTCCACTTTCTGCAGCTTGGATGTCTTGGGATCCTTTCTCTTCTCCACTGGCTTAGCATATGTTCAACTTTACACACATTAGAGTCTTTGGGGAGAAGGACCCTCAATTGAGAAAATACTTCCCAAAGACTGGCCTGTAATCATGCCTGCAGTGCATTTTCTTAGTGAGAGATTTACATGCTAGGGCCCAGTTCATTGTGGGTGTGTCCATCTCTAGGTGATGGTCCTGAGAACCTCAAGAAAGCAGGCTAGCAGACCTTGAGCCAGGGAATCAGCAAGCAGCACCTCTCCATAGCCTCTGCATCAGCTTCAGCCTTCAGAGTTCCTGCTCTGACTTCCCTGGATAATAGACTACAGGCTGTAAGATGAAATACTCTCCCATCCTGAAAATTTCTTTTGGTCACAATGTTTTACTATAGCAGCAGAGACCCTGAATAAGATAGGAAGTGAGGATCTTGGCCAGCTTTCTGACATTATAACAAATAACTGAGACAACTTGTGAACAGAGAAGCTGTATTTTAGATTAATTTGGGAAGGTCTCAGTCTATAATCGATTGGCCCTGTTGACTTGGGCTGTGGAAAGGCAGTACATTGTGCTGAGAGAAATTGTTCTCCTGTGGCTAGGGCATGAGAACAAGAGAGACTAAAGGACTGGGGCCCCCTGATCCCAGTTGAGACTACTCCATGATGGAAGACCTTCCATGCTACACTATCTTGTAATATTTCTACCTTTAGTAGGTTTCTGTGAGCCATAAACAGAAGCCTTTGGAGGTCATTGAAGACCTAAATCAGCAGTAGATGGTCCTTTGAACTTGATGTGTACTGATCTTTATGTGGCCAGTATGCTATGAGCAGGCTAGGCTTATCCCGGCAGGTGCAATGGTCGTGCTGTTGAGAAGGTCTGTCTTTCTGGAATACAGAAGGATACAGAATGGTCTCTTCTGAGTTTTCCCCCTGTTCCTCACCTGATTATTTCTCAGGGAAAGAAACGATTGGGAAGGAGGCTTAGAGAGCTCTGTCTCAGAGCCTTCTGGGAAGCCAGATGGTTGGGTGTGGGGTTGTAGTCAGTTATGTGCCTCCCTTGCTAGGATTGTGGGGCCAGGAAGGAAGGGAAGCAGTGGCTACTTCAAGCCCACTCAAACAGCTTTTCTTGATTTCTTCCCCATGGAGGCCAGGTGGTCACTCATTGTATAAACCATTGACATTGTTCTCCAATATTCTCACCTTATGTCTGCCTCAGAACCTTTGCACTTTCTTTTTTCTGTGAATATCCTTCTCCAAGTTCTTCTTAGACTGGCTTTTCCCCCATTTAATATAGACCCTTAGTTCAGATGTCATCTTTGAGTCATCAGATCTAAAATAATCCCAACAGTAGCTCATGGTTAGCCTCATCCTTACTTCATAAGATTCTTGTTCATTATTTTTTTCTCTTTCTCCCCTCCTTGCTATCTAGAACATAAACCCATCATTGC
Organism: Tokudaia tokunoshimensis; assembly: GCA_036184795.1. Lineage (NCBI taxonomy): Eukaryota > Metazoa > Chordata > Mammalia > Rodentia > Muridae > Tokudaia > Tokudaia tokunoshimensis. The sequence goes on from BTHU01000016.1 coordinate 9,501,227, forward strand.
ATCCCAGAAGAGAGGCCAGCCTGCAGTAGGTACTCAGTAGACATCTGCCTGGTGGGGGAATGGTGACTTAAAGTAAGCATGGCATGCACTCTGCTTCTTCCCAAGGAGACATTCATTCACCTGCTTCATGGTGGGACAGACCAGCCAGCTAAGTTTTATATCTGTAACACTTGGCTCACAGTAGGCTCCTTAGCAAGTGCTTAGAAATAGAGGACAAGGTGGCAAATTGTGTGGCTATCAAAGATTGTCTGATTATCCCTGAGCCTCATAAGGAGTGATGTGATTCAGGTGATGCTTTTTGACATGATGATAGTAATTTGGGAAAAATGTATTTATTTCAAAGGGTTATCATCACTGAGTGTGCATAAAATGCTTTCTGATCACAGAGGTGAGTGGACTAAATGTAACAGTACACACACACACACACACACACACACACACACACACTTCCCAGGTATTGTCACCCATGCAAGTGTGGAGAAGCTCTGGAGAATCTAGGTTACCTGACTTAGCACGTATGACGTGTGCAGTTGTCAAGCAGGGAAATCTAAGGCCTTAGCATTTGTCAAGGAGAATTCTTCAAAATTAGCTTTTCACTCAATATGATATGGTGCCACATATCTGGCTATAATCTCACCGCCATGGGCCCTGCCAGAACAAGAGTCATCATTTAGAAACAAGATTCAAATATAAAGCGTTTATGGACTCTTAAAACCTTAGTATTATCCCAAAGGAAACTGACAACTGCAAAGTGTTTCTTATTAGCACCATAAACAGACAAGGAGAGAAGCACAGCTTTCACCCCTTACATTTAAAGCATCTCATTAATACAGCCGGAGCAGCCCCATGTCAGATGTTTCCAGAAGCACGGTTTGAACAAAGAGCTCAAGGCGTTCATCTTGTAGAGCTGAGAGAAAGATGGTGGTCATGTCTGTGTCTCCTGAGAGGCACAGCCTGGGTGAAGGCAGGCGTAGAAGGTGAATTTCTTAACTTGGATGCCGCATTTCAGTTTTGCAAATACGTTTCTTACACCTCGGTCGATTTGAAGCGAACAAGCTGTACTGTGGGAAAGATTGATTCTGAGCAAAGTGAAAAGGAGACTCACGTGGGCTCTTCTCCCCTCAGTTCAAGAATGGGGTCCTTTTGTTCATTTACATGATTAGCTCAGTTGAGTATAAGGACCTTTGGCCTACACTATCAGCAAAAGTCTGAGTGTTTCTTAAGTTTGTGGTAACTGAGCATGTGTAGCTGTTCTGCTAGAATGTAGAAAGCCAGATTTAGAGTAATAACTCCTCCTGACAGTCTGCCAGTTACTCTGGAACCTTCCCTAATAGGACTGTCACTCCAGAAAATATGCTCAAACGGCATATTTGGAAATGTTGTTCCCTCCCATTACACATCCTTCATAGTGACAAAATTACAAAATCATAACATTTGAATTATATATATATATATATATATATATACATACATATATACATACATACATACACACACACACATATAAATTGGGGAATAAGTTAATCAGTCAGTTGATTTTTTTCTTTGGATTGGCATGCATAATTATGGAGACTAGAAAGTTCATAATCCACATGGTAAGCTGGCAGGCTGGGCACCCCAAGAAAAGTCACTGTTACAAACCAATTTAAAAGATATCATTTGGCAGAATTCTTTCCGCCTTGGGAGACCCCAGCCTGTTTTTCTTGATTCCTTTGACTGATTAGATAAGACTTATCCTCCTTATGGAACACAACTGAAAACTTTACTGATTTTGATGTTACTCTCGTCTTAAAAAAATTTTTTTTTCACAAAGATGTCAAGACTAATAGTTGAGCAAAGAACTAGAAAATGTGGCCAGACTAAGTGGGCATGTAAATCATTATTTGCTCTTCCTCCCTGTCTTCCTCCCCTCCCCTCTTGTCCCCACCACTGGCACCATGTGCCCTATGATATTTTGAGCAGTTGGCATGGATGAACTCTGTGACTTCTCTATAGCTATATAAGTTTCTGGAACATCATTTTCTATATTCATTGCTGTACTTAGCATCAGGGAGGCAAATGGTTCATCTGAGTTGGTCCTCACGAGTCTACCTTCCCATGTAGTTTCCTTGAAGACAAAGCAGGAGTCTTCTGTCGTTTGTCAGGAACTGTTTACTAAGGGAGTGGCAATGGTTCCCTAACCCTAACCCTGAGCTTCTGTGTGTAAGGACTGGACTGAGCACTCTTCTCTTCAAACAGTTAAAATATATATCTAAGTCTGGATATTCTAGTTTGATCCAACCAACAGGATTCCCCCATCGACCAACACTCTTGAGTCTTTAGGTCCTTGAGATGTGTGACCTTCTTCTCAGACCTTTTTCATTAAAGTTTCTTCATGCTGCTCTTCTGTGGACTCTGGTGGCTGTGAGAATATCTTCTTTCTTTCTCTCCCAGGAAACCAGTCTTATGACTGTCCTTCAAAAAGTACATTGTACTTTTCTTACTGAATATAAATAATAATCTCAGATATGTGCATCCAGGGGACACAGTTGCTATAGCGTCCCATGTGGGCATCTATCAGGGCAGTCCCATGGTTATGTCCAAGGTGGAGGAGGTTAGTAGAGGATTTGCATGCCAATAATTCTTGGAGGAAGAAATCTCCTGTTGATGAATACAGTCACTTCTCTGATCTGTCATGTGTGTCTAACAAGCCGGATACTGAGTCCGAACTCTAGGAATTTCTGCTCAAGAAGCCGAGCCAGCAAACACAGTGAATTCTAATCCTCTTTCCTTCCTGGGACCAAGTTAGAAGTTACACATTGTTCCTTTACCGCTGTGTGATTTCCTCCAAAAAGGAGGTTCCAGCCATAAACTCTGTAAGCACACAAACACTTCCCAGTCTGTGTCGGCTTGAATGTGGATTGGATAGATAAGGAGATCCCTTTGTTCTCTAATCCTCCTCCTTGCTTCCTGGCTATCTCCCTGAAACTTAGCCGGCTTGTTTTCCTTCAGTTCCTGGGTGGTCCTATTAAGGAAAATCCTACCTTCAAAGCAGGCCAGGTGATGATCCTCAGCTCTTGGAGCTGTTGGGCCACCATCCTGTGGGCTTCCTGGGAGCCCTAGCCAACACAAGACCCCTTCCAAGGAGAGATTAGCCAAGCACCACAGGGATGCCTCTGCTAATCTTTCAATGGTGGCCAATTTAGGTTCTCTAATTAATACCCAGTTTATACCCAAATCTGCTTCCCCAAAGGCTCTAGAGACAAACAGGAAGAACAGAGCAAATGGAAGCCAGTGATAGACTGGTCATGATTTCTCCCCCTTTGTCTATATCTGTTTCTTCATTTGTTTTCTCCACAGGCTCCATAACCAACCATCATATGTGAGTGTTTCTCCTCTGATTTAGAGTGTGACATTTTTGTTGTCAGAATTCATATTCCTACTTTCCAACTCCTCTGTTTCTTCCTGTTGCTTTCCCTGGGTGATACTTCTTGCCACTCCAGTAGCCAAAAATGACAGGTTACTAGGACTCTGAAGGTTTGTGGCTAGAGTAATAAGTTTTCCCAGACCCTACTCTGTCACTGAGCACTCAGATCCCTTACGAACATCTTTTAGTGAGCTGGCCTAAGTACAAATGTATTCTACTTGGTAGCATGTTTAAGACTGCAGAGGTGGTGTATAGCATGGGGCTTTCAGTATGGACATGTTTGGATTCCTAGAGATACCAAAGGTTTGCAGCCATCATATGCTATGTAAGACTGTCACACTCCTCAACTGCATGCAGACCCTGGAGCTGCAAAATCCCTGTTTCCAAATAATGTAGCAAAACTATGTGTTCTCAGGAAAGCTCGAGGTACTTTATTAGTATTCTGAGAACTGTATTATTTCATAGACAGGCCTTAAACAAAGTGCTACCCTTTTCCCCTTGAGAGCTAAAGGCTGCTCATTAAATATTTGTACAATGAATGAATAAGAATAATGACCACAGATAAGTAGTTTGACTAAGGGACGTAAGAGAGAATTCTTCAGAAGGTACTACAGAAATGTCTGATATGCTCTGACCATTGATTTGTGGTGGCTGCTCTTCCAGAACTTAGAGACTCAGGGAAGGCAGTTCTTTACAGATGGGATGAGAGAGCGCCCACACAGGCTGGAGGGGTGACGTTTACTTACGTTATTGAGGGGCCAGGTATTTTGGAGACTAAGAAACATACCCCTTTCTCCCTTCAAGAATTCAAAACTAACTGAAAAAATAAGTCAGCCATGACAGATGCCTGTAGAAAAGCTGACCAGCAGAGTGTCTTTTTTCTCCTGGGACCTTTGACCTAACTCCGCCCCATGTGTGTATTTGCAATTTTTCCTTCCATTCCGTGCTCTGTTCTCCTCCTCTGGTGTTAGTCATACTGGAACATTTGCTTCAGGACATGGGGAGGGGGTCACGGAGGCCCCAGAAACTGCCTGTTGCTTTAGGCTGTTACATCTATAGCACTTTCTCTGCTAGGTCCCCACCATGAGAGTGCTTGGAGAGTTTTGATGATAACTGTATGAAAATGCGTATCTCTTATCCATGTCTCTTCTAAACCTGAGGTTGACAGCTTAGTGCCAAATGTAAGACCATGTGTCCAGACACAGTATGGCACTGGTCTAGAGAGAACTCACACTTGATTTGTGAAGTGCTGTCTAGTCTCAGGGTGGAAAGAGTCCTGGAACCAGAAAGAGTTGCCATCTTTCTGCCAGAGAGACTTTGAATGAATTTCTAGGTCAACACCGGCTATGTTGTGTGGTTAAAGTTCTTGCAGCTCCCTGTGCATTCCTGAGACGTGACTGGTTACCCTGGAGCTTCTGGGAATGCCTCCAGAGCTTGTGATCATGGAATAAGATGAGAGATGGCCATTGTGATGTCCGAGGAGATCGGCCGGAGGTGAAGGTGTCCTTGGTCTGGTCTGTTAATACCAGTCACTGTCCTTGTTAGCAATCCAGCCTCTTACTTCAGTGAGCCTCTCAGATGCTTAACTTAGAGCCACACCTTCCTTTTCAAGTCCATTGTTTTCCTGGTGGGCCTCAAAACCTTTAGGGCAAAGCCTCCAGGTTCTTAATGTTCAGTGTTGCATTTGTCTGAAAGAGGGGTCAGGCAGGGTTCATTACTGAAAGTACTGGGCTCAGATTGCCACAGTGCTGTCTTCCTTCCCTCCCGAGCCTTTCTGGAAACATAAATCTGTTCTAATTAAGAACATAGATATTTATTATCTGACAAGCAAATCCACTTTGCCCCTCTGTTAAAATTACTTCATTGCTGTGTGACTTCTAGGAACACATTCAACCTCAGTAATAAAAGGGCATTGGGTCAGGAAAGGACCAGATAACAAAAGGACTGTGCCCAACATTAGATCAGAAATAGCAGGGATCTCTGGAGCACAGTGAACAAAGCAGACTAGAGTCTGTAGTTGGCCCTGGTCATCTGTTTCCACAGGGTCCTGTGGGAACTGCTAACCTGCCTCCCAGTCTGAGTGGTCTTTTGAACCTCTTAAGGTATCATCTGATTTCGAGTCTGGAACCCCCACTGAAGAAGATTTTGTAAATGCCAGACAGACACATTCCAAGACTGTTTTTGTCATCCCAGTTCATGGCTGAAGAGGGCAGACAGGATGGACAGACAGGATTGGCAGAGTTGCATGGAATTTGTAAGGTGCAGGCTAGTAGGCAAGACAAGTCAGCACTGGTGGTCTGGTCCCTTGTAGACTTGGATGGTGGTGAAATAGTGTGTGCAGTATGTAATAGACATGTGTGGTAGAAATCCTCCTGGTTGTGTCTGTAGTGCCCTGAGTAACTAGAGGATATGCTGTTTCCAAGCCTTGTTTTCTTTAATCAACAGAAAACATAGAAGGAGAAGAAATAATCTTCTGAAATGTTCTTTCTCAAGAAGAACACAAACATAATGTACACTGGCTATAACATGACATCAAGGAATAAAAATATACATACTCTGTATGGGACAAAGGGTCAATCCCTGATCCCTTGCAGGTGCTGAGAGTGATCTAGCACTGAGCTAGACACTTGTCTACCCATAGTATTTGACCTGTAGAGGTAGGGTGATTGACTCAAAGCCACACCCAGGGACAGAGAAGAGCAGATAATTAAACATCATGATGTGAATTGCCTCTGAGCAGTGCCCACAAATAACTATCATTTTAAATACGTTAGAGCCTTCTTGTTTTACTTTCCATGGTTTAGTTACCCGACAGTCAGCCACGGATCTAAAGCACGAGATAGAGAATTCTGGAAATAAATAATTCATGAGTTTTTAAATTACTTTTATTACAGCATATGGGTATAATTGTTCCCTTTTATCATTAGTAATTGCTGTTAATCTCTTACTGTGCCTAGTTTATAAATGAAACTTTATCATAGCGGGTTGTGTGTGGGCAGAAATGAAGTATCCATGGTCTCAGGCATCCATTGGCGGGGGAGTGGGGGTTCTGGGAAGGCAGTGCATGCAGGGAAAGGACCGCTATATTTAAAGGATGAAAGAAGAGAATCCACCAACATCTGCCAACTCTCAACAAGCTCTCCAAGCTGGCCCCTTCCAGCTTTAAGCAGATAGCTCCAGTCTTGTCCTGGCCATGTTTCTTCTCTCTAAAGGGGGAATGACACACTTTGATTTTGCTGTGGTGGTCAGATGCTGAGAGTTGCCTGTGGGCAGAGTGTGTAAGTCACTTTTCTTGACTTCACCTGGAAGTGGCATGACCTCAGTAACGGTTGAAGGAGTAGAGGATGACTCTTGGTCCTGATTGATTATGTCCAGAGCTAAGACCAACCAAAGTCAAAGTGAGGTGGGGTGGGGGGGCAGTGTTACATCTGCTTTGCCATTTTGTTGATATTCTTATTAGACAAACTGATCCTGGAGGAAAAAGTAAAACCATGTCTGGTTCTCAGAAACTTGAAACTGAACCAGAGAAAAAAAGAAATAGAACCAAGGAGGAGGAGGAGGAGGAAGAGGAGAAGAAGAAGCTAAGATTTTTTTCCTGTGACTTTAAGCCTATTTTCATATGAAATTCAATTCTAAATCTTTTTTTTTAAATATCTCTCCTTCTTTATTTTTTTATTTTTTATTTTATTTATTTATTTATTTTATTTTTTTTGTGGTTTTTGAGACAGGGTTTCTCTGTGTAGCCTTGGCTGTCCTGGAACTCACTCTGTAGACCAGGCTGGCCTCGAACTCAGAAATCCTCCTGCCTCTGCCTCCCAAGTGCTGGGATTAAAGGCGTGCGCCACTACCGCCCGGCTCAATTCTAAATCTTAAAGCAGTGGTTACTGGTATGTGAATGTGTAACCAAATTTCTAAGCTATACTCATATAAATGTGACCTTTAAAAAACGCACAATCTCGATCTCAGACCTCCTTAAAGTCTCATAGAAATGGAATAGTCTTTGGAAAGTATTAACATCTTTGTGTTTGGGGGTCTAACTTCTATATAAGCCCTGTGTACTAGCTTTAGACACTGGCTTTAGCACACTAAAGCTATCTCTTTAAAGAAACAAAAGCCCTTGGACATACTCACCCACATGATTCCCAAGGATGTCTGTAACGTCTGTAACCCTTAGGATGATCAGTCAAAGCTTTTGAATCCAAATCATCTTTGGTCAGCATCTCAGCGTATGCAGGGATGTGGGCATGGTATGAGGAAGAGGGAGGGGGAGGGGGGAAAGGAGGGAAGGCCTGCCTCAACCTTCAGGGGAAGTGTCTTCACCAGCATCAAGTTGCATATTCAGATGCCATAGAAAGCCCTGCGTGGCATCCCTGTGAGTGGCATCCCTCGGGACCCAGGTCAAGGAGAGTGCACCTCTGCAGCTCAGGCTCACAGAGCAGGCATCTCAGGGTCACCTTGTTCTCCAGTACAGATATCCTCAGGCACCTAGAGGCCCTCCGTAGGGGGTCAGGTGTGGGCTGTCCTGCCTGCCTGGCCTCTTAGCTGAGTGCAGCTTTAAAGGAAGATGTTTTCTTTTCCAAATGTTACTCTGCAGGTGAAAAGCATCCTTTTATCACTTCTTGTCTGGAAGATACAGAGTAAAGCTGTATCCTGTGGATCTTACCTGGTCATTGAGCACTGCCAGCTCAGAGGTCATCATCTTAGGTTTGGAGAGATGTTGGCTCAAAGACTTGTGACAATTTTCATATGTCACTGAAAGTGCTTTAACATCCAAATGTGTCTCTAGTTCCTGCCCTCCAGCACGGTGTAGGTAAAGCTTCTCCTGAGTGCTGTGCAGATATTTGGTGGCAGCCCAATCTTTTCAGTGGCTTATGAATACTGTTTTAAAGCAATCTTTGATTTCAAAATATTGGATGGAAATCGGATTTATTTTCAAAAGTTCTGAATCACCTCGTAATTTATTGTGTCTGAACTTGAATCTAAATCAAGTGAAGTCAGTTCAGTGGGACGTCTAGGGTGCTTTGTTTCAAGAGAAAAATTTTCCTAAAGTAAAAGTAACGTGAATTGAAGAGGGTTGGGGTTTTTCAGGTGATTATTTGACAAATGTGGGAGAACAAGAAACCATATTCCTTAAGCATAATCAATTTTCCTATAAAGCAAAGAGAGACCCAGGTTCATGAATAAAATGTGCCACTTCAGTGTTGAGCTGAGCTGTTCTGTAAGTCAGCTTTCTGTCATTGTGGCAATACCTGAGGTGAAAGACTGACTAGGAGAGAAGGTTTTATTTGGCTCATGGTTTTGGTGGGTTTTATCATGATGGGTTGTACTGAGGCAGAGCTTATAGTCTGGGAGCCCGGGTAGACCATGGCTGGGAGCCCGGGTAGACCAAGACTAGGAGCATGGGTAGACCAAGGCTGGGAACACTGGTAGAACAAGATTGGGAGCACTGTTAGCCCCAAAATGGGAGCACAAGTAGAAAAAGGCTGGGAGCACAGGTAGAACAAGGCTTCTCTCCTTATGGCTGCCAGCAAGCAGTGAATGGGGAGGAGAAGAGGATGTGGGGAGACAGAGGGAGTATAGCAGGGTGGAAGGATAGATATGGAGGAGAGAGGCTGTGCCACTCTCAACAGAAAATACCCAGCATCCTCTCTTCCTCTTATAGCCCCACTTTAAAGGTTTCACCACTCCCTGGTCATCCACAGACTCACAAACAATGTTGTGAAGTGTGGGCTTTTCAGAGGGGAGCACCTCAGATCCAAACTAGAAAAATAAATGTAGTTAACTGTGATTCTGTCAATATTGATCAAGTTATGAGTTTTCTAATATTATTTTTGTCTATCTGTATCATTTCTTAAGTCAGAACCCCAAAAGGGTTAAACCAATGTAAATTACTGTTCAGCCATTTCAAAAGCTGACTCTATAATCCATAGCATTTTATCCAGGACGTGACAGTTTAGTTCCTGCAGAGTGTGTGCGTACCTGTGTGTGCATGTGAATGTGTACGTATGAGTGTTTTATGTGTGTGTGACTCATGTGATCTCTGTATTCCACTGTGAAGTGTTTGTGATCAAAGTTCTCCTAATCAAAGGCTGTTGCAGCCCTGAGAGGCCTGGTATGAGTGTGTCCCAGACTAACTTGACAAGTCCCTGACAGCAGGCTTGATAACGTTCCCGGCTATGTGAACTGAGGTCGGGTTGTCTGCAGCCCCAGCTGAGGTGTTACTTTGCCCAGCAGATTGCCAGGACCTCAAGAACCGGATCGTGTTCTCTGGCATCTTCCTATGTCTCTCACGGAAGAATGAGTGGGATTGGTTACCTGAAGTGCTGTGATAACGCAGTGGGTGCAAATTGGATCACTGCGCCTTTGGAGGTGGGTCCTTTCGTAGGTAGCAGCTTTCAAAGGTTTTGCTAGGGAAGGGTGAAGTCCAGCCCATTCTCGCTTTACAAATATAATCAGGCAAGTATATGCTGTAAAGATGACCTATAAAAACCTAGAGATGAGAGCATTCCCTTGTCTGCATCACCAAAGATGGGAACCTGTGTTTAATGAGAGATTGCTCTCTTCCTGTGCGCATGTCAGAGACTTAAAGACTGTTCTTCGCCATCAACGTTGAGGTTTTCACGGACTTATTTAGTCTTAGGCTTTAATCTTCTCTCTTAGTTAGTACATCTGCCCCACAGTGGCTGTTCACAGATTCTGACACATGAAACCACCTCCCACTGTGTCCTCCAGGCTCTCAGTGCACACATGCCTGCTTCTCTGAGGAGAACACTTTAGGGTCTTAGGAGTTTAAAGCCACAGAGAGCCTGTGAGCTGGGTGGTTATGACTCATTTTGAAACCTTTGGAAAACTGTGTAATTGCTCACCTCCCAGCTCTTGGCTTTGAAGCAAACCTTGGCTTGCACAGTTAGGCCATGACTAGTTGGGAGACGAGGGGTGCAGTTCTCTATCTTTCCCTCTAAGCAGGCAGGGATGCATTCTCTCCACAGGTACAGGATCACCACAGATCATCAGGACACCCACGGCCTGCATGTGATTACAGGCCTGGGGAGGAAGCTGTAGAAATTAATAACCATTATATCATCTGACTGAGGTGTTGTTTTGCAGAGTTTGTTTGTTTTTTTCTTTCTTTTTTTCTTTTTTCTTTTTCTTTCTTTCTTTTTTTTTTTTTTTTGACATTTGTGTGTGTGAGCAAAATTCTTGGCTTTGACCTCCGAAACTAATTTTTGGAGCCAGGTGAGATGTGAGAACCTTAGTCCAATCTCTGGATCCCACACGCAGTAAGGAAAGAACCAACTGCTGTAAGCTGTCTTCCAACTCACATAACCATGCAGATACACACATGGCTTGCAGCACACATGACATTCACACATGTAAACGCACATAAATAAAATAATAAAGTTTTAAACTGAAGCTGTGTTTTCAGGATCATTTCATCTGTCAGTATGTGCAGAGACGAAAGCAGGTTTGTAGAGAGAGGCGATGTGTGTCTGCGGTGTTTCAGAGACTGACGCTGATGTGCAGTGATATGATGGTGCTGGCTCATCTTACCCCTCGCCACCCTGTGTGCCGACCAGGCACTCTCTGTACTGGCTGGTTTTGTGTGTCAACTTGACACAGGCTGGAGTTATCACAGAGAAAGGAGCTTCAGGTGAGGAAATGCCTCCATGAGATCCAGCTGTGGGGCATTTTCTCAATTAGTGATCAAGAGGGGAGGATCCTTGTGGGTGATGCCATCCCTGGGCTGGTGGTCCTGGATTCTATAAGAAAGCAAGCTGACCTCCAGTTGAACCAGCACCATTTGTTGAAAAGGCTATCTTTTTTCCACTGGATGGTTTTAGCTCCTTTGTCAAAGATCAAGTGACCCTAGGAGTGTGGATTCATTTCTGGGTCTTCACTTCTGTTCCATTGATCTACATGCCTGTCACTGTACCAATACCATGCAGTTTTTAACACTATTGCTCTGTACTACAGCTTGAGGTACGGGATATTGATTCTCCCAGAAGTTCTTTTACTCTTGAGAATAGTTTTAGCTATCCTGAGTTTTCTGTTATTCCAGATGAATTTTTGAATTGCTCTTTCTAACTCTATGAAGAATTGAGTTACAACATGCAGAAGAATACAAATTGACCCATTCTTATCTCCTTGCACTAAGTTCAATTCCAAGTGGATCAAGGACCTCCACATAAAACCAGACACACTGAAACTAATAGAAAGAAAACTAGGGAAGAACCTTGAACATATGGGCACAGGGGAGAATTTCCTGAATAGAACTCCAATAGCTTATGCTCTAAGATCAAGAATTGACAAATGGGACCTCATAAAATTACAAAGTTTCTGTAAGGCAAAAGACACTGTCAAAAAGACAAAGCGGCAACCAACTAACTGGGAAATGATCTTTACCAACCCTACATCCGACAGAGGGCTAATATCCAATATATACAAAGAACTCAAGAAGTTAGACTCCAGAGAGCCAAGTAACCCTATTAAAAAATGGGGTACAGAGCTAAACAAAGAGTTCTCACCTGAAGAATATCTAATGGCTGAGAAGCACCTAAAGAGATGCTCATCATCCTTAGTCATTAGGGAAATGCAAATCAAAACAACCCTGAGACTCTATCTCACACCAGTCAGAATGGCTAAGATCAAAAACACAGGAGACAGCAGTTGTTGGCCAGGATGTGGAGAAAGAGGAACACTCCTCCACTGCTGGTGGGATTGCAAGCTGGTACAACCACTCTGGAAAGCAGTCTGGCGGTTCCTCAGAAAACTGGGCATGACACTCCTGGAGGATCCGGCTATACCACTCCTGGGCATATACCCAGAGGCTTTACCTGCATGCAATAAGGACACACGCTCCACTATGTTCATAGCAGCCTTATTTATAATAGCCAGAAGCTGGAAAGAACCCAGATGTCCCTCAACGGAGGAATGGATTCAGAAGATGTGGTATATTTACACAATGAAATACTACTCTACAATTAAAAACAATAAACTCACGAAATTCCTAGGCAAATGGTCGGAACTGAAAAATATCATCCATAGTGAGGTAACCCACTCACAAAAGAACACACATGGTATGCAGTCACTGATAAAGGGATATTAACCCAGAAACTTGGAATACCCAAGATACAATTCGCATATCAATAGATTTCCAAGAAGATGGAAGGAGAGACCCCTGGTCCTGGAAAGACTGGATGCAGGGGAACGCCAGGACAGAGAAGCGAGAGGGGGTTGAATGGGGAAAAGAGGGAGGGAAGGGGGCTTATGGGACTTTCAGGGAGGGAGGAAACAGGAAAGGGGAAATGATTTGGAATGTAAATAAAAAAACTTAGAAAATTAAAAAAAAAAAAAGAAAGAAAGAAAGAAAGAAAGCTGAGCAAGCCAGGGGAAGCAAGCCAGTAAGTGACATCCCTCCATGGCCTCTGCATCAGCTCCTGCTTCCTGACCTGCTTGAGTTCCAGTCCTGACTTCCTTTGGTGATGCACAGCTGTGTAGAAGTGTAAGCTGAATAAGCCCTTTCCTCCCCAACTTGCTTCTTGGTCATGATGTTTGTGCAGGAATAGAAACCCTGACTAAGACACTCTCCTTCCCCCACATGTTAGGTAGAGCCACAGAAGTCAGAGTCATAGTCAGAGGGGTCCTCAACATGCCCTAGTTCTTCCATAAGTCTATGCATGCTTAGCATATAGCATTCAGTGTGTAGGTATAGCATGTGTTTGTGCCCATTAAAATATGTGAATTAGGTCATATGGGTTTAGGAACTTTATCTTAAAGCTTTTCTGGACAGAGAAGTGTGAATATCTCGCTCCGTACAAGCCCTGGGTGAGCCTGTTGCTGTGGAGAGGGGCAGGTGGAGCCCCGGCGTCTGGAACTGCTTCACACTCTTGCACACTTTTTGTTGCCAGCTCCGTTCTGTTTCTAAGCAGTCTTATGTGGCCCAGTAGCTGACAGTTCCAGGGAGACTCTGCATTATTTATTTTGGATCTCTAACTCCTTGCACAGTCTAACTGGCATAAATACATGTTTACCAAATGTGTGAATGATGGCTTTGTTTCAGATGTACAGCCTTTCCAGGGTATCATGAAAATATTTGCAAAGATTGGACACTAAATACCCTGTAGCATGCAGAGGATATCAGCAGACATCCTAGTATTATTGGTTCTTGATCCATAGTCATGAGGCTGTGGAGTATTTCCTGATGATAGAGCAAGTCTCCTGACGTGGAAGTCTGGGTATCAACTTTGGAGTAACATAAGTGCTTCACTAAGCGCTACGGAAGGTCTTCTTTGGACTCAGCCAATTGTGTCAGGGACTGGGCCTTCAATTGCTTCTGTACCTGCAGATCAGTACTCTCTACCTGGCCTTACCTCCAAACCAGTCTCCACTGAACAACCTCCCTTCTGAAGAGAACTTGATTCTGGGAAGCCTAGAAAAGACAGTTCTCCACGGAAGTGGAGGACTGAGTTTCTGCAAGTGTTCAACTTCAAGTTGTCCTTCTATCTGTTCAAGGTGAGGTATTCATTCCATAGGCTTCCACTGAGTGCCTTGAACACACCACAACCACACATGTGCTGTATACTAAGAATGTAAAGACATATATACATATATATATATATATATATGTAAATTCCTGGTTGTGATCTGTGGCAGTGAGGATCATTTCTTAGGATAGTTTACCTTCTCTATAGGCATGCACACTTACTAACACATTTATATGGTTACATCATTAGTAAGCTTGAAGAAATAGACAGTGATTAACCATGGCTTGTCTGACATAAGTTGTATCAACAAAGGAAAAAAAACCTGATAATGATAATCATTATAAAAGATTTAGTCACTTGCATTTTGATGCTCTAGTTGTAAAATAGAAAGTCCCTTTGGAGTATGTACCCCTAAGAAAATTAAGTTGACCAAATAGGACTTTGGGGTTTTTCATGTTATATCTACGGTTTCTAAATCTTTAACATATGAGGCTGGATCCTATAGCATTGCTGTTGATGTATGGCAGTAAACAGAGCAGAAGGTGGCTTCAGATTTTAAGCCATTTGATTGACAGAAGAAAGGTGTCAGAGCTTAGATGCCAGATGTCCACATCCACTCCTCTGCCCCACCCCCCACCCACAGTGACAGACCTCTTATATTTTCCAGACTTAAGTAAGAAGGTTAGGAGTTCAACTATTGTTTACTGAGTACAGACTGCATGCAAAGTGCTGTGTAAGCACCGAGGGGAATATTCAGAGACGACAGGCTGGGGCAGGGAGCACAAGGCATGAAGGGCAGTTTAGGTTCCAAGTAAGTAAGACACAGAGCAGTAATGTAATTTGTGGTAGAAGTAGCAGGCTTGAGACAGACAAAAGGAGGCAACTCACAGGTAGAACCTTGACAGAGACATAGGTATATATTAAATGCAGAGGGAATACATTGGTGGTGGGAAGGAGTCCCATCCAGAAGAATTCATATCTGTGCAGCAGATGGGAAATCCACTCCATCCTCTACAGTCTGTTGTAAAGGGGTTGTTGACTGGCACTTGGGCTCACAGTGAGAGACTTATGCAAACGTTTGGGGAGTGGCTAGAATAATTAGTCAGTCCTCTGTAGGGGGTTTGTTCTTAGGAGAACTCATGCTTGGAGTCATCAGCTCAGTTTCTCTCCTCTGTTCTGTAGCCGCCAGGAAACGGAGATGTTTCTTACCTTGTTATACTTAACCTTGCACAAGTAATTGTTAAATGACTTTACCTTTGTTTAATTTTATTAACAATAGTTAAAGCACCAAAAGATAATTCTGGGCATGGTATCACTGGTGTGTTCATGGATCCACTGAGCAGATGTGTTACCTGCACATGATCAAGTGTGCCAAAATTCCAGCATTGGTAAGGTAGATGGTCTCCAGGCCCCATCCTTTAAGGAGGAGGTGTTGGTAGTTGTTAGTTACTGGGGGAGGAAGAATCAATCACTCTTCTTTTTGGATCTGGTCACTGCAGGATTCCCATAGTCCCGTGAATGGTCTCCACTTCCCATGGTTCACACATGGGTGAACTGACTGGATTTATGATGTTAGGAGAGAAAATTGTTAAAGAAATATGGGGAAGGTTGGAGAAAATTATCAGCAAAAATGATTATATTTCATTGAATATACACAATTCCCACAAGTAAAGTATTTTTAAAAAAATTAAAAGACGAATTCTACGATCACGACATGTATCCGTGAATGTTCAGTGTGTACATACTAAAAACCTGGCAGAGACTCTAACATGTTCTCTTTCTTTGCTATGTGAGTAATTGTCACAATGCAAGGACATAAAAAAATTTTCTATTTGGAGAATATTTTTTCCAAAGCAAAATTGAATCATTACTGCAACAGACCTATGGGACAAGTGATTCAAACATGTCCTGCAGTGAGCGCCATAGACTTCATAGGCTTTTTGAAAACCAGCTGTCATGTGGTACCCAAGAGCCCTGGAATGGATTTCTTGGACTTTACATTCCAGTCAGCCAGAACACAGAGCTTCCCAGTCTCTTTTTGTTTCTTTTGCAAAAATCATGACTTCACTCTTCATAACCTGTAACTGCCCCTCCTGAGAATCCTTAGGTAGAATGTGAGATCGAGTACTGGCTGATGCTCCTGCTCAAAGTGTCTTTCTTCCACCTTTCCCATATGCTTTCCAGCATTGAACGTTGGTATCTGGGAACTGACACTCTGTCCTTGGCTAAGCTTCACAGATGTGCTGCTGACCTAAGTCCTTGTCAACACTGACTCTACAGAGCCATTTAACATTGCAGGGCTTGTCACTTGGTGTGAAGAGATGCCAGCTGTGAGGAGATTCCTATAGGTCAGGGTTAAAGGAACCATGGCTGTATTTTATCTTCACGTGGCCCTATAATATTTTATCTATACTAGAGCTCAGTTCCTGGGGTTACATTCTTCCAAAGGTGGGAAGCTGAGGGAATAGGGGTGTGTGTGTCTTCTTTGAAAGTATGTAAAATAAGGGACAGTAATAATGTTGATATCTCGGATCAGATATTGGGAATGGATAGGTACACACATGACTGGTATTCAGGATTGAGGAGTGTCTCCAAGACCTGCAGCAGAGCAGTAACCTGCCAGGGGCAGGAGCCCCAAAAGGCTGGCTTACTAACCCATAATATTATGAACAGAGAAGTGTGTTAGAGGTATGGAATTATGGGGGTTGGTCTCACCAGAGAAGTAGGGGAGGGGCTAAGCAGGAAGAGAAAACATGTTAACATGAGAAGATCTTTGGTCCTTTGTTCTTAGGACTGGTGCCACTTGGTTCCTCGTATATAGTGTCTATGCAGAAAAAAATCTCAGTTAACAGGTATGCCTGTCAAATCATGTGATGTATGTACTTATCAAGATAAGAGCATACCCACCCCTTTGTTCTAATGTAGCTCCCTGGCCTCCAGACACAGGCATTGACCTGACATCTGCCACCAAATGTTGTCTTTACCTATGCTAGTGTTCACAGGAATTCAACCATACTGTGGGACTGGGGCTCTGGCTTCTCTTCTTCCAGCATAGTGATTCTGCAATTCCTTCATGTTGTTGTATAAATACATGACAACCATTATGATACATGTAATTCTTATAATGCATTCATTGATCCATTGATGGAAACTTGAACTTTTCTATTTTGGAGATGTTGGGACTCAAATGGATGATGACATTGTGTTGCAAACCTATAGACAGATGTGTACTTTGATTCTTTTTATAAGTGCCTAGTGAATTGATGCTTATAGAGTATTTAAACACTGTAAAAGCATGTTCTGGTGATTTTAATATTTTACAGCTTACCAGTGAGCACTCTGCTTTTGGTGATATCATTTCACTTAATCATTCTTGTGGGCGGACATTGATGTCTATCGTCTGGCAGAGGTGATGGTGACTGCCTTTCACATTGTTGCATGGCCACTTGTTTACCTCCACTGTGTGTGTGTGTGTGTGTGTGTGTGTGTGTGTGTGTTCCCTCTAAGTAATTTATCCTTTGTCCTGACAACCCTTTTAAGCCCTTTAAATTTTGAAACAACTTTAGAATAACTGAAAAATTCACACATTTAGTACAAGGGTTCCTCAGTATTCATTTCATTGGAGTTAGGTTCTTATATGAAAACCTTGTACATTGAAAATGACAGAGATTCAAATAGTTAAAACATGTTTACTACACCCCAACACACACACACACACACACACACACACACACACAGAGAGAGAGAGAGAGAGAGAGAGAGAGAGAGAGAGAGAGAGAGAGAGAGACACATCACTAAAGCAGAGCAGCAGTTGGCACTTACTGTCCAAGGAATGAATAGAATTCAAAATATGCTCTCTACTGAATGCTTTTGCTTTTGTACCATTTTAAAGGAAAAAATAAAATCACAAGTTGAACTATGATAAGTACATTGAGTCTCTGTTTACTTTGGACCCAGCTTCTCCTGAAGTTAAAGTCTCACGTAACCATGGAACACTTTGGAACAATTAACAAAGCTAAGAATGATATCTATATGCTCTGTTAAATAAACTCCCAACGTTGTTGGCTCTTGCCATTACCCCCCCCCAACACACACACACACACACACACACACACACACACACACACACACACACACACCCAGTTCAGGACACAGACCAGGGTTCTGTGTGACATTTCATCTCCACAACTCTATTGCATTTCTCTGTCTGCAGTAGTTCCTCAGCCCTGCCCCTTTATAACATTGCCCCTTTGAAGACCACTCTAAAGGTTTGTAAACCAGCCTCCAGTTTGTGTTAATCTAAAGCATTTCTTGCTAGTAAGCTGTGATTATGGTTCTCTTTGCCTTTATATTTAGATCAAGATTGTCCCCAAGTCTATTTTTACATTCTTTTCTTTTGAGAAAAACCTGCTAGCATTTCCTACTGGTATAACGTCGAACCTTTTGATGACTTTAGGGACAACCGAGCTTTGAGAATAAGGAATCTTTTGGTGAAGCACGAATGTGTATCTGTCATTTGTCTTTGTTGCCTCAGTTACATTACAGATTTTTACATATAAAGACCTTGCTCAGGCTTTCTTGAGATCATTCTGGAATGTTTTCATTTTAAAATATTTTCATAGGAAGTATTCTTAACTGCTCTTATAACATTTAACTGCATCGTCTTTACTGTCTTTGGTTAGGTAAGAAGTTATATTTTCTACTGATTTCTGTCTTTTTTGCGTCATATTTTTGTAAACCGTGCCTTTTGAGCAACTGGCTTACCCTTATTCATAGAGTCTGCTGTCATTCGCCAGTACTTTTACCTTACTATGCAGTGAGCAGTGATGCCCACCGTGAGGCGAGTCTGATACTGCTAATACACGTTGTCCTGTTTGAACAGATCTTGATCAGTGTTGCTGAATGGTGACCGTGGTTATTAATATTCCCAAATAATTGACTTCTATCTAGCTTTGTCGATCTTTTTTTCTATTTGCCAATTTTCTATTTTATTAAAAGTCCTGGTACTTTATTCTGTGTGTCTGGATTAAGTTTGAGGTACTGTATATTTAACTTTTTGTCTTAAAGGAACTATGGTTATTTAGTAAGAGGGTGTTTAAATAATATGAATTACCTAAAAATATGGGATAGTTATAAGACTATTAGGTAAATTGAACTTAATGTCGGTTTTCTAGTATGAAGAAAAGTCATCTGTAGACAGAAAAACACCTCCACAAGTGTAGCTGCTTGCTATTAATAGCAGCTGCATGGAAGACTGGCTATGTTCATAGAAAGAGCGATCCTATGTTTTATTCTAGAATTGTCAAAGCAACACCTCTGTACATATGTATACAAGAGGGCCTACAGCATATCCTCTTTATACAATTAGCTTTATCTGAGATGTGGAAATTGCACATCTCATTTTAGTTGCTACATTCAGCCATCACCATTGATGCGAGAAACACACTCATTGTCTTTGAGATCGGCATTAATAGTCCTACGCTCGTGGTCATCTATACAAGGATGTTCCATCTGTGGTT
The DNA here is from genome assembly GCA_036184795.1 of Tokudaia tokunoshimensis. Taxonomy (NCBI): domain Eukaryota; kingdom Metazoa; phylum Chordata; class Mammalia; order Rodentia; family Muridae; genus Tokudaia; species Tokudaia tokunoshimensis. The sequence continues at coordinate 9,520,636 of BTHU01000016.1, forward strand.
TTTATCATTTTGGAGATGGAGCACAATGGAGAGAAATTATTCCATAGTACTATGGGAGGAATTGGTTATTATCATCCATATTCGTAAAATTAAGACCATAACTGAGATGCACCGTAAACTATAACCTCAATGATTAGTATGCCTTTCAAAGCACAACAGATAGGCATTTTTATGCCCCAGATGAAAATGGCCTTTCCCCCCTGAGGCTTAGAAGGATATAAGGTCTCCTGCAAAAGGTGTTTGGGATGACAGAAGAAACCCATATTTTTTGCAAATACTAAATTTTTTTCTTTTTTCTTTTTTCTTTTTCTTTTCTTTCTGAATTAGGATTTTGGTTGTATTCTTTTGTACCTTCTGAAAATGAGATGGGAACATAGAAATTTGCTATTGGAAGCAAGTTCTATTAAGATTTGATTTCAAATAACTGCTTACATTCACCTTCTGTGGCGCTGAGACAGCACTTGTGTGGGGGCTCCGCTACAGAGGCAGGCATGGGACACTTGCTTTGTCTATCTCAACACTTAATCAGCATTGATTTTTCAGAATAAATGGATGAATGAATGAAAATTGTGAATGGATTTTAAAATCAGGAGCAATTAATATCCTAAACAGGGCCTGCTGCGATTGCTAGATAGTACTCTGATGTTGACAACCTGTGTTGTAGAAGGTTGGGGCCAGACATCATGACAACAATTTGATCTGTTATTCTGCCTGATAAGGTGCCAGAGACTGAGAAGCTGGATAATCAGGCAATGGACATACTTCTTGTAGGGTTTTAAAAACACAAGAAACAATGAAAAAGTGGTTTCATTTAAATAATTATAACTTATTAGCTGAGGATGACTTTGTTATCCTGACCGTCCTGCCTCTACCTCCCAGGCACTGGGAGTGTGTGTGTGTGTGTGTGTGTGTGTGTGTGTGTGTGTGTACACCACATGCAGCCTGAGGAGTTATATTAAATAGTTCAGGGTATTTTAGCCTTTCTCTGTCACTGAAGCAAGATGATGTTTCAAAAACTTTTCCTAGTGACTTCAAGTTAGCTCCCGAGGTCTGCAGCCGGGTAAGGGCTCACCGGGAGGAATATGTGCTCAGCTTTGTTCTTCAATGGCAACAAAGCATATTTTTTAAATAATAGGAGAGAATCACAGGTTGAAGGATCAGTAAATTATTTATTTCCCTTAGGAAACCACACTGAAGGAAGAACGCTGTGTTTTCTCTCCCTTACCCTCCTCCCTTTTATCAGAATTGATTGTGATTTAGCATGTTGCCATTTGGTTCTATGAGAATTTGTTAGGAGTTTTCCTTCATCCTAGGATTTTTATTTTGGTAATATTTTCATGTAACAGCCGAGTAATAAATACCGAACAGATTTTTTTGTGTGTGCATTTTTGTGGGGCAGAAAATGCAGTGTCCTGTCAAGCAGCAGGCAGCAGCCCATCACTTACTTGTCTTACTGGATAATGCTGTGTCTCCTGCAGGTGTTGTGGAAGTCTCCTCACTGTTAATGAGATGGTGTCCAGTTACTGGTACCTAGAAGTGCAGTTAGGGGCATATCTGGATCCTTTTTGTGTGTTGAAAAATCAGATAGCCTGTTTGGCAATCCAATCATAGAATCACTAAAGGATCTGAATAGTTATAGAATAAGATTTCAGAAGCTTAGAGTCCAGGTCCAGGGCTCGAGGTTGGCCTAGGGCTCGAAAATGTACAGAGCATCCTAGGATGCTGTTACTGGGGCTGAGAGCAGGGAAGGATTAATGTGAGTGGGTAGAATCTTTTCTATTTGCTCTCCCAGACAATTTCACTCCACCTTCGGTGCCATGGAAACCCTCCTATAAGAACCACCCTGTAGCCTCCTGCCTTCTAGCATCACGCTGAATTCAAATAACCAGAGAGTCCTTTAGGCGTGAAAGGCAGTAGACCTGTTTCGGGGGGCGTGGGGGGCCTATGGCAGGAGGTTGGGATTTCAAGGCTGGCCTGGGTCTAGCAAGACCTTATCTTAAAAACAAAAAAGATAGGAAGGAGAAAGGCACACAGGGAAGGATTTCCTAAGCCTGTGCAGAGTTCTGAGCCCTGCCATGGTTGCTCAAATTCTGCATCATCATCATAGGGCAGGAGTCATCAGTTTGGCCCAGGATGGATGATAGGGCCATTGTCACCAGGTTAAGGTGGCACCAGTTCTCTCTGCAGAAGTTACTAGTAAGTACTATTAATATGTGCATTTGAGGCTGGTGGACACTGTATCTCTCCACAGAAGTTACAATTAATTCTACTAAACACACATGTGAGGCTGGTGGACACTATCTCTCTGCAGAAGTTACAATTAAGTCTACTGCCATGTGCATTTGAGGCTAGCAGACACTGCATTCCTCATCCTGCTTCCACCCACTCACTGATTGTCCTTGCCTGAGCCACTGTACGTGTCAAAAGCTCATTTTATAATGGTGTCATGACTTCCGTGTTAATTAGTTGCCATCTCTCTGTTTACTACTTAGCATTCCTTTGTAAGAAAGACTTTTTTCTTCTACCTTTCCAATATACTTAATTGGTATAAACTCAGGGAGTTTTGCTTCATTAATTAGATATTGGCCATTCATCCACATTATTTTTACATTTACTAGATTCAGCCAGTGGAGGATGCCCTTGGGCAAGCTCTTTTCCATTAGACATATCGTCGTTATTCCTGTATTTGGTGCAGGGTGTTCTGGAATTCTCTTGCAGCTCTAGATTCTGGAATTCATTGTTTCTCAAGGCAGCTCCTTTTCCTTTAGAAGCTGAATCCAGAGACTCGGAGTCTGGGTGTCTGTGCTCAGCACTCGAGGGTTGTTTCTTCCAGTTGCTTTCAATGCACACACATTTCATGTACTCTATATACATGTCTGCATACACATGCACACATCTGTGATGCATGTCTGCATACACATGCACACAACTGTTGATACATCTCTGCATACACACGCACACACACACACACACACACACACACACCTGTGATGCATGTCTGCATAGACATGCACACACCTGGATTGCATGTCTGAATATACAAGCACACACCTGTTGGCACTACACTATTATCTGTCTACCTTGCTACTCAATAGTCAGAGTCCATTCCGACATCTCAACTTCCATATTCATTGCACTGTTCATCCTTATCCCTCCCTCTCTCTGTGTTTCCAACCTTTTTTTCCTGACAGCAAGAAAGCTGTATCCACTGCAGAGTGTACTTCCTTTGTTGCTGGATATTACAATAATAATTTGAAATTTATATTTCATTCTTCAAAAACAATCAGACCTACTCTTCTTCAGTGTTTGTTTACTATAATTCTTTATACTCTGTGTGTGTTTGGCATGGCACAGTGTGGTACAATGGTAAGGGTGACAGAATAAGACCCCGTCCTTACCATTAATCTGCGTCAGCTTCCCAGCCTTCTTTTTCTCTCTGAACTGAAGGAGAAAGGTACAACTGGCCTCATTTGCTGTCTCTGAGAGCACAGTGGGCCTTGGAGGGATCACTTGCTGCTCTTGTGTAGAGCTCAGATTCGGGTCCTAGCACCTACATGTTTGCTTACAATCACCTTAACTCCAGTTGTAGGAAATCCAATGTTCTCTTCTGCCTTCTACAGGCAAAAGGCGAGTGCATGCTACATGTACATGTGTGTGCATAAAACACTCATTTACACAAGAGAAAAATTAATGAAGCTTTCGAAAAAAGAGAACAGTAAGCCCAAACTGTAACGGGGTTCAGATTCATGGGGGATAAGGTGTGTGGATGGAGGATTTTTTGGTCTCCTTTGTTTGTGTACACTTAGTTCTTGTCTCTGCAAAGAGAATACCTATCATGTGCCTCTGTGTACTCCCCTCTCATGGATTGTGTGGGTTAGTTACTGCTACATCATAAACCATGGATTAAGGACACAGTGCCCCATGGGAGTGTGATTGTCACAGAATTTGAAATTTCTTGATTGAACGTGTGACTTTGTGTCTCTCTCCTGCTGATCTCGGGGACTCATTTGGTTGAAATACAACTATATTTATTTGTATTGAAAATATGACCTTATGAAAGTTCTATGTGATTGGGAGGGACTCTGATGAAGAAATCTTCAGCGTTAGTGACGCAGAGAGGTTATTTATTGGGTCCCAATAGGGCATGCAGCCTGTTTATAAATATGACATTATGTTAAAACAGGCCATATAGTATTTGGAAGCATATATGCCCTGATTGTGATCTTGATTAATAATTTTTATCAATATAAATGACAAAGTAATAGTTGTGGGCTGTGCTTCTCACCACACATAAAGCTTAAGCTAAAGGCCAATCTATTGATAGTTCTATGAGCAAATGTGTCCCTACAGGCTGCTGACTGTTTCCCCAGATGTTTCTGTTAATGCAGTGTTCTAATGTTAATAAATGGAGCCCTTTGGGGACCAGTTACTTAGGAAGTTAGGACTGAGTCTTTCATGGGAATGTGAATGTAACCTTGTTCTCCTTTGGGCTGAAACAATGTATCCCTCCCATTGCTCTTGGAATCAGTGGAAGGAATTCTCTGCTGTGACCCAGTGACCAGGCTGAAGAAGCTTCTCCTCCCGTTTGCTTGAGTACATTGCTCTTCCAGTCATAATTCTGCCACTTTTAACGAGACATCTTGATGAATCATCAGAGGAGTTAACCTTTACCATGTCAAGCTCGTAAAACATTAAAGTGCCTTTAGATACCCAGTTCTTAGAATTCGACACCATAGCACAGTGTCACAGTTCTCTGACACCAAACAGAGATAGTAGGGTTTGTCCCTCCCTGTACTACAGCTCAAATGTCCATAAATGTCCAGGGGGTGGCTGAAAACACAGTCTGAAGCCCACTTCTTCTGTCTCCTAATTCTGTACCTGGGGATGTCTCCTAACCTTGTCACCTCTGGCTCCATCTCTGTAAGATGGGTTAGGAATGCTGAGGTGGAGTCTTTTGGATTCTGCCACCCTAACATCCACCACGGTCTTATCATTCTAATCATGACTCCCCTAAGAGCTGACATCACCATATTTAAAATCTGACCTGACTGTTAACTCTTCTTCTGGCAGGAACAGCCCACAACGGTCACCATGGTTTTGTACCTTTGACAGCCGACGTTTCTATTTATGTTTTTCTCTTGACTTTGTAATGGCTCCCAGAAATGTAAGAATGGCCCAAACTCAGCTGGCTTAAGAGAAAGGAGAGGAGGTGTGTTATATATAGTTAGAACCTATGAGGAGTTCTTTCCTCTTTTGTCTCCAGCCTCACATTCCTCAGGACTGGATTTAATATTCTTTTCCTCATGCAGAGAAAGTATATCAGCTTATTCTTCAAATGCAAGGGAAAACAACAAAAATAATAAAAATTTTATCTTTGTAGTGGCAGAGGAGGGTGTGATATGTACAACATCTGGACAAAATCCAAACACGGTCATCAGGGTCTGCACCGCTCTAGGATCGCTGGCCGAATTCCTAATGGTGGGACCCTTAATGTATGACTTAGGGCATCAAGGAGTGCAGAGCTTAATTTTTCAGTTGGTTTATTGCAGCCCTTAACTAGTGTGGCTGTTAGTAAATAGACAGTTAAATTAAACTCATGAATATCCTGTTACTGTTCTTAAAATAGAAACAGAAACAAAAGCGTGGTACTGCTCCTGCTGCCTGTACCAACGACATTTGGAAATGGACAGGGTACTACATTCTGGGTCGGGAGCCAGGAATGAACCCAGGAGAGCAGACACGACAAACAGGAAGCTGCTGCATGCCCTCCTCTGCCCACTCCAGCATCAGACATCTAAGATTAGTAGAGAAATAACTGACAGGCGCTCTGAATCTCTAAGCAGAAAGGCGGGGCTAAGCAGAGCAGTCACTCTGAAAGCATTGGAGCGTGCTCACAGGCCACTGGCCTGGACGCTCGCGGCTGGCCGCTCTTAATGACAGCCAGGGTTGTTGCGTAGGTTCCCAGAGAAGCTCTCCTCAAAACAAACAAAATTAGGTTGGCATAAGCCCAAGCAGGTGTCCTGACAGCAGCTCTGTTAGGACACAGGCACTGGGTCACCTGTGGGAGAGAGACTATCACATCCCCACATGGTACTGGAGACAGAGTCTCATCATCTGGCTTCTGTGATGAGTGAGATGGAGAGGAAGTCAACAGAGAAGAAGAAGAACATGAGGACTATGTAGACCAAGTTAGAGCTGCAGAGTTACATAGACTTGTGTGACTGACCATACTCAGGTGAGATGTCTTTCACATGGAGAAGGATTCCTGGGGTGGGGTCCAAGGAACGTGCCACAAGAAAGTTTCCTACTGAAGAAAGAGACAAAAATGCCCAAGCTACCAATTTTACTTGCATTGAAAAATAGATCAATAGAAAGTGAACCTTCTTGTAATTGACCACTGCATTAGATGTCTAAATCAGAGCATGCAAATGGCAGTGTTCAGGGTCAGATATTCCTCAGTCAACTGGCATTTGTCTTGCAAGATTCGGGGAGTGAAGGGTGTAGGATAAATTAATTCAAAGCCACATGAAAAGGCCCGAGCCAGAGTATATTTTTGGATAGACTTCTTTTCTTCTGCAATCTAAATTTAGCCAAGTCAGATGCATTTATAAGTGCTGCCCCATCCAACCTTTAGAAATGAAGGGCTTGCCGTTTCACAGGAGACATGGGTTTCATTGAAGTAAAGGTGGAGCGCAATGTCCATGCATAGCTATTCCTCAGAGGTGCAGACTCTGTCTTGTTGTGTATTGAGCATAGAAGAGAAGGCTGGATCTCAGACCCAGTAGGGACAGCAAGCTTCGGGGAACCCCATTTTTCGCTCCCAGTAGAGTATACATGGAAAGCCATCTGAAAGGGCACGGGTAGTTTCTAGGAAGGCCGAACAAGCGTAAGAGAGAAGAGCAGGGCTCTCAGATATGGGTGAAGTTAGTAGGGAAGTTGTGTAAGATGAATTTAAGGTGAATTTAAGCAAGGAGCAGACACTGCTGTATTTTTTTCTGTGTAGAGTAGAAATGACTTAAAAGGACGCTGGAAGGTGTCAGCTAAACGAAATAAATACAACAGAGGAGATCAGCAACACAGAGATTCCCCATAGCCGATGTTATGAAGTGGGGCACCTCTCCGTTCGGATGGGTGTGAAGAGGAAGCAGACCTGTGAGGGTGTCCTGTCCATTAGATAAGACACTTCAGGCCTACAGGATATAATCAATGTAAGTGAAGACCTTAGTGTAAAGCTTGGAGACACCTTTACCTCACAGTACCGCAGAACAGTAGATTAGGATAAACCCTTTTAAGATCTAGTTAAATCAAGTAAATTCGATTGTGGTTTTCCTTGTATCTTAATCTCCTAGTGCATTTGATGGAAGCCTCTATATAGTTTATTGCTATTTATGCCCCCATTACCTGAGCTAGGATTTTAAAGGAGACATAACTTGGTCTGTCAATCGACTATATGAGCATCTCTGGTCTGACATTCTGGAATCCAGAAGTGCCACGGCATCTGAAACTTTTGGGAGCTCAAGCACAACACTCTAAATCTGATAGTTCAGCATCCACAAACCTTGCCTTGTGCATGAAATCAATAAAGAAAATATTGTGTAAAATCATCTTCAAGGTGTGTGTATGAGGTCACGTGAAACATAAGTGAATTTCAGATTCAAACTCCATTCCTATCCCCAAGACGCCTTGTTCTGCCTAAGAAATATTTTTAAGTCTGATAAAACAATTAGATATCCAAATACTTCAGGCCCAAAGCATTTTGAGTCAGGAAATCTCAGCCTACACCATCACAATATTTTATTTTAATCACAATATTTTATTTAAAATATAGGCACAGTTTTTTATGACTAAAAGATATCTACATATTGTGTTATGTTTCAGATACCCAGACTTTTAAATGCACTCACCAAAAAGGGTTTTGGTATTGTCATCTCCCTCCCCACCATGTTCCGGGTGAACTGTAAATGTGCCTTATGAGTATATAGCATTAATGATCATTTTGTACGTTTTCTGAGATTTCACGGTGCATGATTTCTAACCTTCAAACATCCCCAAATGTGGAACACATCACACGTTGTTATGATCACAGTATACCTGGGTAACTTTGTCTCCTTAGATGGTGCTTAGGATTGTGTAGTACTGGGAACACCTAAGCTTTGTTGAGGCAGGAAGTGGTGATATAACTATATTAATCCTATACCTTATGATCTGATGCCCAAGCATTTATTCATACATTCATATTTATTTATTAAAATTGGGATGGCAGTAAGACTAATTTTTATACTGAGGATATAGGGGTGTGCATTTGTGTGTGTGCACACACAAGTATGTGTGTGTGAAAGAGAGAGAGAGAGAGAGAGAGAGAGAGAGAGAGAGAGAGAGAGAGAGAGAGAGAGAGACTGACTGAGACTATGATACTCTGATAGAGAATTCTATCCTTTGGTGATCGTAAGTTAAGAAAAAAAGGGTAAAAAGGGAAACATTGAATTAGTAGATCAAATGGGATTCCAAAGTCTAAATGCTTAACTTTCCTCTCATTACACACAAGAGTCTTTCAGACAGCCCAATCATGTGCTGTTTGTATTGTGGAGAGTGCTGGTAATGTGTGTGTACCTGCAGTATATCGCTGGTTTCTCCTTGGTTTTCATTTGGTGAGTGAAATCTATTTAATTACTTTATGATATTGCTTTAATTAAATCCAATTGTGAATGTCTGGCTTATTCAGGAAAGTCACACTTGGAGGTGATTATCCCCTTTAACAGAATTAACATGAAATTTGCTCAAATGGGACATCTTAAATCAACCTTGATTCACAAAAATTTGATTTGCATGAAGTTGTAATAGCATGCTTGTCATGTAAAATGAGGTACACCTGCATTATTGAGCCAGACACCGAATCCTGCTAAACACACTCAGACCTGTACAAAGAAATGTGTGTGTTCAAAACATTATCTCAAAACCTTCCACCAATGGTGAGGCCCATCGCTTTTTGATTTTAAGCAATTATTCCATTTCTGTGCCAATTAAGGAGAAATTATATTTCCTCCATTTACACACATATCACATAATACATTATAATCATTGTAGCATGCATCTTCCCTTTCAGAGAATTTACAGAGATACAGATGATGCTGTTTACTGAAGTTTATTCCATTTCTTAGTCCATTAGCTTACATTTTTTAACAGTGAGGAGCGAGTATTCTTCCACATGTGTCTGAATTCTGTATTTGATGAACAGCATTAATAGTTGCCACTTACAGGGCTCAGTGGGAACAGTTAGTAAGGAGCCGGTATGTCAGATAGACAAATATTACACCCAAGTAGATATCTAAATGATGTACAGAAATGGAGAGGTAGCTTTAAAAAAAAATCTGAAAATGTGGGTGGAAATGGAAATAGATTGAATATGGGGTGACAAGAATTCAAAGAGGACTCCATGCCCTCTTAAAGGGCTTTCGTAGCTCTGACAAGCAGTTGGTCTTTCATTTTAAGGGCACAGCTGCCAAAGTACCTTGAGCAGGGAACTGGCAAGATGAGATGGGTCTTCTGGAAAGATTATTATGGCTTCAGCTGGAAAATTGATATGTACCAGTCAGCTTTGTGTTACTATGATAAAAGACTTGAGGTACTTATAGAGAAGAAAGGTTATTTCAGCTTATGGTTCTAGGGGATCGAATCTGAGGTCATCTGCCTTTTACCTGTGGAAAGAACAGGCTTTTATGTCTGAGGCACATGACAGAGAAAACTACATAAACATTGCCAGCCATGAAGCAGACAGGGAGAGCATGAGCCAGGATGAACAGTTCCCTTGAGAGGCGTGTTCTTGGTGATAGAAGAATCCACCCTAAGGTCCTAGTCCCTAAATATTCAGAACAACTCCCAGTGGTGGCAGCCTGGGGACCAAGCCCTTAACACATGTACCTTTGAAGGACATACCCACATTTACACCACAGCAGTGCCAGAGAAGGGGATACAAGGTTGGGAGTTGAGTTGGCAGGTGAGATGAAAAGACCAGAAGCAGTAATTAGAATAAACACTGCAGGAAGAGAGAGTCTTCTATGAGGAAGACAGGTCTTTAGGCATGCTGGGGGATGAAGTAAAGTGTGGTGGGACAGACAGACTCCAGGTTCCTAGCTTAGGCAGATGCAAGGGAGGAAGTCCCGTTCCCTAATGAGTAACCACAAGTATAGGAGCATGTCAGTATCTTGAGGGTTTTCATTGAGACCTGGTTTACCTTGATTCATAGGGAGAGGGGGAGAGGAAGAAGAGAGAGAGAGGGAGAGAGGAGAGGGGGAGAGAGGAGAGGGGGATAGAGGAGAGGGGGATAGAGGAGAGGGGGAGAGAGGAGAGGGGAAGAGGGCAGGGGAGGGGAGGGGAGGGGAGAGTGGGGATTTAATTAAAGCTAGCATGGTTTGCAGGACCTATTGGAGGGTCAGGAACACAGTGGAGATGCTTGGATCCAAGGGCAGGTGGGGCTTAGATGCTCTCTAGCTTCTTTGAGTATTTGTACATGAGGGTTAGAGTGTGGGGATCATCCATGCATCCATATACAGCACTGGAGAGACATGTCTGGGATGCTCAGAAGAACTGACAGGGAGAAAAGAGAGAAGGAAAACAGTCAAAGACAACTTATCTTCTTTTAAGTATAATATTTTTTATTATTTTTTGAGAATTTTATATGTGCATAACTTCTCTCCACCCCCTACCTTTGTTTGTGCTCTCTTACAAACAAACAACAGAGAACAGCCTACCAGGTTCATGTACTTATGGTTGTGGGTGTCTACTGGAGTGTGGTCTAACTGCTAGGAGCTACACCTTTAAAGAAAACACTCTCCTTCCCTATAATCCCTCTTGGCTAAGCTCTTCAGCTCCTGAGTTTCTTCCCCCCTCTGTGCTAGAATGCTGACCAGCTTGTTCTTACTGGGTCTTGTGAGACAGCCACAGTTGCTGAGATTTCACAAGTTCACTGGTCCTGTCATGTCCAGAGAGAACTGTTTCAGTGTGGTCCTCCCTGACCTCTATGTCTTACAGTCCCATGTCCCCTCTTCTGTGGGAAGTGGTGTGCCAGACAAGTCCCAGTAGTGGAAGAACACTCCACTATATTTTGACCAATCATGAGATCTTGCTTTAACCATAGGAAACTTCCCTGATGGGGTCCAAGAGCTATTAAGATCTACACTAATCTGCAGTTATAGAAGTAGCAATTTAGAATTCAGTTTGATACTGTCTAGCCAAGAGTATCTGACTAGGGGAGCTCAGGCTTCAGGAATAACCTGTTACTGATGTTTTGCTAAATGGGAATAGTATCAAACTGTCCTGCTACAGCGTCAGAATATAAGGGAGACTTTTCAAGGGAAATTCAAAGCCACATTATAAATGTGTGTGTCCACATGCACATATGCACAACACATGCCCACTGCTTTACTTGATGTGGAGGGACCTGTCCTGTGTGGAGGCATAGATTATTCAGTGTCTGCAGCTAAGTTGCACTGGAGGCTCTCACAGAGGGAGAGGCAACTCAGCATTGTGCACTCTGTGGGCTCACTCTTTCTAGTGGCCTGCTGTCACGGGAATGTGCCAGCCCTATTTTGTGGAGCAGGTCCAAACCTGCCAGACAGCCTTTCGTCATGGGCTTTCCCCCTTTGACTGTACCCATGGCTACCACTCTGTTCATGCCCAGCTCAGCTTTTGCAACTGCTTAGAGCCACATTGCCAACATCCTGTGACCTTCACAGAATCCCAGGCCCAGTCTGGCCACCCAGACACTTCCAGTTAGTAAATGCCTTTGTATCAAGTGCCTACTGTGTCCTGCTGGGCACCGCACCAGCCTGCAGGAGATTCGAGTCTCGCCAAATGCTGAGCAGGACTTCCCTTTGAGTCCCTGAGAAAGGCCTCCTTGGGCAGGACAGTAGAGGCAGCAGTGGCCCCGGAATCTGTGTCAAGGAAGGAAGAATTGGAAGACTTCTGAGTGGACCCTTATTAGTGATCGAGAGGAAGGGCAGCATCTTCCCGAACCCAAAGACTTTGCCTTAGGACTGAGATACAATTTTGAGTTTGAAAGCCCTTTGAGGTCCAAATCAAATTTGCAATCTGTTAGCAGTTTCTGCATCCCGGAAGCTGGCTGTCCCCTGGGGAATGGTAATTTTAACTCAACTGGTGATGGATCAGTTTCAGCGCAGGCATTCTCCTCATCACGGCTTTGCTTCATTACTGGATGGTAATGTTGTCTGTGCACACTGCAGCCAAACACTGCCACGTAACTTCTCATGGTAAGCTACAGTCTCTTCACAGGGCTCCCACGTCTCCCACACTTGAATTAAAATTCTTCCAGAGCCTTAACATCCTATTACAGGCACTAGATTGTGAGTGTGTTGGCCTTGAATTAAAATCATTACAAGATCATTGTGCTGCCATTGAGTAGAAGCCCTTAAAAGCCACTTCAGATGATGCCCTATCCTGATTTCTAAAAACCTGAGTCACTCTGCCGTTCCAAAACATACCTTGGAAATACCCAGAGCCTTGTGTCTGTTTTGGAGACTCCTAACGATTTCTTTCTGGTTAAGTAGGACGTGAAGATCACTTCCTTCTCCACTGCCTCCTCGTGTTTCATTTCGCAAGGACGTGATCCCTGTGTTTGTGTATCTTAGCTGTGTGGGCCACAGATTATGTAGAACAGCTAAAGGGGCTATTTGTGTGTGAGTAGCTGTTAGTGGAAGTGCTAAAATGTTAAGCCAATTGTGTGGCTTTCAAGCATCAGAATTGTCTGTTCTTTCTTCCTTCAGATCCTTATGTCAGCAATATTGCTGTCACGATAACATTTATTTATCAAAGTTTATGCTACTTTGACTTTTTATAAAATACCAGTGAAGATAAATGGATCGATTGACCCCAGGAGCAGTTTATTTATCCCTTTAGTCACACTTCAGTGGCAAAATCAATACCCTTCTGAAATACCTGATATCACAGCGGGGCCAGTAAATAGTGACATTCCTGAGCTGTGTGCAAGGGGAACTAAAATTTATTATCAACTTAGATTTTTTAGTACGTGTATTGATTTTCCTGGAGATGCTTGTGAATTTTTATTTATCTGTAGCTGAGCAAGTGACCTTTGTTTCAGAGAACTGCAGTTAAAGTTGTTAAAATTTGGAGTTAGGAAGGCCATTGTTCATTTGTTAAGGTAGATTTGAAAGAAGGAAAAGGAAGTATTTCTCTCAGAAATGGCCTATCCCCCCTCACTTAGATGTTCAGTATTTTGTATACTCTCCCCAACCATGTGTATCAAATCCACATGTACTTACTAAAGACATTTGCGTGTCCTGCACTGAGAGGAGACCTCTAGAGTTATTATTCATCCTGATTGGAGGTGGGATCAGCAGCAGCAGAGACTTGGGGGGAAGAGGAGGTGAGGGCAGGAAGCAGAAGGGAGGCCAAGGGGGAGGGGGAGAGTAGAAGAAGGATATGTTTCCTGTTGGAGCCCCGTGGCCTCAGGAGGCCGAGTGGGAGCACTGCCATCATGGTGTTGGATTCCAGACTCCATAGGCCGTAGGAGCAGTTGGAACTTTAAGCCACAGTAAAAGCGAAGTACAGAAAAATAGAAGGTGGTGAACAGAGAAGCCGCTCCCAGGACAACGGGCTCACTGAGCTGCCAGGTACAAGTAATAGGCCCACAAGAATACCCAAAGGTGAGCTGAACAGAGAACAACCATAGAAATGCCAACATGGAGAGAGATCATGTGAGGCCGCAAACCCACATGAAGAGTTACAGAGAAGGAAGGAGTGCTGAGAGTGGGGGACGTGGTCTCTTGGGGAAGAGCACACCAGTTGCTTATCCATACAGCACGGTCAACCCTGAAAGTGTACATACAAGTAACATCATATAGAATGAACAGGTTTTATATATATATATATGTGTGTGTGTGTGTGTGTATGCATATACATGTATATATGTATGTATATGTATATATTTATACATATATACATACTTGCACATATATGTAGATATACATATGATATATCATATATCTACAAATGTATATCTACATATATGTCACTCCTCATGTTACTGATCTTAAAAGATTACATATGGACCACTACAGTGGCCTATGGGAAGATCATGAGGGGAAAGGGGGCATGATTAATGCCCACTGACTGAGTAAGGGACAGAAATTGGCACCTGTGCCCCTTTGTCTCACTATTTTGACAGACATGAAATATTTATCACTGGAAGAGGCTCCTACAATTGACAAACAATATAGAACTTGACTGTTTTTTTTAGAAATTTACTGTCCTAACCCACTGGTTATATTTGAAAAACGTTCACTTCACTGACAGTATCTAGACAGATGTATGATATCTTATGTTTGTGTGAAGTTTCAAACATCAGCACCTGAGGCAAATGTCCAAGGGACATGAGAACAGGTATATAGTTTCAAATATGTTGGTAGACTTGCTAAGATGACACATTAAAATAACTTGTTCAAGAAGAAAGCAGCGACCATCTTCTTCGAGTAGATGATGTTGAAAAAGATTGAAAACGAAGAAGAAAACTTCCCCCCAAAGAACATAAACCTAAACTGTGGAGTGAGCTTAGGTGTGTGTGTCCAGCCTTTCACATCAAAATAACATGCTGTTATCTACAAAACTCAGTTCACAGTTGTCAGCTACACAGTTGGTCTATCCTCCTCCCTCAAATCTCTCTTCTCTTCTCTTCTCTTCTCTTCTCTTCTCTTCTCTTCTCTTCTCTTCTCTTCTCTTCTCTTCTCCTCTCCTCTCCTCTCCTCTCCTCTCCTCTCCTCTCCTCTCCTCTCCTCTCCTCTCCTCTCCTCTCCTCTCCGCTCCCCTCCCCTCCCCTCCCCTCCCCTCCCCTCCCCCCCCTCTCTCTCATATTTTACCATTTTTTTTGTTGAGCCATATTCTCTGCTATCCTTGGTCATGTGTGGGCTGCATATGATTAAAGTCCAAATAATCAACTTATTAAGTCAGTAACTGGGGATGCCAGTCATTCAGGCAGCTCTGTCCATGGAAGAGGAACAGAAGCCATGATGGGTCTACTAGAGGATGTGTTTGGTTTTGTAGTCCATCTTGCCTCCATTGCAAATGCTCATCTCTGTGAAGCAAGCTGTCACAGATACCACGTTAATGCCTGAGCATGCTTGTGTTCCAATAAAACTTTATTTATAAAAGCAAATGGTGGACAGGACATGAACCTCAAAAGAGTGCAATATTAATATTTTTCTTAAACCTTGTAAACAACACTATAAGATTTGGCTCATAGTTTTACTCTTAATTTTTATGACTGCTAAGAAGTAATATGACATTCTTCCAAAATTTATAAACCACCATGGCATTTTAAGGACAATTAGTTTGCTGGATATAAACAGAGTTTTAGTTTTCTAATCATTGGAAATCTCAGAACCAATACAGATACAAAAGTAGAGATTCCCCGTATCTTGAATATGAGCTTCAGTTTTATGGAATACTTAGTCTTGATAAATGAAAAATTTGTGGTTTCAGAATCTAGGTTATAGAAAGTTTACAAGAGCATTAAGAAAAACTCAAACCAGTCACTATACTTTCTTGAGCTTCCACTCACAGCACTGACACTAGTCAGTCAGGCAGTGTCATTGCCATGTAAACTGAGGCATAGCAGCAGCTGTCTGTGGTAGGAGTGTAATGGATGAGGAAGGCACTGTTCTCTGAGCCTCCCTTCAGGTTCTTGGCATCAGATCCCGCAATGTGCCTTCATAGCTCATTCTTCACAGCTGCCTATACTACCTGTATGTTTATTGAGCCTCTAACACTCATTATTGCTCATTAAAGTATATCACTGGGCTCTGAGTGCCCAGTGTCAGGGAAGCAGGGCCTGGGAAAATGCTCTGTGGATAAAGTGTTTGCTGTACCAGCATGAGGACCTGTGCTTAGATCCTTAGAACTCACATAAAAGGCCTGGTATGACCCCACCCATCTGTAACCTGCACTGGGGAGCAGGGAGATGGAAGCAGACAGACAGCTCCTTAGAACTCACTGGCAAGCCGTTCTAGCTAATCCCTGAGTTCCAGATTCAGGGAGAGACCCTGTCTCAAAATAATATGATAGAGTGGTAGGAAGATTAGAGATTGACCTCTGGCCTCTACACACACATATATACATCCAAATGTACACCTATACATTCATGTAAATGTTAACATGTCTACACACACACACACACACACACACACACACAAACTGTCAGGGAAACTTTCAGTATCATCCTAATAGCAAGTCCCATCATTCCAGGAGGAGGAGGAGGAGGAATAAAGGTCACAATGACAGGAATTTGCCCAGACAGCTAAGTTATAATTGTGCTCACAGGAGAACCTAGGTCTCCTCCCTCTCACACCTAACAGTGTTCCCTACAGCAGAGATTCCAGGAACTTGGTGTAGCATCCGCCCTGGGTGACAGCACTGCCCCCTTCTTTGTGAACCACGCAGTTCCTCCTGTACATCTCCAATGCTGCACTGAGCAGGGAGCACCATGCTTTAGCCGTTTGCTGTAGCGGGTCTGATCCCCAGGGCCTCTGAGTCAGAAGCAGGAATGAGCGAGCAGAGGGGCCAGGCTCTGAGAGCAGGTAACCTTGCACAGGATCCTTTCAAGATCTCTGTGCCCTCAGACAAACTTCCTTTTGGAGGCCCACCACGTCTTCTCCAAAAGATCAAAACATACCCATAGCCTGTGTTAAAAATATCTCACAGCACTCTGTCTATACACAAGTCACTTAATTCATGCTTGGTCTCATTGTCATAATCCTCAGGGAATCCTAAGAATTGTGGTGATGGACACAACCTGCACTCTTTTCAGACGTGTTGAACTTTTAAATGGATATGTAGAATAACAGAAACCACCCTGTGTGTTTGAGGAGTTTCGCTAGCCATCCATAAACTTTGACATTATACCTTTCTCTTTTTATTCTGGAGCCCATAAAGATTCTAATAGGTAAGGTGACCTAAACCTGGATATACCCATGCCACTGTCATCCATAGCCATGTGATATTGGGTAAATTACGTCCGCAGTCGTGGATCCTCAGCGTGCCTTTTTCTTCCTTCCTTCCTTCCTTTTTTTTCCTTTTTGTCTATAAAATGGGATTTTGTCACCTCTTGCAGTGACATCGAATCTGCTTTTGTACAGTTGAGAGAGCTGCCTCTGCTCTGTGCTCGTGGTTTTGGGAGGAGTGGGGTGGAGGCTCAGGGCCCCTCCCCGACACCTGGAACAGTGGCAGGGGTCCATCTTCTGCCTCAGCATACACTTAGACACCAGGCCATCATCATCTGCTTCTTGCTCCCTTTCCCTTGTTCAAATGATACTCCTGTATTCTATGTCTTTGATGTTACGATATCTTAGGGTCTTCCTCACCCTGGAGGGCCTGAAGGTCTCCCCTAGGACTTCCTGATTCCCAAAGCAGCAAAGAGTTGGTCTGCTGCTGCAGGCATGTGGAGTACACAGTCTAGCCACCTCCTTGATTGGGCTTCTATCTCTGGACCCCTGTCAGCCATTATCATTGAAGGGCAAGTGCCAGATTACTAGGGGTAACCTTTCTAACCTTATGCCCCCAAAGTCACCCAAGGCTTCCTATCCAAGGCTGCCTGCCCTTCCTTACTGTTCCTCCACAGAACAAACATCAAAAAGCGCTTACACTTTTCTCATCTCCACTACGTCCTGACCCAGGCTGGTGCTTCTGTGCTGTGCCTTCTCCGGTGTGGCATGTCCTCTCCTCTTGAGAGCCAAGTGATAAACCACCTCACCATTTTATCAGTGGCTCACAGTTCTGCTGCCTTCACTTGACTCAAATTATAGAGAAACTCCTGATTTAAGATCCCGTCCTTGGCCTCGCTATCAGGGAGATACCAGGTCTGGCACTGTGAGGCTCCAGTGGTCATAGAAGCTAACTCCCTGTATGCTTCCATCCCAGGATGCCCAGGATGCAGGTGGGAAGGTCCAGCTGTCAGAACAAGGATGCTGCACCTGGCCAGCCAGGGGCGTATGGAGGTCACCTCTACCCAGACAGAATCAGAGCACACCAAAGGCTGTTCTCTGACCTTGTGCTGTTGCAGGACAGCTGGGTAGGAGAGCAGCAGTGTGGGACTAAATGTATGAGGGAGTAACTGTAAGAAAGGGGCTGGACTGTTGGAAGTAAGAGTGTCTCCTCTCTCCTGAGCAGGCCTGTGTCCTGATCTGTTCCAGGAATATTTGGCTTGCCTGGTCAGACATCACGGCTGTTCTAAACAGACCTTTACTTGGTTTTGTCTTTATTAAAAATGAAATGTCAACACATTGTGAATTAATTGACATAAAAGTCTCTGCTCTCTTCAGATTTCTTTTTAAATGTTTTTTATTGCTATTCAATTAAAAATTAATACTAAAATGAGTTATTTGAAATAAATTACTTGAATGTACAGCCACCCTCATTCGTATGAGGAATTGGTTCCAGGACCTAACTGGGGATACACCTGGCTGCTCTAATCTCTTGTACAAGATTTTGTGTGTACACTTGACGCTCAAATGTGTGCATGCTGTGCCACATTTTTTAAGTCCTCTCTCTCAACTTATAAGATATTGTTGATGCTGTATAAATGCTTGAGATAGGGTATTGTTTAGAGATTGATGTTAAGTATGTATGTGTCGAGAGTATATACCACTCACTCCCCACCCCCAATATCCTCAGTGTGTTTTTGAAGCTACAGATGCTCAGCTCATAGACTGAGGACCAGTTGCATAAAGTACGTATTAAAAACTCCAAATCTATACATAATGCCAAGTCCTGTCCATTTCCTGATGTGTGTCAGGATTTTTTGGAGCCCTTCATCCACAGAATGTCCCTTCACTGGTGGCTGAGCGGAGGTGACAGTCCCTAGTTCTCCCAGCCTTCTGACACTATAGCTGAACTGATGCTCTGTGATATTTTACTGCATACCTTGCAGAACATCTCAGGTGGAGGAGTAAGAGCTTGAAAGAGGGACCAGAAGACTAAGTCAAAGGCCCAGCTCTTCAGAACCTGCCTGAATCATGCCGAGGGATGCTAGTATTTCTAGTGTAGGAGTTGGCAGAGTAGCTGTGAAATTAAGCTTAAATTTTGGGTCTTCTGTGTTGTGAGTTCTCTTCCAAGATCCTGCATCTAATTTTGCACTCATAATTTTGTTTTATGTAAAAAATAGTAACAAGAAAAGGTTAGCTTTATAGGATAAGAAAAAAAATAGCTTTAAGAGCCCTGAAAGCATGGCTGTGGTCCTGGGGAGGGATTACATGTGTGTTCCATGATGTTTGTAGTCTCACTTATGAATCTGCAGTGGGGAGAACACATGTTAAGATGACATCATTCAAAAACACCTCTGCTGATGAGCATAATTCGAATCTATTATTCAAGACATCTTAGAGAGCATGCCTCAAAACCTTGTCTTCTTCACAAGACTCAGATTTGTTAGGGATTAATTCAGGGTAGAGGAAAAGAACTGATAAATTCGTACCTTCATTTCTGGTCAGTATATCTGTCCCACTTCCAGGATTGGAGCCTTAAAATGAGTCCTTAAAGGTCTGAGGTAGGCATTATTTTTACAACAGGTAAATTCTCCCATCTTTCACATCAAACCAGTGAAAACGGAAAGTTTGACTCTCTTACTTTAATGATGTAAGCCTCATTGAAAATGAAGGTTTGGAGGGCTGTGGTGGTTGTTGATTGAAGGGGCGTTAACTTCATTGTCCTGTTCTCACCAGTCTCTTGGGCAGAAGGAGGCCCACAAGTAACTTTGCTGAGGTTTCCTTGAGAAGACGTAATGCAGCTGGGCAGTGGTGGCGCATGCCTTTAATCCCAGCACTTGGGAGGCAGAGGCAGGTGGATTTCTGAGTTCGAGGCCAGCCTGGTCTACAGAGTGAGTTCCAGGACAGCCAGGGCTATACAGAGAAACCCTGTCTCGAAAAACCAAAAAAAAAAAAAAAGAAAGAAAAAAAGAAGATGTAATGCTTGGTCAAGGCAGCTGTAGTCTTTCTGTAAAGAGCTCCAGTTTGGATAGACATGGTCCAGATGTCTCGGGAATATTGACGAATGGTTAAATCCATACAGAAGGAAAACTGAGGACTACTGAGGTTAAATTCCCTTCAAAAATGGCAAGAGTTAAAAATCAGTGTATGGTAATAATTCTCTCTTCCCACATAATGTAAAGGATAGGTTGGTGAGGAAGGAAGTGGATATCCTACAGGAAATGAGGCTCTCAGACACACATGCACATGCATGTGCATGCATACATACATACATGCACATGACCACTGAGTAATGAAAGCATTTAGTTTGAATAAACTTTTGTAGTTGGCTATCTGTGAAATCTTGAATGTGTATACATTGTTTTTAATATGATACAAAGATGTAATGTTATCCTGAACCCACAAAACTAAAAGATAATAAGTTGCAACTTTTGTTTGATTGACAGCTTTTTTCCATTCCGAACTCGATATAATTTTATCCTTTATATCTGAGTTTCCTAGAGGAGCCAACTCTAATCTTTCCCAATATTTAAGGCTACTCTGTTCTCAAATTTACAATTATGCTTTCAAGTATCATATTTCTGGCCAGGCGGTGGTGGTGCACACCTTTACTCCCATCACTCAGGAGGCAGAGGCAGGTGGATCTCTGTGAGTTTGAGGCTGCCTGATCTACAGAGTGAGTTCCAGGAAAGTCAGGGCTACACAGAGAAACCCTGTCTCAAGAAAACTAACTAAATTAATTAATTGATTAATCAATCAATCATAGTTTTGGAGCTAAGCCTTCTCATTCTAATATTTTATTGGAAATACACCTTTTCCTCCCTTGTTTTGAAAGTCACTAAAACTGGTTTTCAATCTGTGTGTCATGACCCCTTTTGGAGGGGGGGGACTCAAATGACCTTTTCACAGGAGTCACATATCAGGTATTCTGTGTATAAGATATTTACATTACAGTTCATAACAGTATCAAATCACAGTTATGAAGTACTAATGAAAATGATTTTTGGGTTGGGGGGGACACCACGTCATGAGGATCTGTACTAAAGAGTCCCCACATTAGCAAGACCAAGAACCCCTAATGTTAGAGCTGTTACTAAAACACAAGACTTGAAGTTTTAACCCTGGATGGTGGTAGCCTCTGTGAAATCATTCTTGTCACTCATAATGATTTTTTAATAATTATTGAAGATGGCCCCTTGATCTTTAGAGTGAAGGGGTCTGGAAGCATCTGCTGCAACATAAGATCCCAGATAGAAGTTTCTGTCTTTTCTCCTATAGCTCAGTGAGTTACTACCAGTCGCTCACTCTCCTGAGTCATTCACCTAGCTGTGAATGGAACGTACAGG
Source organism: Tokudaia tokunoshimensis (assembly GCA_036184795.1). Classification (NCBI taxonomy): domain Eukaryota; kingdom Metazoa; phylum Chordata; class Mammalia; order Rodentia; family Muridae; genus Tokudaia; species Tokudaia tokunoshimensis. The sequence continues at coordinate 9,541,988 of BTHU01000016.1, forward strand.
ATATGAGGCTCTCAGACACACATGTACATGAGCACTGATACTACTACTAAGGGTTAAATGGGGTAATTTGGAAGTAGCTTGCCGCGGTGCCATGTTTCCCTAAGAAGACTATCCTTGACAATGCATAGAATGATGGGCACAGTAGTTACATAAATATTTACTGAGTCCTAACCATATTGCAGATACTATGTTAAAACTGGGATTTTAATATCTAATTTTGACATAGAGGAACTTACCCTTTCTGAAAAAGGCATATATATTTAATCGATAATTATATTACAGTGTGATAACCACATTTTTAGTAGATAGCACTCAGTGTCATTTTTTAGAATGAGAACAATGTATTGCTTGAAAAAAAAAGCCTCATAAGCTAGAAGAATCTGAGTTAACACGTACAAGACTAAAATTTGCCTGAGTAACCGACTATAAAAAAGACTCAGGGCCCTGGGAAAACTGCCTTTGCATATTGAAAGATGATTCGAATAACAATGGTTTCCCAGTCTCAATAATTCCTTCTTTCCAAAAAGAAACATTGTATTTTACCTCTCCTGGACTCAGGGGCAGGCTTGCTGTCTTGGGGCTGTAGTTTATGCCTGCTGTTTGCCTTAGCCTCTTTGGTTGTATTCCTAGAGCTTGAGGCTAAGTTGGACTGGGGATTGGGGATGGAGGGTGGGGGGGTGGAGATGTGCAGCGATGAGCACCATTGTCTCCCATCGGCCTGCAGACTGCTTTCAGGAACCTGCTCCCAGTTTCGAATGTGGACAGGAGGTAACCATTTGATGGTGTGGCGCAGTTCAGATGTCTCCTTTACAGAAGCTAAGAAATAAGTGGGGAAATTTTAGAAATTGAAAGTAAACTCAAAATTTAATTAGAACATCGTTTCCTATTGGCTCAGGTGTGAGTAAAAGCAATAGTTCAAAAAATAGTTTTTCTAAATTGAAGTGTAACAGATGAAACCTTTGAGGACGAATCCCAAGCCCTAGTGTGGTGTGCAGGTTTCATTAACACACTGTTCTTTTAGCAATCAGTAAATCAGGAGCGATGGTGGAATTTGCTCTGCAGCAGTCCCTCTGTCTGCCTTGCTGTCTCCGAGTTCTCCTTCAGCTTGGCCGATGAATTAGCATGTGTAGCCTTTGTGTGGCTTTAGTCCGGTGGAATTGATATTATCGCAATCTTCAAGACAACTATACATCGTCCCAGTAATGAATGTACAGCTTTTCACTATTCTAGCAAGGAAAGGAAGCAGCCAACAGGGAACAAGATTCCTTAGGCTTTGCTTCTAGTCCCTGACTTCATGGAAATGCATGCAACCTCTGGGGCAGGTTGTCTGACTTTGCACAGGCTTCCTCAATGTCTAAAATGAATAACATTGTTGCAATGGCGCCAGAGTGCCTGGTAGCCATTAGCATCATAGAGCATGCATGGAGTGGTTGGCTAAGGATTGTGAAAAGGAAGGATTCCACAGCAAGTGCTGACAGATGCAGCAGATAAGGACTTCACTAGCTATGGAGGGTGCCAGGGAGAAACAAGGAGCAGGCCTCTCAAGAAAGCAGTGACTCTCTACATTTGGGTTCTGTAAACCTCTCTGGAGGTAGAAAAGATATACATGGGAAAGATGAGAGTGGGGTTGTATATAGACAGTGGTGTAAAAGAGATGTTTAAAGGGCTTTCTTTTTGTTTATTAAAGGATTCAAGGAAGTGTGTCCAGGAGTCAGGTCTTGTTCATCCCTGCGTCAATCAATTACTAGGAATAAATTAATCCAAAAAACGTAACTGCCTACAGTATCCCAGTTCTGGATGGATAGATGTCTCACAGTAAAGGGGGAAATCAAACTAGTTTTATCAGGGATCCTGCCTCCCTTTATTCATAAGGGTGTGGGACAAGACAGACAAACAAGTCCTCTCACATGATACATTTGATAGCCAGTCTTCTACATATGCTCCACCCCTGACCCTGCAGACGAGTCCATAGCAAGCGATGTGACCGAGCTGAGCGGCTGTCAGGATTATGTTGCATCAACAGACAGGACACACAGGTATGCATCTTATTTCAGAAAAGGACACAATATCTTGTAGTCCTTTTAAACTTTTGGCAGGATCAGTGATGTAACCATGAGGGATTGAAAGGCCCAGCACCCCCTCCTGAGACAGTGTTCCCCTGGAACCACTGACTGCAAACACAGGTCAGCAGCTTGGAATACTTCTGCCTGGCATGCTTTTGAAGGCAGGGACAAGAAAGGAGTGTTGAAATGCTGAAGGAGATTTGAGTCTGTTATGTGGGTCCTGCACTGAGTTGTAGGCAGGATAGATGTTTGAGGAGACTGGATGTAATCCTTGCTCTCTGGGAGACACTAGTACAGTTACCACATCTAACGTTAGTAGCTCAGCAAAGAATGAAAGTCAGGTACAGGGTGTGGAGGCTGGGCTTCAAGGAGGAAGGAAAGAGAAAAGCCTTTGTATATAAGGCAGGGCTCAAGCGACCTGCAGTGTAAAATTTATTTGCTTTTCTACTAGTGCATTCTCATGGTGTACAGTGTGCTGTTTTGATAAAATGTATACACTGTGTAATGACAATATCACAATAATTAATGTGCCCTGTTATCTCAAATATTTATCATATCTGCATGGCAATCATAGTAGGCAAAATCTGGATAGGGAAATATTGGGTCACAGCTTGAGAGAGGAGGAAGGGCTCAGCAACTGCTCAGCTGGAGAGCTCCCAGTCTCTTCAGAGGAAGTTCATAGGTGCCAGACTTAGGCAAAATGGTGTAGCTTGTGGCTGCCCTCGACTGTGAGCTCTGCCTTTTCCCTCTAGGTGCCAGAGAGCCTTTGACGGTTGGAAGTCTGGAGAACCAAAAAATAATAAAACTTCTATTTTAATGTCAACACAGTAGTTCAAGGTGATGTTGTTTAGGGAGGTAGCAGGCACTTTTCAGGGTTTAAAGGAATCATTTTAGACTAGAGGACAACCCAAAATGTGGTAATCCATACAAATTGTTCCAGTAAATGCTTTGGGTAGAAGAAGGAGTCAACTAGGTCAGGAGGTCATCAGGAGGTCAGTGGGAGAAGTGAGTTTGTCGAACCCTGCCTGCACCCTAGGACACAGGGCCTCCTCTTAGAGCTCCTTCAGCGGATCTTCTCATGCAAGTTGGTGGACAGCACAGACATGTCTATAAACCAACACCATGACTAGATAATAGTAACAGCACACATGCCAAAGTTGCTGGGAACAGATTTAAAGAATAAGCAATAATGGCTTGATAGATATCTTAACTTGGTTTGATCTTGTCATACTGTGCAAACATAGCAAATTAAACACAATACACTTGTACCTTGCATCATAGTAAAGCTAACATCTGCTGGAGTCACACACAGTGGATAAAAGGAGTCACTGTTTGTCCTGTGTGCACTAAGATGTGATCCTGTCATGCACTCAAAAATGTTAGTTTTTTCACATGTGTTAGTGGGACAGTCAAGCTGAGTTCTGCACCATATGATAAACAAGGTCTTCAAAATGAAGAACTGCCATTCAATCTGTAACCCGATCAAATTTTAACCAGTGAATAGACGTCTTCTCCTCCTCAACTGTACAATAATCAGTTTACCTAACTGTGTGTTTTATTGTCACACATTCCTAATGCTAAGTTCTCATCTTTTCCAGATGCAGTAAATAGCTCTCTGCTGATTTTCAAATTTAGAATGTTTCTGTGGAGGAAGGGGGAAGGAAGCCACCCTGAGGGTGGACACAGGGGAGTGACAGAAGAAGGAGCTTGGTGTTCTCCTTCTCTCTGTGAAGCTGTGGTTTGCCAAAAAGAGAGAAAGACCTTTGCGAGACTTAGGGGTCTCTTCCAAAGGAAATTGAAGGGTCACTCAGAAGATTAATGATCGTGAGATGTTAATTCAGTGGAGAATTTATTTTTAAAGGCTGAGATTTATTCTGAGCTGGAGGATTTTGAGTTCAGCTGGGGGACTAATGAGGCATGGATTTTGTTTTGTGGAGTTCCTACTGCCGCTGTCAGTCATTGAACAGGGGGTCTATTCACCCTGCATCTCAGATCTGCTTAAAAGCCCTACACCTTCTAACACTGAGAGCCTTCCTGACTGGTAACTTCCTCAGAAAACCTGTAGGGGTGACTTACTTATTTTACACTTGAAAGGTTCCATGTGTGAGACTTCTGTGTTTTTATGAAGACATAACATTGGTGCAAATTCATATTAATTATTAACATGTTGCAAAAGTTAAAGATTCACATTTTTCACAGGAGGGTAATTTTTACTTCCCTGGTCCATATATTGCTTTTTTTTTCTCTGCTTGGAGTTAAATATAAAACAGTTTATTGACACCCACTGGGTCTCTTCCCAGACTCCAAAAGAGGCTTCAGAGCCCCTTTGAGATCTGTCTGTTGCTGTCCACCTCTCCCTCCTAGTTTAGTTGAGTGTAGAGTGAAACCTTGCTCTCTTTTATCAGAAGTAGCACCATGTCATTGCTTATAGTACCCCTGACCTGTGCTATGTCCCTTTGTCACCCACATACCTCAGAGGCCCCATCACCCCCTGACAGTAGCTTTCCTGTCAGTAGTCACTAATCAGAGTAGTTCTTGCACCAGAACCTAATTAATGTGCCTATCAAATTGCCTATTTAGGAATCAACAGGGAGAGACGAAGCAGCCACGCCCAGGCTGACAGTGCTGGTCTTCATGTGCCTGACTCTCAGGGCTTCAGTTCCATTTTCTTAAAAAGCACCTTCTCTTACACATTGCTAAGTAAATATCCTAGAACAGGATGTCCAGAGGGATGATTACACTTTCTGTGGACTCCCCTTGACCAAACCCATCCTTTCATAAGCAGAGGGAGACCATGCTTCTAGAGTGGACTGCCAGGGGTTGCTACCACAGGGGATGGATGCTTTCCCAATACATGGGCCAGACTGTCTTTGCAGGGCTCATTCAACCAGAGCCTGGGCTGGATCTACTCCTGGCAGGAAGTAAGGCATCCATGTGATGGTGCTCAGTAGGTGGCTTCTATCACAGCTGGATGTTCTCAGCCTTCCCTTGGGGATATTGCCCCCTCATTTTGACCTCATAAAAATATAGTGTCTTTAGAATGCCTATCATTGCTTAACGATAATTCATTCTGCAGAATGGGATTTCCAAGGCCCCATTGCCCAGATTAATGGCTGTTCCCTGGACATCAGGAAAACCTCAACAGCACAATTATTTGTCTCTTCATTTTATATACATTCACCCACACAGAGGATGAGCTAGTGAGAGAGACACACACGGGTGAGCCAGGCTTTCACACAAGCAGGGACAGCTAGAGATTGCAAAAAATGATTTATAGGCTGTAGCAAGGCGGGGGGTGGGTGGGAATGAAGACCAATCATGCTGAAATGAGACTTGATTTGCTGCTCTTTTCCTTTCTCGGTCTGTTTTTGCTGCGTGTCCCCTCCCCATCAGAGCTGCTAAGTCACTCCTGTGTGTGCTCATGCATAAATTCAGGTCAAGTAGAAAACCCGACTTCTCTATTCATCATAGGAATGGGTAATGTTCTTATCTATACATAACAAGGAATCGCAACTAATTTGGCTCATGACCTTATTCTTTTATCATTAATGGTGGAAATGGTATTTGCTTAGACATTAATACATTCAGTTCAGTAAACTAAAGCTGTTTGAAATTTCCGCTAATCCTTTCCCATTGAGGGTTTCCTTTGGACCAAATCACTTCTCGAGTAAAACTAAAAAGTAAATGCATGCCCAGGTTTCTAAGATTTTCTGGGATCAAACATAATTTACAGGGCACAGCATTCTAAAATGAGATTTCTTTCTCTCCTTTATGTTAGCTCGCTGGTCCCAGAGTACTGGAGCATGAATGAACTGTTTACTGAAAATATAAATTGCATGAACTTACCCCATGAAGTGTTCAAGTACTAAGGGCCTTTTTTTTCTTCAATGAAAGAAAATTGAACCAATACACTAGTAGAAAATAAAAGTAGAAAACTGGTATAACACCTAGCTCTTTTTTTTAAAAAGATGCTTTTTGAATGAATCTGTCTCTGCTGTTTAATTTACATGCTGAGGGCTCATTAGGATGACAAATGGTGTGGCTGGAGAATGAAACATACTTCCTGAACAAAAGACAGCGTCGGTCGCCTAATAACACTTTACGCTAGCACTGATATCCATCAGAAGTAGACGCTGTTTATCCCTGTGATTATTTAAAAATCATTTTTATTGTCCTTTGTGCTGTGTCCTCTTGCAGGGATTTTAATTCAGAGTTTGACACCTACTTATTAACTTCAACGAAGTGTTTGAGCGCAAAGGCTGATACTTTATAAGGAATTCTAAACAGCCGTGTTTACATAGCCTGCAGCTGTACACAAATTAGCTCGGTTTGGATCTGTTTCGATCAGAAATAGAAATCGTGTCTGGGTAGCAAGTCACCTCTGTCTCCTTGGCGAAGCGCGAGCTCTCTGCTGTCTGCCTCCATCTGAAGCAGTGGGACTCACAGAGCAGACAGAAGGGGAGTTTTCCTAATGGTGATAGAGCCCTTATGCATAAATACATCACTTCCATTTCCCTTGCTTCCTCCAACTGCTTGTCCCAAACAGCACTCTGTCATCTGTCACCGCACACTCATGCCTGTCCTTTCTTCCCTCAGCCCCTCTCCCGGCCCACATTTCCACTCCCACACCCTCACTCTCCATCCAGATTGCTTCTTCCCTAGGCCATCTGTCTCCCTGGCTGCATATTTTCCCAGCTACTATGTGGGCTTAATTTTTTTCCAGGGTGGGTAGCACCCTTTTAAAATTGAGTGGGAGGCCTATATATGTGTGAAGAAGTGCAGACCAGGGATCCTGGGATAAGGGATTTTCCTGACTGCTTTGCAAAACAGCTAGCACATGTGTGTGTGCATGCATGTGTGTGCAGGTACATGCGTGTGTGTGTATGTGCATTTATGTGTGTGTGCGCTTGCATGTGTGCATATGTGTGCATGTATATTTGCCTGTGTGTATGTGTCTCACTGTGCACGTGAACATATGTATGCATATATGTATGTATGTATGCATGTATGTACATGCATGTGTATGTGCACGTGTGTGTACAAGCATGTGTGTGCATGTGTATTTGCATGTGTGTACGTGTCTCTGTGCATGTGTATATATGTATGCATGTATATATGTATGTATATGCATGTGTGTGCCTGTATATATGTGTGCATGTGTGTTTGCATGTGTGTGCATGTTTCTCTGTGCATGTGTGTGTGCATGTATGTATGTGAGCATATGTGTTTATATATGTGTATACGTGTCTCTGTGAATGTGTATGTATGCGTGTATGTACATGCATGTGTGTGCACATGTATGTGTACATATGTGTGCATGCATGCATGCTCATGCTTTCACACAGTGTCACTCTACCTTTTATGTGGCCATATTTCCAGCCTCTGTTTCCTCCCTCCTCAGGATGCCAATACATGTCACTTGTGACTCATCCTTGAGGTTTTCTGAAAGGCCAAGCATCTGTCTGGTCCTCCTAAAAGGAAAAACAGCTCTAGTACTGGCTCAGAGATCTGGGTGAGTCACACCCCTGGGAGATGTCTTGGCATATTCCAAGGTTCAGCAGGCACTCCTAGGTGTTAGACACAAAAGTGGGAACAAGTTATGTGTTCTTATGTGTTCTCTTGGTCTGGTGCACATGTGTCATTCCACAGTTACACCCTCCTGCAGTCTTGGGTTTTGTTTGTTTGTTTTGTATTTCTTTTATATAAAGCTTCAGAGAAAAACAACAACAAAAACTCACCACCCACAAAACATAAGACAAATTCTTGGAAAGCAAAATTCTTGGTGCTACTCTTTTAAACTCTCTTTAAATGGAATTTGCAGCTAATATTTTCTGCAGAAATTCTTCAGAGGATTGAATTTTGTTCCTACTGATCTGGCTTCATAGCAAATGAAAGAACATCCAAACACCTCCTTACATTCCTGTCATTTTAGATAATACTCATATTCATACTTAATGACTTTTATATCTTAATAAAAGTTGCAACAATAATTAAGAATACCTCTTAAAAAGAGTATATAGAGCCTCCCAATTGTTCCCATGGATATTATCATAAAACTCAAGAGAGAGCTCATGGCATTAAGACAAAGCCTTCTATCCCCAGAGAACTGGGCATAATCTAAGGAGTTACGTGACCATATGAGAAATGCTGACCGATGTCTTTTGCTTCTTTGACAAAATATGAACACAGAAAGATCAGTTGTTTGTGACCAGCTGACCAAAAGGTCAGAATTCCTTGACAAAGCACCCTTGACCTGTCTTCTACCAGCAAGGTAACAGAGCAATTACATGTGGGTTGTCTGCCGCACCTAAAGGGATTGGGGGTAGAGTGAGGCTGCCATGTGTGTTGCAGATTTTGCATAGTGCTTCATTAATGTCATTAATGCTGTTGTGGTGCTCATTCACGGATGCACTGAGAAGCTGAAGAGCATGGCCCAGAACATAGAAACACCATCCTGTTCCCAGTCGGAATTTAAATGAACTGGAAGATGGATGGTGAAGACCTAACAGTTCAAGGAAAGGAAATGATTTCAAGAGAGGAATTCCACGAATCTGCAGAACTCATTATGGGCCTCGGAGGGACATCACAGACCCTTTTCAAAAGCATAAATAATAGGTACCTTTGTTAAAGAGTCTAGTCTGGAAAACAGTTTGAGAGCCTTGTGCTTTATGTCTCTGTCACCATGACCAGCTCTGCAACTGTTGTCAACTCTGTAAGTTATCACTTCATTTCTTATCCCCAGCAGAGTCCTGGGTTGCCCCTGAGCACACACGTTAGTGCACATAAAAACAACCTGGCAGGCCTCTAAAGTGACCTGACTTTCCAGCCTTTGGGCTCTCCAAGTTTTCTTTTCTTCTGTCTGCATTTAATCCAGACAGCCATGCACCACATAATGGTGTTTTGTTTAGAAAGGACCATTTGAATCTGAGATGATCCCCTGAGCTTATATAAAGCTGGAAAGGCCACTGTGGCTATCATGGAACAGAGCACTGGTCCCATGATTCTGATGATGCTTTATCTATTGATCTGTGGCCCTATGACAGTAGGGACAGAGGCAGTTATGTCTGCTGCATGTACATTGATCATGATGGTACATAGCTATGTTACAAGTATACATACTTTCTATGTTTTGTTTTTTGTTTTTTTCCTGAGACAGGCTTTCTCCGTGTAGCCCTGGCTGTCCTGGAACTCACTCTGTAGACCAGGCTGGCCTCGAACTCAGAGATCCACCTGCCTCTGCCCCCCAAGTGCTGGGATTAAAGGCGTGCACCACTACTGCTTGCAGTTTATTACCATAGTGTTCTAAATTAGGAACTCTATAGTGGATTTTGTTTGCAAGGTTTGGCTCTATCTACTCACAGCCTTTTGTCTCTGGGGATAGCCAAAGCCAGCAAACCCAGTCAAGCCTGTCTGGAATAAAAAGAAAAAAATGAATAAGGCCCCAGACCAGGTGCTTTATGACACTGGGTTGAAGTGATTGAAGGAGTGCCAGCAGAGATGAGAGACAGGGAAGAGCAGAGCCATCCATGTCCTGGAGCCTGGAAAACACTCACTGGGAAAAGAAGTGTGCAGCTGGCTCAGTCTGCTCGCAACAGCAGGAAAGATGAAGAGCAAAGTAGCCCCTGTGGCGAGCACCACGCAGGGCCCCGGTGACTTGCTCACTGCTGCACTGTGGAGTTAGAGAACAGAAGCCACATCAGGACTATTTAAAGAGTGAGTCTCAAGGAACATGCCTGACAAATGCAGACCAAGCCATGTGTGGGTTTCCCTGTAGGTAGTCAGTAGAGCCCCTCCTCGCCCAGAACCTTCTCCGGAACATTCTCTGACATCCACTTGCTTCCATTTTCATTTGATCACTCCATCTGTACGGAGGACTTGTCATACCATACCCAGCCACTCCTTAATGGTTGGAGGCATTGGGCGTGGACTAGTAGCACTTCCTGCTGCTCTCCATTTACCTCTCCATCCAGTCATACATGGTGAGCACCCACTAAGTGTTATAGATCCTGTCTCCCAGAAAGCTTCGGTGAGTCCCAAACTGAAGGTCTGAGTCTAGTATTCATAAAGATACAGGCAGGCTTATAGATAATTATAAATATTTTCAGGTAGTAATAATAGGAAATGGAAGAAACAGAACTAGAAGTGAGGCCCCTCCCTTACTTATGCTGGTGAGATGCCTAACCTGATGGTGAAACATGGCTGAGCTCCTGAGGAGGGGCACAGAGAGAGAAGAGCCCTAGGCTCTGCAAGACCAGGGGCAGTAAGCAAAGGGCAGGTCCCTGTGGAGCCTGATGGAGCCTCGGAGGCTAGTACACGGCGGGTGTTCTGCTTGGACAGGGCAAGAGGAACAGGGAACAGACTGCCGGCCTGCCTGGAAACAGCCCCAGGTGGGAAGTTCCCCAGAGAACATCATGTTACTTTGTATCTTAAAGTCATTTCACACGTATAAGAAGAGTTACAAACACAGCCCTTTTGCACAGGTTCAATAATTTTGACTATTTGCTAGGCATAGTCATTCCTTGAGTTCCAAAGTCATGCCTGGACCCTGCTAAGTACTCAGAGCCTCTTATTAAATTCTGTAGTTTGTATACATGACTCCTATACACCTTCCTATGTGATGTCAGTCCTCTCTAGATGATTAGGATGCCACGCAGTGTAAATAGTTGATATAGAACCTTGCTTTGGGAATAACGGCAAGAAAAAAATAACAGGTAAACACACTTGGATAAAAGAATTTCATTTCTGTAGTTAGTTGAATCTGCAGATTAAAAAAGTACACGTAGTTGTGGTTGTCTTTGCCTGTGCTGGCTTGCTCATTCTCTTGTGCCCCCCCCTCTGTCCCTCTGTCCTTCCCTTCCCCCTTTCCTCTGTCTCTCCCTCCCCTCCTCTTTCTCTCTCTCTCCTCCTCTCTCCCCTCCCTGCCCTCCCTCTCTCTCCCTATCTACATGTAGGGGTGGAGTGTATATATAGTCTATCTGTCTGACTGTCTGTCATCTCTCATGATTTCTAAATATGCAAATGTATTTTCTAAGACCAATGACCTTCACTTTTATAACTACCAAGACTGACCATATTACACTCAGGAAATGTAACTTTGAGCTAATGCTGTTGTAAATATTAGGCATTCACCAACTGTCTGAGGCAAAGGTTCTTATACTTCCATACTCCCCATTCACTAGCTCTATGATCCAGAGCACACAGTTCAGTGAATCACATCCTTTGGTTTCTGGTTACAAAAAATATCATCCCAACTTTGTATTTTGTTCCATACTATGTCCATATTTGCTTTAATTGGAACATCTTAAAACACCGCCAAGAAAGCAAGATTAACAAGAACAAGAGTCCTGATTTTCCGAGGTGGGGAGAGGTGGGAGTGGGTCGGGTGGAGGGGCATATACTTGGAGGCAGGGGGTGGGAGGAGGGGTTGGGGGTTTTGGGGGAGAGAAAAGGTTTTAGCATTTGAAATGTAAATGAAGATTATATTCAATAAAAATAAAAAAAAAGAGTCACGATTTTCATACCTCTCTAGCTAAGGGAAACAGATGGTCTTGTCTGTAGTCACCATTTCTGAAAACCATGCTGGGCAGGAGAGGGTTGCTGATACCCATCAGGTGCTGGGCCCAGTGATACCTCATCCCTGCTTTGGTGTTGCATTTTGAGATCCCAGATGTGTTTTCATGGCCATGTAGATGCTGCTTAAAACCTCTAGTCTCCCTTAAGAATTTGTTCAATGAACAACCAAGACTGTTGATTCTATTCAGGGTTGACGGTTGAGAGCACAGCTTCCTGGTAGTCTATGAATGAGAGATGTATCTCTGGCACTGTTAACAGTCCAGTTGGGTTGTTTTGAGACACACTAGCTGTGTTCCGTCCTCTGAATTACTATTTTCCTTTAAAGAGGGGCTAAGAGACAATCTGTGGTTTTTGACCTTGGGAAACATTTTGTCAGAAATACTTGGAGTAAAATTGCCACTTTGAGAGAAAAAACTGGCAGTGTTTTCTGCTAATGATAAAATTTGAGCAAATAAATGATAAAGGTTAGAGTTTTGAAAAAATTTACCAGCAGGAGCTGTCTTAACTTAACAATAGCATATTAAATACTTTCCTGACAAAATCAGTTGGTGATATGTGTGTTGTGTTTTGTGTGGTGAAGGATGCTAACATATAGGAGTGCTGTATAACACAGAGAACAAAACGTGTGCATTACCCAATGGCATTGTACAGTTGTACACGTGCAAAACAGTCATGACTCAAAAACATGCTCATGACCCAACAGCATCATGCAGTTGTGCACATGCAGAACACTCATACAAAGCATAAGAGAGAGTAACGGGTTTTGATGATTTCAAAAGTCACATTACAACTATCCTTGCTATGCATATCTTATTTCTCATTCATTTATTTATTTACTTTACATCCTGAAAGATCATTCCCTCCCTCTCCCCTTTCCTTCGCTGTCTCCTCCCTTTTTCTTCAGAGAAGGATAGAACTCCCATGGATATCAACCAACCTTAGCATATCAAGTTGTAGTAGTACTGGACTCATCTTCTTCTACTGTGATTAGAGAAGACTGTCCAGTTAGGGAAGAGGGATCCAAAGGCAGGCAACAGGGTCAGAGACAGCTTCTGCTCATAAAGAAATATGCACATTTGACTAACTGTTGATGCAGGGTCAACCTTGAAAGCACATCTGAAGTGTTCTCCCTTGTCATGGAGGTAGACAGTGGTTTGCATTCGCTTACCAGGTTTCAGTCTGTCTACAGGATGGATCAGAGAAGGCTCAGGGCAGTAAGAAGCAACCATGCGTGGTAACAGCAAGAGCTATTGTTGGAAGTTGTAGTAAGCACTCATCATGTGCAGACTCTTTACTGTAGACCTAACATCTAGAAAACCCTTACAGAAAAGAGTCAGGATGTGCCTACTCTGCCAGCACAGATGCAAAGGTAGGAAGAACACCAAAAGATTAGCAGGCCCCAGTTCAAAGAAAGTACGAATTTGCCAAGTATTCAGTAATTTTGGAAAGAATATTAAATATTTTTGAATACTAAGGTTTGCATGACACAACCTTCAGGTGTTGTGAAATATAATAAGAGATATCACATTCTCTATCTGTAGTGAATAAGCTGAATTACAAAAAATCCTTAACTCACTATTAAATGATAAAGCTCGTGTTGAAACTTACAGGCTCTGATCCCAAAGCCCAAAATTTCAATTAAAATTTATGGAACTTACTGCAGTATAAGGAGTGGTTTCTTGGTGTGATTGATAAATTTTCAAATATAATTTCTTAAGTCTGCTTTTTTTTAAAGGTATATTTGCCATAGTTTGAATGACGAAACTCCAGTGTAGCCACAAAGAGCCCTGAGGTTCTGGAGTCCTAGTCAGGTCTAAGGACTGGCCCTTATCAGTGTCTTGACTCTCCTTCCTGTAGTCTTCAGAGGGCAGCAGGTTCTCACCCATATATTTAAGGAGTTTGCCTCTTCATCTCTGATGTGGTTGTCTTGGAGACCCCCAGGAGGGTGTTTGTGGGGGAAGATCTGGCAGATGCCATCTTGGACCTAGTCAGGGCCAAGATTCTCAGATAAGACCTCATCCGACTAATCTCAATTCTGCATAGTAAAGGAGAATACATGTCCTTGTTTTCTCCTCTCCCCACCTCAGGAGATGGACTGCATCCTGCAGTGGAAGGTCACTGACTCTGGCTTCAGCCTTGGATGAGTAAGTCTAGTGGGCTTAAGAGCTCAGAACTCATCAGCCAACAGTATGAACTTGAGCAGAACAAAGATTGGCCAGGGTGGACCAGAATCCAAAGAGGGCCACTGTTTGGTTGGATCTGTTCAGTCCATTAGAATTGGAAGGATTGCAGGACCAGGTCCATAATCTACTCCTTTGGTTATAAACTCTCTTCGATAGTGGGGTCCTTGCAGGCAAGATGGGGAAACTTAAGTGTCAGTTCCACCAGCACCTTGGCGCCCTCTTTAGGGCTGACTCTCAGACTCTTCCCCTCATCTTGTCCCTTAGAGGACATCGGCACCTTCTGCTCTTTCTGAGTCTCAGGAACAGCTTGCAGTCAACTCCCAGAAAAGCATTTATTCACGGTGACATTCTTGAGATATCCAACTTTACCTCCAAATTATCCCATAAAAGTAACTAAGCCCCTGGGGTGAGTCTTTTATGGTGTCTTTTGACTTTAATTGATATCTGGCACACACTGGCCCTGGGGTACACTAGGTCCCTTTGAAATATCACACAGTTGCCACCCTCCTAGCATGCAATAAGTTGGGCATGTTCAAATGTTTCTTTTCTACCATTTTTCATAGTGTAACTAACAGCTTAAGTTTGTCTCCAGGACAATTCCATAATGTCCAAGTGAAGGCGTGGACTGTGGGCTCCTGTGCTGTAAGGAGTGAGTTCTAGTTATTGTCCATTCCCTCCTCTCATTGGACCCTTAGCCACCCCTCCCCCACATATATCACTGGCTGTATCAGGAGGTGGTACTTGAGGAAATGCCTTTTTTATGAAGAATTCTTCTTCCTAAGCATTCGGAAGCAGTATGTTATTTATATATACATTCTGTAGAGAATTTTCTGGGAAGGTTGTTAATCCTGCCTGTCCTAGAGAGTGTATTTATGGTTGTTTGGGGTCTACTTGATGTGGTATTCACAATTTAAGGGAAAACTCTCAGTTGAATGAGTCATTAGGTGTGGCAGATCCCACCTGGAAGTTTAGAATGCAGAAATTAAAAATGGCAGACAGCAAGATGGCTCAGTGAGTTGTGTCTGCAGGACCTACAAGGTAGAAGGAGAAAACTGACTCCTGTAAGTTAGTTGTCCCTTTCCTCCACTTGCATGCTTGCATGTTGTCACATGTGGACCTCCCCCCACCCCACCGCCAATACACGCATACATCTAAAAGACATAAAAACATCAAAATGTACTGGGACAAGAGGACGCTGGCATGCTGGCATGAGTCAGCTTCCTAACAGGAGAACACTTCATGCACAGAGCGCAGGCTAAGCTGATATATCTCTTGTGTTTCTTTATCACTAGTCAGAGCATGGTAGATAATCCTGATCTGAAGACTCAGGAAGCCAGAGCAGTTCAAGAAAGGCACCACCTGAGAGCTCTCTCCATGCCTTGTTTTCTTGTTTCTTTCATTAAAACAAAAACAAGCAGATATGCACGCACACACGGGTGCACACACAAACACACACCAAAGCAAACAAAAAGCAACCCAACCCCTTGTCCAGACCTTTCAAAGTGAGACAGAGTCCCCTCCTCTGTGACAGTGCCCCCCACTTCAGGACACATCCCCCAGGGCAGCACCCCTCAGGCACCCCTCTTTGGTCCCTGCTGTTTCCCTTTTCTGGCCTGATGTTGAGCCGAATGTGCGTGGGTTGCAGCGGCTGTCAGTGCTTCAGATGCAGGCCTCTCTGTAGACCAGGAAGGCATGATTAGCAGACACAATTAGCCGGGTTGGATTAAAAGGGAGGAGAAAAAAAACCCAACACCGATTTAATTATTGCCCTATTAGTTATCAGCACTGGGAACATTGGCTACTGTACAGGCTTCTTTGTAAGGAAGGAAGGAGGTGGGAAGGGTTAGAAATTAGAATTTAGGTTTTCTTTCTTTCTCTCTCTCTCTCTCTTTCTTTCTTTTTTTAAATTTCTGAAGGAAAGAAACCCAACATACTTTCCAAAGCTGTGAAAGCATTCTCATGATCTGGTGGATCCCATCTGTGCACTTTTTAGTGACATATTTGAAGTACATGAGCTATAGTCAAAGGACCTCACAAGAAAGAAAGAAAGCGAGCTGTGGGTGTTAATGAGAGGACCCAGCTTGACAGCTGTGAGGCAAAGCTAAGCTGCGCACTCTCCTTGTGCCCACCTGTCCCCGGGGCATGATTAGTATACTCACACTTCCTGAGGAAAATCTGGCATTCTGAAGTGTCACTCAGAATCCAGAACATGCTGCTGGCACATCATTGTGTAGCAAGGGAGGTAACCCTGACTCCGACCCCTGGACCAACCTTTGACCACAGTGGAACTGGTTGGGCAATGGTGAGCTCCTCTCTGTCTACACTGCTAGGGGTGCGAGTATCTGAAGAAAGAGGAAATGGCATTAAAGAAGGCTTTACTGATGTGGTTCTCACAAGTTCCAGGAGCTTAGGGGATTAACCTTCTCTCCAGTCTTGCAGAGAAAGGTGATTGCCTGCCATCTTCCTGGAAACTCAAGCCCTGGGAAGATGGCTGGAGGCTTCTTATGGGCCTGTGATGCCTGTAAACCCTTCTTGGGCACAGTTTTCAGTAATATTAAGTGCTTGCACGGGCTCCATGATGCAGACCCTGACACTTGGGATCACCTCCCTGGGTTTATATTAGAAGTGAGGACTCACAAGGGTTAGTGGCTATGATGTCTGCACTGGCAGTACCTTCAGTTGCCCATGCTGTTGTTGACGACAGCATCACAGTCTGTTGACAGTCATATGAGGTCCCCTCTTACAGCACAGGCATCTCACTCACCCTGTCTGTCTTTTCTGAAGATGATGTCTTCAAGCCTGGCTTGTCAAGTCTCCTGAGGACTCTCAAGCCCTCTTGAAAGTGTTGTTTCCAGTTAAATTCTCCAGTGTTGGTTTCATCTGCTTCTCTTGGACACCCTACTGAGCCATGTTGTGTTTTTCTTAAAAGAACTGAAAGAGTGTGTGGCATAACTCGGGGATGCTCACAAGCTTCTCCAAGGGAGGGAAGGAGCTTACAGCTTATCTGTCTCTTACACAGCCAGTGTGAGGGACTGGAAGATCACCTCTTGCCTTAATCTCTTCAGCGTTGACCTTAGATGTATCCAGCAGGTTGGAACTTTCTGACACGTTCTAAGTGTTGGTGAAGTTGTCCTTCACTTGGAGTTCTGTTGCCTCTCCTGAGCTGACTGATGCAGTAGGTCTTCAACAGACACTTAGGAATGAATGTCTGCACTGCCCAATATTGGCTCTAGCTTTGCCTGTAATATTTTTTATAGAATTATTCTAATCTATTTTCTATAGTGAAACCCTCAAGATACAAGTGTGTTGTGTCCTTTTGTTTTCACAAGCTACCATGAACATTTTCGTCACACCATGACTAAAACACCAGGCAGAAGCAACTTAAGGGGAGAAGGATTTATTTTAACTTGCGGTTAAGAGGTGATACACAGAGTCAGCCGCGGTGGGAAGAAGTGGTGGTGGGGCATGAAGTGGCCCATCTGGTTATGTCAGCAGTATGGAAGCAGAGACAAGTGATATGTGCTTTGGGCTTTCTTTCCATTTGAATTCAGCCTGGAACTGTCTCGTGGAATGATACCGCCTGCATCCCTCAGGGGTCTTCTCTCCTCTATTAAACTGCTCTTGGAAATGCTCTCACAGACCCATACAGAGGAGGTATAACCTCCCAGGTTACTCTAAAGTCTGTCAAGCTGACAATGAAGGATGGCTGCCACAAGCCGAGCCCTGTTCCCTGCACACCCAGACACTGCATCCTAACAAATGATATCTAGAACCGAGCACACGGCTCTTCTTTTGGTCTGAGGTAGGCCTGCCCCCCCCGTGCTTTTTCTGATCTGAATAATTAATCAAATTAAAGATCTCGTCAACTTTGCTTTACTGCTGGCTCACCACAGCTTGCCAAGCTCTGACCCCTGTGTTCCTGGGGTTGCATCATGGGATCTAGAGTCAGGAGCCATTGATATGTATTCTGCTTCATTTTGTTGAATTGGCCCTTCAGCTTAGGGAGGTCTTTCTGAGTTTCGTTCTGTCATCAGATATATGAATTATTTGTGGCTAATATTAGTTTTCTTGTTCACATAAGCAATTGAGGACTGTTCCACTCTTAACAGACCCCATTGTTCACTGGACAAAGCCAGCCATTGTTTTCCTTGCCTATTTAGAAGACCCGTCTCAGAGAAGCTGTCCTATTTCCAGTAGCTAGAATGTCCCACAAATGGCCCCTTCCCCAGTGTGTAACTGCTGGGCCACAGCAGCTGAGCTTTGCCATTTGACCCTCAGGTGTTCTGTTTATCCACTCCACTCACATAGGTCTTGCTTTACTGTTTGGTTTCCACTTCAACACATTCTCTGCAGCATGGGTACCCTAAATTACTGTCGGGTGACAGTAAAGCAACAAGCAACACTCAAGGCACCACAAAGTCTTCAGCTGCCAAAAAAAAAAAAATTATGAAGCAGAGTTTAGGCAGAGCCTGCAGTGTTTCCTCAACACATTACTTGAAGAATCCCCATTAGCTAATGCTTGGGTTGCTGCGCTACATCATCACTTGAAGAATCCCCATTAGCTAATACTTGGGTTGCTGCGATACATCATCACTTGAAGAATCCCCATGAACTAATACTTAATTAGGTTTCTCAGCACTTACTTTTTGTTGGGTGGTTACCCATTTAGAATCTACATGAGTGATTTTAGAGTCTGCAATGTTACATTGTGAGCAGTTTTAGAGTCTATAATGTTACATTGTGAGCGATTTTAGAGTCTACAATGTTACATTGTGAGCTTCACTTAGAGCCACTAGGAACACGCAGCCCTTGGAACACTTGGTTATAAGGCCTTGACAAGTTGTCCATAGCATTTGTCTTGAGGGATTCTCTAAGAGGATTAGATGCCCAATGCACAGAGGCTGCCCATAGAGATGAGTTATTGGCAAACACAGCACCAGGACCATTTTCTCTTCCTCCTTCTGGAAGCTGATTCTGTAGACTTGAGGTACCAAGCAGGTAGGCTGCTAATGTAAAAGTTTCTCATACTGTGTCTTGTGCCTGCCTTTGTCATTTACGGTGCAGAGTTTGTTCTGCTCCTGTGAAGATGCAGCATCTCTGTAGCATGTGGATTTCAAATGAAAAGGGAGAGTGATCATGTTATGTTCTTCATCCCTTGAATCTACTCCGACTTCAGACTGCTCAGCTTAGTATCACACACAGTCTCCACGTTCAGCCCAGTTGTTTCCGCATGCCCTTGCTGAATGATGCTCTGTTTTGTGCGCAGTTTTCTTTAAATTATGTTTATTGTGTCTGAGATCAAAGCATAACAAACAGGTTAATAGATAACTGTTTAGTATTCCCTATAATGTTGTCTGTGCAAAACATAAATTACCACTGAACTCCAAATGTTTTTCAGCATACCTAAGTCATACTTGTATTTATTTAGGATAATTGTTTTAGTGGTAAAGATCTCTAGTTAGGGTTCCGTGAAATTTTCTCTGACAATTTAGTTTTTATAAAAGGAGGTTTAAAAATGCACGGGATGATCTGACTCCTGAAGTTTGTGTACATTAAATCAGATATCATTTAAATTCACAGCCCAGCACAGAACGGTCACTTCTACTTGATAAGAGGTATCCTGTCAAAAAAGAGCAGTTATTAGTTTAGTTTTGTGTTGCTTTGTTTTCTGAAATAGACCATTGCAGAAACTCTGGGCAAACGCTGGAAACACCAGCCTGTCAGAGAGCCCACGATTCTCCTTCTCAGCCTCTTGATATGATTGGGGAAAAAAAATCAATGGCTATACAAGATGCGCACTGGAGTCTTTACTGAGCAAGGTTGGATGCTGTCTGGAAGGATGGATTGGTGCTAAATTTCTGTAGCGCCTTCGGTGGAAAACATCTGCTGAGATAATTTATTGAGTGTTCTATTTAAAACTGTATTTATTTTAGTAAAAAGTACTTGTGATACTAGTTTTCCAAAATAGGGTCATTGAATTGTAGAAAGTGCTTAAAGTGGTGTAGAATGACCAGAAGCATCTTTTTAATTGCCACTGTAGCTGTTTAAAGGACCAAAGTTGGGAAGGGGAACCTTTTGGATTCTGGCGCTAGATTTTAATTGAGAAGAGAAAATTGAACAAGTGAAGTCACAGCTTCATTTGATACCTTTCCTGTGTCTTAGCCTTCAGCATCAATGGGTTTGAAAAATCCACCCTGTGGTTACAAAATACAGTTTACACTCGGCTATTACATGGGATAGAAAGCAAGAAGAGCAAGATAGGGTTGTGCGACTCCTGCCTATATCGTTTGGGCCAGCTTCAGGGCTACACTGTGGGATATTGGGAGAGACTGATGCAGAGGTACTAGGTGTTTCTAATCAGCCCTGACACACTCACTGACTGAAGACAGGGTGTCTAACCAGCCCTGACTGACTGAAGATGGGATATGTCTAACCAGCTTTGAGACACTCACTGGCTGAAGACTGACACTGAATATCTCTAACCAGTTCTGAGACACTGGCTAAAGACTGGCTTTGTCTAACTAGTCTGAGACTCTGAATGAACTGGGTATGTCTAACCAGCCTGAGACACTCTCTGGCTGAAGACGGGGTGTGTCTAACCAGCCTAAGACACTGGCAGAACGCTGGGTTTTAGTAATCCACACTTTAGGAGGGTAGTCTATCACTTGATTCTGTTGACACAGAATCATGATTATTTTCTAAAACATGAAGCATAGGCCTTGTAAATATACTTTGTGGAGTATTTTGTCCTACCCTGTAAAACTCTTCCTTGCCCCAAGCTATCTATGAGTGTATCACTGTACTGCAGAGAACACATTCTGAGTAGCTTGTCCATTCAAGGATGGTCCATGAAACATAAGACGTCTGCCTCTTGATTCAGCAATGTAAAAACCAAACCCAATCATCTTCAGCTCTTAGGGAGGATTTGGAAATGAGAAGCGTTTTTTAAAAGGATCTTGAAATTTTCAAAATTGTTTGCCATTAATGACCACAGGGGTTGTAACAATGGAGCATTTAGGAGTGTAGCAACCAGTGGTAGCAAAACAGTATGACCAAAGCAGGGAACTAAACACCTTTCCTCATCTGCCAAAATCCCCCCCACTGGAAGAGAGGAGCTGGAGAAGGGGTGGCAGATGGAGACTGTTAGCAAGAAAATGGGTCACAGAATAATTTATGAGCAACTTGGAAAGTTATTTTGATAGTAATAAAAACATGTAGTAAAACTAGGAAGGAAAGCAGGGGATGGTATGTGCCCCATCTGGGCGAGCGGAGGGACGCGGAGATAAATGGGAGAATGGAGGCCTAAGTTTATTGTTGACTGCTGAGGCTTAAACTCTTTGGGCACACAAACATTTATTTTACTGTCCTTAATGTGTACCTACACCTCATGGGTGATATATCCTGAACTAAAACGTTTAAGAAAGCAGGGAGCCATTAAACAGGAGTCAGGAATACACTCAAGGATTAAAAAAATGGGACAGCTTGCAAATCTTGAATTCTACTGACCCAGGCCCTGGCTTGACATGATAAAAGGTATAACTCACCTGATTACAGGTGCATACAGTAGGCCAGAATTCCCATGTGTGAGGATTGGGGAAGGGAAGAAAAGTAATATGATAGAAAACAACCATAAAAACAAAACTAAGCGATAAACAGATTCAGAGATGGTGGTAGGCGATTGAATCCTCTGGAATTTGGTATTGACTGGGGTATGATGAGTTAGCACATTGGTACCTCAGTGTTTCCCAGACTTTGGTGTAACAGCAGAGTTCCATAGGAGCTTGTTAAAAATAGAAGCCAATAGCTCCACCCGCCCCAGGACTCGAACTCAGTTGTTCTAGAATAAGCCCAACGATGGGTAATTTTAACAGTTCTAGGTAATTCGGATCAGTTTCGAGGGGAAAAATGTATGAAAAACTCTGTGACCCTAGGGGACTAGGTGAGGAATGACATGCTTTCAAGCCCTTCTGCCCTCTGAAGTGACTCATAGTTATGTAGATCTGAGGAGAACCATGGGAAGACTGAGTGGGCCTCTGGGGGAGATACAAGTAGATTGTGATGATAGTTAAGGAAAATCACCCAGATTCTCCAATGTGCTCGGGACACAGGGAAAGCTGAGCTGTTTTTCTGTGGTGGGTTTTTTAATTGGTGCCATGTTAATAAAGTGGGTGAATCAGTCAGCTACTACTGAGGTTTGAAACACTCCAACCTTGAGCAGGTTAAAACTGAGGTCATTTACTCTTGCTCCCATCCCTGAGCTTGACACTCTAGGCTGGACCAGCTAGTTCCAGCTCTTTGTTAAAAGCTGTGCTCAGATCTGTTCTACAATTTTCCCGTCCTGTGCTCACATCCTGCCCAAAGCATGTCCCTTACTCCTGTTGATGGCAGGAGAGACTGGAAGACCAAGGTCACCTTGAGCCTCAGCTCCCACTGTGTCCTCTAACCCCACTGGCTTCATAGCAAAGTCACTTGACCAATCAGAATTAAGGACTGTGGGAGGATGACCCACCCATTTTTAGAGAGAGGAGGAGCATGAATATCTTCTAAGCAATAATGCAGTGTAGCACAGTAAAGTAGAGGTAAGTTTCTTTAATTTGTTCCAGGGGGTGGGGGAAACATTAATAAGATCCTGTATTGAATGCATTTAAGCTCCATTTGAAGAGAACTTGCCTGTGTGGAAGGCAGGCTAAGAGATTTGTGGAAAGAGCAACACACAATTATTTGAACATCAAAGGAGACGATGATCCATTATTTATAAGGCTTTCGGGAAGGGTGAAGTGAGTGGGGTTTACAGGATGATTGTGAGGTTCACCACCAAAGTGGAAAGTCACACCGATCCAGGCTGGAGCTTACATGTGCCTATGGTCTGTCATTACAGTCCTGTATCTTAGTGTTCACCACACCTAAAAGCCACAAGGTACACGTTCACTTAATTTTATTTTTCTAATGAGCTCCTGGGTTGGTTGGGTCTGAAGAACCCCTACAGTCTTGAAAGTAAAGCAAGAACCAGAAGAGAAAATCCCAGTTCCGATCATAGTTGATCATGGGAGATTTGCAGTAGTTCTATTAAAGCTATATTCTGCAAAACCGTTTGATAATTAGTGTGATTATTTCAGGGTTAAATGTTATTCAGTCTCACAAACTAACTGTGACAATCATAATTACTGCAAATAAGTAGGGTGCAGTATTAAGCTCTGAGTCACTCAGTTATGCTTGTATGAGTGATAACAATTATAGCAACAGCTTGCAAAAGGGCCCCCGAACATAGACACCAGCTATGACTATTTATTTATTTAGACTGAATGATCAGTTTAACAGATTGTCCCATTGAAAAAATAAATACTCACTTGCCCAGTCCTGAAACATTTGTACCAATACAGATAGTTCAATGAGGTGAAAAGATTTGTCTGTGTGGTGTTTTTCTAGGAAAATAATGCAAAAATTAGAAGGAGAAAATAGCTATCCTCCAACCTCACCCCTTTGATAGGATTTGCTATGTCTCCCAGGACAATGTCAGACCCCTGGCCTCATGTGACCCTTCTGCATCAGACTTGCCAATATCCAGGAGTACAGATACATACCTGAGCCCAGCAGGGTTTGTTCTTTCCTGGTTGCTATCCTAAAGTCAGGTGGAGATGGAGATGCCTTTGTAGGCAACAGCTTAATTAGCATGTGTATATTTTCCCAGACTGCTAGCCTTACCTGAATATACTATCTCCAGAACCCTTTGAGAACTGTTAACAGGGTTTAACCATGCCTGTATATAATCCGATATCCAAGTAAGCAGAAGCCCATGTTGTCGATAAGATTGCATCCTAATAGTGCCACAGTATTTAAAAATGCTTACCTGCTTTAAAAAGGATTAGGTACAGATATTTTTTTTTGTAAGATGGAAGTTTAAACTTTAAAGCATAAATTCACAAATACTGATATAGTGGAATAACCCCAAATGCTCCATAAAACTGAACTTGTCTTGACACCATATACAAAATAATCATTGTATAACATTTTAGCTATGTCTTAATCTCTTTTTGGGCTTCTATTCTTGATTTCATATCTTTTGGGACAGTGTAATATATGTATAACAGAATCCACTAATGTTAAAAATACTTTTATGTTTCTGCATGTTCTGCCTTTGCTTATGTCTTTGTACCACATGTGTACAGTGCCCAGGGAGACCAGAAGGGGAGTCAGATGCCCTTCTCCAAGGTGGACGAGAGCTTCAGACAGATAGGAGCTGTTATGTGGTGCTGGGAATCAAACCCAGGTCATCTGGAAGAGCAGCCAGTGCTCATAACTGCTGAGCTGTCATTCCACCCCCCAGATCCACTCCTTTTAAAGATATGATTTGAGAACTGTTACTATTTTAGCATTACTTCCATCTCATCCTTGGCAACTGTTAACTTTCCCCCCAGGAACAAGGCTTTTCATTGTTCTTCATACGCTCAGTAACTTCAATTATTTTTAATATTGTATATAGATTTAATTAAATTATATTGTGGACATCCTGTGTTAGCATAGCGTATTTGCTACATGATCCGGATCATATTTTCACTATAACCAGGTTAATATTGGTAATAGTAATAATAATAATATTTTATTAAGATTTATTTGTTTTGCCTGCTACTTTTTTCTGTCCTAAGATCCCATCTGCCCATTTTGTGGTAAAATCTCCTTAGACTGCCATAGACTGTGATGTCTTCTCAGTCTTGCCATGGTTTTAATGGCCTTGGCTGTTTTAAAAGTATGCCAGGAATTTGTAGAAAAGTCCCCAGTGTGGTCTTGTCTGTGTTTTACTGATGGTCAGACTGAAGTTACAGATCTGGAAGACCACTCAAGGAAAGCATTCTTCAGATCACATCTGATCAAGGATGGGTGTGTTGCTGTGACTTACTGTTGCGGATCCCAACCGTGTTCACTGGTGGTTTGCTGTTTATCTCCATGGTGACGTTTTTTTTTTCCTGCTGTGATGTTCTCTTTGGAAAGAAGTGATTCTATAAAGTTAGTACTTAAAGATGGGGAGCATACTCAACCTCCTTAAAGTCAGAGAAGCTGCGTGAGCTGTTTAACTTCTATTCTTCCCCGCTTTTTCATCCAACTGCTTATTTTATTAAGAATCAGCAGTACTTATTCATACTTTGATCACCGTCCACTGCTGCTATGGTCTGTCATTCCAGTCTTGACCATTTCCTTGGCCTCTGTGTCTTCCACGCCTCCATCACTATGTCTCTGCTCATGGCTCCAGCGGCTGAGTTCTTTCGTCTGGTTGTCTTCTAACAAATACGAATTGTGCAAATATCTTCCCAGTCTTGGGATTCTTCTTGTTATGTTTGAAGCATGTTCATGAGATGTAATCCACACGTCATGCGATTCTGTTCCATGTAATGTGCATTTCAGTGGGTTAGCATGTTTACAGTTATGCAGCCATCAACAAGATAAGCATTTAAGCACCTTTTCATTCCTTTATTCCATTGCTTGTTTTATAATATCGTTTTTTCATGTGTGTGTGTGTGTGTGTGTGTGTGTGAGTGTGAGAGAGAGAGAGAGAGAGAGAGAGAGAGAGAGAGAGAGAGAGAGAGAGAGAGAAGTGTGGAGACCAGAGGTCAGTATTTGGTGCCTTTCTAGAATGTGCTCATATTTTAAGACAGTCTTTCGCTGAACCTGGAACTTCCCTATGGACTAGGCTTGCTGTCCATCAGTCCCCACCGACTGTCTCATCTGTTCCTCCACTCACACGCTGGGTTACAGGCGTACAATGGTGTTTCCAGGTTTTTACACGAGTGCTGGGGATCTCAACCCAGGTTCTTATGCTTCAGAAGCAAGTGTCACCAATGCTGACCCTTTCCCCAGTGCCCCACATGTTGTTTGAAGAGGAAAAGCTTTCATTGGAAGTAAAAATTGTTGTTCTTCTTGTAATTTGTGCTTCTTCTTCTTCGTTTTTTTTTTTTTGCAACTGTTTGTTATAAGAACTGATTGTAGGAGTGAATTAGTTAATCAGCTTTTGATCCCAGCAGGTCATGCTTCCAGCCACCCCCCAGAGCCCTCTGGATTCATGAATGACACACACACACACACACACACACACACACACACACACACACCAGCTAATTTTGATATACCTTGACTAGTTCAGTGGCCCTGAGTCAATTTGCTAAATCTCTGTGACCTAGATCTAATGAGGGAGTGACCCCCAGGGCCACTTTCCCAAATTCTTACCTGGCTGGCTGCTTTCTTTCCTGCAGTTCTTACTTCTAATCCCTCTGTCCTGGCAATTCTCCTCCTCTTCTCCCTCCAGTTCCTTTCATGCAATCTAAAAGTCCTGCCTGTTTCACCCTGCCCAGCCATTGGCCATTAACAACTTTATTCTCCAATCAGCCAACTCAGGGAAGACTTCCTTTAGTGTCTGAACACACAGATTCCCATATGATTCTGGGAGCCAAATTAAGATAAAGCATTAGAACCAATCCCTAACAACTCACATTCCGTGGGGCTGGAGAGATGGTTCAGTGGTTAAGGTTAAGCTGCACTATTACAACTCCCCGTGGCTTTCTCAGATTGCTTTCTTGTAGAACCCAGGATAATCAGCGCAAGGATGGCACCACTCATAATGGGCTGGACCCTTCTCTAGCAGTCACTAATAAAGAAAATGCCCTACATGCTTGCCTACAGCCAAATCTTCTAGAGGTATCACCTCAACTGAGGCTGCTTCCTCCCTGATAACTCTAGCTTGTGTCAAGTCGACACAAACCAGCCAGTATAATTAGTTACCCTATAAAGAAGATATGCTCTTCCCAGAGCCACAGACAGTTGAGTAAAAAACTCAGTACCATGTATGGGACACCTTTCCTCATGTCATTGGTCATAACTGTCACAGACTCCCAGACAATAGAAGACTTTTTTCAGGGCTTCT
This sequence comes from Tokudaia tokunoshimensis, assembly GCA_036184795.1. Lineage (NCBI taxonomy): Eukaryota > Metazoa > Chordata > Mammalia > Rodentia > Muridae > Tokudaia > Tokudaia tokunoshimensis. Next base: position 9,568,717 of record BTHU01000016.1, read on the forward strand.
GGTTGGCCTCCAATACATGATGGTGGTACTCTGCTGCTAAAGACAACATACACTTTGGTCACAGAACATGGAGGAATCAAGCTGGAACTGACTGGAGAGATGCCTCCCCACCGGCTTGCTTTTATAGAACTGAGAGGTGCTGTGCATGGTGTTGGAGAGGAAAAGTCACCAACAGTCTTAACCAACTGTGCACCTGGAGAGTGACAAGAGTGACTGGAATGTCAAGATATTCGGGTGGCTGCTGGGACGGAATCAGTGTTATGGGAGTAACCAGCTACTTCCCATTGGACTTAAGGCACAGTGTACAAGGAAACGCATGCCTGGTACTGTAGCCCTAGCCAAGAACCCATGGCCAGGGTCTTCACAGGCCCTGCTGTAAATGTCCTGGTAGTATTTGGCTAAATAGACATAGTGTTGAACTGTCTTCTAAATCTGTGTCTGAGGGCCCGTAGATTCATGCAACTCCCAGACTTCACCAGGACAGTTTCTTTCTGTAATGGGTAACAGTTAGTGCAGAAACCCACAACCTGTTAAAAGTGTAAAGGGTAAGAGTCTATGGAGTGGTCAGCCATCAATTTTAGTAAAATATAAACAGCGACATGACTGGTAGGTGCCAGGATGCTCTTTCATCACACTAAGTACCGCAAACTCCGAGTCTGATTTGCTAGGCTGACCGGAGTCTGCTCATCACTGTTCTGATGGTTTGGCAGGCATAACTAGCCTGTCCCTGAATAGAAACTGCAGCTTGTCTCCAAATGAACTCTGCATCTAGACCTGCATGAAGCTCCTGCTCCTGGTCTAGGTGCTCTCTCTCCGTTATGTGGTAGGACCTGTCTCTAATGACTACCCAACCAATGGCTTTGTAAATGACCTCTATAAGTTAACCTTCACTATTTATAATAACCAACCTGTGGAGCAAACCTGAGTATCCAACAACAAAGGAGTAGATAAAAGAAAATGTGGGATTTATACACTGGAATTATTTGAATCAAGGAAAAGGAAGTTATATCATTTTGTAGGAAAATAAGTACAACTGGAGATAATTGTGTTAAGCAAATTAAGCCAACCCTAATCATATTAAGACCAGTGTTTATCATTTGGGACTCCTAGATTATATACAGGTATGTAAAGTCATATATATACATGTATATACATATATAGATACATACATATATGACACACATATATGTGACATGAAAGTAAAAGAAAACTTGTCTCTGGGAACAGAGGTGACTAATGAGAGGGGTGGGGACAGAAAGGAAGGATATCGGTGCATATGGGCAGAATATGCTCATTGTACAATATGACAATATGCCTCATGGAACGCAGCACCCCATATAACAAATATAACATAAAAATAAAGGATTATAAAATACTACCTAATATTAACATAATTGCAAAAATAAGTCTGGGCTTCTAGGTTTATGACTGACTACAGGGGAAGAATGGGGTTTTGTTTTTGTAATTGAAAATAGATTTTCTTATACGATATATACTAATTACCATTTCCCCTCCCCCAGTTTTTCCTACATCTCCACCATCCAAATCCACTTTTCTTTTTCTCTCTAATAATAATAACAACCACAATAATAACAAAATAGGACCAAAGACTGAAGAAAGAGCCACAGAAGAAGTACAAACTCTGAGACACACCATTTACACACACAGAAAACCTCTAAATATAAAACTGGTCTTAACAGCTAACATCTACCTGTAGGTGAATACATACCATCTTTGTCCACTTGAGTCTGGGTTACCTCACTCGATATGATTTTTCTTTTCTAGATTCTTCCATTTTCCTGCAAATTTCATACTGTCTTTTTATTTAGTGGCTGATTGATATTCCATTGTGTAAATGTACACTTTTTTATATACAGCCATTCTTGAATGGGCATCTAAGCCGTTTCCAGTGTCTGGCGGTTAGGAACAGAGGGCCAGTGTGAATGGTTCAGCAGATGCCTCTGTGCTAGGGTCTTTTGTGAGTAGGCGGGCCCAAGAGTGGTATAGCTGGATCTTGAGGGTAATCTTTCGTATTTCTAAGGAACCACCACATTGCATTCCACTGTAGCGCTCCAAGTTCACACCCTCCTCAGCCGTGGAGGAGTGCCCCCTCCTCCCACATCCTCAGCAGCACGAGCCGTCACTTGTTTTATTGATCTTGGCCATTCTGACCGGTGTGAGATGAAATCTCAAAGTAGTTTTGATCTGCATTCCCCAGTGTGTGCAGCTGTTGAGCATTTCCTTTAAGTGCTTCTGAGCCATGTGTGATTCCTCTTTTGAGAATTCTGTTTCTGATCTAGTTTTCTGCGGTCGTATCAGGCGGTGTTCCCACCATTGGCCATTAGCTTTCTGAACTCTGTAACTCTTGGTGTGTCCACTGTCTTTGGGAGACTTTTCTTTGACTACTACTCAGTTCTTTGGAGTTAGACTAAAGGCCGTTCTTCCTGATTGCTTTCTTGTCAGGGAGCTAGCTCTAACCTGAGATACTCCGTGTTTTTAACCTTGAAAGGGCTTTTAATCTTGAGATTTTTATTGACCTTGAAAAATCAACACAAATCTGTTCCCACCACCGGCTGAACACTGATCACTGACATGTATAATTATAGTTGAAGGCATAGATGTGGTCCATGAAATTGTGTTTACACCGTTGGTCTTGCCCCATGCCACACACGTGACCTTGAGGAAGATGCTCATGTACAAAGCATGTGTAATAACAGGGCTTGCCTTACTAAAGTGTGATTACTGATGGACACAAAGCTGTTAGCACTGTGCCTGCAAAATTAGGCTCTCAACTGGGATTAGCAGCTACAACTGAGGCTGTAATCAGTCTCCCAAGACAGAGGTCCAACAAGACAAGCTCAGCTGTCCTATCTGCCCCCTGCACAGTCCGGAACAGCTGACTCCACCTCCCGTACCACATCATCCCCTACTTGGGAAGAGGTGAAACTGTTTTTGTCTTCAAGTATAATTCAAGAAAGCATAACACAGGGATTCACTGGGGAAGTGCTCGGAAGGCAAGGATGCATGCTTTAGGAACCATTGGGTTGAAGTAGAAACTACAAGCCGGGATGATTTTTTTTTTTAACCTGCTGTAGGGCCATATGGTTGCAGAATGTGTTGATGCAGCTTCTAAGATCCCTGAGTATTTTAAACTTGACATGTTATTTTTTTAATGATTTCAAACATCATTTCTCTCAGAGCCTTTCCCAGCATAGCGGTAATACCAAGCAGATGGCCCGGCAGCATTTACATTAGCATTTTCCAATACTGCCGAGTTATTTGCAATATTTCTTTTCAGAAACCTGTGATTCGTTCTCTACCTTTTCAGAATGGCTGCCATGAAATCAGAAACAGGGTCTTGGGCTCATAGAAACGGGGGCTGCGTACTGGTGTAGTGTTTCGGGGTTTACAGCGTTTTTGTCTTGGGTTTTGGCACCTGTTGTCATTCATGGGAGCTCTCATTTCTCTGCTTCCACAAGGGAACCGCACCGTCCTCCTCAGTCTTTCTGATAAGAGGTAGGTCAGTGCTGAGAGGAACTGTGGCTGTCCACACACCCTCGACCTGCTTACGTTCATACGGGCATATTTTCTAGAGTAGCTGCGTTTACTTATTCATTGCCTGGCCACAGCACATAGCATCTGCTCCACAAAAGGTAGACCCTCGTTTGCTCATCCCTGAAGCTCCTGCACCAGCCAACACAGCACCAGTTCTGCGTGAGTCAGTGGGCTTAGGAATTAGAAATAATAGCCAGATTTCTAGGAACTAGGGCTTTACAAGCCAGCCAGTTCTCCGAGCGTAGCTGCTTTCTCCCCTCTTTTGACTTTTATCTCATTCTGGTGTGTTTTTAAGGAGGATTTTCTGCCAGCTTTGTCCCAACTGTCTTATTTCTGTAGTTATGTTTTGTCTTATTTTGGTTGTTGTTCTTAAAAAAAAAAGCAAACAAACCAACAGTGTATTATTAAATAGACAGCCTCTTGGGGCATCTTTTTCCTCATTGTGGACACAATGGATTAGTGCCAACACAGGCTGTATTGATCAGCACTGACTCCGGGTCTTGCCTTTTAAAGGCCTGTCATGATGAAACTCAGCCTACCAGTGTCCCTATTAAGATGCTTTCGTTCTTCTAAATGAGAACCAGAGACTGCCGAGGTGCCTGCTCAGCTCACGGGGTGGTTGATGTAGCAGGCTAGCCATGCCTGGCCGCTACATCATTGCCTGGTCTTGGTGCGCACTACCCTTGATGATCATTTGCTCCCAGGTTGTGACTGGCATAAAACGCCTCTCATTAACTGTCTCTGTGGCTCAGGCCAGAGCTGCTTGGTCTTAGACCTGAGCTAATGGGAGAGAAAAGTTAACATGGAAGGCTCCACTCTGCTGGGTCTAAGAAAGGACCGTTTGCTCTAATTGTTGGAAGTGTTGGCAGGTTGTTTATTAGTGGGATAATAAACCCCATCTCTTGGCTCAGAAGTACTGTGGGAGTTAAAGATGCCAGTTTATTGCTACAACCACGTGTCTATAATGTTTTAGGTGCCACTGGGTAACTTTATAGCTGTTATGGTTTCCTGGGAGAGAAAGGGGCACCAGTGAATGGAGACTTCGATTTCTCTACAGCCAAAATTACAAAAAGGGCTAAAAAGCAAGAGTTGTTGTGTTTCAGGTCAGTGTTTCTCTTCCCTGAGCCTCAGTGTCCCTCCTGGCAAGTCCAAGAGAGCCTTGAGCAATGCTCTTCATAGAGGATAACATTATAAAAGGCAACGCGGACACAGAAATTTTAAAAATGTAGAAAAAATAATAATTCTGATGGTTTTCTGAAGTACAAGGATTTTTTTTCAGAAAAACAAGTAAGAACTGAGCAACTTTGGGAAGAGGAGATTTAGGAAAGGGGGCAGGCGGAGTTGAGCTGTGAACACAGCAGACATCAAGATCAGCAATGCTGTGGGGTAGTGTGGACTCCTCCCTCACACTGGGAGACCTCACTGTCCAGTGAGAACAACTGTTCATGATGAGCTTTCTTCGTAAACCCAAGCACATGACATTGATGTCTCAGAAAGGTCCTTGGCCCGAGGCTCAGAAAGAGACACAACTACTTTGAAAAGAGAGCAGCCATGTGGTGTGGCCCTGGTTTTTAACAACCCAGTCACACACAAACACTAATTCATTCCAGTAGAGCAGCATAGAGCTCTCTCTTGCTCAGAGATCCCTTCATCTTCCAGGCACACAAGCCACACCTCCAGCATGCAGAACTGTGAGGAACATACCTGTCAAACCCCAGCAGGGATGAATAACATACTGACTTTTGCCCGTGTCTTTTTTTTTTCCTGAATATCAATTTTAACCATTTATTCACTTCAAGCAGTTGCTGTGTTAATCTTCTATGTGTGTCCAGAGGAAATACTGTGTTCCTGGGTATAACATCTTTCATGGGTTGTAAGATGAAATACTCAAATTTAAAAACTGAGTGGGATTGTAATAGACTGCTGTGTTTATAGTAATAAAACGATACATGTATCTAGTCTCTCCAATCTCTACCTGATTCAACTAACTTATTGAACACTGTAATGACTCTGCGCCCTCTCAACGTTGATTCTCCTAGAATAGTCTTTGTGTTCTCTTTAGGGGTTTTACAAATAACTCATCCCAATCTGTATGGCGATTTGCCTTTCAATATTTCGTTAAATAAAGATTGCCTGGAAATAGCCAGAATTACACATTCTGGTTTTGCTCAGTGCCGGGGCTTCCATCTGGGCCGTGGCCTGCTCTGAGTTGTGTCACCAGCTCAGTGAGCATATCCTTAAAGCTAGCACAGAACATGCATTTTGAGCCATGTGTTTTAACTGATCCCTACTCTTTCAACTCCTGAGGGGAACTTGGAACTTGCAAGTCAGTCAGACAGATTCATTGTCTGTTTGGAAGGTTCTAATTGTAGATAAAGAACTTAAAGTAGGTAAAATGCTAGCCTCACATTGGTTCATACTCCATTGTCTGAAGCACCCCAAGACAGGTTTGAATCCTTGTTTGTGTCAATTGGCTTTAAATATGTAAGGTACTCCATGGAAGATTGTTCTGTCCTATGGAAGTCCTCTCCATTCTCTTGATCTGTCTATTGGATGCTCAGGCCCTTTCTTAGTATTGACTTATTTCTATTCTTGGGGCATTTGCAGAATAACCTAAAAGAGACCAAGCCCATGGGGTTACTAGACTGAGAGAGCAACAGAGAGTGGGGAGCAAGAAGGGAAATGGGGATGGTGCAGTTCAGAGCGCATGACATCTTCTTAATCCTTATCTTAAGGTTTCTGCTGCTGTGGTAAAATGTCATCACTAAAAAAAGCATGGGAGGAAAGGCCTATATCAGAGTATACTGTAGCTGTCTTCAGACACACACATGCATTGGACCCCATTTGCAGATGGTTGTGAGCTACCACGTGGTTGCTGGGAATTGAACTCAGGACCTCTAAAAGAGCAGTCAGTGCTCTTAACCACTGAGCCATCTCTCCAACCCCTCAGTTTGCTTTCTTATACACCTCAGGGAAACCTGCCCAACCAAGGTTGATCCTATCCACAATGGGCTGGGCCCATTCACACAAATCACTAATCAAGAAAATGCCCTACAGGGTTGCCTATGTGTACATCTTATGAAGTCCTCTCAGACGACTTCAGCTTGTGTCTTATTGACAGACTAGAAACACAAACCTTGTTGTGGATGATAGAAGCAATGTTCTCCTCATACAAACCTGTCACTCATGGAGCCCCACATGCTACGATGCCATCTCATAGTTTCCCCTAACATTTCATCTTCTACCATGCTGTGTAATTTATTATTACCTTCCTGGATCTCATTATTAAAATATAAGCTCTACAGTGGTAGGAATTTTTATTTCTATTCACTTCAGAATCTTTAACAGCTAAATCATGCCAGATAAGGAATGTTAGGGAAGGTTATTAATTAGCTACAAGTCCATCTAAGTATAAGAATGCCTAATTCAGATATCTTCATCTGCCCTCTGGGAGATCCCTAAGAACTTGACCGATGCTTTACAGAAATACAGAAGACCTGTGGTGTTTTTGAAGCGGGGGAAATAGTAGAGTTAACATTAGCTGTTCTTCCTAAATTCAATGTGGCCCACTAGTAACTATTGCTTTCCTATGTGTTTAAAATGATGTCTGTAAAATTCTAAAATGAGGAGTTATTCGTATTCATTGATCAGCTGTCGTGCGGAAGGCATGTGCTCAACATCCTGTATGAAGCGCCTTGCTTAGCCTTCATGCCTACGTGGTACTGTTCCTATTCCTGCTCCTAGGATGAGAAGATGAGGGCTGAGAGATCACAGTCTGGAAGGGCCCTTGCTGCCAAGCACGATGATTAGAGTTTGGTCGCTGCGATCAACATGACAGGAAAAGAAAACACTTCCGCAAAGTATGTGCCATGCCATGCCCACACTCATGTCCTTACGAGCAGTCACAAATTAAGTAAATAAATGTGAACTTGCCACAACTCAGAGGCTTGAAAGATGTCTCCATGATTGAGAGCACTTGTTGCTTTTTTGGAAGATTAAAGTTTGGTTCCCAACACCTACATTTAGTAGTTCAGGACCTCCTGTTAACCCCAGCTTCAGGGGATCTGACACCCCTTTCTAGCCTTCTTAGGCTTCTGAATGTGTGTGCTCGAGCGCGCACGTGCACACACACACACACACACACACACACACACACACACACACACACAATTTGAAATTTTTAAAGCTAAATTTAAAAAAACAACAGAATGAGAACATTGAAGTGTAGAAAGGTTAGAGACAGTCCAAGGATCCTATAAGACTGGGTGTGCAAAATCCCTTGGTTCCTGCCCATTGTGGGCGGTGCCATCCCTAGGCTGGTATCACTGGGTCATATAATTAAGGAAACCAAGCAAGCCACAAAGTCTAGACAGTAAGCAGCACTTCTGCATGGTCTCTGCTTCAATTCCTGCCTCCAGGTCCCTGCTTCCACTTCCCACTTTGGCATTCCCCAATAATGAACTACATAACCAAATACTATGCCAAGTAGCCAAGGCTACACCAAATAAAGTTTTTCCTTCCCATATTGCTTTTCTCGTGGTGTTTATCACAGCAATAAGAATCTAACTAGGACAATATTTAAATCTGAAAATGGAAACATGCTTTAAAACATTTTGGATAAGGTATTTCAGCCTGTATGATCAAATTCACAGCACCACGGTGCCATTTATATTCTTGCTTGAGAAAAAATTGATTATATGTCTAACCCGGGGACACAGATTAGAGAAGTTCTAAGTTCCTTTAATTGGTTAATTTCATCAGCCACCTTGGATTACTCTTTCCATCCTGCAAGTCTCTGTGTTCAGAATTTCATGATTAGAAGGAAAGGCATCGTGGTGGTACTCGATGACCAAATGTGGTTTTCCTGTGTATTTTTCTTCATCCATTAAGAGGATGTGTTTTAGGGATATCCTATCAGTTAACCTTCTGCTATTCACAAGGAAAATATCATTTGCTCTTTCTTAGATTAGGCTGCAGATAGATAATTGGGATCAGGATGAAATTCAGGAAGGCACTAAAGAGGAAATGGCACCTTTCAGATGTCTCCCTGAAGGCTTGCCTGGTGAGCTAGTGTTGAACAGCTTGTTCCTGTCACCCGTCTTCAGTCTGCTGGTCTTCCTCTTGCTGGGAGGAGTGATTCGGGATGAAGAACGGAGAGGTCTTGCCGTGTTCTTGTCAGTGTTGATTACCAGTGTTCTTCTATGACTGCCTTGTGGTTTGTTTACCCCATGTCAACAGGACAGTCTGGAAGATGACCCTGACTTCAGCACTGGGCACTTCATTGAGATGTGACCCCACAGTAAAGCACTCAATATCCATCAGTGACTGCGATGTAAAGTCACTATCTCTGTTTCTAATTCCTTCATGGCATCAATAGGCTTTTGACAAGGGCAGCCCACAGATATACCACTAAACTTGCTGACAGCCACATGCGCTTTTAACTACAAGCTCTGATTGATGTCACTAGCTTTCATTATCATAATATAACTGGTTGACCTTATCCTGTTGCTAGAAATCTGATAGGGGTATTAAATCTATAATAGTTGATTTTTTTATCTAAAATTCCTAGGATTGAGCATGCCATAGCTTGGATTTTTAAAAATATTTGAAATATTTTCATATGTATAATTGCATGGGATAAAACTAATGCCTAAATAAAATGCATTTATGACTGGCATATTCTCTATACACATAGATCATAGAAAACTTTATGTGATGTGTTTATGTGCCTAACTTCTGACCATGATGCGTCATTTGTCATGTGGAATTCTCTATGTGTGACATGCTTTCTATGCTCAAAATATTTTGAATTGAAGTTTTTATAAGAGAGATGCTCACCTAGCAACCCTTTACTAATATACTAATAATAACCCTTTACTTGCTCGTGAAAGGCTTGATTTACAGGTGCCAATGTGGGAATTAGGGAGTGAAGAGTTCTCTCGAATAGTTGATGTACTGATAGGTATACATTTAATTTCAATGAAGCAAGTAAATATTGACATTCTAAGATCTGGGCTTTAAGGCAGTTATTATCTGTTATTGTTTTAAGGAAAGCAAAGATATCTCATGATGCAGGCGACTGTCCCGGTCATTAATTTTTTTAATTGAATTTTTAAATTATTGTATTTGTGCATGTATAGTGTTTGTATGAATGCATGTTTGTGTGTGCATACAGATGTGTAGAGATCAGAGGTTGGCATCTGATAGCTTTTGCTATCAATCTCCCCTTGGATTCTAAAGGCAGGGTCACTAGCTGAGCCCAGAGCTCAGTAATGGGCGATACTGTGGCTAGCCAGTGAATCCTGGAGATTACCCTCCATACTCCTGGCACCAGGGATACAAGGCATGCCACTGTGCCTGACTTTACATATACACTAGGGATTCAAACTCCAGTCTTCAACAATTGAGTCTGCTCCCCAGCCCCCAGAACTTTTGATTTTTTTTAATCTAGTTTTCTTTGTGAATATATTGGCTACATATTTTGTTATTTAGCAGGCATCCTATAGGAAGGACCCTTGCATTTGCACCAAGTGCTCTGTCAGGACCTGGTCATGAGCACATACATGAGAGGTAGCATGTCCACTATAAACTGCTCTTGTAAACCAGAATATTTCCTTGCTTTATCCTTTTCATTAAAGGGTTAGTACAGGTCGGTTCTCCCTTTCCCAGAAGGTAGCAGGCCAGAAGAATTCCACCGTGCAGATGTGTTAAAATTTTTAAGATTTGCAAATACTCAGCAAGATATTTTGGGGATGGTTGTCCAGTCTAAACATGACGTTCAAGTATGTTTCAGATACACCTCATGTGCTCTGGCTGACATTTTAAATGCTTTCTGTGCACATACTGACTGTCTCAGTGATGGTGCTGACACTAGCACTCCAGAAGCAGAGTGGGGTGGAGACAGTCAAGCAGAAGATTCGTGAGTGAGCAGAGCAGGGAAGGTCGGGGACTGAGGAGCAGAGATGAGACAGAGGCTCCAACTTCAGATAGGGGAAGGTGAGTGCAGTTCTTCAGGGAAGGTTTATCAGGATAGGTGTGGAGAAGCAGAATTTGAGAGGGTAGACTGACTCTCTGTTTCATGGTTCACAAGTCACCCTGTGGGGTAAGGCCTGGAACTTAATGGTAGAGATGGCCTCCCTCCGAACCCACTCCCCCCCACACACACACACACATGCATGCGTGCACAGAGTTATGGGAGTTCCTGGTGTTAGCTTAGATCTTCAGGCACTATTTTCATGGCATCTATGCAATACTTCATATCTTTGTCTCAGGTTTTCTGTAAATAAAAAATAGTAAGATGTGTTTAAAGATAGTCCTGTAGAAATATTTAGGTGTATGTGTGGGATAAACAATTTCTAAATGTTTAAGGACTTTTGAGGATTTGCTGATAAGGTTGTTGCAACCTCGGTAGGCACTGTTGATGAATGAAAGTTTTGCTACAATGTGTCTGATAAAGAGTTAAACTGTTTCCAATGTGAGTCCTGTGTGCGGCTCATCCCCTCTGCCATGAAATGCCATTTCACTCTGATTTGATGGAGTCTTTTCTCCCTAAGCCTTGCTTCTTCCAGTGAGCTGTGCTCAGCATGGTAATTAGGGACACGATGCTGTGCTCCTGGCTGCTTCTGGAGCTCTTCTTTCCCAGAACTTCAGTCTCCACATTTGCCTGGCAGGCTGTGCAGTGTGTGTGAGTGCTAGGATTTGGGGAAAGCCTGGAACAACCAAGGCTGTGGAAGGAGATACGGCCAGGGATGCTAGCTTTTAATTGAAGTTTAGTTGGAGTTTCAATGAGGTGAGACTGTTATGACAGATTTCAAAATGCAATGATAGAAAAATGAGGGGGGGTTCATCAAAGTTACAGTAAACAACTGAGCAGCAGCTCAGCATGAGACAACAGCCACAAGCCCTCAAAAAATACAGAGTAATTAAAATTTACATGGCGCAGCCTCCTTCTCAGTGGGTTACCTTTCCAAGGGGAGCAGCGTCAATTTCATTGTAAAAAAAAATATATAAACTTGGAGATGTAAATTGCATGTACGTTTCAGTCTTACCCATAAACAGAGAAAGTTATCAAAATATAAATATAATCAAAGCACATAACTATAGCGAAAATCAGAATTGAGGGAGATCCCCAAAACCAGAAGGCTCCTCCGGCTCCTTTCCCCCTTCCCCACTCACTGATCTACCCCTTCTATACATTTGGGGAAAGACCAGGTGGGTTTCTATGTGCCCATTTCTGAGGACATATATACCCTTCCTGTTCATTGTATTGGTTAGAGAAGAGAATGGCTTCTGACTGTCTTTTGCCTCCCCTTTCTCTCCTTGCTTCTCTGTGTATGACACAGAGGTTAGTTGACTGAGAGGCCATGGCTATGTGTTGAATAACGTGTAACAGCAGATGAAGAAGCTCACCTAAATGTTCCAAGAATCCTTCAATCTCCCCACTGTGAACACGAATGTCATATCAACTAGATGCAGCCCCCAGAACTGAGCACAGGGAGTTTGCCTGAACTAGAGAAGAGACTGGTGGACTGATAGAAATGTGTGTGGCCCCTTCTTGGCTACCTATAGTGATTTTGGATAGAGGCCTTTAGTTCCTTGAGCCAAGTTTCCCTGTCTGCTAAAGTCATTGACTTTTGCTGAAAGAGCTTCTAGGTGCCTTCTGAATCAGACTTACTTCAATATTGTGCTGTGGACCCACCCCAGTGCACCCGGAGCCCTGGAGGTTCAAACCCAAATGGTCCCCTTTGTGAGTCCTGGGGAGAATTGTAACTCTGCCCGACTTACTCAGGCTCTGACGCAAGGATGAGACTTCCTGGGATGGCTACTGGAAGTCATAGTCCTGGCCTCAGTTTGGTGCTCTCTCTTGATGGCCACTGTCTGTCTATCTGTCCTGTCCATCAGGTCTGCATATCCATCAAGGTGAGCCAGTGTTGTAATCCTATGTACTCCATAAGCAATGGGGGCCAAAGTGCATCTGCTACACGTTTCTCTTCATGTACCCTTACTACAGTACTGCAGCAGGAACTTACAGGATAGTAGGAGAGACCATTTTTTAAGAACAGCCCATCCCCTTTGCACAGCACATCAAGGGAAATTAAAATTTTATTTTCAAAGGAGGCATAACTTTCAATTTTTTTAATTAAATATAATTGTATCATTTCCCCCTCTTCTACTACTAACTCTTTCCTTGAACTCTCTCTCAAATTCATGGCATCTAATACTTTGATTGGTATTACACACACACACACACACACACACACACACACACACACACACACACACTCTACTAAATATGTAAATGCAACCTGCTCAATCCTGGTGAAACTTGCATTTATGTTTTCAAGGATGACCATTTGGTGTTGGGTAAACTATCAGTGTGCCCTTCCTTGGTAAGGACCATTTCTCTGCCTTTAGCATCCCTTAGCTGACTATGGTTTTCTGTGTAGGGCTGAGACCCCATGTGATTTCCTCTTCTGTGTCTGAATATTGGTCCCTTTTGTCTTTGTTTGGGTTTGTTGAGGCAGTCATGTTGATGAGACTGTATGGATGTTGATTCTCTGACATTTGTAGGAAGTAAAATCAGCAGACTTTTTTCCTCTGACTCTTACCCAGTCTCCTACCCCAGAGGAGGCTTATTTAAGGGCTTAAACTAAAGTTGAATTTGAAGTATTTTTAGTAGGTTATTTTACCCGGGTAAGGTGAGGTCACGTTTTTCCTTCTAATTGTTTCTGAGGTAGAAAACAGGGAGTATATTGAGTGGTTATCATTTGCTTAGTCAGCGTGTTGTCTCCTAAGAATGGCTGGGGACTCGAACGTGAGAGAAATGGTTGTGGCTATGGAGATAATTTTCCAGCTCAGACCACTAATTCTTCCCACTTAAATACCAAAGGGGCCATTCCATGGGAATGAAGCTCTGGCATGACTGAGACTTTTCTATGTAACCTTTGGGACAATTGTTCTAGGCTTCCCCTTCAAAAACACATTAGGCCATGCCTTCTGTGAGAAATGACATATTTCAAGGACAGTGTTTATTGTCGGGGAATATCCAACAGTAAACAGGGAAATTTCTACTGCTGGGCATCAGGCATTCCATAATCCAGTCTAGTCACTGCTCTTGGGTTACATGGTTTTTCTCAAAGTTATGTGGACTTTTTGGACCTCAGTTGGCAGGGACCATACAAATCACCAGTCCTGTGGCAGAAAAAGGTGAAGTCACATGTGAGACTCTATTAAGTCTAGCATCTTCCTTCATGCTAACCAATAAGCCAGGGCAAGGAATGAGGAGACGTCCATTTCTGTGAAGCCATTGTCAACCTTCTGAACATTAGAGTTGATGCTGATCAGCTTTGTGTACCCTGGTGTGGTAAAGTATATAATCCCAGAATTTGAGAGGTTGAGACAGGGAATGGTAGGGTTCTAAATAGTCTAGGCCATGTAGTAAGACCCTATCTGAAACAACAAGCCAAGGTGAAATGAGTACAGAAAGAAACACATTCATTACTTTGCTTGCCATCGGCTGACATGCATATCACACACAGTACATACAGTGTGGAGAACAGTGTTCAGTTCAGTTGACACATTTTATATTGAGTGTGTGCTAAGTGAAGAGATAGTTGGGGGTGTTGAATTGGAGTTAATGAGGAGGCTAGGATGAGGAAGGTCATACTACTGAGAATGCCAGGTTCAAATAAAGCCACTTTGAGGAGACTGTGCGTGAGCTATGACCCCAAGGATGCCCTGGAATTAGCTAGAAAACTACAGAAGGCATTCCTGGAGGAAAGAGCTGTAAAGAGAGGGCAGTGGGTTTGATTAACAAATCACACACACACAAAAAGGCTCATTCTAGTACATCGCCCTGTGCTGCAGTTGGCACCCCTGAATTATAGGACCCTCAGAATGACTTCCTGGGGACCACAGGTAGCACACCCAACAGTAGATGCCCATTGTTTTTATGTTACCATAAAACCACGTCCTCTGCTCTGCTCTTGGCTGTGTAACCAGCAGTAACTAAACAGTATCTGTGGACCTTAACATGCTCTCCAGTCCCCTGTGACCTGAGGCCACCACACCTCAGCACTGCCTACTGCGCAAGGCAGCATGGGTAACGCAGAGCAAGTGTTTCTGGTGGGCTCTGATACCAGCATGCTTGGCAACACCCAGAGGACCCTGGCTCTTCTTCCTCTATATTTTGTTTTAGACTCATCCTACTGCTTGGTGTAGTATTTGAGGACTATGATCTAGACTTTTATTGAAGCTGTGGTGACCACCATACCCATCCAGTCCATGGCACATATTTCATGAGTAGACTGGACCTATGTTGTGGAAAGTTAATGGTTTCCAAACTTGGGTGAAGCCCAAGGTAGATGGATGGATCTCAAAACTGTGGAACATTTGCAGTGTTTGTGGGAACTTTCCTCACTTCAATTAACATAGAAGGAGAGCTCTGGGCTAAGTTCAGGGTATGCCTGTGTATGTGGCTATACAAGCCAGGAAAGGGGTAACAGGCACAGTAGGAACTGACCAATGAGAGCTGGCCATCAGGGGTAGCTTTATCAGCTCTTGGTGCCTTAAATATCTCTTTAGGTCAACATTGCTTTATCCCTCAAGTGATTTGGAAGTTTGGTTGTCCCCCTCTCTGTGACCATAATTCCATTCTGATTTATCTTTCCTTTACTTTCAGGAGAGTAGATCTGGAGAAAGCAACAGCTGTGTGGAAGAAATAATTCGGGTAAGGATGCTCTTTAAAATCTTATCAATGTTTGTCATGTGTTTAGAGTTCCCAGAAGAAGGAAGTCCTGTGACCACATTATCAAAGGAATCCCTCATGGTTCTGAGGATGGTCATCTGGGTCACCAAAGTGACACTGAATGAACCAGCAGTCTAGAGGCTTACCCAGCCCCTGTGCTTTGCAGCACACTGAGGTAACACCATTAAAACGATCAGCTAAAGACCAACAAGACAGATGTTAGGTGAAAAATGCAGCAGGATTCATATCTGTGTACACCCATTTGTCACCCAGGCATCCTTGAATATGCCACTTTCTGAGTCAGGCAGGGGCTGCCTCATGATTTTTTTTCCTCTGAGCTTTAATTAGAGTCAGAAGCTCCTGAGGTAGAGATGATGCTGGAGTCTGATGTTTCTTTCATGTGTATTACAGGTTTTTAATTTCTTTGATGCTGTATTTGCCCAACCTTCCCAATGCCTCTCCTCTACACGCATGTTTCACACACAAGTGGACAGGCTGGGCTCTTGCACCATATTAGCATGTTCCAACTTACAATCAGGAACTCATCATTAACCTGTAGTTTTTCTTCCCTCATATTTTTTCAGGGAAGCAACTTAAAATTCACAGTTCTCAGAAAACTGATATTGCACTGGGCAGAACACCAAAATAAGTTATACCAGCTGGTATGGTCATTCCTTGTAAAGAGGAGGACATTCACATGTTCCTACCTTTTGAATACCCTACATGTTTTTACGTGAATTGCCAAGATATTAAAGTATTATTATATAATTATTTGACTTAAAATCTTTACCTTCACAAAATGTTTTAAAAAACAGAATTTTTTTTCTTCCTGAAAAGTGTTATTTTACAAATCTTTTTAAACACAGAGGTTGGTCAGAATAGTATTTGAACTCATAATGATTTTTTTTTCTACTTCTGAAGAAAGCTGTGGTCAAGGCACAAAGGTTCATTCCTTTAATTATGTTGAATTCATATTTTATTTAAGAAAACCTGTGTTACCTGCTTCATTTCAGATTAAGTCATGGATAGTATTTGATGCTGATAAGCTTTTCCTAACTCTTTCAGCGTCCTTTCATGTTGCAGCTAAATGCTTCATTTTCAGGTCCCTTTGATTAGCTGTGGCAACCACGTTTGTATACCACCCTCTCTTACTGTAATTAGACACGTCTCCTTATACCATCTTGTATCTGTTCTGGAGAAGTTTGTCATTTGGCATCCTTTATCTTTCTCCTTCATCCTTGCTCTCCTGATCGGGGTCCCAGGCTGGCTGGACCCCACATTTCTGTCCGCAATTGCCCAGTTGCTGGGATTCCAGGTGCCTCCCATTCATCATGCTCAACTCTGGGCTTTGTGTTCTTACCTGTAGACAAGGCTTGAAGTTGAAATAAAGTCTTGAATAATGCATACATCAAAAAGGTATGCTTTCAGGAAATTGAAATTCATTTAAGTAAATCAGATTCCTCCAGTCAAGTTTAAGGCTTTCACTCTATAAGGACAGCTGGCGACAGCCTCACGCCCCATCTACCCCACCCCTAACCTTCCTACCGCACTGCCTCTGTCTCAGCCCTCCTTCTGTCAGACAAAGAGAAAGACTGGAGCCATGGAGTAGATGGGTTGTTGCCCACATAAGAGGCTGAAGTTTCCACACATGTACTGGCTGGGCCTGGACATAGGGACTGTGTGAGAAGAGAGTCAACTGTTTGAGCTCTCCTCCTCTCAGAACCTTTAGGAAGTCTAGTACTAGATGAAGGAATAGTGGTGTCAGTGGAGTCTTGTATACCAATCCCAGACCCCTCAGGTGTTGTTAGTAAGTCAGTAATGGAGGGGTGGCTGGGTTATTTCTTGCTATCCCTTGCCTCACTGGGTTGGCAATTCCCCACCGTCATCTTTCCCTCTCTCCTGAAATGTACCATCTCCCCAAGACATAAACCCAGGGTTCCTTTTTACTAACAGCTTCAGATTCTTACTATGTATCAGCCTCAGATTCTTACTATGTATCAGCCTCAGATACTATTTATCAACCTCTAATACTTACTATGTATCAGTCTCCAATACTTATTATGTATCTGTTCCTCCTAGACTCTGGCCAGATATCAAGTCAATGAGCAAGTGAATGAATGAGTTTTCCCCCAAAGGAAAACCCAGAAAGCCATTGTGATTCAATTCCTGTGAGTCATGGATGTGGCTGGTTGTTTTCTTCCCATCTGGTTTCCATGGAGAGCCTCTGTTGGGACCCAAGTTTCTTCATAATTTTTCTGCTCTGTGACTCACTCGGGGCAACCAGATGTGGCCAATGTCTTGCTGTGTAATGGTTGACTCTCTTGTAAAGGAAGCAGAGGGCCCTAAGAATGTCTTAGAATGATGACAGTTGGAGTTCTCATGTCCTTTCTGTGGAGAAAGGCATCTGGGGAAACAGGGGTGGGCTAAATAGCCATGGCCTCTTATCCTTGCAAAACTGTCTGCCTACCAACAGTGGTCCACTTAGAAGTATATAACACCAGTGGGGAGAGATTCTTGGGGATTTATATGACCCTACCATGTGCTGTATGACCTTGCTGGTGGTTCAGGCTGGTCTCACTGAAGAAGTGAATGAGAAGATAAATAGGACATTGACTGGGAAATGAAGAGGACATTCCTTTTCTAAGCAAAGGAAACAGGAGAGTCTGTGAGGACAAGTAGCAAAATGACAAGAGGACAGTGGATGGAGATAGGAGGAGCCAGATAGGGCTGGCCTCCCAGGCATGCTCATGCCTTGTGGTAGGGAGCCATTAGGTTGGTGAGGAGGAGGGTACAGCCATGTTGACAACTTAAGTTCCTGTTCTGACAGACATGCAGGATGGAGTGAAGAGGCAAGGAGATTAGGAAGAAAGTATAGAATCCCTTGAAAAGTGCAGAGGAGAGATGTTTAGGGGTGCAGACTCTGAGTAATGGTGGCATTCAGGATTACTAGTGTTTCAGGGAGAAGGAGGAGATAGGAATCTATTTTATAGACATGCTGTGTTGAGTTGACTTGGGGCATCCAAGGAACAGAGATGGTCATGTAGGTGAGGTAGCACACAGCAGACAACTAAGCTAATGGGTAATAACAGGACAGAGAAGGCAACATTTTCCAGGAGAGAAGCTGGAAACAAGAGAGCAAGTGCTTAAGGCCCACAAAGGGAATGTCCATCTGTGAACAGAAGCGGGAAATTGGGTGGAGCATAGGGCAGGGAGATTCTTAGAGTGATAGGGTGTCCCGTCAGTTCTCAGCTATTGAAAGAAGGAAGCTGGGCCATTCTGCTGCAATGGCGATTCCCACATGTGAAAGCCTGAGCCTGTGCATCCACACAATAAGCTTGCACAGGTTTATGGCTCACGTTGCCAATCGAGTCTTTAACTTCTTCTCCATTCTTTTATTTTTGCTGAGGTGACTGTTTTCAAATCATTTGAATATTACCATACATTCTAAAGTATCATTACTTTTTTACTCTTGCTCAGAGAATTTTTAATCCTGGGACCTAATAAATCTGTAAATCTGTGCATAATTATGGAATTCTCTCATCCAAGAGCGAAATTATCACCCAGTCCTGTAGAGAGGGACTGTGAGGGCTTGAAGCCCTTGTGGCTGACATATGCTCAGAGTAAGTAGTTCTGCAAGTCATTCTATATCTCACCCTCGAAAGGTTCGAGTGGAATAATACCTTGGTGCCTTTTGTAGCATCCCCCATTAACATAGAATGGCATTAACATTTGTTCAGCCAATATAGCCCTTTACAACATAATGGAAGGAGTGCAGGGCTGGGATCCAGGATACATAAGTTTTATATACAAGAAGGTTTTAGGTTACACTTCGCTGAGGGCACCCCCACTAAGTGCTATGCCTTTTAATAACAACCGAGGGGCCAATACTTGAGGTTCTGGTTTGAGAGCATTTGAGTGTAGTGTCTGAACAGATTCCCTTCCTGGCTATCATCCCTAGTGTGAGTTATCCATCCTGGGTATTCTAAGAGGGTTTCATACTGCTGTTTATATGAAAGGGGTAAAGCTTGCTTGTTTAAATTCTGGAGATCCATTTCCTGACCTTATAATGGAACAGCCTCCAGGCGGGTACAGGGAAGCCGGGCTTTTTCTCCCTTTAATTTCCCAGAAAACAGAAGATCCCCACTACACACCATCTCTGGAGAGATCTGTGCATGGTAAACAGTGTCATATGGCTTGTGCATCATTAAAGCCTGTCACATGGCCAGGCTCCGGGTGGTGGGACAAGAGAGGCCTTGTGCTCAAGCATCTACGTGCTCCTTGCCCCAGATGAAAGCATATTAGCTGCTCTGTGCCTACAGGAACAGGAGAGACAAAGAGATGACTTGTTCTGAGTGACCAGCTTAGGTCATTTGGAGGGCTGGCTCAGGTCACATCTCCTCCACTACAGACCAAAATGACATTTTATAAAAGTTAGTACTGCTTCTTTTATCATTTTTTAAAAAATTTGTTTCCAACCCTAAAGATTTAACTCATGACAAACCGAGGTCCACCAGTGACAAAAAGTCAACCCCAGGAAAACTGTCAAGAAACTGTCCGATCCGTGGATCCCTCCACTGATTATTATAGAGAAACGAGTGCCCCACCTGGGGTCCATCCCATAGACAGTCACCAAACCCAGACACTGTTGTGGATGCCAACAAGTGCTTGCTGACAGGAGCCTGATATAGCTGTCTCCTGAGAGGCTCTGATAAATACAGAGGTGGATGCTCTCAGCCAACCACTGGACTGAGCACAGGGCCACCAGTGGAGGAGCTAGAGAAAGGACTGAAGGAGCTGAAGGGGCTGCAGCCCCATAGGAGGAGCAACAGTGTGAACCAACCAACACCTCAGAGCTCCCAGGGACTAAACCACCAACCAAAGAGGACACATGGAGGGACCCGTGGCTCCAGCTGCATATGTAGCAGAGGATGGCCTTGATGGACATCAGTGAGAAGAGGTCCTGTGAAAGCTCTTTGCCCCAGTGTAGGGGGATGTCAGGACAGGGAAGGAGGAGTGGGTGGGTTGGTGAGCAGGGGGAGGGAGGGAAGGGATAGGGGGTTTTCGGAGGGGAAACGAGGAAAGGGGACAACATTTGAAAAGTAAATAAAGAAAATATCTAATTTAAAAAAGAAAGAAGGAAGGAGAGAGAGAGAGAGAGAGAGAGAGAGAGAGAGAAGCCTAATGTGAATATAGAGAGTTCACAAAACAAAACCTAGAATCTTACTCAAGGATAAGTGAGGGCATTTTGTAATATTGTGTCATATGTTTTCTTCTTGATTTTGGTCATCTGAATGTTAGGGACAGAAATTGCATGTGTTTATATTTCAATTTATATCTTTAGATAAATTCTTAATAAAAAAAACACTGTTAATCCATTGGGTTGAAACCAGAAGACTTGTATAAAGGACTACATTCTTACCTACCAAAGGTGTCCAAGTGACTCATTGCAGGGCCAGTTGGCCACACTCTACACACTATGCTATGAATATAAACGAGTTTAGTGTGTAAGAGTGATGGGTCTGACCCAGTAGGCTTTGGGGTGACTGCTAGGGTAACCCATAACCCTGAGGTATGGGGCTTCTTCTGAGAATACCCTGCTTTAGTTCTCAGTATTTTCCTTTCTTCTCTGCTGCACAGTTAGGAATCCTCTAGTCAGGTAGGATGGTAGGGTTAGTTAGGTAACTCGGAAACTATCAGCAGTGTGTCTTTAGTTTCTGCCCTAACAGGGGAAGGTACCTCAGCCTGTTCATGAGTGTCTGTCAACAATGGCAGCCACGTTGTTGGGTTTTCCTGACATACTTTGTGAATTGTGCCATTCAGTAATGGCAGCAGCAGTAAAAACAACAACAAAAAAAAAAAACCAAAACAAAAAAAACTCCATTTGTAAATGTGTTCCATCCAGGAGGGGCAGAAAATACCTACAAAACAGTAGATATGCTCAGTGCCCTAGGAACCCACTGCCCACAGGAGAGGCTCAGTGGGCAAGGGAAGTGATTTACTGCAAGATAGGCAAAGAGGAAACACGTGGAGATATGCTCCTTTGAGAATCAGCCCTCCTTGACAGGTGGGGTGCCCAGTCCAGCTCACCAAAACAAGAGGCTAGGAGCTGGAGTGTAGCTGGAAGACAGTCTCGCCGGCCTCCTCTGCCTAGTGGGACTACATGCTGACATGATGTAATCCATTCAAACTCTCAAGATATCTTCTCTATCTTACCCTCTCTGTTTAAGGGAGCAGTGTCAGAAAAAATAATGTGCTTAACTGTGAGTCTCATAGAACAGAGAGTGAGCGCTCTTACCTGTACCCACAAGTGAGACTTACCATTGCTGTCTCTTCTGTACAGAGCAGAAAATATTAATGCATGCAAATCACAGTAGGCAGCCAGACTTTAAAATGTACAAATCACCCTAAAAGACATCACTTAATTTTACTTCTTTTATTTTCTTTTTGAATTGACAGGTTAAAAATTGTGTGTGTGTGTGTGTGTTCTAGTGGAACTAGATTATGGTGTTCTGTCATGTAATAGGATGACGCATTATATATTTCAGAAAAGTTAGGGAAAGAATTCCAAATGCTTTTCATAACAGAGAAATGGTAGTCGCATAAAGGCACAATGTGCCTGGACTGATTCATGCGTTATGCAATGTTTGCATGAAATTTTGTTTTACTGCTAAGGAACGCAGAGCCTTGTACCTGCCAGATATGTTCTGTGCCACTCAACTGTGCTCCTGACCCACACAGGTTACTTTTCCTGTGGCCTTCACACTAGCGCTCTTCTCTAGTACTGGTTTTTAAGGTGCTGGTGCTAGAACCCAGGTCACTGCAAAATGCTAGGCAAACATTCTACCACTGAGCCACATCCAAAGTTCCTAATCTCATTTCTCTTCATGATTTCTGTATTCAATAAAGAACATGTTTAGGTAGATGTTTAACAACTGTATAGGTCATCATTGGAGACCTTTCAACAGGGCTAGACAGATGGTTCAAAATGGTCAGGGGCATCCATTGCTTTTCTAGGGGGCCTGGGACTGATTCCCAGCACCCGCACGGCAACTCACAACCATCTGTGACTCCAGTCCCAAGGGATCAGATGCCCTCTTCTAGTCTCCATGGGGGAAACACACACACACGGTGCACATAGTCAAAACACTCATACACATTAAAAGCTAAATAAATAGGAATTTCCAAAACTTTAGAGTTACTGTGTTGTAAGATCCTGAAAAGTTTAGGGTCCCAATGAAGAGGCCTCTAGACATGAAAACAGGTGCCAGAGTGATGTCAACACTTAAGGTGTGAAGGTGGGTAAGATCACACTCACTCAAGTGTTCGTGTGTGAGTGAACTCAGTGTTGCACAAGCCCCCTCTGTGGCCCATTTCATCTCTGCCTAGCATTTTCAGTTCTCACTCCAACCTAAAAATCCAGTCAAACAGATGGGCCTTTCGTGTCGTTCCCAAGTACACATCACCAAGTCCTGTCCTAGGACCACACTGCCCGGATCTCCCCAGAATCGCTGCCTGTGTATCGTGGGGACTGTGGTGACCATATTAAGGTCAGACCATCTTTTCAGACAGGCCCTGCTGCAGTGGCATAACCAGAAGCCAGTAGTGGAGGCTGCAGGGTGGGTCCCATGCCACACAGCAGGGGTCCTGGGTTATGCTGGACCTGCCTCCCTTATGATGCATTCTTTCTTTGAGGAACTCAACTCAGCTCACTGTGAGCATTGGGTTGTACCCTGTCCTCATCAGTATTTCTTCAACCTTTGTCCTCAATTCCCCAAGGGATCTTTTATTGGGGAAAGGGTGTTTGGGATAGAACACAGAGACCTGCACAGGCTAGATGACAATCTGCCACCTCCTTTAACCCGGTACCCAAGGAGGCTCTTTAGAAACATTTTTCTGACATCCCCCTCATTGAATTCTTATCACCTCAGTTGCTCTGTGCCTCTTCAGATGCTGCGCCCTTATCTACCATGCTTCCGGCACAGAGTAAGCTTTTCTACTGAAGAAGCATTCACCCCAGAGTTTGGGGATGCCTGGCTGGGTTGGGCCTCCCTGCTTGCTCTGCCACTGAGCCCAGCATGTCATCACTTGCAGAAGTGCTACACAGTCTTTGTACCTGGCAGACTGGTGTCTCCCTCAGGTGTCGTAGGACTGGCTGGCTTCAGCTTCTCATGGTTTGGGCACCAGGATAGCTGAGTGAACCTGGCAGAGACCCCACCTTCCTTGAGTCCTGTAATCCAGGCTGCTGGTGCTAGACACTTAGCCATTCTTCCGTGTCACCCTCCTTCCTTCCTCTGGGTGCTCTCTTCCCACTTGGGACCACCCCTCTCCCACGCTTCCACGCCCCATCCTCCACTGAAGCCGACTCACGAGCTGGCAAGTGTTTCCACTGCTTTGTAACCACTGTGTCTTCCCACACGCGGAGTACACATGTAAGAGTTCCAAAGTGCTTTGATCTTACTAACAACAACAAAAAATCATGGAGACAAGCAAGTTTTCTCCAGAGCTGCATTCCCTGGGGCTCCTCCCCGACTGATAGGTAGGCTAGACTCTGATCAGCTTCTTTCCCACTTGGCCTTCACCTCTCCCTGCCTGGCTTTCATGTTCCATACCTGTAAATCAGCTTGTACTGAGAAGGTCACGACCCCCCCACATGCTCATCAGGAGGCACAGGGACAGTGCTTACCACAGCACCTGTGGTTAAGTTTTGTCTGGGACCTCTCCCCATTGTACCCTTTAAGATTCCTGCTGGCCTTCTGGTACTCCCTTCCTATATCTATCTAGGATGTTGGTAGCTTTCATTATCTCTTCCCATTATTCCTGTTGCTGGTAGGTGTCGATGTATGCCTTGAACCTTTGAACCCTCCCCCCTCCCCTCTCCACATTGCTTCTCTTCTCTCTCTTCTCTTCTCTTCTCTCTCTCTCTCTCTCTCTCTCTCTCTCTCTCTCTCTCTCTCTCTCTCTCTCTCTCTCTTCCTGTCCAGGTCAGAGCACCATCCTTTCCCACCTAGATAATTCCAGAAGGATGCCTACCAACCTTTGGTACCAACACCCCCCCAATCCCCCACCCCCCGTTAACTAGCTCTCCACAGCGTGCACAGAACCAGCTTCCCATTTTCCAGTCTCTCCCAAAGTGCAGGACAGCCAGATTCCCAGCTGAGACCTGCAGTGCCCTGTGTGCTCAGCCCCACCCCCCAGCCATATTTTCCCAGCCTGCACTTCAAACTTTAATTCCTTCACTGCAAGAGTGTCACCACCTCTGACTCTACCCATGGGTCCCGCCTCGCTTACTTACCTTCAGGCCACAAATTCAGCGGGCTGACTCCTTTTCCTTGATGTAGCATTCTCTCTAGGAACGTTTCTGGTTCCCCAGATCTGAGAAAGAGGCTCCTAGTCTGTGATCCCAGGAACCTGCGTTCACGCTCTAATACCTGTTACATGGTGGTCATTCTTATATCTCACTGGTCCGTCTATGTTGAAGAGCCCATAAGAGATGTTTTATAAATGCTGAGCAAGTATATGAAGAGGAATGAATGAATGAAAGAATGAATGAATGAATGCTTGTTACTTGTTCCTGATCTTCATACTGTATTCCAGCACTATAGCAAGAACATTTGAGGTGATTTTTCCCTTAAAACATTACTTCTCTGAGGATGACCAGCACTGCCGTATGGAGAAGAATCATCACACACCATGTGGTAAACAGATGAAAATTTACCTGCCACTGATTGGTGGTCAGAAATGGAAGAAAATCTAGCTGCTACTGCAGCACATCAGGAAAGCCTGGGCCTTTTGTATCTGCCGCCTGTGTCTTGATTGTCTTTTATGAGATTGAATTTTTCATTTTGATAGATAATGAAATTTACAAGTTAGAGAAATCAAGATAATAAGTTTTCAAGGATAATTTGGTTAATTAGCATGTTGCTACTGTGGAATCAAGGGCTGCAAGTCACTGCTAATGTGTCCTATGCAAAACGTCTCTCAGAAAAATTAAAATACCCACCCAGAGTGATCAGCTCGAGGCTCATATTTAAAACTTGTATTTATTATGAAAACCACACACAATGTTCCCTGTTACTTTTTTTTTCCAAATTGAGGGTTGTGGAATTACATTGATTTGATGCAAATTACCATTGTATGCACACAGATTTCTGAAAAATAATTTCTAACATAGATAATGATAGCTTGATGATAGAAAAGATAGGGGACTTGAAAGATGAGAGCATCTATCCTGGAAACTATCATATATTTTAAATAAGGCATAATTCTTTACCTATCCGATCTTACGGATATTTAGCTCATTTGAACCAAAAAACTTAGAAAACCAATTTTTCTGAAATTGGCTTTAAAATATCAAGAACACAGGGGGCAGAGGATAAACTCACTTCTTGCCTTAGATGCAGAAAACCCTAGGTTAAAAGAAAAAACAAAAATCAAAAGCTTCATGCTTATTATCAGTCTGTGATACAATAGTTTTAAACTCTAGGCTTTGGCTACCAGTAAATATTCTCAAACACAGATTTATTGCACATATGAAGTCCACACTTTAAATCACCCTGGTATTTCATCCTGATGAACATTTTTCAAACAACTTATATATGCTTACCTCCTCTCCAAGTTTAGCTTTTCCATCTCAAGGAATAACTTTTATGTGGGGTCATTTCTTTAAATATGCACTTAAAATTCATACTGTAAAAATATACTGTAAAAATACAGTATATACTTGTAAGAGGACAAAACAGATTAATTTTTTAAAGTTTAAAGTTAGCAAGAATTGCTATTGAACCCTTGTTTTTAAGTGACCAGATCCTGAATCCTACCTCAGCCATGTCTCAGGAAACCAAATTAGAGATTAAGGCCCTGGCAAAGCCAAGGCAGAACTTCATGGGCTTCATGGAGAGAGCCTCAGAAGAGTATTGATGTTCACTAGAGGAAAGGGGAAGGAGGAGAAAAGAACCCCCAGGCATCTTGTGTCCTGAGAATGATGTGGCCCAGAAAACAAGCCGTAGCAGGCCCCCTTCAGTCAGGGAGAGAGCCCTCTCTGCTCTGCAAACACGCTTCATCATCTTGACTTTTTAACTTTTCATTTCCTTGTCTGCTCATTGAAGTCATCACTATGCCCTGCACACCCCGAGCCCTGAACTGGGGAGGGGGAAAAGGCGAGATGAAAACGTAGCTAGTTATGGTTGTGTGAGAGGAGGAGCCCACTGTGTGTGAATCAGGAGCAGGCTCCTGGCCTGCTGGAGACAAGTGTTGATGCTGGGGGTGGGGGTGGAGGTCACTGCAGCCGGAATCTGGAATCTGGAAGGATTGTCAGCAGCCCTTGGATGGTGAAATGATTAATCACTTTAGCACAAAAGAACACAAAGGGAGACTTGTTCAGAGTAGGTAGGGGACGGAGAGCATCAGCTCCAGGTGCCAAGGGGGCGCCTCTGTTTAATAATGTATTTTATTTTTCAAGTGTATGCCACATCAAAAAGCAAAAGCACATGCCACTACAGGAAAATCAACTAAACCACCAGAGAACAAAAGAGTAACTTAGAAGGAATATTTAAGAAAGAAAATTAACAATCATTTGGGTTTGAAGATCTCTCCACCCAAAGCTTAGTGTGTATCAGGAAAACTCACAGATCCTTGGGTGACATATCCTGAACCCTTTACCTGTAAACATGAAAGAAAAAATCTGAGGCCAGACAAGCACCATGATTGGAAGCACTGACGGCCATTCCCTGCAGCCTGGCTTAGCATGTGCTACTGGAGCCTTCGCGTGAGTTACTGTGTTCTCTCATGTTGCACCCTCCCCGCCTTCTAGGTGGAAAGAGAGAGGTAGAGACAGTGGCACACAGAGCAGGGTTTAAACTCAGTCTCCCATGGTGCAGCCTGGGGCTCTTCTATACCGTGCAGAGTACAGCCAGTCCTCCGTTCTCATCAGCTCCCCATGCCTGTGGAGAATAGGAAGGGCTCAGGAAAGCCAGCTCCACAGTCTGAATGCTGCACAAAGGCTGTCACTGAATGTGTGCGATGTGTGGGTGTTGCCCCTGTGGCCTCCACCTTCTCACAGGCCCCGGGCTCTCTGCAGTGATTAACGTTTGGCATCCTCTGCCTCATGTCTAAGTAGTGAGCCATCATGTTCGACCTAGTAGGTCCACATCCATGCTTAACATGCGTAGACTTGCTCAGTGTCACTAGTCATTGTTCCCCGCGGGTTTCGACACATTGTGTCGGGTATTATAACCATCTAGAGATGACATAAACCATATGGGAGGGCATTTGTAAGTTTTGTACAAAAACTATACCGTGTTCTACAAGGGATTTGAGCATTTACAGATCTACATGCCTTCAGGGGCCCAATCTCCAGTGGCTATCGAGGGACAACTATGTTAAAAAACAAAAAACATGTTTTTAAACATCCAACTATTTCACAAGTACCTCAAGACCCTAGGATCTGGTTTACCTCACTTCCTTCAGCCTGAAGAAGATACATCATGGCCGCATTGACTGTTTCTGTTTGTGGAGGGTGGGAGGGAGCTGCTAACTGTTCCTGAGGTATAAGACTGAAGCTTTGGATGCATAAGCCACCATGTGAAGGAAACTTGCAAGCATAGAGACACTTTGATAGTCTCTATATGTCCTCCTGGAGCATACATAATTAGTTACTTAACAACACACCTCAAAATGTTAGACTTCTTTTTTTTTTCAATGACCTGGGTGGTTACTACTGTTTGCTGAGCCCTGTGGCAAATGGCACTACTACCCATGTTACCCCAGGAAGATCAACACTGGATAGCAGTCTCCTTTCCCAGGGAGAGGAAAAAGTAAAAGAGAGAGTAAGGAGGTACCAGGTGGAATTGCAGTACAGAAGCCAATGCTCTCCTTGCTGCCAGGGTGAAAATTTCCAGCTGAGCCTGAGCTTTGAGCAGCTGTGCCACTTACTGAGCTGTGACTTAGAGCCAGTGTAGATTGCACTGTGGTGCACAGTTATTTTCCAAGGGAAAGCTATTGTTCTCATCCACTGTTGCATATGGCTGTAACATCTCCTGCTAGATAAATTTTCGAACTCACGTGTCCCAGTGAATCAGCATGTCTAACAGCGTGTTTTCATTCATCACATGTGCTTCTGGAGGAAACTCATCTGTAAACCTGTGACTGGAACAAATATTTTATTTTGGAACTGACAGCCATTAGCTGCCATCATTCTTACTGTTGAAATGACTTTTCAGATTTGTTAGAAATGAGGCCAACTTGAAATCTCAGTATAGAAAACATAGTTCTATGACATTTGCTATTTGTTTTATTTGCTGAAGTATTACTGATTATAGGAAAGACTTAACAGTAATATGAACTTCTCTGAGGAATTTAAGTACTTGCTTAGTTTCTTTACAACTTGGCACTAATCTTTAAGACAAATGTGTTAAAAAAATCTTTTGGAATTGCTTGCCAAACAATAAAAAACAAAGAATAGCCTTCCTTGGAGTTGAATGTAGAGCAGTAGAATGTTCTGAGTCACTTCGCAAAGTGGCGTTTTGCCACAGTTCAGGTCCACACAGTGAGCGACCTCAAATCAGTGCAGACGGCACCCCCTGGTGGGCCATTTGTTTGATAGGCGGTTGGTTGATAGCTTTTTGTCTCTTAAGGAAGAAATAGAATTTTACATGTAGAAAATTCATCTCTTCGTAGGAACTAAAAAGTGTCCAAAATTACCAAGCTTGGCTTGGTCTTTGGTTGGAGGTCTCATCTGTGTGAATCCTTCATAACCTTAACCTGTGTTTACTTTGAAAATGAAGAACAGGGCATGAAATATTTGGCATTGGAAGTAGTATCTCCTGATGGGTTTTATTTTCTAACACAACGGGGGTCAGTGTGTCTCCACTAGACATAGAGCTCAAAGGGAATTAACTGCACAGAACTTGAGAAAGTTCTCCCAAAAATATTAGTCATATTGTAGCTTAGAGCTGACTTCCTTTAGGAGCACCGGTCCACTGTGAGAGGAAAAGACAGAGGATCAGGACATTAATGACTTTCACAAAACTCATAAGAGCTCAAGTTACAGAGCAAACAGCCCAAGCTATAGAGTGCGTGGGGGTTTGTGGAGGGGGCGCTGTTCAGGACGAATCAGGGCCTGAGTGTTGCTTGCCCCAGGAGAAAAATCAAGGCCACGATATGTAGTGAGTAGTAATTAAGGAAGAGTGCCACCCTGCCAGGCCTCTGCACTACTCCTTCCAAGTATCCAGTAAAGCATGACTCTTAAACTTGAATAGTTAACCAAATATATTTATGTATAAGAAGCTCCCAATTTCATAATGCCAATTTATAATGATAAAGTCTTATCCCAATATTTCTAACCTCTCCAAAACACCATAAATATTTCTGAAGCCATCTGGATATCAGCGTCTCCCTCTCTGCTCCTCTCATGTTGTCCACTGAGCCTCTTTCTCCCCTTAGCTCCTCCTCCTCTCTCCCCTCCAATCACTGGTCTCTCACTGCCTCAATGTGAATGGATAGGAAATACCTTGCAACAATGAAACCTATGAGAAGCCTAGCTAGAAACTGGGCTAAAGGTCGAATGTAGGCTCACAGTCAGGAGCAGTTCATGCTAGTAGGTTTGCCCCCTCTGGCAGGTTTTGTCTCTACCTGGCACATGTAGGGAGACCTGGGAGAATCCTGAGGCACCTCACCTGTGAACGCCCATCCAGGCCCATGTACCCTGCATCTCCTGATCAGCTTGCAGGATGTATGCAAAACGCCAGCCTGCAGAACTGAATCCCTCTACAGAGGAGGGGTGAGCAACAGCTACAGCAGCTACCAGCCTTTGCCAAACAAACTAGCCTTCTCTCAGACCCGGGGCACAAAAGCACGTGTACCAGAAATGCATCATGAGGGACCCTGCTGGAAGCCTACCTGGCCTGGGGAGGACAGGAAGAAGCTAAAAGTGCTACTCCTTGGGAAAGGGATTTGTGCAGTGTGCATTACCTACCCCCTGGGCAATGGGCTAGAACACCTAAGAGGGATGCCCTGTCAGGACCCCAGTCTCAGGGCCCGGGAAGACTGAGCATCAAGCAGAGAATAGACACTCTCCTCCTTCCCTGACTCCACTCTTGAACACAGAGTCATAAAAGAGTAGGGTTCAAACTAGAAGAGCTTTGTAAAGGGGGGAGACCGACTGCCACTCCCAGGGGAACTCTTATGTAGCTCACTTCCTGGATACAGGAACACAGACCTCCAAATAAAATCAAAGCCAAGGCCACTGTGGGGGTGCTTCACTGCACAGCATGGAATATGTTTACATCAGCATCTACTGACACTGCCAGGTGGGTTGGTTGGGAGAGTGAGTGTGCAGGCGTATCCAAAACGAAAGAAAAAAGTTATTTTGGAAGGGGCAAAGCAATGGTCCCCACCAGAATCTACTAACAGATAATAGATCTTTAAAACAAGGTACTCATTTAACACCGTTAATATGCTGTTCTTACAGCGTGCAGTGTAACATGGGTTATTGCACCAGAGATGGGAACCATAAGGCAGAGCCAAATGAAAAATTGGGAAATAGAAAACAATAATTTAAAAAAAATTATCTCTCTTCCCTTGGCCACAGATGACAAACAGGAAGTAGTGCAGCATTCTGGCAAGACATCTCTCACACACACACACACACACACACACACACACACACACACACACACGCACACGCGCGTGCATACATCACTGCCAGCCTTACCCACACAGCCTAGGTTCGCCACCCACCTTTGGTTATTTGGCATTTATTGTCTATTTTATCATAACATCATACTCAGTAGCACTCATTTCTGGTACCATCTTCTGAATTCAGAAGGCAAATATGCCTTATAAAAGGCTCACCGCCGACTCCGCATAAGGGCGGATTGCTACATAGCCGCCTTACCTAGATGGGAAAGCTAGAGATGTAGATGTCTTGCTGTGCTTTCCCCCATCCAAATGAATGTCTTTGATGGAGTCCAGACTCTCCATCCTCCATCCACGTAGAAACTGCATGCCTCTTCTTCAACTTCCTCACATTCTCGGCTGTCTTTATCCTTCCATTTCTTCCCCGTTGGCATTTTATCTGTGCTCGGTAAATTTGGTTTCAGATGGGGTATGCAGACATCACTGAAATAATGAGCCGGCATCTGCATGGAGCTCACAGTACCCAAGCCTTATTAAATAGTCAGGGTCAACATCGGGTTTTATAACGTCAGTGGGATCAGCCAGTGGGATCAGCCAGCGGACACGATGAATCCTCATTAAGAGCTCGTTCTCTTTTAATTTAAGTAAATGTTCCTTGTCCTGGGCTTCTTCGGGGCTGCTTAACTATTTTTTGAAACATTGTGTTAGCTTTTGAATAAAACAGGCCTAACAATCGGCTACACAAATTGTAATTTTCTCTAAAGCAAGAACAAGGTGGCGGCTTAGCTGAGGTCACGGCCTAATCTTTTGTGATGTCTCGGGTGGGTAGCTGCACACCTCCCTTTCCTCCCCCCCCCCAAGCCTCTGCCAGGCACTGGCTTTGGTACCTAAGGTGCCCTTGAAAAGCTTGCATGGAGCATGCCATGATGCAGCTTGAGAACGTTCAAGAGGGGACACTCAGACTTTTAAAAATATGTCAGTTTTCCTGATTATCTTCCTTTTTTTCTCCCTGGAGGTCAAGCGCTCCATTTTGACACTTAATGAGTAAACTGCCTCTGCTGCAAGAGACGGGATAATGAGTGTTAAAAAGACATAATCAGCAATGGCTAAATAATTAAGGGGATTGAAATGCAGAGTCATCTGGGAATGCATTAATAATAACACAATTTGTTCCATATGCTAAAAAAAATTCTGTTTTTAGAAAATCAGTCATTACATATGCTCCACGGCAAAAGGGAGGAAAAAAATTAATGTTGACTAATAGGAACTGTAATTAGACGTTCTGCTTCTAAACAGCTGCATAAAAGATGAAATCATATAGAAGGTATATTTAGATACGAGTCAGAAAGTACACTGATTATTATTCGTAGTGCTGTTAATGGGAACTGCAGTTTATGCACGTAGTGGGAATTTCGTCGGGCAATTAAGAGAGGCGCATGGCTTCCCATTATGTGTTTACACTTACACAGTTCCTTTCCATCCATCGGTGACTGTCTCTTTCCATATCTGTTGCCAGTGAGAGTCTTGAAAGATGTGTACACTGAGCATCTGGGGATCCTGGGGCTTAGCAGGTCTTACCTTGAAAGGACCAGAGGCTGCTCCAGGCTGAGCCCCATGTGGCTTGATCAGGAAGGGCCAGCAGATGTTCCCCACACTTCAACTTCTGCAGCTGTTTCACCTTCAGGGGCTGTGGGAAGGAAAACAGTAAAGACGCACCTCAGGAGTGATCTCTACCACAGAGAGGCCACTGTAGGCATCCTCTTAAGTTGCCCACTTCTCGAAAGAACAAAGAATAGAATAAAAAATAAGCAGCAACTGGTTCCTCTGCCACCTGCTCTGCGCATCTTACCTGGTCACCCGGATTGGTCCCATTTCACTAATCACCATGGCACAGTGTCCCTTGGGGTCGGCCTCCTCCTACTGTCTAGTAGGAAACCCTGGGAGATCAAAGGTAGGACAAAGACATTTCTGATCATGGAGTCTCCATATAAATGATGACAGTCTATAGGAGGATGAGTATGTCAATCAAAAGTATTATAAGTATTAGGATTCTGCATAAGCTCCACCCCACAGTTACCTGGCAACAGCCAGGTAGGCCTGACCCACTATAAAGGGGACTGCTTGCCCCTCCTCTCTCTCTTGCTCCCTTTCTCTCTTACTCTCTTGCCTCTCTTGTCCCTCTCTCCCCATTCTCTCCCTTTCTCCATGTGGTAGTCTTGGCCGGCCTCTACTTCTCTCCTCTCTCCTCTCTGCCTTTCTCCACCTCTACTACCCTCTTAACTCCCTTCCGCATGCCCTGAATAAACTCTATTCTGTGCTATACCATTGTGTGACTGGTGCCTCAGGGGAAGGGATGCCTCAGCATGGGCCCACTGAGTTACCCCTTCCCCCACACCTCCTCACCACATGCCCATAGAATATATTCCTATACATCTTTATCTTTTTATAATCACAACAATAAGATTCAGCGTTTCTATGTGTATGGCCACTTTCCATTGTTCACAGAAGGTCAAGCCAACACATAACATCCCTCATTTAGGAAGGCAAAGACTCTGAAGAGCTACAGCTAGGATGTCCCTTTACCACATCTCCTGGTCTTCTCAGCTGCATAGTGACTCTGTCTGCAGAAGCAACCCTCCCCATCCTGTCACTGTCTGGTGGGGACTGTGGAGAACATGGTACCTGGAACCACTCCACTGGAAGGAGCATGAATTATATGTTTAGGTTTCTAGATAAACTCACATCTGCTTCCCACCACCCACCCCCCCCACCCCCCAAAGAACAGAAGGAAAACAGAATCTCTTCGTTTGGTGACAGCGCCCGCACTGCCACGGTACCAAGTATTGGGCATAGA
Organism: Tokudaia tokunoshimensis; assembly: GCA_036184795.1. Taxonomy (NCBI): domain Eukaryota; kingdom Metazoa; phylum Chordata; class Mammalia; order Rodentia; family Muridae; genus Tokudaia; species Tokudaia tokunoshimensis. Next base: position 9,602,505 of record BTHU01000016.1, read on the forward strand.
CCTGGGGGATTGACAGAAGACACAGGTCATTCAGTAAGGAGAATGCCGAAGCTTTACTGAGGGACCAGCAATTCATACTTGAGGCGAGTGAAAAAACAACAGGAGAAAACAATCACAGCCATAGGTCAGGCACCTGGAAAGTCCCTACCACACCTAGGGAAGACAGAAATCAGGCTGAGCCGCAGGATGTAACCTGCAAACAGCCCAGCCGGGGGCAATGAGCTAAGCTCACGATGCCCAACAGTTTGGCAGTGTAGCAGTTGGGACTCTCGCCATGAGGCCTTTGCAGAATAGGAGTTGGAAGAGCATTGGATCTGATGTCTGCATCCCTGGGTTGGAATTTGGATCTGATGTCTGCATCCCTGGGTTGGAATCCACTGGCTTTTATGGCCTTAAGAAAAATCCCTCTGCATTCCAGTGTTCTCTTCTATAAGTCAGAGCTAATTACACCTTCTTTACCTGTCTTACAATGTAGGTCTGAGGTTCTCACAAGAAAGATGGATGTCAAAGTGCTTTGTAAACTGTAAATCATGTAATAAGATGTAAGGCTGTGTGTGTGTGTGTGTGTGTGTGTGTGTGTGTGTGTGTGTGTGTGTGGCAACCAATATTTTAACGTATTTATCACCTTCCTTTTAGAACATTGGGTTCTTGAAGGAACAGACTGTCTTGTTGGAGTCCCTGGTTCATACCCATAGAATACATGACTCTTCATTCATCTCTGTAGATAAACTGAGGCAGAAGGAGGCCCTTCACATTCCAGCCTCCAGAAGACATGGATACGTGTTGGTTATAAGCTGGACTTGAACTAAGTTTCTGATCAGCTTGCCTTGAATTAGAGATGACCCTGGGGTATCTTCGCAAGGCAGTATAGCCACAAATATCCTTAGAAGTGAACTGAGATGAAGAGAAAGAGAAACAGAGAGGAAGACAAGGGCCAGCAGCCGTGAGCCAGGTAATGTGCATGCCCTCTGGGAGCTCAAGGGCCCAGGGGTGAATTCTTCCTGGAGCTTCCAGGACAGAAAGAGGCCCAGTCAACACCTTGGCATTCACCTCTAAGGTCATAAACGTTCATGTTGCATTAACCCACTAGGTCAGAGGCAATTTAGTCCTGCAGAGATAGGAAGCTGCATCAACCCAGCTCAGTCAGTTAGGTGCTGTGTTGGAAATAACCAAAGACAAGACTCTCCCCAGTCAGCTGGAGGATTAGCAGCCTAATGCCTCTACATGGGCCTGGTCTGCCCAGGCGGTCCAACTAATCCTGCACTTTGCTGTCACTTTAGATCCTGACTTAAGTAAGCAATAACTTCATTGCTCTGTGCCCTGTGGCATTCCACAAACACTTGGCGACTGCCAGACAGCTTAAGTGTTGAAATGATTTCCAAGGCAAGGGGACAGGTGTGGTGAGGCTAGAAGCCCTGGAGGGGGCGTAGTCATGGCTTTTTGGTGTTGCATAGCAACTAGAAGGATTCTCAGCTATCTTTGAGTTACGTTTGGCTTTCCTCACCTACTCTTCACACTGAGCATTATTCATCGACTGTGAGGTTGTTTTACAGGTACCAGTGTTAATTAAAATCCCAGAGAACCTTAACAAACCCCAGCAGTCCATCAGTATATTAGGACGGTCTTGGACTGTGAGTGTGTCAGGTTGATCTGGCCATGTTTATTGAGCCCTTACTATATTCCAGTACCGTCGCTGGTATCCATGTGATACCGAGGAGGCGGCAGATTAATCCCTGAGGGTTTTTATAAAATAAAATGACCTTTATCCTGCCCATATATTGTCCATCAGAAGTTACTGGAGAACTCCTCCAGAAAGTGCTGTATTTAGCAGGAAACTGTCTTAAAATAGAATATACAGCCCTATATTAAAGAGTTAATGACCACACATAACAGTGAATAGGTAGCTCACAAAAGCCACAGGGCGTGCAAGGCCTGTGTGCACACGAATATAGCAGGGCTTCCTGGGCAAGGATTTGGGGTTTGTTTGCTTATACCTTTAGAGGAAACGTACCCCGCCCCCGTCCTTGTACCTTAAATGAAGGTAACTCCCGAACACTCTACACACACAATGACAATCTTGAATAGCCACCTTTGCCTCCCGTGTGCAGCTTCTTTGGAGGCAGACAGACTTTTGAATTCCAGCTTTATGGCTTGCTGGCTGAGTGTCTGTGGATAGATTATGCAATGTCCTTGAGTTTATTTTCTGGTTCTTTTGAAAGAGATCGAAGACATAGAAAGATGAAATGAACTATGCCTGTGACACCCCTTTCACCTATAACCCTTCCTACTTCCCAGAGGTTCAGACTGCCTTAGAAACAGAAGCCTTTCTGTTTCCACCTTGCCAGAGACCACTGAGGACAGGACACTTTAACATCCCCCACCCCTGTCAGCTCTGCATCTCCCCCAATGCCCTGTGCTATTTCCTTCCCTCCCAAGTCCTGGGGTACGCCGTGGAGCCTCAAAGTCTGCCTTCTTTCTAGAAACATCTTTTTTGTGTGTTAACACAAAACAAACCTAACAAAAACTTTGAGAAACACTATTTCCCAGCCACCTTCAACACACACACACACACACACACACACACACACACACACAAAAGCTGCCTGCCTTCCCCTTTGTCTCTCGTAGATTCGTATTCTTCCCTACCTGTTGGCTTTTCCTGCCTGTGGGGTGGACCTGTGATCTGCAGAAGCACATGGAATGAGACTCCTCTACTTCTGAGGCAGCACGGTCACCAGGCCCTCATTAAGCAAACCCAGCGCTTTAATGAGCTAACACAAACACATGACTGTGTAAGAGAGTGTATAAAGGAAGTAGGGGCACCAAGGGCCCCACGGAGTTGGCCCTGCTGAGGTGGGCACTGTTTCTGTCTGGGAAACATTATATCTCATCTTTATACCTCGTTGCTAAGCAACATATAAGGATATAGTTATTGCAGTTATGTGGACTTCCTTATATTTTTCCCTAATGCCACTTCTTAATTCTGTTAGATTAGCCTGATTATTGATTCTGTGGTCTTTCCTGGATGTATTGATTGACGTTCTGCCATTAGCTGGGGCTGGGGTGTCAACTTGCTTTTGTAACTGGATCACACGCCTGAGTCATTATCAGCTGCTTGTTCCTCTCCCTTTGTTTTCTTACACTACAGTAGAGTTCTGGTACCTGTTATGTGATATCAAAACAAACAAACATTAGAGTACGATACAAGCCCTAGACTGATGGATCAGATAAGTCTGACCTGCTTCCTAGAATCTGTATCCTGTCGCTGGTGATCTTGACACTCCAAGGATGTCTGTTTCTTTGTTCTGAAGTGCTTCTCTAGTGTGCCTGCTTGCTTCTCCCTGGTATATGCTGTGTCTTGGCCTTAGTGCAGAGGTGATGGTCAGCTAGGAGCAGAGATTTAAGCCTCCAGCTCAGGGTCAGCTGTTTTGGTCTTTTCCGAATTACTCTGGGCGTTAAGGGAAGGGTTCCCACCTATGGTGGCAGTGATGGTGATATACCCAGCCCCTGTGCTGGACCATGGAGCCCAAGCACCTTGTGATTCGCTTGAACGTCTCCATGAGGAAGGAGCACACAGGGCCATGCAGCATCCCATAACGCCAAGCCAGCAGAGCTGCAGGACATGGGCTCCATAGTTACAGAGGAGTGAGGTGACCTCTCTTTCTCACAGGAGGATGTGACCAGCTTGTCAGAAAAATAGGACCTGTGCCTGTCCTTTGATAAAGGAGAGTGCACGACTAAGGACATTATCCATGAGGCAGAATGCAGGTGGATGAGAGCTTGTGGCTTTACCAGAGTTAAGACGGCTCCTAATGTTGACCCACAATCTGTAGAAAGCTCCATTGGTTTTTGACATCAGAAGGAAAGAACCAGGAGAGGAAAAGAATTTATAGTTTGGGCTCGGAAGCCTATTAAGATACCTTCCCACATACTTAAATATCAGAAAAGCCAACTGTCTGTTTAGGGGCATAAGTGTTCTCTGTCTCAGAAAAGGCATGCACACTGGGGTATGCTGTAGCAGTTGGGATCTTAGAGCCATGGCTAGTTCAGTCCTACCCATTGAGTTGCTGGGATTTTATCAGACTTACCAAGAATCAATGGGGGCTGAATCACCAAAGTGTGTGCCATGCAATCATGAGGGCCCGAATGTAATCTCTAGAACCCATGTTAAAAAGCTGAACATGACAGTGTGATTTATAATCCCAGTTCAGGGGAGGTGGAAGAAGGGGGCCCCTGGGGCTTACTGGCTAGCCAGTCTAGTGTACTGATGGAGTTCCAGACCAGTGTGATACCCTGTTTCCAAAAATAAGTGGAGGGCACCCATGAAACTGACACCTGAGTTTGTCCCCTGGTCAGCATGTATATGCACACACAAGTGCATATGTGTACTCCCTTACACATAAGCACACATCCAGAACCAACAGATCAGATAGCAACCCATATGCCCATCCCTAGCACCTGCTTGCTTATATCTAAGGGAACAGCTAGTATTCAAATGAACTAGTTTTTATTCACCAAAGACATTAGTACACTTACATGCAAATGGTAGATTGTATCAGTATTGGTTGGCAGATGCAAAGAACACCATAGGTTGTACCACTGATACCCCAGAGTGGGGAACACTTGAGGTTAAGCAGCCCCTCTGTTGTCCTGCCAAAGCCTCAGATGTCACCCTTCAGATGTCTAAAGGCTCATTTTCCCCTCCACAATAAATAATATTATGTTCCTTTTCAGAAATGATGAAGATTTATTAGGGGGAAAACACACTCAGCACTACTATGTCATGTATTATAAGTGGCATTCCTGTAAAGATTTAGTACTTAACATAAAGTGCTTCATCTGCCAGACGGCACGCTGCCTCCCCCCTACCCATTTATTTCCCAACAAGACTACATTAGGGAGGGTGTTTGCCTAAGTTATCAAAAAGGCAACAATAAATGTTAACGAGCACACAGAAAAGGGGAACACATGCATTTGTTGAAAATGTAAATTAGTAGCACCACTGTGAAAAGCAGTGTATAGAGACCTCAGAAAGCTAAAATTAGGACTTTTCTTGCTTATGACAGCCCCGTGATTGCCGCTGTATCCAATAGAAATTAAATAAATATGTGGGAGACCTTTCTTTCTCCCCCCCTCTCGTGTGTGTGTGTGTGTGTGTGTGTGTGTCTGTGTGTCTGTTTGTGTGTGTGTGTGTGTGTGTGTGTGTGTGTGTGTGTGAGTGACATCAGGTTCACTGAAGAAAGTCAAGCACAGAAAACAAACACTGCACAATCTCACTCTGATATGGAATCTTTTAAGAAAGTTTATCTCAGCTGGGTAGTAGTGGCAAAGCCTTTAATCTGAGCACTCAGGAGGCAGAGGCAGGTAGATCTCTGGTCTACAGAGAGAGTTCCAGGGGCCAAGGCTACACAGAAACCCCATCTTGACATACAAAAACAAAAAATGAAGAACATTTCTCACAGAACTAGAAAGTAGAACGGAAGTCAGCAGAGACTGGGACTGGGAGAGGGAAAGTAGAGGGAATCATGGGACAGGCAGAGGGAAAGCAGGAGAATCATGGGATAGGGAGAGGGAAGACAAGGGAATCATGGGATAGGGAGAGGGAAAATGGGGACTCATGGGAAAGGTAGGGGGAAAGCAGGGAAATCATGGGAAAGGTGGAGGGAAAGGGGGAATCATGGGAAAGGCAGAAAGAAAACAGTGTAATCACAGGTGCCTGACACACATTTGTAGAAGAGTGAATTCTAGTATTCCATAGAACACTGCAGTGACCATAGTTGACAATATCTAAGAGAAAGAGTGTTTCCAACACAAGAAATGGCATTTGAAACTCTAGCATTGCTGGCTTTCCTGTATTAATCACTGGACACTGCATGGATCAGAATGCCATGCTGTGCTCCTTTAAAGCAAAGAGTTCTGTGACTTCATGTCAGACATGCCCAGCATCCTGCCTCACGTAAGTTTACAGGAGCTCAGTACACATTGATGAGATTAATTAATGACTTGAACATTAACCTACCAAAGGTGACTTCATCAGAGCAATCGGCTGAAACAGTGCAGACCTGAACTGCGGGGATCTGTTACTGTCAACTGTATCCACCATGACCACTGCAGTCCATGATGCTACCATCCCCTCTGTGGCTCACTGCAGCATTCACCTGTTATTCTGTGAGGTCTTCTCATCTGTTTTTGTGTATTTTGTCTAGAAATTCAAGGTTAAGATTGATCTTAACAAATGTTTCAGGTTAAACTGCTGAGTGTTGAAAGATCAGTGAGTTCTGCCTGTCTCTATCTCTGTTTCTGTCTCCCACTCCCCATGTGTGTGCATGAACATGCACATTCCTGTGTGCATACAAGCCTTCGTGTGAGTGCTCACTTGTGTGTGTGTGTGTGTGTGTATACACCTGTGACATCCAGCTCAAGTGAGAAAACATTTACTCTTCTGGAATCTCATTCTACAGAAGCAGCCATATGCATAATTATGAGATAATGGGATAAGCACTCTACTATTAAGTATGTGCGAAGTGTTCCTGGCAGACCTGAAGAGAAGAGATTTTCATCCAGACAGTAATCAACTGTTGTGTTGATTGTGGTCAGGAAAATCAATAATTGATTACCGGTTTAGATGATGAGGATCATTTCCTCAGGCACCAAATTACAATGGCTCGTTATTGTATTTTCAGAGAAGTTCTCACAAGCCGTCGCAACCCAGACCCTCTGTGTTTTGTTTATTGCTCTGATATCTAGTGAACAGTATACACCTTGTTCGGTCTTCATTTCCTTTGATGTTTTCTCTCATGCATATAATGAATTTTTATATGTGAATGTTTCGCCCTTAGTTTCCTCTCTTGGTCCGCCCCCATTTCTTCATCTGTGTTGAAAAAGGATAGGGCAAAACAAACAAAGAACGCAGTGAAAGGATCCCACAGGGCGATTTCTTTTTTGTAAAAATGGTGCGCCAGAACCCAAATAGGCCAGCAAACAGCCTCTGTGTTTCCTACCGCCTCCAGTGTCTTATCCAGGTGCTGGGAACTCGGCTAACACGACTGCTGATGCTACGACAGTGGAGGTTCTGGAAGTAAAGGGCTGTGTTAGGCTAACTACCTAGAAAAGCAGTTCCTCACCCCCTCTCCGACTTTCATGTCTTCTCTCCGCCTGTGACTCACTGAGCTTATTAGTGTCACTTGCCCGAGCATAGATGGGCGATTTTCTGGAGCTTGGTCAGCTCACCAATAACTACAGAACTGAAGGAAACGGCATCCCTTTCTCAGAAGACACCAACTTCAGTCTCCCACAAGGAGGGCAGGTTTTTAGCACACTGGAAACACTATCATAACATTGTTACTTCTGCTTAAACATAGTTTCACTCTGTAATTTTAGATGACTAAAGGCAGGCTGTTTTCTTACTATAAAGGTGAAGGGTAGTGCACACTTATTTTTAAAAGTAGCATTATGCCTAGAGACCAAGCATGGATTCTGAGGAGCAGAAATGGATGTGTCATTTCCTGAGCTCCCATCTGGGCAATGACATTTGCACAAGTCACTGCCACTCACTGTTTGACATTAAGAAAGCTATTGCTGTATGTGGGAAGATACCTCATAGACACTTGATGAAGATGATCTCCTGTGCCAGTTTTAAAAATATAGCAATCTTTTTAAAAAAGATTTTCAACACATTCTATAAAATAGAGTTTACTAGATTTTAAAGTATGTATGTATTTATTTATTCTATATGTTTGTGTGTGTATGCCTATGTGACTTCTTATATACTTCATGCATGCAGAAGACCAGAGGACACTGCATCTCCTGGAACTGGAATTACCAGTGTTTGTGGGTGTTGGTAACCAAACCTGGATCCTCCTAAAGAGCTGTAAATGCTCTTAACTACAGAGCCAACTCTCCTGCCTCTTCGCTGGATTTTTAATTGTGTTTCCAGTTAAAAATATTTTTCCAAGGCCTGGGTAGCAAATTTTAAAAGTTGCCTATTCATACATGAATTATTCATTTAAAAATAATTTCCATAACTTTTTAAACTTGGTAATTACATGTTTTAATTATATAATTACACATTCTAATTATGCCGTTAAATCCGATTACAGTAATTATGTAATTATATGATAATTGGTATATAATACACATGTGAAAACCTGCATAAGCATGTATTTAACAAAGGAAATGGTTCTGCAGAAGACGACTGTGGGAAGAGTAGCAAAGGAATTGTCTTAGAGGGAATGAAGAAATTGTACTAATTAGTAACTTGGATGAGATTGAGACCATGTACAGTCATAGAGACCCAAGGACTGAGACCCATGTGCCATCATAGAGGCCCAAGGACTGAGACCCATGTACAGTCAGAGACCCAAGCACTGAGACCCATGTACTGTCATAGAGACCCAAGCACTGAGACCCATGTGCCATCTGCAGTTTAACTGTCTTCATTTATTGACTTTATAAATTAATGACCGAAACAAAAACAAAACAAAGAAAAAGATAACATTAACAGAAACACAAAATACTATGTAGTACATTAGATAAAAGTCAGAGAAGAAAGTTAAACATGAAAGAAGAGGTTGAAGGTAACATACTTTGAAATGATATTTTCAAAATTATGTTGCTGATTTTGATGAGCGTGAGTTTCTGGGAGGTTTTCATGATGTATTGCATGCATGAAATCCATGTTACAGAGAATCATGCTGAAGTAGATGATGTTGCCTTTCTTTATTGAAGTAGAATTGACATTTAATGAACTGCACATATTCAGACAGACACAGCATGCTTTTTCATGGTATTTCCTGGGGATATTGATCACAGTGAACTCAAGGAGCATGTCCGTCACTTTCAGTTCTTCCCCCAGTGCCCTTTGTGATTCTTCTCCAAGCCCTCTGTCCAAAGCCACCTATGGGCTGCCTCTGCTACTAGCCTCTTAGTGTTTCATGTGGATGGAACCACACAGGGCACACCCTCTTCTCTGGTTTGGTTCTTTCATGCCAAATAGATACTATGCTGTGTGCCCAAAGTGTTATATGTAATTACTTTTTGTATAACTAACAATTCTATTTCCCAACAGGTAAAATATTCTACTACTTCAGTATTTTGTGCTTTTAGAACTGAATCACACAGCCCTTTCTCTTTGGGTCTCCCAATTCCAAACCTATCTCCTGATGGCCAGAACCCTCTGAGATCTGCAGTCAGCCTCAGTGTCATCAAACGAGAACATAAGCTTAGTGGTTTTGACCTTGTCTCAGAAGAACAGCTGTCCCTGTCCACTGTAGTCACTGTTTCTGAACACAAACCACTCCACTTCTGTGTACTGGGTCACTTTGTGAGTCTGATGCTTGCCATAATTCTTTCAAGAAATCTTTGGGGCTTTAGGTACATTGGCCATCTTTGCAGTAGAGGTATTTGTACAAAAAAAATGGCCACATGAAGCCACTCAGGCTGAGCAGCAAAGGACAATAGTCATGACGTTTTATCATTAAGCATTATTCCATTGTGTGGTGTCATGTATGCATGTATGTATGTATGTATGTATGTATATGTATATATGCATATATATGCTTGTGTGTATATATATGTGTGTGTATGTGATATATATATCATATATACGTATACTTGTAAGTGTGTGTGTGTTTATATTTTTACAGGACACAAGAAGTCTCTGTGTGGACATATGCTTTCTGTTCTCTGGGGTAGATGTCCAGGACTGAAATGGTAGAATTAAATTTAATACTTTTTAAAACTCTACTGAACTGTTATGCAAAGCCTTACAGCATTTCCACCTGTGGGATAAGAAAACCCACTTCCCCGTGTCTTTGCAAATACTTGGTATTTTTAAATTTGGTGTTTACTCTGACTGCTTTCAGTGTTTTGTCTTTATCACTGGCTTTGAGTAACTTCACTGTGTCCTTGTGCAGTTTTCTTCACATCTCATATGCTTAGAACTCTTGAGTTTAATGGACCTGTGGGTCTATAATTTTTATCAAAATCAGGTTTTTCTTTCATCATGTTTTAAAATGTATATCTCTGCCTCTTTCCACTTTTTATGGAGTCCAGTTTCATATCCCTTGGACATACACTAATTCATTCCACAGTTTGTTGTTACTTTTTAAAACTATTTTTTTCTGTTTCATTCTGCTTAGTTTTGGTTTCTATGTCCCACTAAATTCATGTGGATGCATGTTTTCATTTGGCGTTGTATGTTGCATAGGGGTTTTTTTATATATTCAGTCTTATGTATGTCTGCTTAGCCTTTGTCAATGCACAGATTGCAGTTACGATAACCACTGAGCATCCATGTCTGATAACCCAGACCTCTGTGTCAGCTCTTGGTTGGGTTGTCCTTGTGGGTCCCTTTTTTACCTGTCTGGTGACTGTGGTATGGATGATCAACCTAACTCCACTTGTCTTATTTCTCAAACCTTAAGCTGTGTTCTGAGAGGCAATTATAAGTAATGTGGAAATGGCTTGTCTCAATTCCACAGTTTGCTAGATGTAGAGGGGTGTGACTTAATCTAAGGCTAGTTATTGTTTAGTTCTTTCTTTTTGTTTGCTGTGCTTTTTTTCTTGTTATTATATATTGCTTGCAAATAGCTTGGAGTTTCATAGAAACACTTTTCAAGTGTATCAAAAACCGTGACCACACTAGCCCCTCCCAATTCTTTCCCTTTATCTCCACCCATCTCTTTTTTTAATCCAGCTCATATCTTCCTTACCCAGTCTCTTTTTGCTTTCATCACACATGCATACATGCACACATGCACACACACACACACACACACACACTCTTTATCTTTATATATAGTTTATTTATCTCTAAAGAATTCTGTGGTCCACAAATGAAAGGAAATGTGGTACTCATCTTCCTGTGTTCTGATTCGATTTGCTTAGTATGAACTGTAGTTTCATCCACCCAGCAGTAATATAATTTCATTCTTTGTATAGTTGCATAAACTCTGTTGTATACATCATGTTGGTCACCGTCCATCTCTGGTGGGCATGTAGACTGATTCCATACCTTGGATCTTATGAATATCAAATACACAAATGCATCTGTGGTGTCTCTTGCGGATTTCTGTCCAGTGCTCTGTTAATTAGGAAGTATTCCCGTCTCCTGGGGAAGAGCAATTACTGCTTCTGCCCAGAGCGAGCACCCACTGCTGTGTCTGTCTCTTGAGTTCATGTACTTGTGTGTCCAGGACGTGGGGGAGCCCTTGTGCAGACACCGGGTCTCCACCCGCAGAACTCTTTTCCTGGTGTTCTGTTTAGCAAACTTGTGTCAGCTTGTTCTTCCCAGACGTTCAACTCAGAACCTCCAAGGGCCTCACCTCCTTGTGCCTTAGCCTACACATCCCCTCCATGTGAGAAACAGGGTCAGGAGCACAGTACAACCATTTGTCTTTCATGTCTCAGAAATCAATGTCATTGATTGCCTTCTGTCTAGAGCCCTGGAAGCCTTTGCTGTATGTATTTTTCTTTTCCAAATAGCAGAATTTTGAATCAAATTCTATTGCTCTAATAGAAAGACATATTTATGATGTCATATGGTAAATTCTAGTCAGCTCTGCATTTTGATTGATTGTGGTTTTCTGTAGTGGTCTCTCTTCATTGTAAAGAGAAGGTTCCTTGATGAGAGGTGAAGACTAAATTTATCCATGAGTCTAAGGAGAAATGCTTATAGATTGATGTTAGGGGTTGTCTTAGTCAGGGTTTCTATTCCTGCACAAACATCATGACCAAGAAGCAAGTTGGGGAGGAAAGGGTTTATTCAGCTTACACTTCCACATTGCTGTTCATCACCAAAGGAAGTCAGGACTGAAATTCAAACAGGTCAGGAAGCAGGAGCTAATGCAGAGGCCAAGGAGTGAGGTTACTTACTGGCTTGCTTCCCCTGGCTTGCTCAGCTTGCTCTCTTATAGAACCCAAGATCACCAGCCCAGGGATGGTACCACCCACCATGGGCCCTCCCCACTTGATTACTAATTGAGAAAATGCCTTACAATAGATCTCATGGAGGCACTTCCCCAACTGACGTTCCTTTCTCTGGGTTAACTCCAGCCTGTGTCAAGCTGACACACAAAACCAGCCAGTACAGGAGTTATGCTGATTTAGTAACTTAGTGATCCTGGATTCTCCTCCAAAAGCTGTGACTTCACTAGCACTGAGTAGTCAGCTGGTTTTCCAGAGCCAGGCATAGTCTTCCTCTTGTTGAAAGGGTGTTAGAGAGCAGTTAGCTGCCACCAGCATTTGCGTGCCACTGCAGCACCCTCAGGGGTATCATGCCCTGCTGGCAGTGTATGTGGCTCACAGGAGTCATTGCTGAGAAAGAATGCTGCCTACCTCCCCCTGTGGTACCTTAATAACTGGTCTTCACGGGAGAGTTGTTCAGGTCATTTCCAGCTCAGGGGTCTTTGGTCACTGTTGGGGCCGGTGGGCGGCAGTGGCAGCTCCAGAAAGACCACACCAGGCCAAACAGTTCCATGTGAGGTTTATTGAGAAGGGAAAGTGCAAAGGTGGCGGTGGAAAGAGAAAAGGGGAAGAGAGAGAGAAAAGGGGGGTGCTTCTTTTATATATACGGATGGTGACATGGTCGCAGGTAAAGGTGAGCCCAATGAATTCTGGGAATATGGTGGCTGTTGCCTTGGCAACAGAAGTATAGGTCACGCTGTGATGTCACAGGTTTTGGGGGTCCTGGTACCAACAGTTATTGTCTCTGAAGTTCAAGGCTGTCTTCAGCCATGGGGACTTTCGGATCACAAAGCATCACATACACATTACAATTATGGTTCTCTGAGTACGCTTTGGCTAGGGCTGTGACTGTAAATGAAAGGATGACTGTGATCCTGTAAGTGGAAAAGAACTAGCTGACTACAACTAGCACCTTAGTTAGGGCTTCCTTAGCACTGACACTCAGTACTAAATGGGAGCACAGGGAGTGAACCATCTCCTGAGTATTCTCTCTGACACTCAGTACTAAACAGGAGGACAGGTAGTGAACCGTCTCCTGAGTAACTTCTATCTTCTGTTACCAGTTCCACAAATATTCTAGATTACATTTTCAACAACATGTAGCTTTTTCCCCCTCTTGCTCACAAACCTAAACAAATCAGTGAGCTAATAGAATTCCTTGAGCTGGAAAACATGGCGTGGACAATATGACATTCCCAGCACCCGGAGGGCAAAGGGGAGGGGTATGAATAACAGAAGGGGAGCGCCTCGAGCAAGCATCCCTACAGGCGCTAAAGCTGAGGGACAATAGTCTGGGAGGGAATGCCGAGATGGAGAGTTGCTTTTGTAGACATCCATTCTTAACATTGTAGCAAATGTTAAAATGTAACGAAGGATCTCAGTGCCAAACTTCATCGCCTGCTCAGATGGATTAAAGCTGGGCTTGACATCAGCTGTAGACTCTTGAGTAATCTCTCTATTCCTCTGACAAAATCATGAATGGCATAGGATCTACCCTCCGACCGCAGCTAGGAAATGGTGCAGAACCTTGAAATTACTGGTTTTGGTTATCGGGCAGCAGTCTGTTCAGACTCATGATCCCAAAATCCATGAAGGGAAGGGAACTGCCTGACTCCTAACAGTCACCTGAGATGAATCTGGGCCGTGGTGTGCGCAGGGACAGATCCAAGCAGAGCCCTGAAGTCGGTCTGAGTTGAAAGGAAATAGAACAGAGTCTGGAAAGGCCTGGGTATCTAGCATTGACACCAGGAGACAAAGTGACAACATTCACAGGAAGAACCCACAAATCTACATGGTGTGTGTGTGTGTGGTGGTGGTGGTGGTGGTGGGGTCCTTCTGTCTGTCTGAGCACTAATCCTTGCATGTAAAATGTAAAACTCCACAGGCCCTAGAAATAAAAATTGCCATAAAGCTATGAGCTGAGCAATTCCCAGTACTAAAATACAGCAGAGGTACATTTAAATTTTCACGGGCTATAATGAAAAGCCCTCATTAAGAACACTCCTGGGCATATACCCAGAGGCTTTACCTGCATGCAATAAGGACACATGCTCCACTATGTTCATAGCAGCCTTATTTATAATAGCCAGAAGCTGGAAAGAACCCAGATGTCCCTCAACGGAGGAATGGATTCAGAAGATGTGGTATATCTACACAATGGAATACTACTCTGCAATTAAAAACAATGAATTCACGAAATTCCTAGGCAAATGGTCAGATCTTGAAAATATCATCCTTAGTGAGGTAACCCAATCACAAAAGAACACACATGGTATGCAGTCACTGATAAGGGGATATTGACCCAGAATCTCGGAATACCCTAGACACAATCCGCATATCAATAGATTTCTAAGAAGATGGAAGGAGAGACCCCTGGTCCTGGAAAGACTGGATGTAGGGGAACGCCAGGACAGAGTAACGAGGGGGGTTGAATGGAGAAAAGAGGGAGGGAAGGGGGCTTATGGGACTTTCGGGGAGGGAGGAAACGGGAAAGGGGAAATGATTTGGAATGTAAATTAAAAAAAATAAAATAAATAATTAAAAAAAAAAACCTACAGCAGACTTTCAAAGAAGCCAAAACACCCCAGAGTCAAAGGATTGACTCCATTCTAACAAACTGAAGTATAAGGTCTCAGTTAACAACTGGATATGTATGTATGACGATAACATAACAAGAACATTTTTTATGCTACAAAAAGTCATCGAAAAATCTTAAAAGAGCACCCTACTCCACAAGTAAACTAATTTTCCCAACTTCATCAATACCTAAAGAAAATAAAAAGGAATTTGCCAGTTTAGCACCCATGGTGTTAGTAAGTAGGCAATCCAGAAGCTGACAGACGAGGAAGCCAAGCAAGTGACCAATCGCAAAGAGAGAACTGGCCAATGAGAACATTAACAGAGACAAACAAAAATGATGGGCTAACGCTTCACCGTGGGCTAGAGTAGCCTCCAGGACATGAAGGGTTAGATGAACAGGACAGTGAAGGACATTACATATCTACAAAGCAGATCTGCAGAGCTAAGAAAATGCCTATTTTGGCATTCTAGATTTGCTCCACGGGTGTTCTAATGCACTGACACACCTCAGGACCATTGGGCTAGGAGGGGAGCGGGTACTGGTTTGGAGACTGGAAAAAGAAGGTTCAGCAAAACCAAAACAAGGTGACCACAAAATGCAATTAATAAGTGTTAAAATTTTTAATTGCAAAGTACCACTAATAGGAAAATGGAGAGAAAAGCAGGTTTGTTTGTTGTTATTGTTGTGGTTGTTGTTAATAATGAAACAAACAATGGTATAGTGGGCTGTATGTTTGAAATAGAAGAGAAAAACCCTAGACATCTATACCCATCAAAAATAGCTTTCAAAAATAAATGCAAATTAGTTCATCAACAAATGACAGGAAAATTCATTGAAACAAATTGAACTAAATAGATAAGAATTGGCTTACAACAGTCAGGGAAACTTGTGTCTACATAAAATAGCAATTCTGTGAATGGTGAATGTTACTTTTCCCAGTTTTAATTTTATTTTAAATAATTGATAGCCTAAAGCAAAAAGATAGGAAACCACAGCTGAGGGGAGAGAAGTGAAGTCACAAGAGTTCTAAAGCACGTCGCACAGACTCATGCTTTTAATTATGGCAGACAGAATGTGGGAAGTCACCAGAGGAACACCCAGGAACATTAAACAGGACAGCAGGTCAGCTGGAAATCTAGACAATGTATAAGAAAGAGCAATACAGCTAACCATAAAAAAGAAGGCAAAGAACAGAGAACAGATAGGAAAAATGTAAAACAATATCAAAGAAGTAAACTTATGTTCTATCATTTTATAATTACTTTAAAGAAAAGCTATCTAAGCACTACTTGAAAGTTTAATGTTATTAAAGTGGATATAACAATTCAGAGGCAACCAGCATGCTGCCTATAGGCTTTGGATATAAATCAAACTTTCCAAAGCAAAAGACTTAAAACTTCATGCACATACTAATCTAAAGAAAACAGGGCTGGAAGGCGTTGTCTTTATAATAGAATCCAAGACAAATATTGTCAGGAATTCAGAGGAAAAGTTTAAAATAATAAGACTTGTGTAACCAGTCATTGGAATTATGTAACGACCTTTATAAACCTTTCATAAAATAAAAGAACCTTTTATGACATGGTATAAACTCTGTGGAAATAGCAAGAGAAACAACTTGACAATTTTAGTTGGAGATTTCAGTATTCTTTTCTCATCACTGACAGAAAAAAAAATTAGTAGGATCACAGAAGACCTTAAAACTCAAGCAAAAGAGTTGACATGATGAGCCGTACACCCACTAGCAGCAGGTTAGGGGCTTCATTGAATTACCTTAGCACATCCCACTAGGCAGCTCTGCATCCAGTGGCCTTTGTCAAGTACACATGGCACTCGTGGTAATCTAGACTGTTTGGAGAATACAACACACCTCCATGAAAGAGGAACAGAAAAAAAATGTTCTTTGGTCAAAATGAAATTAGTTCGGAAATAAAAAGGAAAGAGATGACTGGAAAACTCCCAGAGTTGGAAGGTTCAGTCCTGTGATTATTCATAACTCAAAAAAGAAACTGGAGAAATTGGAGTGTATGCGGGGCTTGCAGACAGCATGCCTGTCACATTGAGTTCACACAAGTGTAGTGGAAAGTATGGACACAAGGTTCAGAACAGGAAAGAGGAAAGCTTGGAAAGATGAACCTCTTCAACAAGATAACTGTCCTAGGCTCTGGTACCACAGATAAGTTTTGAAGGCAGATCCCAGACGCCAGCTGTCTAGGTTCAAACAAGATGCAATCTTTGTGCTCTGCTTCCTTGGTTTGTGAAAATGTTTTTGAGGTCCATCTGTGTTGCTCATATCTTGGTTCATCCTTTTTAATGTTAAGAAGTAGCACTCTGAATGGATCTACCATAATAGGCTTCTCCAGTATTTGTTTGTCAAAGGATATTCTGAGTTTTCAGTTTCAGGCTAATCTGCTGTTGTGTGCAAATCTTTGTATAGTTGTGTGTTTTCATTTATCTAAGCCAAACAGAACTGCTGGCTCATGTATCTATCAGGGCTTCAGCCTTGACACTATTAGCATTTTGAGCTAGGTAATTTCCTGCTGTAGGGATAATTCCAGGCACTGTAAGATTGTGGCAGCACCTTTGACCTTTACCCACTAAGATGCTAAATAGTATCTCTTTAGCTGTGTCTACTGAAATGTTTCCCAGAGTTTTGACAATCTGTCAAATCAGTAGCTACTTAATGCTAAAATTGCAAAAGCAAACCGTGCTCTATAGGAGAAGCATCACAGATGTGGTTTTGAACCCCTTCACTGGGTAAAGGGAACTCAGATCTCATCCATCCAGAGGTTCTGTGTCATTCTTTCAAAACTCCAAAGCACTACTCCTCTGTGGGCTGGGTAGCCTTGTTAGCAAATTGTTGCAAATTGATTGTAGTTGTAACAGTAATTACCACATAGTTCTCCATCAGGTTGTAAAAGTTCTTGAGGCCATGCCTTTACTGTACAAGCTTTTCAGAGAATTCAAGACTCTGGTGTTGCTGTAAAACTCCCTCCCTTATCTGTGCTGTGACACGTTTTTTTTTCAGATGAGAAACATCAACTTGCAGTATTTCGAGGGCAGTTGGTAAATGCTTGAGTAGTCATTTTGATGGAAGAATTTATCACAGGCGGGAGAGGTCTGCACGGGAGCCTGTGGGTTTTCTGATGAGCAATCACTTTACATTTATTTTTGCAGGAGCCGCCATCCAAGCTGCCATCCACGTTCTAATTTAGGTATCATCACCAGAGTCCGTGCCTGTGTAATTTTGGCTGGCTCTACATTGCCTTCATTGTTGGAAGTAGTTGAAAGATTCTGTAATCTGCTTTAAAATGCAAAGAGCATCATTTTGTAGCTCTCTGCTAATTTGCCTCTGCCTTGGATGTTTACTTTTTCCAGCAAGCCTCAAGCAAGTGTGGGAAGATTCTGTTAGCACTGGGACCTGTCCTGGGAGCAGAGACCTTCCTCACACAATGAGACCAGCAGCTTCCCTGACACGCCCTGTCCATGCTCACTGTCACTGTCATGCCGATAGGTAGCACACATACCAGCTAACCCAGGAGATAGTCAAACTGGCCTGTTTCTGGTTCTGAGAGAGGCTAGCCAGTTTGTTCTGATGACATTTGCATGTTTCTTACAGTGACCAGTCACCTAATTGGCAACAACCTTTTACAGAAGTTGTGGCAAGCCTTCTAAAGGACATTTTATAAATGTAATCCAATCTTGCTCTGTCTTCTAATTACAGAAGGTCTGGGATGGGTCCAGGAGGCAGCTTATAGATATGGGAATGAATTCAGAGGCTGGCAGGACCAGAACTGGTCCTTAACTAAGCAAATAGGCTGCCTTGTCTCCCACTGAACTCCAGGGTTATTTCTCCTCTGCCAAAACAGTCTCCACCCAACATTGAAACCCAGCTTAGTGGTGTCCAGAGAGAACTGTGTAGTCTTCCCCTGCAGGTTGCACATCTCAAGAGAATTGCTAAATGATGTGTGTCTGCAGCAGAGATGTGTGGTCCATCTGTGGACAGCAATAGCAAGCGGGAGCTGAGGAAGCAGAGTGTGTTGCCTTGAAGCCCTGTAAGCCAAGGAGCAAAGCCACAAGGCTTTCTCTGCAGACGGAGCAGAATACTTCCTTCTGACAGCATGTTCAGATGCACCTTGGTGTCAGTGCCTTGTGAGGGTCGATGGCTGTCTGCAGGGGCAGCCTCGGAAGAACCCTACATCACCGTTTCCCTTGTCCTTTACCTCTGTCCTTCAGCCTGACACCAATCGTGTCTGGTGTAAAGGGTTTAGTTTGCAAGCATTTTGCTAATCATGACCTAACAAAGCACTTCTGGCTTCGGTCAGAGTGAGTGGGGTGTGAGCCAGCACCGGCCATGGCCTCTCGTTGCCATCTGTGATTTAGAGCAAAATCTTTGAGAGAAGTGTAACTGCCTGAATTACTGCTCTTTTATATGTTTTTAAATGAGAATGGAAAGGCCAAGGGCCCTTTTTTTCTCATTTAATACTATTAAATCATCATTAAATCTCAAACTGAACACTGGCTGATTTTAATGATGCCCTCAAGTACCCATCCTGGTGCTTGACTGTGTTAATATTGTTGTATATATGGATACAATAAATAATGCCTAGCTAAGATGGTATGAGGAGCATCACTGTGCGTATCAATAAAAGCAGTTGTACTAATGAAACCAAGTGTCAGGAACAGATGGCGTGGCAGGAATCCGGCCATTGCGGCGCTAGTTCGACAGAGTTACATGGCAGGTTGAATCCCACCCTAAAACCAGCCTGCATCCTCTAAATATTTTATAGCAAATTGGCATGGAAGGATTAATTCGAGGTTCTAGTTTATTTTTTCATTATCTGGCTTTATAGCACTGTGTCATAAAAGCAGCTCGGTGTCTATTTCGTTGAATGGCTTCGTGCCCCTGGCATCTGGGCAGTCATGGTTATCAGCTGCCTGATTCCCCACCACAGTGATCAGTTGGACAAAGACAAAGGACGTGGGAAATGCTGGTCTGAAAAATCCTTTTGTCGCTCTAAAGGTGGCCTGTTATTCTATCTGAGTTCTCAGGACTCTTTGTAGTTTTAGGACTTTGTCAACCTACAATTGAAGTAATCACAACCAATGTCAGCAGCTGCCATAGTCCCACCGTTTTCATGAGGAATGTCTTCGAAAATTTGCCTAAAAGCTTCAAACCCTGGATATCCTGGTTTTGTCCTAGAGATACATAGCTAAGATAAAATCTGGTTCATAAATTAGGCAGGGCAAGAGACTAACCATAACTGATGATAAAATAGAGCAATTATACTATAATAAAACTTATGAAGAACTTAGGAATAATCTGTCTTTAGAATTCTCTGTTGATAGAGTCCGACAGTGGTTGATCATGGATCACCGAAGGCAAAGGGTGGGTGTGGCCTACAGAACGGTGAACTGCTGCACTGCAGGGTCTTTAAGATTGATATCTCATGTGACCTTCCGTCTCGTGAGTCATACACAGGCTATCTAATTTGCAATGTGTGGTCACATTTCAGGAGAATTCCATTACTGCCTCTCTATTATCTGTCCTCACTTACATGTGAGGAAATATGGAACCTTGGGCATGAGATAACTTTTCCGAGGCACAGAGCAAAACTGACAAATGATTCCAAACACTTGCGTTAGTTAAGGAGCTTGAGTCGCACACATACCAGTGCTGTGCAAAGAGTGTGTGAAGCTGGGATGGAAATCCCTGAGGAAAATCTGTGGGACGCTGGTCAGAGACTGTGCAAATGGGGTGCACTGTTCTAAAGCCTCAGTTCTTCATAAATAACTGGAAAGCTGAAGTAGATCCAGTCCCCAGGAATGACTGGAGCACGTGGAAAGACTTGGAAGTCTCCTGTGGAACTGAAGTTTTCAATAGATTCAGAGGACGAGAGGGAGCAGGAAAGCTTTTCACCCACTCTGCATTGTGGAACTTTTAAAGATCTGCTGGGAAACAGAAGAAAATTAAAAATATTCGCCATTTTATTGCCCCCTGGGTCTTCTGTTGAGATTCCGTTGTGAAAAAGAAGAGGGAAAGGAGAGGGTACGGCTGAATCTTCTGTGTTTCGGAATTTTAACCTTTACAACTAATTTTGGGAGGTTAGAAGAGAGTGTTTGGACCAGTACTGTCCACACAAAAGCAGGCTGAATCTTAACCTTGATGGTGTGTTTCAAATTTAGGGTTGGCCACTTAGTTTGAATGTAGTACTGGCATCTCCGTGTGAAGTCTCATTTCGACTCCAATAATGTGATTCCCCACACAGGCTTCCTGTTACACAGTCTCCTGTAGATGAGAAATAGCCTTGAGATAGCTCCAGGCTGACAAAAAGCAGGTAAGCCATACAGGTCCTTCAGTCTCCTGAGTTCACCCTGATCCTGCTTCTTCTGTGGCTCTTGATGTGACAGTACTTCCTGGATGACCTATCTAGGATAAAGTGTAACTTACAAGTTGGGCACAGTACGTCCTTAACAACCTTGGCTGCCGTGGCATAGAGAATATGAGAATAAGATACTTAAACCTCAGAAGAGTTCCAATATCACACCACTATGCATAAACATTCAAGATACAGCCCAGGAAACTACACTTCAGATTGTCAGTATATAACTGCAGAACTGAATTGAGGAATGAAAAATATTAAAAAAAAAAAGAAGACAGCAATAACATATTTGCAAAGAAGAAAACTAATACAGATTTCTTGTCGCAGTTTTACAAATATGTAAACTCTGTTATCTCTGGCAAGAAGAGCAATCTGAAGAACATGGCTAAGTTTTAGGACAGTTACATCTGTTTCATGTTCTTGCTCTCCATACCCAACGAAAGGTGGCTAAGAGCATTGAAGCCCACATTATTCAACAGAAGAAAATTGTTCCCATGTTAAAATCTTTATACAGCTTGTTCCCAGACTTACAGATAGCACGAGCTTGCAAAGTTGAGAAATAACACCTCCTCCTGCTACACAGACTTCACTGTTCAGAAATTGCACTAATAAGCCATATTCGGTGATAAAGAAGCACACGCCACTTCCTTTGCTGGCTCCTTGACCTTAGGGTCACCCTTTGCTCTGGTTCCTTTCTGGTTCCTGTGGAGATGAAGTCCCAGGCCTGTGTGCTAAACATCTCTGTTAAGTGCTATGATCTCTGCAGGCCCTGTGCATGCTCCTCCAAACCTGGACCCTGGATGAGTTTGACAGAGGATTTGTTATTTGGAAAGAGACACACAGATTCCAAGACCCAAAGAATGTTTCATGGTGACCTTGGGTGTCAGACAGCAAGGCACCGGCAGCCCACTAGCTTATTTCTATTTGGGGAAATATCAAAGGAGATAAAGCCCAGGGGATTCTGGATCATGTGGGCTCAGTGCAGATTGGCAGATACTCTGTTTGGTTCTCTGAGGGTCCTGGAGCTTAATAATCCTCCAAACCAGGGCAGCTGGTGAGAAGGGCATTTCTCCTCTGTCTTCTGCAGTGATCCCTTGGTTTCTTCTTTGAGTACCTTTAAGGATCCTTGGGTGTGCCTGGTGTCAATCAAAGATCGCAGCCTCCAAAACTGGATGACATGTGATTCTAGGCTTAGAACATAGTAGATACGCACCTGAACATTGATTTCCTGGCTGCAGCAGGAAATCAATTGAATCATTCTCCTTTTCCATGAGGGTCCTGTGATGTGCTAACAGAGCAAGAATAGAAGATTGGAGCAATGTGGCTAGATTTTCCATCATTCTTCCCTCTTCTGGCTGTTTAAGTGAAGAACAGCCCCACAACAGGAATGAGGCCTGCATTTAGAAAGGCAGCACCAATGGCTTATTATAGAGGGCTTGAACAGTGACTCTTGTGGCAGAGAAATCTTGACTTGGTCCTTAGGGCAGTGTCAGCCTAAAGGGGGAGCCCTCTAACATCAAGTGGTTCTTTGCTCTTCCATTTGTAAAGTTCTGTGCCCTCTTCAGAAAGAAGGCTGTTATGCACACATACTGCAAGAAAGTGAGTTTGCTCACCTTGCAAGGACAAAACAAAACTGTGGAGCTGACATACCCTCTGTCCTCCCTCAGGTGTTATCTGACATACCCTTATGATGCTTCTGAGAAGAAGGTTTGAAATGGGTGTCTCATGTTTCCATGGTCAGAGTGAAGGATGGAGGGATTTCTGTCCCTTTAGATAGAGAGAAGACAGACACCTAGGAGGTGAGATTAGCAGTGCCAGGCATAGGCAAAACTTTTGTTGCCATTTTGAAGTTGGGTAAACAGTGACATTTTCTCCTTGCAATTTCTGCTCCTTACCTTGCCAGCCTGGGCTTGAGTTCCAGGCAACAACTCCCTCTCATGTTCCTCATTAGATTCCCTGGATCTCTAGGAATGTCTCTAAACAAGAATACAGGACAGACTCTGAGGATATTTGAAGTTGTTCATCTGGAAACTATCCAAGCTAGGAACATAGATCCTCTACCTACTCACGGACCAAGGCATTTGTGCCCCCGCCTTTTGTCCTGGGTTTCTAAATGCTGCTGAAGGTTAAACAGAGACTCGTTACAAGACTCTGAAACACCAGCAATACCTTCAAGAGTCCCAGCTCTGAAGTCTCCCTAAATGGTCTTGGGGGGAGGGACAGGGTGGATGGATAGAGATGTTTGTCTGCAGGTTAGCAATTGAAATGTCAAACACCAGGACAGTTCTAGGCCTTTGATGTGGTATTGGAGGTAAAGCCTGAAGCAAACCATGAATACTTTCAAACCAGATCTACTGATATCCCTGGGGAGGCTGCATGGTGTTGTTGATGGTCCCTGGTCCTAGAATGCTTGACCAGGGAAGCCTGTGGGTGCTCAGTGGGGTTGGTGACATCTTTACAAGTTCAGATTTTATTTTTACCATTTCCATTTTACTCTTACTTCCAACCACCCACACCTCACCAGAATTATGGTCTCTAAAAAGAGAGTATTTTGTAATGTATACCGCCCTTCAGGTGTATGCCCTGCTGGACTTTTGCCAGCATCCATGGGACGCCCCTATGTGCCTCCTGATTGTCCCTGTTAAGTGTAAATCCTAATCCAAAACAATAGACTGACATTTGTAGGGCTCTGGGACATGCATGGCCCAAGAGGGGATGGCAAATCAAACATTGGCCTCAGTAATTGAAAGGAGAAAAGGGAAGGAAGATGCATGCTTCTGCAGAGGTAGCTTCTGGTGCGTATGTACGTGTCCATTTGGACTGAAGCTACCCAGGCAGTGAAGTCTCATGTAAACTTACATGTCACATATGCCATCATGGTCCATCCCAGGACCATGGGATTTCCCTCACATCCCACAAAGGAAACACACTCAATTCTCAGCTTTCCAGAACAAGAAATACCTCTCTTTTCTATACATAGACTTGTAAGTTTAAATCACTTTCTCTTGGTGTCTAACAGTCCTTGGTTCATCTATAGAGACGGTAAAGGTCTTTTTAATAAACATGTTTAGCTCTGCTTCTAATGTATGTTTGATGCCTCTTCTACAGACCTTTGTTGTCTGCTGGACCTGATGGAAGTCCAGTTGTCAGCAGGCTTGATCTGTAGGACTGGGTGGTAGATGCTCTGGGGCCTGAGGACCACACACTCCGTCACAGCTGCTCACTTTGGCACAAAGGCTGGTGGATGAAGTTGTAGAGTATCCAGGTCCTAATAGAAATCTTGGTATTAATACCAGAAGATACTTCTAGATTTGTACAACTGCTGGGTATATTCCTGAAGGAATCTTAAGTCATTGTATCATGGGCGATATTTAAACCTGTGTTACTGAAGTGCTGTTGACAACAGCCAAGATAACGGGCCTAGATGCCCATGATCAGATGGATGGGTAGAAAGAGAAGATGGGGTATATGAACAATGGAGTTAAAGAATAAAATTATGTCATCTGCCATAGGCATAGTTAAATATCATCCAGAGCAGGATAAGCAAGACTCGGATAAATATTGCATGTTTTCTCCCTTATGTAGAGTCTAGAACTTAAGGTTATGAGAAGGAGGGTTGGGGAGAGCTTTGGAAAGCAGAGGGCTTTCCAAAAAGTTTGGAAAGAAGAATAGGGGCTGGGAAGAGGGCAATAGAGGAGAGTGATGGGAAGTAAATAAGACAGAATACAATATATGACCTACATGTGTAAGACTATCACAATGAAATAGAGACTTTGTTTAAAGAAATTGGCAGCAGGCCATTGCTCACACAGCCTTGCCTTAGGATATAGTGAGGGACCAAAGAGCGTTCCAGTTCTCATGACGTTCTTGTATTAGTGAAGGAAACAAGAAACAGATAATCTGGTAAATATATTAACACCTGTTGGTGATGAGTGCTAAACAAAAAGATGGGGGGGGTAGTGGGCGGAGTTACTAGCTATGATGGGCGGAGCTACTAGCCCTGGTGGGTGTGGTTGCTAGCCATGGTGGGCAGAGTTACTAGCCAAGTGTTATTTAAGAAAGGGAAGTCAGGCACATCCTTTTTTCTAAAGTGACAGTTGAGCAGAGAGATCTTAGAAATGAGCTGGTTTTGGAATTGAGTAGACATGCTCAGAGAACAAGTATGGAAGACCTGAGACAGCAATTTGTTTCGCTTAATTAGTAAAATATCAGGAGCTTGTAGTAGCTAGAAAATGCTAAGTAAACAGAGGACGGGGGGCACTCAGTCAACAAGGGAACCAGAGGCCAGATCCAGTGAGAGCTCGCAGACTGTTGTAAAAATTCTGTGTTCTCTTCTGGAAGTTTTTGACAGAATGAAGTGATCTGTTTTGGTTTTAGATGACAACTCTGGGCGTTGTAGAGAGGAGAGACTTGAAGGGAACATGAGTGCAAACAAAGAGACCACCCTTATAACTCAAGTGAGAGACCTTTGCTTGTGCTGGGGTGGTGGCTATGGAGGTCGGAAGTGGCCCAGGATCAAATTATAGCTGGAAGTTTTTAATACAGATCTCAAGCTCCATATGGAAAGGAGTGAATGGGAGGTTGGGAAGCATTAAACACAAGTGTGGAACACAAAGCAAAATGCCCATTAGCAGAAACAAATTTTCCCAGGATGAAAACACCCAGAGCTTAAATATGTCTGAGAAGATGTGGTTATAAGGCTGCTGTCTGGGCTGGGCAACCATCAGAATATCAGAAGAGCCAGGAAATCCTTCTTCTGAAAAACGGTGAAAACAGGGAGGGAACTGCATTGAGGGGGAGAGAATTACCACCTAAAACAACACTGAGTTAGGAGACTAAGTGGCGGAGACCAAATTGACAGGCCATGTACTGACAGCATCCAGTAGAAGTGAGGATGAAGTGTAAACAGCTCTTCTGAGCAGTTTGATTATCAAGAGGATGGGAAATGGGCCAGTTAGTCAAGTGTGCTGTCAAGGGAGCGTCTGATGATGGGCAATGTATCTTCCCCCTCCTGTAACATAAAAATGATGCACAGGAAGGGATGGTGACCAGGAGGCCATCTGAAGCTTCACTGGGATTGAGGATGCAGGAGTCTAGTTTTGATGATGTCATATGATGATGTAGTCTGTGCTACGAGTCGGTATACATAAAAGATGTTTTCTATACGTGTTTTTGAGTCATGAGCCTGTCAATGGGAGTTCTGAGTGTTGATTCTGGTCTTACCGTTGACTAATAATGTGTCTTTGGAGAAGTTTCTGAACTTTGTCATATTGGTAGTTATAACTATTTTGAAATGGAAACTGATAGCTATAACTATTTTTAATCTCTCAGAATTTTTTTATAGCAAAACTCACCTTAAAGGTGTTTGTAAAAATTCTGTGAAATAATGTACTGTTATTGTGTTATTGTCTAGTATGTTGCTTGTTTTCCTGTTAATGTACCACATTGGTATTTTTACCATTTATGTCTCCCAGGAAGTACTTTTACCATTTATGTCTCCTTAATCATCTTATAATTTCATATAATAATGAGTTACAGAATGATAATTCAATGTATGCATATAATGTGTAATGATCAAATCAGAAAATTCTGACTCTAAGTACCATCGTGGTTCAGTGTCCTGACGTGAACAGGGCATGCTGTATTCAGGTATCTAAGATTATGCTCTGACCCATAATTATATACAACTAACAGTTAATATCATGCATTCAAAGTTGATTTTATGTGTTAACAGCTATAACATACATGAGAAGAACTCCTAATACTCTCAATAGATACATAGAAATGATTTGGAGAAAACTCAACTCTTTTTTCTCTTCAAAACACTCAATAAATTATGAATTGAGTTAAAATTCCATAATCTATAAAGGTTATCATTATATATACATATATGTCACAGATTTTACAACTTGTTATATATAAAAATATTTGTGGAGCAAGATTGTAGAAAATTACAGCCAATGTCATGCTTAATGGTAAATATATAAGTATATAAGCCACAAAAGTAAAAGTAACAGGAAGCTGGACGGATAGATAGACAGACAGACAGACAAAGTTGAGAGGAAAAAGTGGTTGAGGGATGGGGAGTTATAGGGGAGGCAATGGGGAAGTAACTTTGATCAAACCATATCATATCATATGTATGTATGTATGTATGACGTTGCCCAAACAAAAATAATTGTTTTTTTTTTAACTGTATTTTATGTGTTTGGGCACTTTGCATGCATGCCTATGCACTACTTGCTAACCTGGTGTCGGCCAAAGCCAGAGAGGTCAGTGGATTCCCTGGAACTGGATTTACAGACAGTTGTAAGCCATCATGTGGGTGCTAGGAATAAAACCTGGGTCCTCTGTAAGAGCAGTCAGTGTTCTTAACCACTGAGCCATTTCTCCTGCCCCCCAAACAAATGTATTTTTTTCAATAAAGAATTAAGAATAAGGTAATGGGAAGGAGTGGAAATGGGGGCCCAGGGAAATGCAGGGCTTCTAGTGGGGCTGCAGGCAATGGCTTTACATTTTCCCCACTTCTGAGATTGCTTGGCCTTTGCAGTTTAGACCTCAAACTAATCAACTGAAGCCTGACCTTTTTGCCCACTGAGACCAGGCCAGCTGGAGCTAGATATGCTGACTATAAATTTCCCAGGTTTGGGGGTTTTCCTTCTATAAAGGGGTGCAAGTGGAGCTTGTGCTCCCAGATGGGCAGGACACAAACCTCCCCCAGAGTTGGAACAAGATGGCTGAGCCACTTGTTTGCATCTAGCCTTAGGTGCTGTCACCCGGTCAATACCTGCTCTTGGGAGCATTTTCGTGGATTCCAGAAACAAATGAACCAGGGGAATGCTTGATGTATAATGAAGGTAAAGAGTGACTTTAAATGTTGTGAAAGAAGAGTCTTAAGGAGAGGCGTGTTTGACGTGGGAGTGCTTACACCATTGCGGCAGTTCAGGGTCTTGAGTACAGACAGTATCTTTCCCTGTAGGAGAAAAGCCAGGCAACCACTGGCTCCTCTGGGTTCAGCCCCTAAGCCCCAGCACATCACAGTGCGGCCCGCAGATGCCCATGCTGTGACCTTTGCCCATGTGCTGCCCCACTGCTGGTCTGGGCTCAAGTATGGGAGACAAAGCAGCATTGTTCTGTGTGGGCAGCTCCTGTCCTGGGATGCTCCTGGGTCACAGGCAGATGAAGAGAAGACCCCCACAGGCATTTGGCACAGAGTGTCAGTCTGTGTTTACACCCTGCTTCTCTCATGTTCCTTACTGATACGCCCATAGCAAACTCTAATGTCACTTCTCTCCACAAGAGACACCTGAATTTGCAGCCCATGACCAAGGGAGTTACCTCCACACGTGTGCATTTGTGGGTTCCTGCCTGTCGTAAGCTGATTCGGAAAAGAGCCCATCATTTGTATTTTCCGAGCCCCGTGACACCCTTAGCACATGGCCCCGCACAAGCCAGCTGGTGGTGGTCTCCTCCCTCCCTCACTCGCGGCTGCTATCAGATGCCTCAGAGCCGAGCCCACTCAAATTTTGGCTGGAGGCGACCACTGAGCTCCAGCTGGAACTGTTTCTTGTACAGACCAGAATAAGAAAAAAATTATTTTAGCAGATTTTTGTTGTTATCCTAACAGCCCTTTGTCAGTCCAGAGCCCAGAGCAGGACAATGGGAAGGGCCCTCTCTCTCAGGCCACTTCCCGCTGCTACCATGGAAATGTGGAGGCACAGGTGCAGGAGACAGGTGACTGTTTTGATTTTTATCATTGCCTGTAAAACAGAACAGGGAAAGAGATTTCAGCAGGCCATAAAGCATACTCCACTACAAATGAGATATTAGTGTTAAAATTCTTGCATGTTGCTAAATATTTACCCAATACAGGGTTTCTGCCTTCTGCCAACCGGAAGCATTTTCTTGGCAAATGTGCCTCATCTGGAACTCTGGAATCACTCTGCATTACTCCTCTAAGTGCATAAACACAACCATCTGTCTGCATGAGATAAACAGACTGACCCCTATTCGAAAGAAAGACAGAAAAGAAAGAAAGAAAGAAAGAAAGAAAGAAAGACCCTTTGTTTTAAATTTAAATTCATTTTAAATTTAAATTTCTTGAAAATTGCCCAAAATAATCCTGACTCTGCTTGCTGTTTGCAGCCAAAGCAAACAATTCTGAGAAACTTCAGCAACAGGAAACCTGTCCTTTTTACTCCCAGTGTGATTTGAAGCCAGTCTGAGAATTGCATACCCAACAGTCCCCCTCTCTCTTTTCTCCTATCTCTTGGGTACATTATTTTACTGTCCTTCTGTAGGGACTCAATATTTTTAAAGCAGCACATTCATCTTGAACTTTATGCCGTGTGGAACCAGAGTCACATCAGCTATCCTGTAATAAAGTTGAGTCAGTAGGCATTGATTAAATTCCTTCTAGGTGTTAGCTGGTAGATTCATTTTGGAGGGGGCGGGGGGCGGGGGGATATGCTTGGGGTGTTTGGATGCCTTCGAGGAATCACTTGCAGTCCTTGTAAATACATACTGGGAAACTAAATACATGAGTGTTCTCATCACTCAAAACTCCTCAGCTAGTTTTCACAACCTGAGTAAAAGAAGATTGGCAGGGGAGACCCAGCACGCCACACTGGGTTCCAATCTAGAACCGCTCTTGTTCCTTCTCTCTCTGTGTCTCTGTCTCTCTCCCTCACCCTTCCTCCCTCCCTCCCTCCCTCTCTCCCTCCATCCTTCTCATTTCATCAGCCAGTTTAGTTAAAGGACTTCTAACTCTTTGAATTCAGTTCCACCCTTGACAATGAGATCTCTCACCCCTGTACCCTATGTCATAGCACAGCACAGGAAGAATGCCAGGAATAATCATGACAGAAACAGCAATGTTGAAATCCAGCTCACACCTATAACTATCCATAAATTTGCTCTACTATTTTCTAAGGAGCACCTCACTAAGCCAGACACTGGGGACAAGGCCATAAACAACTTGAGAATGTTACTATGTTGCCACTCAGTAGAATAAACACTACAAACTAAGTGCTCTGAGAAGTAGGTAGGGGTGGGGTCTAACACCAGGTGAACCCAGACATACCTGATTTGTACTTAATGTTGGGAAAAGGAGATAGAGGGGAGCTGTTTCCTGAGTAGCAAGGATTCTTAAAGTGAGATTCAAAGGGAAACTTGTCAGGTGGGCATCCATCTGAGAAAAGCCTGCAGGTGGGATTTCCTCCCATGAACTATATGGGGACTCCTGCAAGGAGCAATGGGACACCAAAAGCTTCGACCCTTTGATTCGGGGATTCTTTCCAGTTAAACTGACCCCAGATAGCAGGCTGGCATGCTGGGAAAATTGTCTATCAAAGTTTAATCTGCCTCAGGACTGCTGGTCCTACCCTTCCCTACCCTACCATACCTGTATGCAGCACCTTTTGTGACAATTGGTTCAAGAATGACTTGGAGACTAAAACCTCAGTTTTTTCAGGCAGAGAATAATTTAAAAATTAAGGCAGGATGTTTGACTCTTGGAGTAGAATGGTATTAGACTTAACAACATCACTTCAGGCCTGTTAGAATACATTTTTTAATTGCCATTATACCTCACAAAAAGAGAAGAAAGAAGGCATGTCAAAGGGTGGATGAGGTAAACAGGACAAACTCCACCTTTGTGACTGACATACCCTGTCCAATTTTTTCCTTTTTTGTAAACACTCTGAATCCTATGTTCTTCTTTCATGAAATTCACAGACGAGGAGAAGCCAGACCTCCAATCGTCTGGCCAGGCACAGAGCAGGATGTCTTGCCGCCAGCTGTACCTCATCCCCCAGCTACTGGGCCCACACCTAGAGACAACTCCTGTCTTTCTGTCTTCTTCTTTTATCCTAGTCATAGTGCGTGAAGGGACAGAGAAGAAAAGAGCCTGGATTCCCTGTGGGAGAATCAGAGAGCATGCAGTCCTACTGAGGTGAATTTGTTCAATATTCAGAACCATATTTATGATAGATACACGGGTTCTTATGTCCCACAAAACGTATTAGATGTTCTTATCAGTCTTTTACAAGCTGAAAGAAGATGAAACAATCTTCATTCAGATGTTCTGCAAAGTGACGCCGCAGCAGAGGTAGCCAACCTAGGTCTTCTCTCTCAGGCATCCTTGTTTGAAGAGCTAGAAACAGTCACTCTGCTTTCGAGCCTTCCATGGCTTCTATAGCTCTGAGACCAGAATTGAGGTGTCCTCGTTCCAAACCCCATATTGTTGCTACATGTTTATGCTGTGTGGTTCTTCCTCTGAGGCCTTGCAGGTAGAAGACTTAACTTGCTTCCTTGGAAATTTGGCCCCTCTCTTGTTGATGTGCTTCATCGGGACCAACCATCTTCCCTTTAAGAGCTGTGCTGGTCTGGACAGCAGACCTGAGGTGCCTCCCTACTTGCTGCTGAATCTTAACAACTGCATCTCAGGCTGTCCATGACCTGGATACCCCCTTTCTATTCCTCTTTTATCGGCCTGAACCCCACGGTGCATCCTCCAGCTCCACCACACACAGGGTTACATTGTAGATTCCCAGCCTCTCCCTAGCCGGCTGCACCTTCTCTCCCTGCTGTGTGCCCAAATCTCTCTCCCAGCCATTCTGCTTTAACCTGCAGTGCGCAATTCTACTCCAGGTAGACATTCCCTGTTCACATCTTATATGGGGATTTCTGTGCCACAACACGACCAACAAGTGACTCAATAATATCCAAATACGTTATTTTTCATGTTGTTGTTTGGTGAGTTCTTTGGGAATTTAGGAAACTAGTGACACATCTTGCCAGTTGAGTCACTGTATGTTTTCCATATAATGCAATATATAGAAGGAACTCATGGGTGTAAAAGTGAACAAAAAAGTTGCAAGAAAAAAATTAAAATTGGTCAATTTGATAAATAGTTTTGTGAAACTACCGTGACGGAGTTGGAGAATACTTTGGCACCTCAAAAGGTCAAACGCATGCATGTGCACATGCGTGCGTGCGTGTGTGTGTGCGTTTGGAGGTTTGGTCTGTCTTGTTTTCTATCTCCAAAGAGATTAAGAACAAAAGTCCTGTCATCTCTAGTCTCTCTTCTGCGTCACTTGGTGTTTGACGCCATGCTGGGTCCCTGGGAGACAATCGCCTTCATCCCGTCAAGGGCTAAACAGGAACATTGCTGTGATGGCCTGTGTAAGCTTTTATTACACCAAATATGCTTAGAAATCAGTTTCTCTGATTCAACATGAAGTTTGCCACTAGGCAATGACATAGGCCTGTCACGTGCTTTTATAACTGTGAAACACAGAAAAACATTCTACTCTGTCTGCCACCAGCAGTAAAATTTCATTACTCACCTTTTTTCTCAAAAGTTATTTTTTTCTTTCAAGTTTCTTGTTCATTTTTTATGTCGAGTTCTTCCTTGTATATGAATAATATGGAAAATATATAATGACTCAAATGGTAAAGCAGACCATTTACTTCCTGTGCATTCTTTAGACAACCATGTAAAAAATATGAATTCATACATCAAGACATATGAGGGATATGAATAAATATTTCATAAGTAAGACAGGAATTTCCAATAAATATGGTATGTTGGCAATTAAAGGCAAAGTTAAAATGACAGCTAAAAGATCTTTTTCCTGTAAGATTGGGATCATGTAAAAAGTGTCCTTTGAAGAAAGCATTAGAATTGTTAGAAAGAGGGGCCATTTGTGAAGATATTCAATGCTGAGATATAAATTGATAAAGGGAAACTTTGGTTATATATTAAAATTACAAGGATTCATACCATTTGGACGAGAAATTATCTTAGGGAAATAATTCTAATGAAGAATACAAAAATTCAAATAGGTACAGGCACAGGGATTTTTGCCAAAGTGTCATTTGTAGTAATGAAGAAATGTCCACAAGGCAACTGTGCCATGTCAGTAAACAAAAAGCATCCCCTACAGACAGCAAGGTGGTCTCCGCAGCCCTTAAGAAAGAGATATGTTTATATATGGTTCTGTGAAATAAAGATGTTCATTAAAAAAAAACAGTCACCCAACAGTGTGAGTTCATTAAAAATATGTATATGAGGAGTTAGGAGAGCTTGTTGTACAACCCCGAGGACCAAAGCTTGGATCTTAGCATCCATGTAACACACCAGGCATTACACACACTGCTCTGACCCCAACCCTGTGGGGACTGAGTCACAGGATCATTCAGATGGTGACTTGTTAGCTTCTAGTCTAGCTAAGGAAATGCAAGCCCTGTGTTTTGGGAAAGACCCTGTCTCAAAGGAATAGGTAGAAGAGCATGGTAGAGGATGCCCAATTCCTTCTTCTGACCCCACACAGACACAGGCTCCAGCACCAGCACACATATGTGTTCATACTTCCCCCCACAGGCGCAAACAAATGAACACATGAGTATATATATACATATGCATTATATATATGATTTTCATATTAGTAAATTCACATAAAAGATGGATAGTAGCCAGTGTACTTCACTGTAGACTTTGTAGATATTAATATCCTAGAGGGTTTCTACACTCCCACACTTAGCATTTGTACAGTGTTTCACTTTTAAATAGAAGGCATAATTTATCCAAGCACGAAAAGGACCATGAAGATACTATTTAATTAAATTAAAAATTAAAGTGAAATCATATGATCTAAACAGCCTGGATACCCTGTGTGCAATTAAAAATGGCATCGAGTCAGGAATAGAGACAAATACACACAAAACTGTTAAGTCGGGAATCCCCCCTCCCTGGGTGTGGCTCAGCCAAAGTCAGAGGGTGTGTGTGCTTCAGGCCTGGGGTCCCTAAAAGTTCACCCCTGCTTGAGATGCTCAGCATTTGACAAGAAAGCCTGTGTACTGATGCATGGTTCGATTAATGCTGTCTTCCCTGGATCATTGGTTTTTAAAGTAATTGTAGTTAGTGTACAAACCAATGTGTGGCAACATTATTACTTAGTGTGCAAAACAATGTGTTGCAGGATGGTATATGTACTTTGCCCATGTTTCTCACCTCAGGCTCCTTCATCCCCTCTCCCCACAGCCTGCCTTCTCCCCATTCTAACAGTTCCCATCTGCTTCCATGTCTGTGTACATGTGTTAGTTAGACCTGGAGTCTGTATGCATGAGAAGATGCCACATATTTATCTTTCTTAAATTTTTTCTCTCTTGCTCTATAGCTTTGGTTACAAATTCAGGCCTATATTGAATAAGAGTGGAGAGTGGCTCATGATTTCAGGGGAAACATTTCAGTTAAGTATAGGTTTACCACACACAGCATTTATTGTGTTGAGGTATGTTCCTTGTCCCTAGTTTCTTTGGCACTCATATCACAAAGAAATGCTGATTATTGCCAAAGGCATTTTCTACATCTACTATGATGATCCTATGATCTCTGCCTGTGTATGGTATTAAAGTCATTGACTTGCATGTGTTGACTCACAGGGGGACAGTTTTAATAGTCATGGTGTTATTATGCACTATGCATAGTACCTTGGGTTATATTACAGAATGTTACATAGCAGAATATTATGCATATTGCCTGCCCCTTTTTGTACTTACACTTCCCAAGAGCGGGAAGCATTTCTCTTGTATTGTAGGTTATGTTCTAGAGCTGATTGGCAGTGAACTCTCAGCATAGGCTCAGCCTACTCATAGAAACTGAGCTGATTGGCTCTGATAAGTCAGCCTGCTTCTCCTGGGTACAGGCCTTGCCTCAAGAGAGGAGGCATCACTGTTGTCAGTGAGAAGCTCTGTGAGATCTGCACACTCTGTTTTCTCTAGTAATTTGGCCATCCTTCTTGCCGTCTTCTATGAGACAGTCTCTGTTGTTTACCTATTCCCTAAAATAGTTTACTTTTTTTTCTATTTTATTCACTTTATTTCCCAATAACAGACCCTTTCCTCCTCTCCTCCCAGTCCCA
Organism: Tokudaia tokunoshimensis; assembly: GCA_036184795.1. Lineage (NCBI taxonomy): Eukaryota > Metazoa > Chordata > Mammalia > Rodentia > Muridae > Tokudaia > Tokudaia tokunoshimensis. Next base: position 9,637,358 of record BTHU01000016.1, read on the forward strand.
CTCTTTCAAATTCCTCTGCCCATTGCTTTCTCCCTTTCTCCTTAGAGAAGGGGCATCCCTCTTGGGTACCACCCACCCTGGACCATCTTGTCCCAGTAGGACTAGGCACATCCTCTCCCACTGCAGCTCAGGTAATCATGGTGGGGCTTTTTTTCCCCTTTGGTCTTTTTTGACTTTAATAATGGGCTACCATCCCCTTTTACCTTTGTGTTCAATAGATCCCTTCCAGTTTAGCAAATTCATTCTTCTATTATTATTAGCTTAATTTTCTTCTCATAAAATTAGTTGGTAGCAGGACATTCCCGCAAATCTCAGCACTCCAGAAGAAGAAGTTGAAAGGATAACAGCATAGCAAGCCTTCAGAAACAGAGACAGCCATGAACCAAACAAACCAGTTGTCATCTGTTTGTGTTCTGACTACCCTGACATCTTGCATCAGATAGATGATCTCTTGAGAGGAACCACTTCAGTCCTTTTCCTCCCCATTTTAAGGATGTTGCCCTCATGCTTTTAAAATAAGGAGAAGAAACATGGCTCTTATGAAAGATAAACAACTGTCCCCTAGAGGTTAGATGACTGCTGGTGTCGGTGTCCTTGTATTTCCTACAAAGCCATCCTGCCTTTACCTCGTCCTCGAGACCAGCAGACACTCCTATTGAGCTGGAGCACCTGTGTTATTCAGTGAGACTATCACCTCTAGTGTCTGAGTAAAGTCAACACGGTAAGGTCCCCTACCTTCTGCAGTTTTGTCTTTGGCAGTTTTGCCGAGGTCCAAAAATGCTAAATGAATAACTCTAGGCATGCTATTTGAATTTTGCCCTATTCCCAGTTATAGATTAAAATCTCTCCTGCTCTGCTCCATGCCTCCTGAGACAGGAATCTTCCCTTTGTCAGCTGTGTTCACCCTGCATACACTACCTGCCTGCTGGTTCCTTAGTGGCTCTGTGGGTTTTCACAGTCCACCACCACCCTGTCACAGGGCTTGTGTCCAGGTGATTGATTGATAATGTCCCTACATATAGCAAAGATGGGGACATACATATAGGAATAAGCACAGTTATACGCAAGATTTCAGGCATTTCCTGGAATCTTGAAATGTGTCCCCTGCAAGTAATGAAGTCTCTTATAGACAAAAGCCAGAGTAGTCAAAGGGAACCTAGCTGGGAGACATCTGAAAGGGGATGGGCACAGGCTGTGGGCGGGACCCGTCTCACCCTCGATCATTGAGTAAGAAGTCCACCATACTTGGAGTCATATCTGGAGCTTTTCTCCTGGTCCTGGTGACCTTGGTTTGTTTTTGTGCGGCCTTGCCTGCTCTGTTCTGTCTTGGTCAGCTGCCCTGCTATACAAAGCCTTCTACTGCTATGCTCACGGCCTGCACAACGTCCACTGCAGAAAAGAGCTTAGGGCAGTGTACCTCCTCATAGCTACCCAGTGCTGTGCTAGGGGTTGTCCTTAGGCCTAAAGCTGATGCTTCTGGACTCCTTTACATGATAAGCCACCTCTTCAAAGATGGTGGACCCTGCATACTCTTTGAGGAAACTCTAGATACAAAGGCGCATGCTCCCTTCTGACATGCTCCCTTCCATTTGTGCACGAGGCTTCAGGGAGTGGGGAAGCAAATTATTGTTTAATAAGCATTCTTTTATTATGCCTTTTATTTGACTATGAATAATTTACCAGTTAAATATTAAATAATTAACTGAGTAAAATAGATTAAAAAACAAACTCATAAATGCCTTCTTTATTTATCCTCTCTCTTTGCAAGGCCCAAGCCAAAAGCTGCCAACAGTAATTATAAAGTTGGTATTATAGCAATAAATCTCATTGATTAAGTACCTACTGTGTGTCAGACATTCTAGATTCTTTGTATACCTATCACTTTTTCTATTAATCCTTTAGCTATGGTTAATATAATTTTGTATATGATAATAGTAGGGGGAAAACTATTCACGCAAGATCATTCTTCTAGTTTGTGGCAGGGCCAGTAATATACAAGGATCCCTGATCCTGTTCAACGATTCTGCTTCTCTGTGATTGATGCAGGAGTTTGCCAAATGGATATTTTCCACCATACTTATGAAAAAGGGTTGTGGACATGAAAACATGGCCCAAAATGCACCATCTTCCTCCTTTTGCCCCCATGATCTTCCTGTCTGTTCAGAGTCATGCAGTCTTTACCTTTAGCTGTGTTACAAAAGAGCAACTTAATGGTTGCAAACCACAGTTCAGAGATTAATTATAAGCTTTATGTGTCTCTCAGGAGGTGTTTATGCTTCCACCAAAAGGTATCATGCGAGTCAAAGCTAAGGGGATGGCAATACAGTTAACTGTGACTTGGCTCTCACTGTTGCCCGCCTTGATCTGATGTGATTCTCAGAAACGGCCCAGAGAAGAACCAAGCCTATGTTTAGAATTTGGGAAATGCCCCCAGAGTTCCTCAGATGCTTATTATTTTGACTTAAATTTTTTTTTAAATATCTCATCAGGAGCACAAACTGGAGACCAACCTGTGTGGGTTGCAGCCCAGGGATGGAGATGCTGTCATCTGAATAGAGGTGCAGACACCTGGCTTGCACAGGAGCCTCTGGCCTCACGGCTGTGCACCCAGTGACAATTTAATTTCTTTGATTTTAACATTTTAACCCACTGAGAGTTACAAAAACAACCCTAGACCAAGGAATGAGGATTCTAATGTATTCTAAACATAAGTAGTGAAGTGACATACAAAGACAAGTGGATTTAAAAATAAATTTTAAAAAATGTATTTTTTTTAATTATCATAGTTTCTGAGTAATATAAGGCTCCTCTAAGTTGAGAGTACTAGAGAGTGAAAGGGCCTCTTCTGTGTTCCTAACCCTCAAAGACACAACTGCACCTACAAAATGTGTCCTTCTAAAAAGTCCAAAATTAGGTATCTAACCTGAGAATAAAATTTGAAGGTCATGTCTTGACTTCCTGGGGAGAACCCTGCATTTCTAGAGACAACTCAAGTCCATCCGAGTGGGTTTTCATTCTGTGGCCTCCACGTTTTAGTAAGCAGGGCTCTTGAAAACTAAGGGCCCCTCAGAGTTTCCTGTTTGCAGGACTTCTGGGTTTTGCATATCTCTATCTTTGAAGACTGCATGGCATGTTCTTTCTGCAACCCATTCCAATGACCTACACTGAGTCTTACACCCCCCCCCCTTTGAGGGTAGAGCCCTCACATTGCAGTTAATTGGCTGAACTAGCATCCTCCTCTGAGATCTCTCCATCCATGATCAACTATCCACTGATCAAAGATATTCAGAGAGAAGACTGATACGTGGTGAGCGGTAAAAATTCTCTCTTTTGGCAGCAAAGTCTATCTGCAGATGATTGAATGTGTATGAGGAGATGGTATACAGGGTTGATGCACATACTATGACATTTTATCTGAGGAAGAGTCTGCAGATGTCGGTGGGTCTTAGGATGATTTCCCAATAATACCAAAGGATTCGAGTGCAGCTTCTATGATTCTCTGTCTTGGTTACTTTTGGTTCACGTTGGCTCTCTGTTCCTGAATTTTAAGTTCACTGTGGGTTTTGCTAATTTTTTAAACAGTTATCAGTCGTTTGTTTATTCGTAGCCACATATAAGCCAGTTGCAATCATGGTTTCTGGCTTTTAACAACCTACACTACAGAAATATCTTAAGCAAATATTTTTTAGAAGGTACGTTTTCTCCAGCACTTACCACTTTTTGTCCCAAAGCTTTCTGTGAGTAGTATTTCCATTAAGAAAATGGCGATCTTATTAGTTTTGTCAATCTTCAAAGTTTGTCGAATGTATTTTCTCAGGCTGATTCCCTGGACTGCCTCATTTTACCCCATGATGTCCGACCAGCTTCACTGTAGACAGAGCTTGTAGTGAGATCAAATGCACTGCTCCTTGTTCGCCAAGCCCAAACCCTTCTACTACAGACAAGTAGACAGGGATGTCTTTGAATTTCTGTTCTTGCCTATGACTTTCTTGCCCCGAGCAGAGCCAGCTAGCCTTGGTGACCAGCCCTGCAGTCTACATGCTGGTCTTTTCCTCGAGCGCCATGTGTGGCTTGGTGGTTAGGGTATACCCTTCCGATACACCAGGGAAAGAGCATTTCTCTTTCTTCTCTTATTCCCAGACTTCTCCCACCAAGTCCAAAATCCACAGAAATGCCGTCCCCCCCTCCCACAGAGGGCAGTGCTCTTGTGAGCCGCCTATATGGAGGAGATTGGAAAGTTAATGACATTATCGAGTTCTGATGGTGGTGACGCTAACCTGTTAGGAATGTCACAGCATGAAAGATACCTGTGAAATGACTGAAAATATGGGTGGTTATTCTGGTATGGAAACTGAAAATGAAACCCCACCAGCACCACCCACAAAGGCTGCTTCAACATTTAACTCTTCCATTCCCAGGTGGCAGAGATAATCCTTGGTTCTGAGAACAAAGCTGTATTTGGTTGCCCACCCTGTAGAGATGGCCTCCCGTTGCCAGCAGACCTCTCCCTCCTGCCTGTTATCTCCCACCCTGGGTTCCTTTTTCCATGTTCATGTCTTTTTATTTTGTCACTAGGCTGTTTTAACCAGGGTCACCTCCATGACCATGCATGTGACACTAGCCAGGGAGCCTGGTGGGGTCATGGTGGTGGGGGTGGGGAATCTGAAACTAATGGCTCTTCCAACCCAGTATCTGGCAGTTGGCATCAGTTTTGACAGGGAGAGATGGGACCCCATAAGCTCTTTTCCTACCCATGAATGGCTCTTGGCAGGTCGTGGTTTGTGCAGGTCCATGGAGCTCCTATAGATCCTACAGAGTTTATGATTGCAATGACTATGTCATAAAAGGGTTTGATCACAGGTCTGTATGCACAAGACAAAACATAGTACACATAGGTTTCTTTGTGATCCAGATTTAGGCTTCCCCTGTGGGGTCCTGGAATATCTCACTGTGGATAAGGGGAGACCTGCTGTAAATAAAGCAAAGTATCAAAGAAAGGCTGACTTGATGTCCGGAGTATGGATGGGGTTGGAGACATTGGATCCAGGGGGTGAGAATCTCTGTCCTTGACACAAAACTACATTCTTCTCTGTAAAGACAGTAATATGAGGCAAGCTGAGGGGAAATTGTACAAAAATGGGAAATCATACCTTTTCCTGTCCTTTATTAATTGTTATTTTAGTTCTTAATTTTTATACAGTATGTTTTGATCATATTTTCCCTCCTCAAACTCCTCCAAGATTCTTCTCTTAGCCACCCAACTTCATGTTCTTCCTCTCTTAAAAACAAAACAAAGAGCATGTGCACACACACACACACACACACACACACACACACACACACAGTCCATGGAGTCCATTTTGTGTTGGGTAATACTCCTGAGCATGAGGCATGCCCTGAAGTACAGTTGGTGAAATCAGTCCCACTCCAGTGAGAGCTAACTTTCTCTCTCTCAGCAGTCATCAATCAATCACAAGCAGCTTCTTAGTTACAGTGGAACCTTGTTCCTGATGACCCTCCCTTACACTGGGATTCCATCTTGTTTGACCTTGTACTGGTCATGTGTCTGCTCTCACAGTCTCTGAGTTCACATGTGCCCTGTTGTGTCTGGAAAACACCATTCCACCTCTGGTTGGTATAATGTCTCTGCCTCCATTTCACACAGATCCCTGAGGGGAGGGGATTGATAAGGACATCTCCTTTAGAGCTGAGTGCTGCAAAGTCTCCCACCACCCTCTGCACCTTGTCTAGCTGTGCATCTCCACCTTAACCACCATTTCCTGAAAGAAGAAGCGTCTCTAATCAGGGTTCAGCAATGCACTGACCTATGGGTATAGCAATATGTCATCGGGAATTAGTTTGTTGATATGTTCATTTAGCAGGGCCTGTGGCCTACTTAGTCTCAGGTCCTGGCCCTCGTTAACAGTGTCAAGTATGGGTTCTATCTCCTGGAGCAGGTCTTAAATCCAGTCAACAGACAGTTGGTTACTTATACAGCATCTTTGCCACTATTGCTCCAGTGGATCTATCTTGCTGGCAGGTCACCGTGACAGGTTGCAGTAGCTGATGAAACTGAAGATTACTCTTCTCTTCTGGTAGTTTGTACAGAACCTTCTAGTACCATGAATGCTAGATAGCAGTGGTGAATAGTGAAGCTTCTATTTGAATACCAGCTTGATCTCCTGATGTCAGTATTGCAGTGTCTTCAGCAATAGGGTCATGTAGAGTAACCAGTAGCAGTGAAAGTATCCTGTAATATATGTGGGGCAGGAGAGTCTTTGCTCACAGTTAAAGTCAGTACCAGGAATAAATTTCAACAGAAAGCTTTTCTGTCGGGTCTTAATTACTTAATTACTTAATTACTTAATTTACTTCCCCAGCTCCTGTTATTTTGTCACAGATACATTCATTTCAGAAAACCTAGGGACCTTTCTTCAAAAATAAAGTGCAAATCATCCTTATGAATCATAATTCTTTGAATAACTTCAGTTCTAGTAACATATAATTTGTATAAATAATTACTAACTGAACAACAGATTACATATGAATGATGCCTTATTTTTTTATTTTTAAAACAAACATGCTTTGTCATATGTTCTTATGTCTTAGTTTCCAACATCTAAAGCTCAGAAATAATTGTGCTTCTCATTTTAGAGACAAGAATTCAGATACAGTGTGATATTGATCTGTGCTATCCTTGATGAATGCTTAGATGTAGGACAGTCTGCTGTGTTATTCTGTGCGCTAATCTGATTTAATCTTTATACCTGACTCAGGGAATGATGTTCCCATCCCTCGCTCCAAGAATACCACAGCTGAGGTCCAACGTAGTGTACTGAGCTGTGACTTATGTAGGCTTGCTGAGCTAGTGACAAGAGACGTAGAGATGTCTGTCTGCTCCTGGTTTTCCTACACAACCTTAGTGAATAATTTCAATAAATGCAAAGCATATCTCAAAGTCATTTCACATTATAATATATAACATTTTATACTTGCATTACATTAGAAAAATTATTTAAATAGTCCATAAAAGGATCATGCTTTCGTTGCTTGGATGTTCCATACAATAGTGTCCACGTTCATTGCTCATGTGTGTGTTTTTTTTTAAAGATTTATGTATTTATTATATGTGTACACTGTAGTGCTCTTCAGACACCCCAGAAGAGGGCATCAGATCTCATTATGGATGGTTGTGAGCCACCATGTGGTTGCTGGGATTTGAACTCAGGACCTTCGGAAAAGCAGTCAATGCGCTCAACCACTGAGCCATCTCTCCAGCCCCTCATGTGTGTGTTTGATAAGACTTGTTAGATGGGTAAATCCCATTGAAATACAGAACAGTACTTAAGTCAATATTAGCAAGAACGTTTACATTGATGTGTGGATGTTCAGCTCAATTCACCTCCTTCTAGGGAGGATTCACTATGAAAAATGCTCTGACACACGCATAAGTAGCTCCTTTGTCTGAGAGACTTGCAGCCCTTCTTTAAGGGCTTGAGCTTAGTGTATCTAAGCATCCTCGTGAAAGATTATTAGGATCCCCCATTTGTTAATTCTGTTGAGCAAAACTAGATTCTCTTGAAGGAAGGTATCAGTGTCTCCTGAATGTGATTTTTACTCAGCAGGGAATGAAAGCATCAGAAGAGAGGAAGTGTAGGTACAGATCAAGGAGTGTACTTTTAACAATATAGCATGGAACAGACCCTGAGAGTTGGAGTAGTAACTCTCCCTCCTGGGGAGGGAGCTCTCATGTAATATTGGACTAAGGGGAGCATCAGCAGAGGCACAGAACTGTCGTGGATGCTGAGAAGAGCAGCCGCACAGGGAACAGGCACTCACCAGGGCAGGCCCTTCGTAAACAGAGACTCGCTCATCTGTGCGTATTACACAGTAGTAAGTGGAGTGAGACCGACCAGCATGGCTCCCTTCCTGTTGCTCTCACACCTGAGGCTTAGAGCTCTGAAGGCAAGTGCATTGGAGTGAGAATAAGATCCTGGGCGACGCAGGACCACGCTGCAGCTGTGACGTGTGTGAAGCAATTGAATAAGTCTTGACGCTCTGTTGTGTGTAGCTTTCGTGACCCCGCTCATGTTTTGGGAATGGGCTGCACTACCAGCCCCCACCCAGCTTCCCTTGAGTCCTCTGGTAAAAGACATGCAAGGCACACAACACACAAACACAGTTACTCCTTTTCAACTTGCCTTAGGACACAATTGCTGGGTGCTACTATCTCCCACCTGGAAAAGCATGCCCTCAACAATAGTCTTATCTCCACACCTCCCACTGGCCTTAAACTTTAGTTGTTAAGATACATCTAGTCCCTGTTAAACATCCCTGACCACCCAACTATAGAAGCGTCCATAGTTCCCCCACCCCATCCCTGCTTCTCCCGAGACCTCACATGGCTGCTTGGTTCTTTCTCTCCAAAGCATAGCAAACCTCTTTCCTCCCTTAGTCTGTCTCTTTTCCTTCAGGAACCCAGAAGTCCCACCTATTCCTTCTGCCCAGCAATTGGCCCATGGCTTCTTTACTGACAGATCAAGAACCAATTTGGGAACAGGACCTTAGCATCAGAATTGCCCCTACAGCATTCTATCTTACTCACCTCTAATGTGAAATAATACTACCTTAGATGGATGGGTGTGAATGGGACCACTTGCACAGAACTATCATGAACTGTTAGGTACTGTCATCTGTAATTTTTATAATCATCATGCTTCTGTCAAGCATGTGATAATGACTTTTGGATGTTTGGAGCCTTGAAGTTTCTTGGCTAGCTTGTCACAAGGGACAAATAATTTAGCATTCGTGTGGAAGGAGGACTGCTAACAGAAGAGTAGAGTAGAACAGAAGGTTACTAAGCAGGATGAAATAATGTCATATTTTCTTAGTAGCACAGGAAACATAAAGGAAGGAAAGGCAGAGACTGAATTGTATACTTCTGTGTGATATGCATTCAAAAATTCCCTAAACACATAGACTTTGATATTAAGTACTGGGGCCATCAAATGATACAGTTCCTGCCTTGTGGCTCAGTGGGCAACTTCCAAGGTGAAGGACAAATATCCTCCCATTTGGAACAAACTTGGCTTGGTATCTGGAGGCTTCATTGAAAATGGGGGAATGGGAGTGGATGAGAGGCAGCCCTGTCGATAGGCAGGGGCTACGTGATAATAGCAGCATGCACAGAGCTCAGGAACCCTTGGGTAGAACCAGGAAGGTCTTAAACACACTGACAGATAGTAAGCACTCCGTTAGCCTGTTAGGAACTTGCTTTCCTCATCTATAAAGTGTAGAAGTAATCAGTCCTACCTTTGGGAATTAGTAGAAGACTATGCTAAATAAGTCATGCAAAAACATTTTCTATTTTAGGTGTTTAATTAATGTAAGATGCCATTTCATGTGTTGGAGGGGCAAAAGAGAAAGCTCCTGTAAGGATTATAAGGATTGTGGCTGGAAGAGTTAACAGATGTTGGTGCATTTAACCAGGACCTAAAATACCAAGGAGGAATAGCTTGTGGGGAAGAGGCAACCAGTGGTGAGCTTGAAATGGCTGTAGAGCACCCATGTTAAAGGACTCCGTAGACACCTGCAGTGGGCTGTTCACTGCTGGCTATGTATTTGGTAGCATACACATCAATGATCTCTAAAGCCACAGTAATAAAAAAAGGCTTTCCCAGGGTGCAGAGAGTAGGTGGAACACAAGACATTCAAGGAATAGTCAGGAAGAAGGGAATGACCCGGGAAGAGAGGAGCTCGAGTGGAGGTGGTGATACCATGGAACTGGGATAGTTAAGACTGAGCTTCCTGAAGAAGTGTCCTTCCAGGAGAATCCAGCGAACATAGCCACTGGAAGTAACTTTATTAGGGATGGTTCTCCTGAAAGGTGGATGATAAGACCTTGGTGAGTTGTGAGTTCATCAAGGACCCATTTCTTTATCCTTAAACTACATATGCCCAATACTCCAGAGACTCTCTTGTATGTGAATATATGTATGTGTGGTTTGCAGAAAAATATGATTAAATAATACTTTTAAAAAATAGCAAGACAAGGTGTCTATTGGCATGAAATATACACATAAAGAAAAGCTAAAGAAGAGATCAAGGTTTCTTAAGGGAAGAAGCCAAGGAGGAAGAAAAGGTTAAAGTTAAATGGATCTAGTTCCCAGGAAGAGGAGAGGGGCAAAGTAGAGGGGCAGGTGGGAATCACAGGTGGAGACAGATTGCAATGAGGACCCATAGACTTGTCTTAAAGAACACTGACACCCAGTAGCCTCTGGTTGCTCTCGGAGACATAATAGGGAAGACCTGGTTATTATTGTTAGAACATGAGAACCAAACAGATTCAAGAAGGGTCACAGAGCATAGGAACAGTGTCCACAAAAAACATGGAAGAGGGGATAGACTAGAGCCAGGGCAAAGAGCGTCCTCGCCAGCTACGGGTCCTGAACTGGAAGTCGGCATCCCAGGTCTGTATTGCCACACAGTGCCTTCTCCTTAGCAGCCATCTGATCAAAGAAAGTGAAACGAAGGTTTAATCTAAAGGTTACAGTGGACCTGAGAGTGGTTTCACCTTTCGGGAGGCTCTTCGAGAAGTCAGATAAACTGTTAGCTGAGCAGTGTTAGGTATCAAATTTACAGGAAAATTAGTTGTACTGACTTTAAAGTGGGAGAAATTTTCTACTCTGAATCTGCTCAGAGTAAACTTGAGGGAACCAAGAGTAACTCTTCCAAAAATTATGTGTGGGTGTGTGTGTGTGTGTGTCTCTGTGTGTGTGTGTATGTATATACTACATATACTATATATTACATATTATATAACATATAATGATAATATACAATATATGTATATATAGTATATATAGTATACTACATAAAGTATGTACTATATATACTTTATACTACATATACTTTATGTAGTATACTATATATAGAATATAGAATATATATTCTATTACATATATAATAGATGTGGACTCAGATCATGTCAAGAAGTGGTGCAAAATGAAAAATGCTTTGGGGCTTCTACAGGGTTGTTCTTAAAAGCCAGCAAGTGTCCCCCCTCATGAACGTGATGCCCCTCTGAATACAAATCCAGCACCTCTACTCCTCAGAGGGGAGGTGGGAGGAGACAAGGTCATAGGGTCACCAGGGGTCTGTCCTTGATGACTGGAGAAGGGACACTTTGAAAGCTTACTGCTAAGCCCTCCTGCCTGTGTCATGCATATCACGGGAGAGCAGGTAGAGGTCCACTAAATCCTTGCAGGGTGGCTTGGAGTACTCACCGACCCTTGGCTCTCTTGTGAATTCTGCAGAGAGAGCTACTCAGGGAAAGAAGACACAGTCCATCCTTGGATTTCCCACCCTGAAGAATCCTTTCTCAAAGCCCTGCCTACCAGAGGGTGGTGCTCTCTCCAATGGAGCAAATGTCTTACTTTTCTTTACAAAAAAAAATTAATTAAGGTTGGTGTTTTCTCAGACATGAAAATGCAGAGCAATTAAAAAAGCAAGGTTCAGAACCTTTTTTCAAACTACTTTGATTCCCTTGGTCATCAGGAGTCAATTTAATCCCTTAATACGTTATTGATGGCAGCTGCCTTCTCGGAGACTAAGTTGAAGAAAACGTACTAAATGTGAACAGCGCAACCCCCTCTGTCTTCTTAGCTCAGGGGCCAGGGTCTGCCAAAGTCATGTGACACATCGCTGTGTACGGACTCGAGCTGTGCTAATGCTGGCTTATGGAATCAGATGCTATTTCTCTCTTTTTTTTTTTTTTTTTTTTTTTTGGTTTTTCGAGACAGGGTTTCTCTGTGTAGCCCTGGCTGTCCTGGAACTCACTTTGTAGACCAGGCTGGCCTCGAACTCAGAAATCCGCCTGCCTCTGCCTCCCAAGTGCTGGGATTAAAGGCGTGCGCCACCACTGCCCGGCTTGCTATTTCTCTCTTTACTGCACGTTTGTGGCTGGTTTCTCTCCTTTCCCTCCATTTCTTATGACGACTGCAATGATGTATGGAACTGGTTGGGAGCTCCTTCTTTATCTTTAATAGTTTGGACAATTCATCCAATAAAGATTTGCTAAAATTTCAGCTGTCTTATCACACCTTCAGAAACGGTCAGTGAATCTTGTGTAATGGTTCGAACCTCTGTTTGTATGTCGTGAAACATGGGACAACCCTCTCTTTAAAGGTGTTTCGGGGAGAGCCTGGAACTGTTCATAAAAATGAGTTTCAAATCTCCTTTTGAATTCCCTTTTAGCCTTTATTTATTGCAGGCATTCTGATGCCCCTTGAAGCTCTGTATGCTGCTGACTCTGAGATTCTTGTTTGAAAATGTTGTTTTTAATCTCACCTCTAGGAGATGACCTGGCTTCCCCCACTTTCTGCTATTCAAGCTCCTGCCAAAGTGGAACCAAGCAAGTTCCCATTCCCAAATAAGGTGAGCGCGCAGCACTAGAGAGGTGCCCTGTGTTTGTGTAGACGTTTACGGAGGATGGTGGTCCTTCACAGTCTTTATCCCTGTAAACATTTCTGTCAGTACCATGAGACTCTGGTGTTCAGTGATTTGTGAACTATTATATGTCTTAATTGAGGTGGGCGGCAAGCTTATGACCTTACACTTCCATGTCCTGAAAACTGTTTTATGTAAGTGGGCGGTTCTCAACCTTCCTAATACTGCAACACTTTCATACAGTTCCTCACACTGTGGTTACCTCCAACCATAAAACCATTCCGTTGCTACTTTATAACTGTAATTTGCTACTGCTATGGATCACGATGTTTTCCCCGGAACCAATCGGAAAACAACCTGTGTTTTTCTGATGGCCTTAGGCAACCCCTGTGAGAGGGCCGCTTGACCCCCAAAAGGGATCATGACCCTAAGGTTGAGAACCACTGATCTCCTCCCCCCTTCTCTTTCTTTCATGCAAAAAATCAAATCCAGGGCCTCAGATCTGCTAGGCAAGCAGTCTCCCCTTGAGCCACAAGATCAGCCTTCTAACGGTTGCTTCTATCTCCCTTAACAAGGGTACTTGGAAGACCTCCTGAGTGACTGTGGATGGTAGTTCAGTGTTGGTTAGCGTGGGTTTGCCTTGATTTGTTTACCCCACTCTTATTGGTAGACAGATAGCTTATGATCTGTTACTCCGAACCCCAGGACCACTAGCACTCTTTGTGAACGTCTGGTTGTGTGCTGGCATTATGGTATGGAGCCACTGGAAACTACATTTATACTTGACTGTGTCTCAAGAGCTCTTTCTGTGTATCCCAGCCAATGGTTAATGCTATCTGAGGTTTTATCATGTGCCTTCTCAGTGGATAGAAAGTTGACATCTCCTTGTTTTAATCTGCATTTCCCCAATTGCTTCTCGTATGAGCAATGGCTATTTCTCCTTTGTGGATGGCCCATTCACATCCGTTGTCACTTCATAAAAATGATTTGTAGTAACCGCTTCTATCTTACTCATTTGTCTAATGTATATAATGGAATCATTTTCTAACCTTATTTATGTGCCTTTTGTCTAAAAACATGTTAAATTTTTCTGTCAGAGGGAAGTAAATCCTCTTTTCCAACATTCTAACAATGGTCTCTATTCTAATTTTAATACGTTTTTCGCTTTAAAAAATGTGGAATGGCAGGAGTAGCTTCCATCATTTTAGTGGCTAGTAAATTATTGTAGCACTGCTCACATGCTAGCCCATTTTTCTCCCAGGAATTTAAAGTTCCCTGTTTGTCAACCTTCGAGTTTATTTTAGGTGACATACATTCATGTACACATACATGCATACACACACACATATTTCTCAATAACGTATGCAAATCAGGCCAACTAAGCTGAGCATGGTAAGACACCTATAGTCCCATGGACTTGAAAGGCCGAGGCAGAAGGATCTCCTAACCCCAGGACTTCAAAGACTCGCTTTGACGACATTGTAATTCTCTGCCTCAAAAATAGACAGGGCTTGGGTGGGAGGAAGAGGAAGGAGAAAGAGAGAAATAATACAGAGGTCTGCAGAGTTCTTCAGTCAAGAATCGGAGAGTGAATAGTCCAGGCTTCATTACCACCTACTACCTAATAACAAAAGTAGCATACCATGGGCGGAATCTAAGCCAGCCCCCTTTAAAATGCTAAGGCTTTAAGGGGAACAGTTTCTGCAATACATGTTCCTAGTGACATCTTGCCACATTTAGAAGAAAACAAAAAACTATCATAGTTTGCACATAATTTGACCTGAATCTATGGTCTCCCAGAATATCCTCAGACAAGCCTTTCTTGAATACACACATCTCTGACAGAAGTTGTGGTGTGAGTAGGCACATTCCAAAGTATATTTTGTCGTTACTGTCTCAAAATGTTTTCTGTTCTGTTTCATGTAAATACACAAATAGGGCCTTAACTACTGCGGTGAAACTGGGCTCTTAAACTACTAGTGCAAAAATTTCATGTTGATAGCATTATTGAATTATGCATCACAAGTGAAAATGTTTTGAATGAGCCAGTAGAAGGCTCAGCAGGAAAAGGTGGTTGTTGACAAGGCCTGATTCCCTGAGATCAATCCCTGGAACCCATGTGGTGGAAGTAGAGAATTTTGAAACGAATCTCCTGACCTCCAAAGGCATGACATGACATGCATATGCAATGTGCACATGTGTGTGCAGAAAAATTATATATACACACACATGCATACACATATGCATGCATGAAGATCTGCTCTCTTAGCAAATCTTAAGTGTATGATAAACAATATTAACTGCAGTTGTATTTCTGATATGCTATGCTACATATCATTCCTACCTATCACATATATGACATATATGCTTGAATATATGTAACATACCACACACGTGGTGCATTTATAATAGGTCTATTATGTAGAAGGTGCATGTGTGTATAAATGTGTATTCCTGCACATGCTAAATGAAATAAGCCAAAGCCAAAAGATAAATATTGTATTATCACTTACGATTCTAAGTCTGTGTAGAATCTAATATGGTTGGAAAAAGCAAAGGATGGGTGGTGGTTTCCAGGGCATAAAGTAGTCATGGAAGAATGAGACAAAAAGTACATTTGTGTTAACAAAATGAACATGGTCCAAATGACCTCATAGAAGATAATGCACCCGTGAAAAATCCAAATTTTAAAACAAATAGCTAAGTTATCTAATTTTTTTAACTGAAAAATACACTATTGAAAGGGCCAAGAATTTCGAACATGAATGAACGCTGTCTTACTTAGGACCACTATAGGGGTTGCAAGGTGCTCACCTCTAGGTCGAGCATAGATGACTTGCAGGAGCGTGAGTGGTCTTACTAAAGCCTTCTCTCAGACAGCCTCCCTGAGAGTATGGTCATGTGTCATGTGGTGACATGAGTCTGCTTCCGGCTTCTGCTGTAGCATTGCTATACACTTAATGTTGGCCATGACATATGTTTACTATCTCACCACTCTGGGGAATGGGGTAGAGCCTTGGAGGTCAGGTTCACTGACTAAAATCAGGCTCTGGACAGGGTTCTGCTCTTTAGGATAACTTGGTTTCTTTCTTTGCTGGGTTCTAGAAGGATCTGTGCTAAGATCCTTGCCTGTCTTGTGTTCTCTGGCTCCCTCTGTCTTTATCTTATCCAGAATATTGAAATTATATTGGGCCTCCCTGAGTAAACTCCTACTTTGGAATCATTAGCTGAATTACATCTATCACAGCCTTTTTTCCCATGTGAGGTGGCCTAGTCTTGGAACTAACAGCAGCAGTGTCTTTGAGGGTGCCAGGATTCTGCCTATTACAAAGATGGTTATTAGCGTTTGCGGCAGACTCTCATGTTTCTGTACTGTAGTCTGTGGTGCTGGAGTAGTGTGCACAGCCTGGCTAAGGGAGGCAGTTGCTTCTGCACTGGCTCTGCTGACTCCCAGGCTAAGAATCTTCTCTCTGTACCCCAATCTCAGCTAATTAATATCCTAACAGCTGGACAATGCTGTTGATTGATTAGCCTATTCATGTTTGGATTATTGAACAAGAGCCGTGTAGGAATCTGAGAGGCAAAAATCTTCAAAATGCCTCAAAAACAATGGAATTAAGACCTTATTAAGATTAAGGGTGTCATCTGCTCTCCCAAAAAAAGGAAAAGTCAATTTTACGGCACATTCTGAACTTCCAGTGTCACTAATTTAATTAGCCAAACACTTCTGAGAATTTCTTCATTTTGTCTAAGTATTAGAAGATATACACCAAGCTGATAATGAACCTGGCTTTTGTTTCTGTCCTCTGAGGACTTGATTTTGAGTCACAGTTCCCTAGGCAAACACTGCCCGGCGTTTCTGCCCCATTCCTCAAATCTCAAAAGTAATTGGATTTGGTAAAGAAAATAATGCGTGCCTCTCCTGGAAATTGGCTGCCATTCGTCACCAGGTACTTCAGCCAAGAGAGAAGAAAATGAACCTGCCCGCCCCTTCCCCCTCATTCTGCAGCAATCTCATAACTTGAAATGCAAATAAAGAACTGGAAGGCGCAGATTGCTGGCTGTGCTGGATAGGGGTACACAAAGAAACCCAGTGGTGTCTCGGGGCCAGTTTATGTGGTCAGGAGTGATAAGTCTGGCCGGCCAGCCCTCATCTGGAACTATTCTTGCTGAGTGCTTTTCAAAGCACTCTACAGAATTCTAACATCATTCCAGAAATAAGAACTGGCTGCCATTTCCTTAATTCACCAATAGAGAACGAGAGCTAGCTTGTGTGGAAGGAGGCACCCGCAGTTGGAAACTCTATCACACATCTCCTCTGGGTGGCTGGCTCTCGCCTCACAACTCCAAATGAGTATTTGCAGGAAAGCTTCATGATTCAAGTCACTTCAAAAAAGAAACATTTAAATTAACTGTAAATTCTATTTTGTCAACTTGAGTCTCATAGATGCAGAATGAAAGAACACAGACTGCTTGGGGCCAGCCATGATGCCTCCGCAGGCAAAGGCACTTACTGCCAAGACTGAGGACCTGAGTTTAGCCCCAAGACTCACATTGTAGAAGAGAACTGATCTGTACAAGTTAACCTCTGACCTTAGCATATGTGCCCTAGCAATATGCCCAAACAACGAGCACACACACACACACACACACACACCCTCACACTAGATAGGTAGATAGATAGATAGATAGATAGATAGATAGATAGACAGACAGACAGACAGATGATAGATAGATGATAGATAGGTAGATAAATAGGTAGATGGATAGATAGATAGATAATAAATAGATAGGTAGATGATAGATAGATAGACAGACAGACAGACAATAGATAGATAGATAATAGGTAGATAAATAGGTATAGAGATAGATAGACAGACAGACAGATAGATGATAGATAGATAGATAGATAGTAGATAGGTAGGTAGATGATAGATAGATAGATAGATAGATAGATAGATAGATAGATAGATAGACAGCAGACAAATAGATGATAGATAGGTAGATAAGTAGGTAGATGGATAGATAGACAGATAGATAGGTGATAGGTAGATAGATAGATAATAGGTAGGTAGATGATAGATAGATAGATAGATAGACAGACAGACAGACACATAGTAGATGGATAAATAGATGATAGATAGGTAGGTAGATGGATAGATAATAGGTATGTAGATAGATAGATATTAGGTAGATAGATAGATAAATAGATAGATAGATAGACAGACAGACAGACAGACAGACAGACAGACAGATAATAGGTAGATAGATAGATGATAGGTAGGTAGGTGGATAGATAATAGGTAGGTAGGTAGGTAGATAGATGATACATAGATAGATATAGATAGATAGATAGATAGATAGATAGATAGATAGATAGATAGATGGATGATATTTTAAGAAAATTAAAATGACTGCTGAAATTGGGCTGTTTCCTGTGTTAATTAGCTTTAGGAGCCATCTGAAAATACCTATTTTTTTATATTTCTGGCTTTTGGTAATCCCAGTGATGAACTAGTAAACACATAAGGGGAAACATGAGTGCGGCCATTTTCAAATAGCCAAGACGTTATTTCTAAGAAGTACGCTCCACCCTCACCAAGGGCTGGACAGGAAACAGGACCATGGAGAGCACTTGCTGCTCCTGCAGAAATAAGATTTCCCAAGTCAGACAGCTCACAGCCCCAGGGCATCTGATCCCCTCCTTAATTGTATGTTGGCACCTGCACTTACATGCACAAATACACACACACACACATACACACACACACACAAATACACACACACACACACACTTCATTTTTTTTAAATGATAAAAATAAAATGTTTTATAAAGATATGCCCTCACCAGAGTGAGTACTACTTTCTTTCAGAACTGTAACATCATCTTCTAATAATTCCACCATGTTATTCATCTATCAAGGAATTAATCTCTCCATAAGTCAAAGCCTCCTCATCTAAATACCTCATCTAAAATCCCTCAAAGACACAGCCAGCTGTGTATTTTACTAATCTCTTAGGTACTGCTCATCCCAATCAAATTGATAACCAAGACTGACCGTCACAGTGTCCATGAGAGAAGGCGGCCTCACTTGATTTTGATGGCATGATACCTTTTACAAAATTTGACATTTATTACAGTCCTTCATCAAAGGGTTCTCTTGAACACCATATACCTAGTTATTTCTATCTTGGGCAAAATTAATTACAGCTTACTTTACTTATGGCATGTGTAGGGGGCTGCAGAATTCCCAAGAGGCTGAGTAACAGCTCCGGTGTTGGAACTTCAAAATGAGTCCCAGCTGAACTCATTCTTCAAAGTTTCGAGGGCCAGTTCTCCCCCAATGTGCACTTGACTGTCAGAGGGACACATCTGGTGTGTGATCCTGAAACATCTCATAAACTTGAGGGATGTCCCAATATGGAATGACAGCAACTTGTTTCTTCTGGTTTTCTGACCTTTGTTTATTGTCACGGAGCTGTGCTTGAATTAAAACAGTCATAAGAGTAAGATTTTACGACATTATCAGTTGTCTTTTTTAAAATAAGTGTGTTCATACCTTAATATAGTTTTCCTTTTAAAATATTGTACTTAAAAATTAAAAAAAAAAAGGGTCTCCTGAGAGTCGGGAAGATCTCAGAGAGCAAATCATCCTTTAATTACAGAACCCAGAAGCCAATGAGACCTATATCCTGAGAGGGAAGTAAGTCAGAGCGCACAGGCTGAGACCTCACACAAACTCTTGACATCACTTGTGCACACCCTCCACCCTGTCTTCTGGACTCACTAGCATAATCCCATTGTAGTGAGAAGAGGCTGAGAACCACTGGCACAATCCTGAAGTAGCTTAGAAGTCGAGAAGAGTGTGAGAACAGCAATACCCAGCAAGGGCTGGTATCCCGGGGCAGCTGCTAGCAGAAGATAATCACAAGGGCAGAGACACCCTTTGAGGTAGAAGCTACAGCATGTTGGTGTCTGGGTAGTTGGCACGGACACAAAAATGGAAAGTACTTTGGCTTCTGTGCCCTTGGGAGAAAGTGGTTATCTTCCTGAGCCATGAACTAGCCTGGCACCGGCTTCCTGAAGAAGAAGCGATTTGCACATTGTGGAGACCTCTGGAGTTTCACAACTAACTAAGCAGGGAAGGGCAGCAGGTCCTTTATCAGGGTTAAGATGGTGCCTGTGTCTTAAAGAAGCTAATGCCTTCAAGAGCAGAGTAATGACATGAGGGGCCAACTGTCATTAAGAATGATGGTGAGGGCTAGACAGATGGCTCTAGGTGAAAGAACTTGCTCTGCAAGCCTGGTGTCCTGAGTTTAAATCTCCAGAGCCCACATAAAAAGCCAGATCAGTATTAAGCATCTGAAACTCCAGCATTCCTCCAGCAAGACAGGAAGAGGAGACAAGGCTAGTCAGCTGGAAACTCTCAGGCCAGCTGGTCTGTATATGCGGAGCAGAGACACAAGCAAGGGAAACCCTGCTTCAAACAAGGCTGAAGGTGAGAACAGACTCCCAGAAATTGTTGTCTGACCTAAACATATACATTGGGGAAAAAAATTAAAGAATAAGGAGATAGCATTTCTACCAGAAAATGGCAGTCTGAAAATATTGGAGTTAGTATTTTTTGAGCTAACATCTGGTGGTCTGTGCACCAGACAGAAGACGTCAGCACAGTGAGGAACAAAGTCTGTGTTCATTCCTACCTTTTC
Organism: Tokudaia tokunoshimensis; assembly: GCA_036184795.1. NCBI lineage: Eukaryota > Metazoa > Chordata > Mammalia > Rodentia > Muridae > Tokudaia > Tokudaia tokunoshimensis. The sequence continues at coordinate 9,657,515 of BTHU01000016.1, forward strand.
TACAGAAAGCTTTTGCATTGCTTTATTATATTTTTTACTAGCAATTATTTTAAGCATATTCTTCTTCCCTTCCTCTCCCCATGCAAAATGAAATAATAAGTCATTACTCTGAGGGTTTTTCACCTCAAAATTCATCCTCTAGGAAGTTGCAGTGAAGATTCAACTGTGAGCTCATCCTCGTTCTTCGCTTAAGAAGAATGGATGCCCGGTGTTAGGATATGAGTTAGGATTATCAGCAAACAGACATTTTATTCCCATTAGTGTGGACAGGCAGTCAGGAAAGTCCTCGCTGCTGTTTTTATAAGGATGAGCTGAGTCCTGAAATCCATGCCAGTCACCATCCTTGTCCATTGATGGTGAGCTTTTCCACCCCCTCCTGCAGCCACGGCCTACACACAGCTGACTGTGAGTCCCCCAGCATAGAGCCACAGCCTACACACAACAGAAAAGCTAACCGAGGCTCAAAATGTTAGCTGCAAATTAAAGCTAAAGCAAACCCGAGCCCGTGTATAGACTCTAAATTAATTGGAAAAGTACACCAACCCATCTGGAGTCCTTAACTGTGGGTCCACAAATAAAGATTTCTTATTTCAGAATCTATCCAAAGTAGGCCAAAGTCGTGTTGCAGATTAGGCTTCTGCCCACCACTTAAAGGGCAGTATATTTCTTTTGTCTTCACACAACAGTTTTCCAAAAATTGAGTTTCAGAGTAGAAACTAAATGTGTTGTTCCTCTGCAGGTAAATAGCTCATGGTTACTAAGAAAAGTTGCCTAGACTCCTGGCATGTCTCAGGCTACCCAGCTCCTACCCAACAGACTGGCTTATTCTATACTATTCTAGAGAGGTGCCTTTCTTTTTTTTTTATTTTCTAAGTTTTTTTTTTTATTTACATTCCAAATCATTTCCCCTTTCCCGTTTGAGAGGTGCCTTTCTAAAGTAGACATTATTACTTGGGTTTGAATACCATGGTCTGATTAAATGACACCTGCTTCCCTATAACAACTGCATATCTAGACCAAAATTTTGTAGACACATGAAATGATGTAATAGTAGCTAATTCCATTTCACTAGATTTTTATTCGACATATCAGAATTATATAGTATTTTTATATCATATGCACTGCTTCATGTTTTATTTACATTCTTACCATCTCAGTTCACTCTTCTATTTTATGTTAAGAAAAAAAAGTTTTTCAAAGAAAGAAAAAATACAGTTCTCAAGACAGAAGTATACATTTCCATTTTAATACAAATAAAATCTGATTCAATCTCTATCTACCTGAGTAGTAACTTGATCTAATATAATACAGAGTAACACTGGACTTACGCCCTTGCAGGTAAATGGTTATACATAATAATCTTTATGTCCATCACAGTGAGATGACCACTGTTGCTCAGTAGAGTGTGTCCAGTCAGGATGAACCTGGAGGCCTCATCTGTAGGTATATTAGGAGTAGGGCACGTTCAGAGGCAAATGAGTTAGGTTCAAAGACATTAATGCAATGTATTCATGGCTAAATCTGGAAACAAAAATCATAAATTTCATATAGAAAATGCAAGGTCTTAACCTTGGGCTAGTTGACAGACTCTAAGTTGCCATCCCCAACATATGAGCAACAAAAGAAAATTTAAATAAATATAATAAAATGTAAGAGTTCTGTGCATCAGAGAACACTATCAGAAAAAGACAAGAAAAAAAAAAAGACAAGAAAATGGGGAATTATTGGCAGACCATATATCTGATAGGGGTATAGAACCAACTGTGAGGAACCTTTCAACACAATGGCAAAAAGGTGAATAATTACATTAAAATGAATTACTCGAGTGGATATTTCTTCAAGAATGAAAATAGCCATCTCCCACGTGGAGAAATACCTGACACTTGTAGGTAAATGCAAATAAAAAGCCCAACGAGCTACCTACCACTTGGCTCACACAAAGACGGCCTGTGTGGTGAACTGAATCAATTCAAATAAAATCAAATTGATTCAAAATCAATTGAGAATAACAAGTGCAGGCAGGGAAATGGCTCTGCTACAGGAAACGATCTGAGTGCTTCTCAAAACCATAGTTATGTAAGACCCCAAGCTCTACCTCTAGGTGTGTACAGAAAAGGGTCTCAAGCAGGAGCTTCTACGTTCCAGTATATGCATGCCAATAGCAGTGTGGCTCACAGAATATAGGCACCATACACACCTTTCGGCAAGTGGATGCATAAAATCACTTTTTATATGTCCAATAGTATTCAGCCAGAAAAATGAAGGGAAGCGTGCTAGAATAACTTTATTTGCTTTTGCTCAATGGGATTGTCGTCTCCAAGGCTTACTGCCACTGTCTACTAACCTAGGCCTAGGCCTGGAAGCTTCTGGCCTTTGTACAATCTTAGCTAAGCCTAGAATGTTTTCAGCCTGTGAGACTTACTGCTGAATACACTCACACGTTCTTGTTCTTTCTGATCCTTGACTGGCTGATTCAACTCAGCTGTTCCTCAAACTCCTCTCCAACCTAAGTGACTCAATCTGGATTCTCTCTTGGTCTCTGACTGAATGACTTTACTTGGCCTCATACTAACTTTGGCAGTCTGTTCTAATCTGCGGGCTCCTTCTCATTCTCTGACTCATGCTGTCTTCACCTGTGTCTAGCTTTTCTCTCTGCAACCCATCTCTAAAACTCTCCAGGTAAAACTGCCTTCTCTTTCTCTGCACTGCCCCTCCAGGAGCTTCCCTTTCCTCTCTCTTCTCGTGAAAGTTGGTTATATCCTGTTCTGTCTAGTCTTTCTCTGATTTGCCTCTTTGTCTGCCACTCAATTAGACATCACTTTCAAACATGGCTGCTTCCTTCTACAAACTAATTTTACATTCATTGTTTGGGATTAAAGATGTGTACTTAGGCGTGTCTGTATTCCAGCTAGAGGGATTAAAGGCATATGCTAAGGCTGAGCTTCACCACAACTAGAAACAGGATTTTCCAGTAAACAACACAATCTCAGAGTTCACACTGTGATCAAATATCGTGCAACAGTAGCACATACCTATAATCCCAGCATACAAAATTCTTAGTTAGGAGAATTGTGAGTTCTAGGCTGATGTAGATTGTATAGTGAGACCTTGCCAAAGAAAGAAGAGAAAAAAGGTGTGTCGGGGGGGAGTTGGAGAAAGGGGGGAAGAGGTGGATACTGATTGGATACCAATTCCAGCCCCAACAAAAAGTACTTCCAATATGGCGTTCTAACTGAAGAAGCCAGGCTCAAAAGCTCACCGGCTGTGTGACTCCATGTATGTGAGATACGCAGAATAAAAAGGTCTGAGAACACAAATGGAAGTTGGTGGCTATTGGGGGCTTAGGGGACAGTGGGGAGAGGCTTGGGAAAAGCTGCTTAAACAGAGGCTTTATGTTTTTGTGATGGAAATGCATTGCACTTGTGTGGAGGTGGCGGTTGTATGACACCCTAACCATACTCTAAGCTGCTGAGCTTTTTTGTTTCTGGATGTTTGTTCTGTATTATGTGAATTATCACCAAGATGAAACATAACAAAACTTCAATAATGAAAAACAACTCTAATTGTCAACTGTGTTTCCAGACGTTGATGAGCATATTCCTGTAACAGTTTCTCTTGAGAGTAGCTAGAGATACGGGTGGGGACTTGGCTCTGCATAATGAGTAATAAATCAGTAATAGATCTAGATCCTGTATTCACTTTTGAAACTCATTGATATTTCTTGTCTTTTCAGGACTCGCAACTTGTATCCTCTGGACACAGTAATCCAAGTAAGAATGCCTCTGTCCCTTTCTGATGTCTCTCTATTGCTTTCTGAGTTGGGGGAGGGGAACATGAACAGTAGGTTTCAGAGAAGCACCCAGGGAACAGACTGAACCAAGGAGAGTGGATGTTCCAGTGGCATGGCCTAAAGATGGCCCTGAGTGTGGATGTTTCAGGGAGAGGTGGCCAAAAACATAGAATAGTGCATTTTAAAGAGATCCTAGAAGAAAGAGTATTGTGCTCTGTCTGTCCTTAGTCTACACAAGAGAAACAAATCAAATGGCAAGTAACAAGATGTCTGAATTAGAAGAAAATGAATAGGCAAAGAAATCCAATCAGAAGGCTTCCCAACAAATGACTTTAAACTCTATGAAGGAAGTGCACCCTTGCTAAATATACTGTGCCTTCTTCCAGAAATAGGCAGACTAGACTGGACAGGAAGTAGCCTCCTTATTGAACCAGTGGCTAAAGAAGAACATGGGCTCCACCGTCAAAGACGGGAGCACTCTGTGAGGGGAGTTTGTATTCTCTTCCTTGGCCCTACAAATCGGTATTAATGTTGTCTGGGGCATTAAAAATACATAAGCTGACCTGCTTGTGTCTTAGAAGCAAACTCACAAGGACTGACTGGGCTGTGTACATTTCTCGGGCAGCCAGTGAGCTGGGAACAGCCTTTGCTTCTTGCAAAGCTCTGTAGGAAATTGAAAATCACTTGGAGCTGCTAAGTGTGTCTGTGGAACTAAGACTCATTCACTGGACATCTGTGAGGCAGGAGAGCTTGAGGGAAAAGATGTCTGCATGTTGTACTGGAAGCACCTTAAAATTCATGCACAGGTAGAAAATGGTCTCTCAGGGGAACATTGGCACCATGGCACATACCCTACCCTCTGTTGGACTTTCTGGGACACAGCCACCTGTGGGGACTAGTAAGGCTCCTCCTGTGACAAGTTACTCAATGTTTAATAAGCTTCCATTTTTATAATATTAAGATATTAAATATGCCACTGTATATTCACATTTGAAAAAGACATGGCGTATGTCCGTGTTTTATAAGTTGGGAGCATGCCTGTTCAGATGGCAGCTGAATTGATCTTAAGTACTTCCTCCCCTTCCCTTTGGAATCCTCACTCAATGACTGTGACACTGACTGTAACTAAATCGGCAGCCACCTTGAGTACAGGAAAGAGTGACACCTTATGAACAGAAAGATGGGCCCCTACTGACAAACACCTGAGCAGCCAAATTATAACTCACACAGAAAAAGAATCAACAGAGAATGCGTGTGGAATGGAGAAAGAGCCCTTGGGAGCCCCTGGGTGGGCTCTAGGTCTCCATGGAAACACAGTGGAACAGACATGGATGGTCATGATGGACACCTGGACTATTCGAGCTAGTCACACCCATTCATTCCCATTTCATTTTCCTTTCGAAAAGCTCAGAAAACCCAAACCACAGTAATAGTTGCTCTAAAGATGAACAGTTGGCTAGCTCTCCTAGAGTGAAACAGAGTAGATTCTAAGATGATGCCAGATCTGAGAAGTGGGATTAATCCGGTGATGGGAAAGGGAGGCAACTTTTATCCGCAAGACGATTAACCAAAAATTCTACACACCCAAAGTAAAGTATCTCTACTTTTCTTAGGGAATGAGAAGGGTATTGGACTCTCAGCTCACCTGCAGGTCCCAATTCTCTTGTGAAGTTCTAGGCAGCAACCCTGTCTTGTACATCAGCCCTTCTTTCCAAGGCACAGGTGTTCTAGAAAGCTCCATCAGTGTTCTGATGCAGAAATGGACACCTCCCTAGAGTTGATTACTCTGTTGCTTAAAACAGTGAACAGCAGTGAGCACTGAGAGGCGCCATGGCCTTGGAGATCTGTGTCATTCACATCAGAGGTGCAGGGTAGCAGGCTGCAGGAAGACCAGGGAGCGATGTGTTCATTGCGAAGAGAAAGCAGATCAGTGTGAAAAACAAGGAGTTGCTGAATAAGTTAAAAATATGATCAATAAAACCAATAAACAGTGGTCGCAGCCCCAAATCTGGCACATACAATTGAATCCCTCATTGTTTTTCTGATGCACAGATGGGAAAGATCAAAGAAGGCTAAAAAAAAAAAACAAAAATTCAGAAATTTAGCACCAAAGTCTGGTTGATAGGGAACACCAGAAAAAATGTCGAAAAAAAATAAACCTCAAACTAAATAGCATTCACCCCCACCCCCGCCAAAAAAAATAATTTAGCAGTCCACAATTTAAAAGAACACTTTATGTGAGCCTGGAGAGATGGCACTGATTGCTCTTCCGAAGGGCCTGAGTTCAAATCCCAGCAACCACATGATGGCTCACAACTATCCGTAGGAGATCTGACGCCCTCTTCTGGAGTGTCTGAAGACAGCTACAGTGTACTCACATATAATAAATACATAAATCTTTTTTTAAAAAAAGGCACTTTATGTATATAAAAGGGAAAACAGAGACTGTACACAGATTGAATAAAAACAGAATTCTGACATTAGAATTATAAAGACCATAATATGAGCTATCTTACAGAAATATAAGAAAAGATGAAAAGTAGGTTAAGGAGCAAAAGAAGAAATGTTAAGACACATTTCTATAAATTAAAAAAAAAAGAAATTAAATTTTCCTTTGGCGGGTTTAATATCAGACTGAAGATTGTTGAGAAAAAATACTAATGAATCAGAACTCTGAACTTGGGACTGGAGAGATGGCTCAGTGGTTAAGAGCACTGGCTTTTCTTCCAGAGGTCCTGAGTTCAATTCCCAGCAAGCACATGGCGGCTCATAACCATCTGTAATGGGATCTTAGGCCCTCTTCTGTCATGCAAGCATATATGCAAATAGAGCACTCCTATATGTAAATAAATAAATCTTAAGAAAAAAGAAAAGTGAAAGTAAGAATTTATGAAGGATGCAGCACAGGAAAACAAAGGCAGACCACAGAAGGTAAGCCCAGGGATGAGGCAGGGACGTGTACCACACACCTGACTAGAATTCCCAAAATGGGGGTGGGGAGTAGGTAAAGAATGTGGCAGCTGAGAGTTACCCAGATGGAATGCTAACCCAAAGGTACATGAAGAGGTAAATGGGAAGAAGTCCACATGTGCACTTTACTGCCAGACATGGAGAAGGGAAAGGTTTAAGTACTGTGCTGGCTGGTTTGTGTGTCAACTTAACACAAGCTGGAGTTATCATAGAGAAAGGAGCTTCAGTTGAAGAAATGTCTCCATGAGATCCAGCTGTAAGGCATTTTCTCAATTAGTGATCAAGCAGAGAGGGCCCCTTGTAGGTGGGGCCATCCCTGGGCTGGTATTCTTGGGTTCTATAAGAGAGCAGGCTGAGCAAGCCAGGGGAAGCAAGCCAGTAAGGAACATCCCTCCATGGCCTCTGCATCAGCTTCTGCTTCCTGACCTGCTTGAGTTCCAGTCCTGACTTCCTTTGGTGATGAACAGCAATTTGGAAGTGTAGGCTAAATAAACCCTTTCCTTCCCAACTTGCTTCTTGGTCATGATGTTTGTGCAGGAATAGAAACCCTAACTAAGACAAGTACCCTTTAATAAATTTTGTTTATAAGAAAGAAACATTCAAGCTGATCTCACAAGCGCAGCTGTGGAAATCAGCAGACAGTGGACATATAGCTGCAGTTAACTGAAGGAACTTATCAATTGAAAATCTAGGTGGGTACAGAGATGGCCTCACAGTTAAGGCTGGGTACCACTCTTGCAGAGGACCAGAGGTCCATCCCAGCTCACAGCCCCATGGAACCCCAGGTCCAGGAGATTCAGCACTCTCGCGGCTCCCTTGTGTGGCTATTCACAGATATTTATGTTAAATATTTTATTTCAAAAACTTACATAACCAAAGGCAAAACTAGATGAAATTAGTGTTATCATAGTATATGTTTATATTATCATTTTCTAATTTTAGAAATTACATATTTTATATAAAAATTTTACACACCTAGCCTGAGCAGTCCTACCTACAACCATTTATTTAAAAAAACAGCTCAGTCATTTAAAAGGAAAATCATTTTACACAAGGTAAAATTGGTTGCTTTCTACCAAGAATTCCACCAAACACAGGAAGAAATAAATTTTGAGCTGGCACCCACTTTCGCAGAGCATCAAGGGAAGGGCAGCCGTTCCCTGCTCGCTAGAGCCAGCGTAACCACGATATCAAAACTTTACAAGATCTGTACAAGAACAAAAACTTGTAAACCAACTTCTTAATGATCCCAGTACACAAGCATCCTAAGACTATGTTTGCTAATTAAATCTAGCAAAGTTTGCTAATTAAATCTAGCAAAGTATAAAGTACATTTCAAAGTGTAATAATTAAGAACTCCTATTTGTCCTTGTAATTCAAACAGATTCTGTTCAAATACAAATGTAATTCACCGTAGTAATTATGAAAAGAAAATATGTTTAATTCAAGGCATTGAGAAAATACTTTATAAAATTCAGTATATGTAATTCAGAGAAAAATGTCAATTATGTTGGGAATGGAAGACCAACTCATTCCCTGGAACAGTTATCCAAGGTTGGAAGGAAGAATTCTGTTCTCTCATCTTCTAAAGTTTCCAAAATAGGGTCAGTTCAAACTGACCCAGCAGGATAGAATCCTTGATCACAGCTGTAAACTAAGAAAAGGGAAAAGTGTTCATTAGGGTGGAAATCCCCAGACTTATTTCCCAGGACTGGTGTGGTCATCCATATATTGATAGAACATTGAAAAGCCCCACAGATGAATTATTAGAATTAATAAGAAGTTTTACAAACTATTGAGAAATATTACAGATAACCTAGCATCAGGTACGGGCATTAGAAGGTACAGGTTAGCATTCTTTACGCATTGAACTGTAGATTCAGTACAGTGCCAATCAAAGTTCAAACTTCCGTATATATGGAAGGTGGCAATCTGGGTCCCGAATTTATACAAGAGCAAAAGATGAGTGTGTTAGGTCTTTACATGAAGAATGAAGTTTGAACCTTGCCATGTCAGTATTGAAAACAAAGCCATGTAATGAAAATAGCAGGGGAAGGTGGGTGACGGACCATGAGTCTGTGGAAACTGGAGTCCCACTGAAGTACTGTGGGTCATTGTGGAGAAGCAGGTCTCTTGTGCCAAATACTTGGAATGAGAAATGATGAAATTACCTCTGCACCATGTATAAAAATTACCTCAAGAATTTTAAGAGACCAGTAAAACTGTGTGCTTTTAGACAGTGGTAATGAGGTGTCTTGTCTGTATCCTCAGTAAGTGTGAGAACATCAAAGGAAACTATTGACTGATACCATTTTTGAAAGTTAAAAACATAGTTCAGTCAAATATACCAGGACGGAAGTAAACGGCTTACACGGGGGTGCTTTATCTTATTATTTTAGACTTATAATTGGTGTTTGAAAATTCACCATTTGTATTGGGACAATGAATCACTGCACTGAATATAAAGTGAGTGTTAAGAAATGACACAGAAAAGTCAGTATAAAGTTTGAGACATGCAGACATTGAAAATGAGATCTTATTCCACACTTCAGTATTTGAAGAACCATAAATTTGAATTTACCAGTCCAGGACAGGAAAAGCCCCCCACCAAAGCTCCTATCATTCTTGGAATGGTGTCCATAAGTGTTTGCCGATCACAAAGATAAAGTCTAAATGCCCATCACAAGCAGTCCAGTCAGAAGCTCACGGTATACCTCTGTAGCGGGATGCTCCCGACACCGAGGCTGTGCACATCCTGGAGGCTGAGTGGGAAAATCCTGCCCTTGAGTGTCAACAGCAAGTCTCGGGACCAGACTGCAGTGCAGTTCCATTCATATAAAGTGAGAAACCACAGTGACTAAGGAATGTGTACCCGGTGGTACGTTTATCCAGAAAGGAACGGGAAGCTTGAACTGGAATCCTCTTTCTAGTTACTTGGCAGAAGGGCAGGAAAGAGGATGGAACCCACTGGAGGCGCTTGGGAGGCACTAGACCACTTGTGACATCCCTCTTGTGTTCCCATAGTTCATTTTAATTTTTAAAAACTTTTTCTGTTCCCAGATCGTGTACATAGGCATTTTATGTACATTAAATTCACATACTGCTTAGCAATCTTTCAGGAAGATTTGCCTGGCCTTTCCTTCAGAAGAACTGACCCATGGAGCAGTGGAATGGAAGAATGACAAGCATTTGGCTTAAATGTGGGAGCGTTGGCCTCCTTCTACATGGGTCAGGCCCTCACTGACCTGTTCGTTTTTATCTAATACTCGTATTAGACTTTAAGTGCTTGTGATTGGTTCGTAATTTCTCTAATTGGCCTATAATCAAATTCAATAATAATAATCCCTTAATTCATATTAATGACAGTGGTTTGTTAATGATTACGATTGAACAGAATATGAGTATTTTAAATTTTGACGGCATAAAAGGGAAGATCTAGCTGCTTAGAGTTGAGAGAGAAAGGAAGGGAGGAAAGGAGCTTGAGTGAGCCTCCTCAGTGTACATTGTATAAAAACGGAAGCTGAAGGGCTGCGGAGAAGGCCCAGCCACTAAGAGGACCTGCTTGGCTCCCAGCACCCAGGCAGCAGCTAACAACTGTCCTTATCCTCTTCCAAGAGAGCTGACTCACTCTTCTCTAGAGCCACCTCACTCCTGTGACGCACAGATGTGCAAGCAGGCAAAACATCCACACACATTAAAGATACAGAAGTATTCTTCAAAGAAGCAGATTAGTCAAGAAACAGAAGATTATGCTCTGTCTTCTCTTCAGAGCAGATAAATCCTTGACTTCGTTTCTCATTCGAGAAATTAAAGATTAAATATGCTTACAGTCATAAATGCATATGAGATATGCTAAAAGTCAAAACTGAATTAGTGAAAATTATGGAGGGCGAGTTTATTACATGAATGAGAATAGATGTTATCTAAAGTAGATGCATTGCTTAGTGTAGTAATTGCAGGGTAACAGCAGAAGCAGGTGAAGTTACAGCTTTTTGCTCAAAGTCACTTTGGCCATGCACATGAATTACCTGTGATACAATTGTGAAAAATATCACAGGATGGCTGAGTTTTCTTCTGAGAGAAATCTCAGCATGCTGCAGCTCTATCAGGGCAGGGTGGGACCTTTTCTAGTATTTTAGTCATTTCAGTAACATTTCAGTTAAAAGTTCAGATCCAAGGCACAGCCCCTCACAGTCTCTCTAGACCCCACTCACCTGCCAGTGTTTGTTTTATATTGTGCTTTTTCATTATTTTTAAACTTTTCAACAGTGTGTTTTGAACATTTTCATCCTCCCCTACCCCTGTCCTCTCAGATCTTCCCTTCCTCCCTATCCGCCCAACTTCATGTTCAAAATAAAAAGACAAAATATCAAACCAGCACAACAACAACAGGACAGAAAGCCATGAACTCCACAGGTTGATTTGATTCCCTTTTCCAACTCTTCTTTGTCAGGAAGATGGTTCCCATGACACACAGCAGGGCACTCGGTGTCGTGAAAGGATGGGAATCAGATTTTTTTTTTATCTTTACCTCCACCAGGCAGAATACCATGCACACAGGAGTCCTCAATGTGTGTAATCACTTATAAAGGAAGCTTTACAGTGTTTTAAATGACCTGCCAGGTGATCGATCTGTTTCATGCCTCAACTCTATTCATCTCCATAGTAACTATACCTTAAAAATTCTAAGCTGCACTCAGCCCAACGGTCTTCTATTTCCATGTTAGTGACTGCATCAGGAGACACATGTGACACTGAAAACATGCGTATCATACACACACATATATGGTAAATGGATGGATCAGTGAAGAAGGAAGGGAGGAAGAAAAATAGAAAGTATAGAGAGATGATAGATAATCTATGGATAACAGATTATCTATAGATAATAGACAGATACATAGATATTATCTATAGATAATAGATAAATCATATCTAAGTATAGATAATCTAGATAATAGAGAGATTACGTATAGATAATACATATAGATTATCAATAGTAGATACATAGAGAGATTATCTATAGATAATAGATACATAGAGATTATAGATAATAGATACATAGAGAGATTATCTATAGATAATAGGTAGGTAGGTAGATGATTGATAGATAGATAGATAGATAGATAGATAGATAGAGGGATGACTCAGTGAATAAAAGTGCTTCTTACTGAGTCTGGTGACCTGTACTCAATGCCTGAGATCTACCACACAATACAGATGATAGAACCAACTCCCAGAGATTGTCCTCAGATATACCTGCTGTGGTGTGCGTGCCCCAGCCTCATGCACACACACACACACACACAGACAGACACAGACAGACAGACAGATGATAGATAGATATACAATCAATAGATTAATATCTTTATATACATTTGCATATATCCTAATGCTTTTTCACAGATATCCTTACAATGCTTTCTGTGGTTCCTTTCACCCTTTCCTCTCTGGAATTCTACTCCCATGTGCAAAATGACCGCCCTGTACCTCTTCTGCCTAACTTTTTAATGAGCAATGCAGATTCCCCACCACCACCACCACCAAGGAGAGTGGTGACATCCAAGAACTAATGTAAGGTGACTCCCAGGAATCCTCTCTGTGGGGCGCAAGCAGCCACCTGCAAACTCTTGGTCCTGAGGCTTTCTGATTGCCCTCTGTGGCTTTCCCTGGAGGCCTGGCTGAAGCGGTGACGACTCTCAGCAGCTCTTTCCCTGAGCATTTCAAACTGACTTCAGAAATTGCATCACCTAAATTCTTGAAGATGTCAGGGGTTTAATTTGTTTGAGGTCCCCCCCCCGAAAGACAAGAAAAAGAAAAAAGAAAAGGAACTGCAATTCTTGTCGCAATCTGGGCCTTGCTTCTCCCAAGAAAGTGCCAGTCTCTTTGGCACTGAGGTTGCTGAGAGCTCCCACTATCAGACATGTCCCACTTGGCCCCATGTTATCCCTCCTATTCGTCCAAACCTCTTCTGTTTGCCCTGTTGCCACAACATAAATGCTGCTAAGAGCAGAGATAATGAGCGGCGGCTCTGTGCCCATGCTGAAGCCAGCCCACAACACCTCCACCCCTGGACCCATGTGCAATCCAGCCTGGGTCCTCTCAGCCTGGCTCCTTGGCAGGATTATCGGTCAAGGTAAAACATTCACGGAGACACCCAAATGAGGTCTTCCTTTATCTTATAATGATTCCTTGTTTTCTGACAGGAACTGTTGGAAATGTTTACTGTCTAGTACTGTTGAGCCTGTCTGATATTCTCCATTGTAATGGTGCCTTAGTGTAACTGTTGACAGCTGTTCCCTGGGAACATTTCTCCAAACTTGGAGGAAGGAGGAGAGTCAATGTATATAAGGATAAAACCTTCGTTTAATTTTGTCTTACGTAACACAGGTGCTACGGTTGTATTTTGAGATTGTGGCAGGAATGGTGGTAGTTCTGGAAATATGATTCTGGAAAGGGCTAAATTAGGTTATTTTCCAGCATTCGGGCCCCTTGACCAGACCTTACATGACTCCTAAATGATCCTACCACAGTTCCACCCAGAAGACCTAATTTAATGTAAAACTCAGTGTGTCGTGTTTGCTTTTATCTGAACATGTTTCACCTGGATTGGGAACCAACTAGTCAGGTTGATATTAATATAGGTATTGTGGCTTTTTTTTCCCTTCTCCTTAATGAATTGGATTTGGACTGAGTAGCTGCCTCTCTTGAGTGTTCTGGCACAATATAGACACACACCACAGTTCAGTCTGAGCTATGTGTATATAACTGTCTTTCCTCCCTCAAAATTGTTTAATCTCCTGCAAGAAAATACAGAGTAGGCTTTTGAGATCAGTTTGGACAGATTCTTCAGGATAAGTTGATTGTGTATGTATTCCAGGAGGTCGTTCCCAAAGTGATATGACCACAAACCAGTGTTGATAGAAAACAGCTGATATCACAGTCCAGCGTTTGGGTAGAAGGTGCTAAGCAGAAGCAAAGGATGCTGGGAAGTGTCAGGCCTGCCATGAATGCAGAGAAGGTTAGCTGCTGCCACTGGCTTATCTCCTGCCCCTGAGCCCTTCCTGTTGGGTTGACGCTGTAGAGCCCTCTCTCTCTGTAACACCATAGCAGGAGCAAACCTTCTCTTCCATTGCCAGAAAACCAGAGAAGCTCCTTACAAAATGAGGGTGTGCATTTCAAACCACCAGTTGGTCCGGGATTAAGTATTGCCTTATGCCTGTTGTGAAAAGAATCTGGACTGCTTCCAAACTCCTGAAACTAAATCTCCAAAAGCCATGTCGCATAGAAATGTTCTTTTACTTGCCTCTCCGATGGTCAGAAGGGATTTCTGGTTTATATCGTATTCGGCTTTTATTGGGAGTCCCAAAATCTGATGCCAGAGTTGTCCAGGGGGTAAAATTCTTGAACGTCTCATGACGATGTCTTCAGGGTTTTGTGAAATTCTCTTCAAGTTCTAATTCAGCCTGACCCCATTTGGCTTGTGTTAGCAGAAGGGATCAAAGTTCAGAGCGCCTTGGATGTACAGCGCTAATGAGTTTATTTCCTTCAACTTTCTGTAAAGTGTAGTGGAGAGAAACTGATTCCATCTGTAAGATATTCATCTTCTGGCAAGGTCTGCACGCCATGTCTCTGCTTGTTTGCAAATAGCTCCTTGGTACCTACTCAGGCCCCCGTGCCTGGGCAATTGTGTTGCCAAAGCGAAATCGTTTTGGTTTTTTTTTTTTTCACATTCGGTTCTCAAACAATAAAAGATGTTTTAAAAGCCTCCTGCTGCACACTTTGAAAGCTTGTTAATAGGAGCATAGAAGTATGTTTAATCTTACGTCTTAAAGACTGTGAGACTGATTTTGGTGTGTTTCTTTTTCTCCACTTCCTTTTTAAGAGAAAGCTGATGCGGAGGCAGAGAGTCCAGACAATGGCACATCGAACACTTCGTAAGTGTCTTCCGAGTTTCTCTCTGAGATGACTGTTCTTTAATATGCCTTATAAGATGAAACTGTGCAAGTATCTTGTAATAGTGATAATCATAGTGGAAAGGAGGCCCACGGTTCTCTTTTTTCATGGTAATGTCTTTTTAAATGCTTTCGGGTACAGATGCATTTTGAGGATCTTGCAAATGCAAATGTTCTTCTTTATAAAGTAGAAATATAATTAGACTAGAGAGTATGTGGTGGGGAGAATGGAGATAAGTCCTTTAAAATTTGGCTGGAGACTTTTAACACTGACATAAGATTTGCAGAACTTTGTACATGTGCTTGGGGGAACATTCTGTCCTGCATGCCACATACTGTGAAGTACCCAAGTCACTTAAAAAGCCTGCCTGCCATCTGCAGTCCCACCTCCGAAATATGTGACAAACCCAACTATAAATATCACCGAGATCCCGAGAGTTCACTGATGTCTTTAAGTAAAGCACTTTTTAAAGATGAGAAAAGACACTTAGAAGGTACCTGTTCCTCATGCTTATGTTATTATCTTTTTTCCCTTAGACTTGAAAGAACATAAGTATGTTTTTAATGGTTAATGTGATATCTAATTCAGGCACCAGAGCTACAGCTCAGTCAGTTAAACGCTTGCTGGGGCATATAGTACGCACTTATAATCCCAGCACTGGGCAGGCAGTATTAGGCAGATCTGTGGGCTCAGCAGCCAGCCAGCCTAGGGTACTTGGTGAGCTCCAGGCCACTGAGTCCATGCCCAGTGTCAAATAATAATGTTATTTATTATTATTATCATCATCATCATCATTATCATCTCACATACCAATACTCAACACCACCGAAGCACAAACTAACACATGACTGTTTAATCACGATCCATCACAGGCTTCTGCTTTAAAATGTTTAATTTGATTACTTTTGGGGAATGGAACATGTTTTATTATAGAAATGACATTGTGATTGTCTCTGTTTCTGGATCAGTGTTCTCATTACTACCTGAAGCGTCCTTTACTAGCAGTCATAGTCTACGGTGTAGTATCATGTTCTTATTTTGCCCAAAATCTCTTTCTGTCTACAGAATGGCTCTGCCTTACACAAAGTGGCTGGATGTTTAGTAATAGGCATCTCTATAGGTTGTGTTTCTCGGGATATTACCCTTTAAAGTTCTAATGGCTTTCGTCACTGTCTTTTCTCAGAAATAGCAAACATGACAGTCCTAAATGATTAAAATGTTGCTAATTTTAAATCGTGCCTCAGAATATAATGGGGAAAGAGTTTTAATGCCATCTGGAGGCATTCTAAAGAACTGAAAAGGGTAGAGTCGCTGAAGAAGTGAGTCATTTTGCGTACCATTTGGGCTTGATAAAAACGTATACAGCTAGAGGGTAAGCTATTGGTAAGTTAATTGTGTTTTGTTCATTCTTTGATAAGAGGATTGATTATTATGAAAGCAGCAGTCTTTGAAATGCCTAACAAATCTTCATCTGTCCCGTTCCACAGACAGATTAAAAGAGCGTCGGAAATATGTTGGGAAACCATCAGCATGTTGTATTTAATTTTACATATTTTAAAGTCTCACTCACCAGACACTAATCTGACTCATGCAATTTGACACACTGCTAGTGAGCCCCTCTTCCTTCCGTTATATTTCTATAATATCCACTTCCTGAAATGTTGGTTTCCGCCCCCTAGTGTATAAAAATTAAGTAAGATATGCAAGGCGTTAAGTTTAAGCCCTCTGGTGATATCAGACCCTTGCTACCCCCTCTGCCTTCCTCTGTTGGTATCATGGTTGCCACTCAAGTCACAGGAAACAGAGATCTCGGTTTATAAGACTCTCTTAAAAGTGGGGCACTGGGGGCTTGGAGTCTCTAGGAACCCTTCCCTGATCTTCTGTTACACTCAGGCAAGAGAAACACTGTGATGGGCAGCTTAAGACTCTCATGTCTCAGACTCAGGTAGTATAGACATTCTCATACATGATATTATATACACATACCTGTGTAGGATTATATAGTGTGATGGGCAGTTTAAGACTCTGATGCCTTAGACATGGGCAATGTAGACATTTTTGTGTATGACATATGCGTTATATGTGTAGATGTATGTACTGTGATGGACAGCTTACGACTCCAATGCCTCAGACATGGGTAGTGTAGACATTTTGTGTGTGATATTATATAGACCTAATCATGCATATGTATATATTTACTATACTTCCATACACAAGCACATATATACCCAACACACACATATATACATATCCCCCTCATATGAGCTTATAAGTATAAGCTGGGATACTCTGCCCACATTGCACTTCACATATGAGAAATCTGAGGATCAGAAAGGCTGTTCAATTTAAAGGTTAAGTTAGAGTCTACCATAAGAATGTCTTGAGACAACGTCGGACTGTGAATTGGAAGGAAAATTTTAAAACTGTCAAACTACTTTTTTGGAGAGGTATACCCACTATGGGCTCCTGTTACAGAATACCACAGACTAGATGGATTAGGCAGCAGAAATGTATTTCCCACAGATTTAGAGACCACCAGTCCCAAATGAAAGGGTTGGGGAGGTTAGTTCTGTCTGACAGTTGTAAGGGATGGCTCTCTGAGTTCCTGGCCTAATTTCCTCACTAACAACAGCACATGGCTGTCCTCTCTGTATACCTTCACTGCATGTCCTTATTACATCCACCTTTCTCTGGGTCTCTTTCTGTAAGGACACCAACCATGTTGACTAAGGCCTAACTTGTTAACTTTAGACGTCACCCTGATGGCTTCATTTGAACATGATTACTTCTCTAAGGTTACTATCTCAAAACCAGGTCACATTCTGAGATATTAGTTCTGGTCTGAAAAGAAAATGTCTCCCGTAGGTTCTGGTTTTGAATACTTGGTCACCTCCAGCTGACACTATCGGAAAGATTTGGAGACATTAGCTCTGGGACTTAGCAGCTCACATGAAGGGAATCGTTGAGAATCTCTTGTTATTGGTCCCTTCTGTCCCTTTCTCTACTTCCTGACCACTGTGAGGTGAGAACCTTCTCTGCCACTTGCCTCCGTTGTCCTGATACACTGCCAAAGCTCATAGGGTCAAATTGTGGGCTGAACCCTCTGAATTGCACAGGAGAATAAACATCTCCCTCCTTTAAATTGTGTCTTTGAGCTGTTTCGTCACAGCTCCATAAAAATAACCAGCACTGTACTGAAGTTAGAAGGACATCATGGGACTTATGGGGGAGGGGACATTTCAGTTCTCTGTAAGTCCTTCAGTGACAGTAAAGGTCAGACTTTGGAAAGTGAATTGTCGGGAATTAGGATTTAACAGGAAAAGGATATAGAGCTGTCAGAGGGTGGGGCAAAGGGAGAGAAAAAGATGGAAAGTTCTGGGGGGCTGAGTGGACATAAACTGTGGCCGACAATTGGCCAAGGCATGATGGGACACACCTGCAATCCCAGCACTCGGGAGGCAGAAACACGAGGATCGTTGCAGGTCCAAGGCCAATCCCGGTCTACAGTCTGCGCTCCAGAAGAGCTGAAAGCCACAGATACACAGCAAATCCCATCTTGATAAACAAATAGCATCAGGAGGCAAAGCACACTTTCTAAGGAAGTGCCTTCCCTCCTCGCTGTTGATTATGCAGAACTGTCAATGTGCAGTGCGTGATAGGACAGAGGGATTAGGGGAAAATACCTGAGATTTCCTTCAGGAAATGAGCGAAGAATTCAAGAAGATGAAAGGAGTCATTTGATATTTAGACACAAACAAAACCATAAATACCCGTGAAAGAATTTCAGTTACGTCAGCAATGGGAAAGCTCACGTTAGACGGATTCCACTCCTGGGTATGTGCAAGACTGAAGTTTAACCATTTAAAGCAAAGTACAGAAAGTTTAATCCAGGAAGGAAGCAAAGTGGATTGGGTGAGCCCTTGTATGGCCCCTTCCCTGGGGGCACTCCGCCAGGTACAAGGAACAGACAGAACTCAGGGACCAAAACCACACTTGCAGTGGCTTGAGGTGTCATACGGTAAACTCTGCAGTTGTGAAAGTGTGTGGTAATTAGGGGCAAATATTTCATAAAGGAATAAGCCGTGAGAAGGAAATCCCCCCACCCTTCAATCCTGTGTCTGAATCCCCACAGCTGCTTTAATGGCTCCTAATTTGCATAGGTTGGGGGGATGCTGGTGAGCACAGTAGGAAGACACATAACTAGAAAACTGAAAGGGAGCAGAGACTTCAGCTCCTGCCTGGAGTTGGGTATTCAAATCTCACCCAACATGGAGGTGTTGAGTAGAACTTCCCTTTCCCTAAGCCCAGAAGGACCAAGTTTTGAGAGCAGTCACTCTTGAGGCTGGAGAGATCTTTAGTGATAAAAGCACATGCTGCTCTTGCAGAAGACCTGGGTGTGGTTCCCAGCACTCAGGTCAGGACCCCACAGCCTGGAACTCCAGCTCCGAGGGCTCCAACGCTGTGCTCACTCATATTATGGTAACTTGACACAAGCTAGAGTCACTGGAGAGGAGGGACCATCAACTGAGACTGTAAAATAAATATCCATAGTGTGTGCCCAGGGATATTACAAGAAGCTGTGCTGAGCAGAGTTTCGCTAGCCAAAAAGTAACTGCAGAAATTTAAAAACTAGATTAACAGAAAAGGTGACAGAGCAGAAAGAGCAGAAATGAAAGACAGGAGACACCAATAGGGGGCAGTAAATGTGACTCCAGCCGCAGTGACCAATAGGGGGCAGTAAATGTGACTCCAGCCGCAGTGACCAATAGGGGGCAGTAAATGTGACTCCAGCCGCAGTGACCAATAGGGGGCAGTAAATGTGACTCCAGCCGCAGTGACCAATAGGGGGCAGTAAATGTGACTCCAGCCGCAGTGACCAATAGGGGGCAGTAAATGTGACTCCAGCCGCAGTGACCAATAGGGGGCAGTAAATGTGACTCCAGCCGCAGTGACCAATAGGGGGCAGTAAATGTGACTCCAGCCGCAGTGACCAATAGGGGGCAGTAAATGTGACTCCAGCCGCAGTGACCAATAGGGGGCAGTAAATGTGACTCCAGCCGCAGTGACCAATAGGGGGCAGTAAATGTGACTCCAGCCGCAGTGACCAATAGGGGGCAGTAAATGTGACTCCAGCCGCAGTGACCAATAGGGGGCAGTAAATGTGACTCCAGCCGCAGTGACCAATAGGGGGCCAGTAAATGTGACTCCAGCCGCAGTGACCAATAGGGGGCAGTAAATGTGACTCCAGCCGCAGTGACCAATAGGGGGCAGTAAATGTGACTCCAGCCGCAGTGACCAATAGGGGGCCAGTAAATGTGACTCCAGCCGCAGTGACCAATAGGGGGCAGTAAATGTGACTCCAGCCGCAGTGACCAATAGGGGGCAGTAAATGTGACTCCAGCCGCAGTGACCAATAGGGGGCCAGTAAATGTGACTCCAGCCGCAGTGACCAATAGGGGGCAGTAAATGTGACTCCAGCCGCAGTGACCAATAGGGGGCAGTAAATGTGACTCCAGCCGCAGTGACCAATAGGGGGCAGTAAATGTGACTCCAGCCGCAGTGACCAATAGGGGGCAGTAAATGTGACTCCAGCCGCAGTGACCAATAGGGGGCAGTAAATGTGACTCCAGCCGCAGTGACCAATAGGGGGCAGTAAATGTGACTCCAGCCGCAGTGACCAATAGGGGGCAGTAAATGTGACTCCAGCCGCAGTGACCAATAGGGGGGCAGTAAATGTGACTCCAGCCGCAGTGACCAATAGGGGGCCAGTAAATGTGACTCCAGCCGCAGTGACCAATAGGGGGCCAGTAAATGTGACTCCAGCCGCAGTGACCAATAGGGGGCAGTAAATGTGACTCCAGCCGCAGTGACCAATAGGGGGCAGTAAATGTGACTCCAGCCGCAGTGACCAATAGGGGGCCAGTAAATGTGACTCCAGCCGCAGTGACCAATAGGGGGCCAGTAAATGTGACTCCAGCCGCAGTGACCAATAGGGGGCAGTAAATGTGACTCCAGCCGCAGTGACCAATAGGGGGCAGTAAATGTGACTCCAGCCGCAGTGACCAATAGGGGGGCAGTAAATGTGACTCCAGCCGCAGTGACCAATAGGGGGCAGTAAATGTGACTCCAGCCGCAGTGACCAATAGGGGGACAGTAAATGTGAATCCAGCCGCAGTGACCAATAGGGGGCCAGTAAATGTGAATCCAGCCGCAGTGACCAATAGGGGGCAGTAAATGTGACTCCAGCCGCAGTGACCAATAGGGGGCAGTAAATGTGACTCCAGCCGCAGTGACCAATAGGGGGCAGTAAATGTGACTCCAGCCGCAGTGACCAATAGGGGGACAGTAAATGTGACTCCAGCTGTAGTGACCAATAGGGGGCCAGTAAATGTAAATCCAGCTGCAGTGACCAATAGGGGGGCAGTAAATGTGAATCCAGCTGCAGTGACCAATAGGGGGCCAGTAAATGTGAATCCAGCCGCAGTGACCAATAGGGGGCAGTAAATGTGACTCCAGCCGCAGTGACCAATAGGGGGCAGTAAATGTGACTCCAGCCGCAGTGACCAATAGGGGGCAGTAAATGTGACTCCAGCCGCAGTGACCAATAGGGGGCAGTAAATGTGAATCCAGCTGCAGTGACCAATAG
The DNA here is from genome assembly GCA_036184795.1 of Tokudaia tokunoshimensis. Taxonomy (NCBI): domain Eukaryota; kingdom Metazoa; phylum Chordata; class Mammalia; order Rodentia; family Muridae; genus Tokudaia; species Tokudaia tokunoshimensis. Next base: position 9,678,874 of record BTHU01000016.1, read on the forward strand.
GGGGACAGTAAATGTGAATCCAGCTGCAGTGACCAATAGGGGGGCAGTAAATGTGAATCCAGCTGCAGTGACCAACAGGGGGACAGTAAATGTGAATCCAGCTGCAGTGACCAATAGGGGGGCAGTAAATGTGAATCCAGCTGCAGTGACTGTGTTAAAATGTAAATATATTAAAACCTCTATTCTACAGGGAAAATACTATGCTGGCTATAAAGACTGCTTATTGTCTTTATATAATTATTGTTTATATACTGTCCATACTTCAAGTATAAGTATACAAATAAATTGAAGCCTCAAGACAAAAAAAAAAAAAGAACTACTTATATAGCAAATGCAAGAAAACTGGAGAAAATGTCCTAATACCACTGCCAAATAGTCTTTAAGATAAAGGACATGATCATTATAAAGCATTGAGGAAAGGACATTTCCTAGTGCTAATGAGGAAGATATATTCATAAATACATATTACTGGCAGACTCAAAAGTCATGACAAAAACAGACTTGACTAGCATTATAGGTAGATTTTGAACACATCTTTCTATAGAGATTGGGAGAAAAATAAGTAAAACATTCGAGTTTGTGGAATGTATATACCTTGGCAGCCACTGTGCCATAAGTGTGCCTACTGTGCATCACCAAGAAAGTGCAGTCTTTCCCGAGGCACAGAGACACCAGTCAAGGCTGGTCAGATTGTGAGCCATGGAAAAGAAATATCAAGAAGCTTCAGAGTGTGCAAATACCATAGCTCATGCTCCATGATCACATAAATCAATTATATTATACATCAGCAGCGATAGAGTATCATTTAAATCTCAATGCCGTGAAGTTAAATAGCATTTCTAAATAATCTTTGCATTAAAAGGCACTTCACAAGTGAGCTTAGGATGCAATTGTGCCTGAGCAGGAAGGAAAGGAGCAGTCAATGAAAATATCTGAGACTCATTAAAAGAGTGAGGCGATCAGGAATCTATAGTTTTACATTCTTATGTTGGAAAAGACACCAGAGACTTGTTTCTATGTCAAGACGTTAGAAAAACAGGGATGGCTGGGCAGTGGTGGTGCAGGCCTTTAATCTCAGCACTTGGGTGGCAGAGGCAGGTCGATTTCTGAATTCGAGGCCAGCCTGGTCTGCAGAGTGAGTTCCAGGACAGCCAGGGCTACACAGAGAAACCCTGTCTTCAAAAACCAAAAAAAAAAAAAAAAACAGGGATAATTAAGAACACATACTGCTCTTTCAGAGGATCCAGTTTCAGTTCCTAGAACCTACATCAAGGTGGCTCAAAACCACCTGTAACTCAAACTCCAGGGAAATCCAACATCTCAGGCCTCTGTGGGCACCAGTACCCATGTACATGTACCCACAAATATCCATATCTAAAGATAAAGTGTATGTTTGTTTGTTTGTTTTATGTATGTGAGTACACTGTAGGTGTCTTCACAAACGCCAGAAGAGGGCATCAGATCCCATTTCAGATGGTTGCGAGTCACCATGTGGTTGCTGGGAATTGAACTCAGGACCTCTGGAAGAGCAGCCAGTGCTCTTAACTGCTGAGCCATCTCTCTAGCCCCTAATTGTTTGTTTTATAATGAAGATCAAAGCAATAATGAAATACATTCATTATCTTATATGTTAATGAAAAAGTGATAAGAATTTCAAAAAGAAGAAACTAAACCCAAGATAAATAGTAAAACACATATAATAAAAATAATAAAGATCGCCAAACAATAAAGATAATTAATAAAAAACTTTTTAAGGCCTGGCAAAATTAACATATTGGCAAGATCGAGCTAGCAAAATAAGAGAAAACACAAATTGCCAATGTAATCCATGAGAGAAGACAGCTTCACATGTCCTGTGAATCTTCAATTAGCAGTAAATAGATATTGTGAGCCAAGCCTTGGGAGTTAATTTGACAATTTAGATCAGATAGTTTTCTTGAAAATGAATTAGAATTAGCATAATGGTCTCAAAAATCTGAATGTTGTATGGTATTATTAAATAATTAACTTCACAATCAAACCTTTCATAGACTGGTCTTCTAGAGTTAGGTAGTTTCACTACTAATTGTCATATTTCTAATTAAAAAATGTTCATCACCAGTGAATCATTATCAATGAGATATTAGCATCCTTCAAATTCAGGAAATAAAGGAGAAAGATAAATCCAATTCATATTTTGAGACCAATGTAACCCTGACACCAGAACCAAATGTAAACCTTATAAAGAAAGTTGTAATCCAGGATGCCTTATAAAACATTTTGCAAAATACTTAAGGTATTAACATACCCAATCAGGTGTTTATGAAAAGGATATAATTTACTATGACTTGGTAAGATTTACTACACAAGTATATGTTTGCTTTAATATTTAAAATGAACTAACATTCTGGGAAGGAGGGGCACATACCCTTACTCCCAGCACTCAGGAAGCAGAGGCAGTCAGGCAGATCTCTGAATGTATCACTCTTATCTACAGAGTGAGTTCCAGGACAGCTAGAGCTTTACAAAGAAACCCTGTCTTGAAAAAACGAATATAATGCACACGCACACACACACACACACACACACACACACACACGTATGTTAATATATTGCTTCATACATATGTGTGTTAGTATATGAATATATATGCTAGTATATTGATAAATGAATAAAAAATTGATCTAAATGGGTACCTGATAAAAATGTTAACTCCCATAAGTGATTTTTTTTAAATGAGCTAACTATTATTATTGGGAAACCTTTAATCTGATGATGAGGATATAAAAAAAAGTTAAGGCCCACTTCTAGTAGCACATTTGAAAGTAGTGATCCAAATTCATTGTTATCCTCCTAAAATCATCAATACTGTCTGTAGTTGTTACACCTGTCTAGCATTCTACTGGAGATCCTAGTCAGTCCTGTAGGACAAGAAAAGGAAATGATGCACATAAATATTAAGGGGAAAATAACTCAAAAGCAGAGACCCTAGATAGATAGCCATAAGAGCCTGGTGAAGAGCAAGGGCATCCACATTTAAATACCAGATTTTAAAACTTAATCATGAAAGTAACAAGACAGTGTAGCATTGACTTAAAGTAACAACAAGACAGTGTAGCACTGACTTAAAGTAACAAGAAAGTGTAGCATTGACTTAAAGTAACAACAAGACAGTGTAGCATTGACTTAAAGTAACAAGAAAGTGTAGCATTGACTTAAAGTAACAACAAGACAGTGTAGCACTGACTTAAAGTAATAAGACTGTGTAGCACTGACTTAAAGTAACAAGACGGTGTAGGAGTCAGAGGACAGCTGTGGGCACAGCTGCCTTTCTACACATAACAAAGCAAGCTAGGTGGAAAGGAAAGCCTTTCACCAAACAACACCAAGGTAGCTAGTGAGGGACTGAGTCTCCTGCTTCATTCAACTGCAGAGACAGGTGATAGACCTCAGAATAAACCAAGATGACAGAACTTCTAGGGGAAATTAAATGGCAGCACCTTCACTGCCTGAAAATAGATGTTCCCTAGAGAAATTATAAAACCAGACAACAGAAAGAAAAATCCTAATAAATTTACCTGTATCAAAAAGAACCTACTTCATCAGAAGGAAAGGGCAAGCCAAAAGTTTGAAGAATACGTCTGCAGTCTATAATCTGGCACATAACGTATCCAGAATATATAAGGAACTCTGGGAAAGTCCATAAATAAGCAACAAATGGTTTAAAGTGTACAAAATTCTCAAAGATACCAGAGAAGATATGCAAATAGACACTAAGCAGATGAAAGGGTTTGTTTCACTAATTATACTCTTCTAAGGGAAATGCAAAGCCACAGTGTAACACAGCTATGTCCTCATTTGTATGAGTTGAATTAAAATGGCTGACAACACCGGGCTAGTGGCAATGTCGATATGCAGCAACAGTAACTATCTTACTTTGCTGTAATGCATTAAGCAGTAAAGATAGGACCTGAAGCCCAGAGCTCAAATATAGGAGCAAAGTTCAGAGCCGGTGTCCATTGCTGCTGTCTCAAGACCACATGTGCTCCTTCAGAGATGGCATCTATCCTGGGAAGAACACACCTTAGTGTAATACCTGAAGACTAGGCCAGATTGCTACTGGATAGTCCTCTGAGGAATAATGACCAGAAGGAGATCTCCAAGACCCTGCAAAGCCCACAGTTAGGCTGATTGCTGAGCTGGCGTTTTGGAGGACTGCTAGCCACGAAGAATGTACACTCAAGTCAAAGGCCATGCTCAGGCTTGAAGACAAAACCCCAAGAGAGTGTCCCTTTATGTTTGTGGATGTCCCTCAATCAGCCAGAGTAAGTGTGCCTTGAAAGAATGTAGATTATAAATGACCTTCATCAATCAAGGTGATGGGATTAAACAAAAGGGTTAAACTCCTAAGAAGAAAAAATAATAATAACCAAAAAGAAACAAAAGTAGAACAGCCCATCTAGGTGCCTACATTGGACAGTAAAAGAGTCGGAAGTTATTATAAGCTAGACTAAATTGCAGCAACCCATGAAATGTTCCTTCTTCCAACGGTAATGTATGGAAAATGCCCATTACCAAGCTGGTACCCAGTAACTCATCGTTATTGCCATTATAAGAGTATTTATGGTGAATAAAGGCTCAAAAACAGCCCTGTCTCTGTGGCCATTCAGAGCTTTATTAGAAGCTTAATTTGTCCTTTAAAACAAGTAGAGAACTTAGAAACAATGAAAGGAATTAAAGACAAACTAGTACAAAGTATTTTTAAGGGTTACCAGTGAGGCCAGGGCTTAGAAAAGAAAGATTCAATATCAGTATAGCCCATGGATGATGCCCAGAACAAACTCTTTCCCGAACTTCCAGAGGCAGGACCATATGCAAAAGCTTTGCCTCGCTCCAGAGAGCGTGCATGGCTGGGAGAGGCTGAAGACCAATACTTCCATGGACTTCCCTTAAAAACATCTTGCCAGGTGTGGGCGTTGCTGACAGTCTGGCCGAGTCTGCCATGCTTGTGTGCAGCATGCTGGTGAACTGTTTAAGGGGCAGCCTGTTCATAGGGATGGAAAGGGCTCATTGAAATGTTCCATGCTCATAGCAGAATCACCTTAAAAATGTTAAGTATGGAGGAAATGATTGCTCAACATATCAAGAAACATGCCATTTATACATGTGCATTTAATAATCAGGTTACACAAACTGGTCAGCTAATAGTATCTGTAAATTGATCAAAGTCTATTGGAAAATGGTTTCTCCTCAAAAAAAAAAATCTTTTTTTCCACTGAGAAACTTGAAACCATGGTGGTATTTATTTTGGCTGTGGCAATACATGTGTAAAATGATGAATCGTGTCTGATCTTTTGGCTTATTAGGTGTCTGTCCCTGGAGACCTCTTCTCTATCTGTGTAAGTGATTCGCCAAGATCCTGTTAGCTAGAGAGCTGAGAAAGCTAATGAAACAGCCCTTGCTGGAAAAGGCTTTCTAGATCCTGTTTCTCCCAGTCTCAAATACCAAGGATGAAAAATAAGCAAAGGGCCCCTCAGTACCCCCAGATCCCTCCCAGACCACTCATCATATAGAAGCCCAATGTATGTGCAGGTCTGTGAAGGAATGAGGCGTGATCCCTCAGAGATCACCCTGAGCAGCCCATGTGCACCGCAGAAGTCAGCATGGATGGTGGAGGAGAAGAGATGCCCAAGAGGGAGGTCGGGCATTAGGTCACCTTGGTTCAACTCTCCTGTTGATGTGGGACAACAACAACAAGACTAGGAACTCTGTCTTCTGTGATCCTACACCTGGTTGGAAGCTCAACCCAAGGGCCAGTAGAGAAGCCTCTAGCAGAGTGGAGGAGCCCTTTGTTTGATTCTCTAGGGCCTCATACTTCTCTTCCTGGACTCCATCAAGCACACTTCCTTTCAGACCTTGTCTAGCTTACCCAAGGTTTTTGGTTGTTTGTTTCTCTCCCGGATTTTGTAATACGGTTTTCATAAACGTGTCAAACCATAACATATGATTTATTATCCTGACCTGTTTTAAATTTGGTGGCATGAGGTGCGTTGTCAGGGGCTTGCTGACAGGTCCTTCATTGTAACCCATAACTCAGCACCCTCAACGGCAGCTTCCCATCTCCCTGCTCCTAACCCAGACCCAGCCTACCTACATACATATCTGTATTGGCCCATCCTGGGTACTTTACATAAGTTAAAACACAGTATTTTTGGTTAAAAGTGGACATTCCTGTTTAGTTCCTGTTACATCATGTGACAGAACTTCCTTCCTTCCTTCCCAAGCCTGAACTGCATTTCATTGCATGTTCTAGACTATCCCTGACTTTCCAAGCTTCGAATTTTCAATTTTTCTTTGTTTTGTTTTTTTTTTTAATCTTGGAGCCGGGGATGGCATACAAATGTCATGGTGCACATATCAAAGGACAGCTTCTAATGTTGAGCTGTCATTTGCCTCTGCATATGAAAGGTTGGCCAGTCTGTAAAGACTTTGTTTCCTTACAAGACTTCCAGGGATTCTACTAAACCTGGCTCATATCTCACACTAGGTGCGCTGAGATTACAGATGTCTGCTCCTGCATCCTGCGTGGGCTGAGTTCTGGGGATAAAATCTTAGTCTCTCACGCTACACAAGTACTTTATCCACTGGGCCATCTCCCGAACCCTTGCTCTGTGCTACCCAGCTGGAAGAGGACTGGCCAGTACACACCCCTAAAGCCCTCCCTGGGGGATTCCAAAGTATCTTCATGGGACCTACATAATTTTTAGTTAAAGAACTGAAACCCAGACGATTGTAGGACCTAATCACAGGCTTGTGATAGAGCTGCTAGGGCCCTGTGTGGTGGAAAGAAGTTTCTAGTAACCCCTAAAGAGACCACATACACAGCTGGTGATGGGCATGTGCGTACAGTGGACAGTCTCTAGAGCAGTGGTTCTCAACCTTCTTACTGCTATAACCCTTTAATACAGTTCAAGTTGTGGTGACCGCCAACCACAAGATTATTTTCTTTCTTTCTTTCTTTCTTTCTTTCTTTCTTTCTTTCTTTCTTTCTTTCTTTCTTTCTTTCTTTCTCTCTCTCTCTCTCTTTCTTCTTCTTCTTCTTCTTCTTCTTCTTCTTCTTCTTCTTCTTCTTCTTCTTCTTCTTCATTTTCTTCTTTCTTTTTTGGTTTTTCAAGACAGGGTTTCTCTGTGTAGTCCTGGCTGTCCTGGAACTCACTCTGTAGACCAGGTTGGCCTCGAACTCAGAAATCCATCTGCCTCTGCCTCCCAAGTGCTGGGATTAAAGGCATGTGCCACCACTGCCCTGCCACAAGATTATTATCATTGCTACTCCATAACTGTAATTTTGGGAATCATAATGTAAATATCTGTTTTCTGGTGATCTTAAGAGTCCTCCATAAAAGGGTCATTTGACCATGAATGGGGTTGCAACCCACAGGTTGAGAACCACCGTTCTAGAAGAAAGCATGAGCCCTTTCAGTCCGCAGAGCCTGCCCTGTCAAACTTCAGTTACTCTGTGTTCTCAGTGACCTTAGCAGATGCTAACTTCTTTCCTCCTGTTCTTGGAGGAGACATTTGGCTGTAGAAGGAATATGTTTCTTGTTACCACATTTACTGACTGTAACTGACAGTAAATATCACCTGACATTAATGGATTGGTTTTGTTTCCTCCTGGCACAGCCTGCCTTCCCCGCAGCTACCTCTCCGTGCTTGTTTGTAGGACCCCCCCACCCCCCGCATTCAGAGCATTGTATTTACACAGTGCCAAAGTCCCGGTACGAGTAAATAAATTGGTAGAAGAACCCAGCAACGGTTGGAACACATTCACTGCATTTTATGTACTTTCTCTCACAGGGTATCATGGTGAGCTGAATGTATTCTCTCTTCCACACACTCTAAGATGGGCACCTCTGAAATACACAGCTGAAGTGGTTACAAACTGAAACCACCCTTGCCCCTACCACCCATACCCTCTGTTCATCTGGCACCTGAGATATTCCCCCATCAAACACCTGTGTTGTGCCAGGCGCTCAACCGGATACATTGTTTTGTTCAGTCCACAGGACAGTCTGATGAGGTGTATTATTACACTGTATCTATCACCAAGCAGCAAGCTGGCTCCCTGAGGTTTCACAGTTGGCAGCAGCAGCACCAGGAGTCTGGCTGGTTGCCCAGCTCCAGAGCCGCTGACAGGCACTGCTTTAGGTCTGTGGCCTGGCACAGGGGACCTCTGAAGAGAAGAGCAGTCCTCAAGGAAGAAATGCCATTACTAAACAAAGGGCTGATAGTTCCCTAAAAAGCTCTTCCAGCTTCACCTCCCACCTACTGACAAGAGAGAGGCCTCTGGAGGGCCCGTGAGGATACAGGGAAAGCCAGCCCCAGGCCTTCGTGCCTGCCCTGCAGGAGCCTGCACAGTGTGGGCAGAGCCAAGAATTGTACCAGCAAGTGGGTACCCAACCTCGCCACCTGCTCACCTCAGAGGGCCTCCGCTGCTGGCACAGGGCACCACAGTGAAGCCATGCCTATCGGATCTCACCAGAGAATGTAAAGTGTGTTGGCTGCCGCAGCTAAGGTTCTGCCATAGAGAATAACGCCTTCCACCTCGAGTCTGACATGGCTGAAGTATCCACAGAACAAAAATACATGGTATGGGCAGGTGACCGAAATTTTACACACATGCTTACCTACGCTCACCTTTTCAGGTTTTCTTCTTTCTCAACTCTTTGCTTATTTAAAAATAAGGACTGTATGAAATTTCAAGCATTCAGACTATAAAAGAGAGTATTTAGTGACCACAGGTTGGCAAACATGCTAAGTGGATACTATGATGCAGACCAATTGTGCTATTTAAAATAGTGTGAACTGAAGCAGCGAGTTGCCCTTGGGGTGAGTTAGCCCAGAATCTTCACAGCAATTCAAAGTAGACATAGCACTTTCATTTTTATAGAAGAAGCAGAGACTCAGCAAGCACATGTACACATGTAACAGACAGATTTGTTGGATTTTATTTTGTTTTGTTCTTTTACTGTCTGTATGTGTGTTTGCCTGCATGTGTGTCTCAGCACCATGTGCATGCAGTGCCCAAAAAGGCCAGAAGAGGGCATCAGATCTCCTGGAGCTGGAGTAACATGCAGTTGTAAGCCACAGTATGTGCGCCGGGAACCCAACCTCTGGAAAAGCAGCTTGTGTTCTTATCCACTTTGCCCAAGGACACTGGATTACATTAAAAATACAAAGAGGAATTGACACCTGAAGTGGTCTCAAGGCATGTTCAGTGGTTTAGATGTGCTCTGTGAAGCTGGCTGTCTGGTGTGGTGGTACAGAAGTGAGCTAAGGGACATTTAACATGAGAGGAGGAGCCTGGTAGAGTCTTCATTTCCTTGTGGTTGCTGGTTTCTTGGGCATTGTAAACCCTGAGCCTGATGCCTGAATCTCTCTGGCTTTTAGTTTTGTGATGAGACATTCTTATATTACCACCTTCGGCCTCCAGGTCCTCACCAAAACCAACCCAACACCAGATCCCTCTAGAACTTGAACCCAAGCCAGCCTCTTAGCTTTGAAAGGTTTCCCAGCTGGGGTGTTTCATTATAGCAACAGAAAAGAAATAATTTCAGAAGGAAGCCAAGCCACTGAATGATCTCATTTGGAGATTTGTTTGACCCGAAAATTAAAAGACTGATTACATCTATTAGATTACTTATATTTAAGGCATATAAGACACAAGGAGCATTGGGGTTTTTTTTAATGTGTTTGTTTTGAATCTCCAGGAATAAATAGAATAATAGAAGTAAAATAAGAAAAAAACAGGCAGTAATTGAGTAGAAATAATAACCATAAACCTTTGTTTCTTAGACTGATATGATAAAAATTTCAGAAGCTATATACTCTGAAAATGTTTTTCAAATCAGAATATATAGAAAATATAGACAGAAAATATTTATAGATTTGAGGATCTATCATTCATTTGACCATAAGACAAAATTTTTTTATGAGCCATCTTCGGAAATGGGGAGTTTTCCCTGTTTTGTGCCTCTCACCTCCTTTTTTCATGTGAGTTGGGCAATCTGAGCCCCATGCACCAGGATGACTGATTGATTCTGAGCATTTTGCCTGTGTCATTTCTAGACTTTTCAGGTGGGGGCCTTCTCAGAAAAGGCATCCATTCATGAGAGGTTTCTGATGGAGCCAGGGTTCTACCTAGTTTGACTTCTGGGGTTGTGCTTTTTGGGACACCTCTGTAGATTGTTCCGGCCAATAGACTTCAGCGTATTCCCAAGACGATAAATATTGATGTGTCTCTAACCAGAGTTTCTAATCATCACTGTTACTGATCATGCCAAATGCCTCTGAACAAACGCTGAGCAGAGAAGACTCCAAATTGATGTTCAGTGTTTGAATAAATAATCAGCTCAGACAGGGGCTTGCATTGTTGGGAGCTGCACTAGGGTCTGATGTTACCTGAGGGCGTTTGTGCAAGAGCTGACCTTGGGTGGTGCTGGGCGAGACCCTAATGCCTCCACAGGACTTTGTCCATGCCACGCTGCTGGGACCTTTCATTCCAGTGCGTAGGTCACTGTTAAAGAGAAGCTGTATAGACCTTCCGAGGCCAGGAGCATTCAGGAGGACGCTTGGAAAGTTCCCCTCCTGGGGGGGGGGGTGTAAATGGATGCCTTAGTTGCATTTTTTTTTTGTTGTTATATCCCTCTCCAACCTCTGAGTAGAGATGCCAGATAAGATACTAGACACCCAGTTCAATTTGTATTTCAGATAAACAAGGAATACTTTTCAGTGTGTGTCCTGGCAACGTTTAGGGCATACATATGCAAAAATATTATTTGTTGTTTACATAAAATTCAAATGTAGTGGGAAATCCCATTAGTTTCACTTAATTCTAACACCCTGCAGACAGCGTGTAGACTCTTGACTGGAGTGTCTTCAAAGTGCTGATAAATAAGGAATAAATGATAAGTAGAGAGGGGAAGAGAGAGAAAGAGGCAGAAGGAAAGAATGAACACTGAAGAACTGCCAAGTAAACTAACTAAATTTTGAAGAAGAAAAAGGAAGAATTCCTAAAACTGAGATCATAGAATGGAAAATGTCTGTTTCATGGAGTCTTGAGCCTGAATATTGGCGGGGGGTGGGGGGTGGAGAAAGATTGAGGGGCGTGGGGGAGCCTGTTCTTTGCATCTGTGTGACTTTACTTATCCAGGAAGGGAAGGTTTGGAATGTGAAGATCCTTAAGCCCTGGGACTTGGTTTATTAATTGCAGGTTTTGCTTTTCCTGCAAGATGCTTTGCCGATTGGATAGGAAGGCAAGGTACTAACTTCAGCTCTAAGATGTCCTTGAAACTTCGTGGGTAACTTCTTGTTTGTCTTGAGCTAAAAGGCAGAAACCAATCTGACACTTGATACGGAGAGGAATCAGCCCCGTTTGAAAAAACACAGATTGACTGTGAAGCTAGAAGACGGATTTTTCTTTCTTTCGAGTTAAAAATATTAACTGACAGCTTGGGACTCCTTGCTTATCCTTTATAACCAGACAAATTGCTCTAGCCAAGAAACCTTTTGGCTGCATCCTGGCCACACCACAGACTTGACACTGTTCCTGGGAGATGGAGTTTTAACTGTGCATGGGGGAAAACGATGGTTGGAGTGTTTAGAACATTATTTAAATCACGTGTGCTAGGTTCTGACCTGCCGAGCCACAGCTGGATCAAGCCTTAAACAGGGTAAGAGTCATTTCATGTTACTGGTTTATCCTCAGTCTTGCAAGCACGGGCGTCTCTGGGCAAACCACGGCCTGCAGGTTTGTGCTGGCTGCTGCATGCTCATGTGAGGGGAAGGTTTCTGTCTGTGCCGGTGAACACATGGCAGCGTTAGGATTTCGCCTCAGCATTGGATCGCGTTTTTATTTAGTGTGAGAGACAAGAGTCTGCACTCTGGAGATGTTTTTCAAGGGCTGTGCTTGCAGTTCCCTAAAGCCAGGCAGCTGCACAGGAGCCTCCTGTTTCTAAGGCTTGGCTTCTTCATCTTTGCTGGAGAGGAATAAGCTGGTGATACTTGAGATGGACCAACTCCATTATAGACCTTCCAGATAAGATGCTTTCTAAAATAAAAACCATCATATTCCTTCTGCCTTTCCTCTCGGCCCACACCTTACAAGCTTTTTTAAAGTAATGGCGTGTTTGGTTCAGATAAAGAACCCGTGGCATTCTGAATGCATCCCACCGCCAAGACTTCAACAAGTTCCCAAAGCCAGTCTCTCTTCAGACAGCCAGAGATAAAGGGCAACCGCAGGGACAGAGAGCCACGTGACCAACCTGTGGCAGCTGGCTAAAATCATATACAGTTTTTACCAGAGAGATGACCAAAGAAAGTTGTCAGGCGAGCTAATGGCCAGGTTCAGCGGTACCTGGGCGTGCCCCAGCCAAAGAGGCTTTCCTCTGTCTTGGCTATGCATCATAAACAGGCTGTATCCCAGACCTCCGGTAACCTTTTAAAAATATTACAGCATAGAGAGATGGCTCGGTGGGTATGGTGGTTGCACGCAAGCTTGAGAGCCTGGTTCAAATTCTCAGCGCCCACATAAAACCCAGGTGTGGTAGCCTGTGTCTGTAAGCCTAGTGGTGAGACACACCTAGATGGGAAGATCTCTGGAGCTCACTGGTTCTCCGGGGTAACCAAAACAGTGAGCCCCAAGTTCAGTAAGAGTGATCCTGTCCCAAAAATAAGGCGGAGAGTGGAAGGTACCCACCTTCAGCCTCTGACTTCTGCTCTCTCTCACACATGGGTGCACGTAGCCATTCATGTACACCACACATGTGTACACCACACACACACACACACACACACACACACACACACACTCTGAATGGATGAATAGCTGAATAAATAAAATGAAATATTAATAAATCAGATCAGAATTAATCAAGATGGCAGTGGTAGCACATGCTTTTGGCCCTAACTACTCAGGAGGCTGAGGCAAGACGATTGCTTTGAGTCTAGGTGTTAAGACACCAGCCTAGGCATAGGAAGATCCCATCTCAAACAGTTATATCATTTCATGCTCCTCTAATTGTGATATGTATTTATGATAAAAAAAATCATGACTAAATCCAATCCTGTCATGCCAACTACTAAAGATACTAAGACAAGGGAATTGCATGTTCAAGGCCAGCCAGGGCTATATTGTGAGTTCAAGGCAACTTAGTGACATTCTATCTCAAAATAAAAAGAAGCAAAATGAGGAAAGAAAATCAGCTTAGCCACCATCAGATGATGAGTGGATAATTAAAGTATAGTGAATATATAATAAAATTATATATTATATTTCTTAAGCCATAAAGAAAAATGAAATTAGGAAATCTGCAGGAAAGTGAATGTGTGTGGGAAGTATTATATTGAGGCACCCCAGACCCAGAAAGACAATAACCCATGTTCCTCTATCATGTGCAGATCCTGTCTTCTAATTTGTGTCTCTATATGTGCATGTATGGGGGGTGTATATGTGTGTCTGTGTGTGTGCATGTATGTGTGTGTGGGGGGGTGTATCTGTGTGTCTGTGTGTGTATATATATATATATATGTGTGTGTGTGTGTGTGTATGTGTCTGTGTGCAAGTATGTGTGGGGGTGTGTATTATGTGTGTCTGTCCATGTATGTGTGTGTCTTTATCTGTGTACATATATGTATATGTGCATGCACATGTCTGTGTGTCTGTCTGTCCATGTATGTGTGTGTGGGTGTGTCTGTGTGTGTGCATGTATGTATGTGTATATGTGTGTGGGTGTGTGGATGTGTGTGTCTGTGTGTGCATGTATGTTTGTGCATGTATGTATACCTGTTTATGTGTGTCTATGTGTGTGTTTATCTCTGTGTGCATGTATGTGTTTATGTGTCTATGTACATGTATGTGTGTGCATGTATGTGTTTATCTCTATGTGCATGTGTGTATACATATATGTGTTGGCATGTATATATACCTGTTTGTGTGTGGATGTATGTGTGTAGGGGGTGTATGTGTGTGAGTATGAGTGTGGATGTGTGCATGTATGTGTGCATGCATGTATGTGTGTCTCTGTGTAGGGGTATATGTATGTATGTGTGTGTATCTCTGTGTGCATGTATGTGCTTGTATGTATGTATATGTGTGTCTGTGTCTATGTGTTGGAGTGAATACGGGTAGGGGCCAGGAAACTAGGAGGAGGAAAGAAGCTTTAAAGAAGACCTGGAGGGTGAGAGGGGATAAAACACAGGACGTAAAAATAAAAACGGAAAAGGCACTATCAGGACAGAATCAACAGAAGCAAGGTGTGCACGAAAATCCCACAGTGAAATCTGTTGACAGACAGACAGACACACAGACAGTGGACAAGGTAGCTGGGGGAGTATATGCAACTCAGGGGCAGAGAGCTTGCTGTAATCAGGTTTATTCTTTAGTTCTACCAAAACTAGAATAGGGAGAGGGGAAGAGGAACAGAACAGAATGTTCTAATTCAGGAGGTTCTCAGCCTGGCTTGATTACCTTAATCATGGAAGACACTTAAGTGCAAGGCTCTGGTCCTCCTCCACAAGAGACTCACTCATTCAGTGAGACTGAGCTTGGGCCAAGAAATCTGTGGCTTTTAACTGTCCCAGGTGATCGTGATACTTAGGTACATAAGGACTCCACCAGCGTCCTGACAGAATGGAATTCTCTTCAGCAGCAGATTGTTTTGCTTTCCATCCATACGGTGCACTTGGAGCCTCATTCTGAACTTCCATCCTTGTGAGCTTCAGCTAGCCTGACCCACACTGGCTTCCTTCTCATCTCAAAAGAAGGCGTGTCTGGTCCCCTCTGGCTCTCTTGACCTCATCCCTTTCCTCCCTCCCTCCCAGACCTCTGTCTTGTTTCTCTGGAGACTCTTCCATAGATTTAGATTTTTACCCAAACAGAATAAAAACAGTCATACTGATCAACCACTGTGTCATAGTCAACTTCTCGTTCCTACAAGACAGCTGCGGTAGGCTGACTTCGTAAGGGACAGGTGTGTTTAGCTGTAGCTTGAGGGACATGTTTCTAACAACTGTCCAGCTCTGGAGTAGGGGTGGTGCCTCAGGGCAAATCATTGTGGCAAGAGAACAGGACAGAGGAAGTGAGGCTGGAAACAGAGGGAGAGTCAAGGATACAGCTCAGACTTTCATTACTCCCAGGGATCAGCATTTTCTTCCAGAGGCAGCATCCCTACCCCCACCCCCAAATGCCACCCCTTCTACCTCAGTTCTTCCTCCTGGGGCTCACTTCTTAAACGGTCCACCATTTCTCAATAGTACCATTCTGAATGCCATCTACACTATAGAAGTCCTCCTTATCCTCAGGAATGTGTTCCAGGATTCTCGGCTGGTGCCTGAACTCACAGATGGAACCCATACACTGTGCGCACTATGTCTTTCCAGTACATACCTATCAATGGTAAAATTTACTTTGAAAAATTGGCACAGTAAAAGATTAGCAGCAATAGCTAATGATAAACTAAGAGCAATTCCAACAGCATGTCCTAATATAAGTCGTATGAATGTTGTCAGTCCCTTCTGCCACCAAATATGCCAATGAACTGTGTTTTGTACTTAACTGCATTGAGTCTGGTAACCAGGATAGCTATAAAAAGTCTTCAGACCAAGTATCGTGTGCAGCTTGGCTACCCAGAGCAAACAGATGGTTCCCATCCAAGTAAGGCAGAGCAGAGCACAGTTAAAAACTAGGAGTTGTAGCTAGAGTTTTCTGTCTCACAGTTCTAGACCATGAGCAGCTGCCACTGTGGGACAAAATACAATGGCAGACAGGACACTGTAGTGAGACCATGATCTTAGTCATACCTGTTCCGTTAACATTTGTTCAGACATAGTGTGCATCAGGTTGGGCATCTTCCTGAAGCTTTGTGGTGGTATGAATAAGGATGGTCCCCTTTCCATTGGCTGATATAAGTGAACACTTAAGTCACCAGGAAGTAGAACTTGATAGAAATACAGGGATTAGGAGGTGTGGCCATGTTGGAGGAAGGGTGTCAGTCACTATAGTTGAGCTTTGAGGTTTCAGAAGCCCATGGCAGAGTCAGTCAGTCTCTCTCTCTCTCTCTCTCTCTCTCTCTCTCTCTCTCTCTCTCTCTCTCTCTCTCTCTCTCTCTCTCTCAGGCTTTAGCTCTCAGCTACTTCTCCAGCACCACCCCTGCCTGTTGCCAGGCTCCCTCACACCGTGTTCCCCTTCCATAATGAGAATGGACTAAGCCTCTGACACGCAGCCCCCAGTTAATACTCTCTTTTATAAGTATGCATCAGTCATAGTGTCTCTTCACAGCAACAGAACAGCGGCTAGAACAGTACCCCAAACCAAACGGTAGATTCTGAAACTGGGCAGCTAGTTCCGGCTGTCCCTTCAGGTTCCGTTAGCCAGCTTCTCTCTCAGGGTTCTGTTCCTTTCGGTGTCCCAGGCTGCTGACTAGGAAGTCTTTTCTGTTTCACCCTTTACTGTCCATAGAAACTTTATCTCCCATTGGCAGCTTCTTGGTTCCTTGTCTGTATGATCCAGCCAAATCAACTTACATCAGATGAGCCTGGGTGCATGTGGCAGGGTAAGTTTATAGACCTGAATTAACTTACATAAAGGACAGTTGTGATTCTACTGTTTCTCTCCTCTGTGGTGGTCGATTACTGTACTCCTAAGATTTATGTTCAGATTTCTAGCCTGACCCTTAGGGTCTTTTGTACTCTTCCCTTGGTTATTTATTTTGTCATTTTGCTTTCCACAGAACTAGGAATTTTGAGACTTGGGGTTTGCTCAGCCACCACTAAGCTACACCCCTAGCTCCCTATTTATTTTTCCTGGCCTCATTTACCACTCCTGCCCTTACCCCTGACCCCACACATGACACACCAAAAAAATTAATAAGCTTGCTATTACTCTTTTTTTTAAAGATTTATTTATAAGTACACTGTAGCTGTCTTCAGACACACCAGGAGAGGGCGTCAGATCTCATTAGAATGGTTGTAAGCCACCATGTGGTTACTGGGATTTGAACTCAGGACCTTCGGAAGACCAGTCAGTGCTCTTAACCGCTGAGCCATCTCTCCAGCTATCTCTTTTAATGTGTACCCATGTAGACCTCCTCTGCTCTTGTAGGTGTGCCATTCCCTGTACCCAGAGTGGCTTCTCCTGATTCTCCCGCGACATTTTCTCTTCTTTCTCAGGAGAGAGTCTATGCCATTTCCCCGTGGCAAGGTTTGCTTGGGTTCTACTAACCAGCTCAGTCTCTCCCTCTCCCATCATATGATGAATTTACTCACAATAGAATGAAGTTCTAGTCATCCCTGGATGTCAGAGGGCTGGGTGGTTCCAGGCCCCATGGAGGATATCAGAATCCCTTAAAACTGCATAGTATATGTGTATAACCTTCTCTCATATACCTTAATCTATTTCTCAGTAAAGTTATGTGCACGTGGTGTACATAAAGAGCTCCCAAACACTTGAGCATTAAAGAAACAAACCTGCAAGTTACACAGATGACAGATACAGAAGCAGGAGAGAGACAACAAGCAGCCTTGAGCCTTGAATAAATGTAACTCAAAGCCTCAATAAGTTATCGTTACACCCATCACATTGGCCAAAATAAAGAATACACCAACTGCAAATGTTGGCAAGGATGACGAGGACCTGGATCACTAAGCACATCACTGCTGCAAATGTAAAACACTATAGCCACGCCAAAAAGAAAAAAGTTTGGCAATTCTTTTTACGGCTAAAAATGGACCAGAAGTCACACTCTTGGGCATGCATCCCAGAGAAATGAAATTTTATTTTCATGCAACTTGTACACGAAGATTCATAGCAGTTTTATTTGTAAAAGTCCCAAGCTGGAAACTAACTCCATGTTCACAGCATTATATATTAATCGGCAGTAAAAGTATAAACTGTTGAAACACACAATGAATTGGACATGTCTCAAGGAACTTGGGCCTAGTCGGAGTTAAGTACACTCTCCGAAGAGCTCCTCCATTCTCAATGGAGGTAGCATCTGAGCAATGAAGATTTAGACAGGATCACAGTCATCGTTGGTTAGGGTAGGGGTGGCTGCCGAATGTGGCTGAAAGGATGTTGTAGAGACAGTGAGGCCAGTGCCTTAGGGTAGTAGACTGTTGCACATCTCCACAAGTGCGATCAGCCACATGCATGCGCCTGCATAACCGCAGGGACCTGAATGCGCTCTCTACGAGATCCCAGTGGCCACTTCCTGGTTTCAGCACTGTGCTACAGTCATGACAGATACTGGAATTGCGTGTGTACGTGTGGTTCAGTGATGGAGTACATTCATGGCGTATCTGTAAGTCAGGTCCAACATTCGGTGTGGAAACAAAGACGTTCCTATTGGCAGAGTAGGGGTGGGGCTCAAGACATCCATCCCTGTGCATCTCATGGTCGCTTCACATGAATCTGCATCTGAAGCCACACCAGTGAGCCTAAAGAAGTAGCTATAGAGTTTCTGCATGTTTTCTTCTGTTCTCTGATAATGAGAATACCCAGGAAGAATGTAGACAGAGCCCTCGGGTCTCACTGGTATATCGGGCTTCACAGTGTTGTTGAGTTTTCAGGTGATCCTCTTTGTTCTCTGGGCATATCCTTGGCTCAGCGTCCACACAGCCATGCCTCCTTTGTGTGCTGTTTGTCCCTGTGGCCTCAGCTGAAGTGCACCTGAGTGCTAGTGAAGCAACTTTCTCTTACTGAAATGAAGGCTAGTCCCAGCTCAGCAGACAGACTGCAGGTCTTTTCCTCCACCCTTATCCCCCACCAGCAGGCAGCACGTTGACTTTCGTCAGCACAGCTCTGAGCGTCCATTAGACACCACCTTAGGTCCTTGGATTTCCCAGACCCTGGCCCTTTGTTTTCTTCTCCTGTGTTCTGTTCAATCAGTGTAAGTTCTCTTAAACCAAGCTGACAGTGGACTCAAAATGAGAATTTAATAGCTAATAAAAACCAGAGTGTGAATATGTTTTAAGGCTATAGTCTCTGGAGGCTGGAGAGACGGCTTAGTTTAGAATACTTGCTGAGGTCTTCCAGGGGACCCAAGCCTGGTTCCTCAGCGTCTGTGTCCGATATCTGACAACCGTCTATGATTCCAGCTCCAAGAGATCTGGTGCCTTCTTCTGATAATAGCTGCATGTACACATGTGCTCCTCACGCGTGGATAAACACATAGACGCATAATTTAAAATTAAATTATATATGTGTATGTATAATTTATTTACATACCTATATACATAATACATATATGTATATATATACATACTTCATGAGTTTCATTTCTCTCCATACCTTCTTGCAACATTTGCTGAGGTTTTGAATGAGCATCTAGCCTAGAATGCACCCAGGATAAGGCAAGAAGGGAGAGATCCTGAAGCAAATCCTGCTTGGAGGTTGCCATGGACACGTTCCCAATGTCTGGGTAGTCAAGGCAGGAGCTCGTTCAGAAGCCCTGAGGTTATTTGCAGACGTCAGCTGCTTTCCTAACAAACTCACGATGGTGCTCCATGCAGGAAGGTTGAACTGTGTCTTAGGAGTCCCGTGAGGAGCAAAGTAGAGCTGAGCAGAATTCCGTACTTGCTGCTGCCTGCTTCTCATCTGCTGCCTGGGAACAGCTCTGAACAGAGAGAGCAGGCACTGTGGTGACTCTAAAGAGTGGCCCCATAGAGGTCAGCACTGTTGTAGGTGACAGCCCCACTGCCTGTGGCTATGGCCCTGCCTATCACCCATGCTTATGGTGTGAGGAACAGAGAGCAGAGTCCCACTAACACAGACCTCAGGCTAGTGGAAGACCTCTGTAGGTCTTGTGACTCAGACACAAGCTTAATCTCAGTTTAAAATCCCTCAGAGATCTTTTTCTGTAAAACCAGGCTCTATAATTAATGCAGATCTAGGGAAAAGATTAACATTTATCAGAAGATGACAGGTTTTTTTCCTCTCACTTTTAATAACACAGGAAATAGGACATATCTTTGATGCTGTTACTAAATGGGTCTTGTTTAAGTAAGCACATGGCCCCTTCATTATGTGTCCATATTTTGTGTATGACTTGGTAGCCTGACACAGAAGCATTTATAGTTTATAGTCCAAATTCAGATGTTATATTTCAGTTCTTTCAATTAACTAATACAGTTATCACCTAGTTGAAAACATATTACCAGGTTTCTCCAAGCTCAGAGTCAAAATTAAGTTATGCCTGCTTAAAGACTGCTAATGTGAATCTGTCAGCACTATGGAACAATCTCTCCTTAGAAATAATGTAGGTGAGCTATGGGAACTTTATAAATTGATGGGTATGTAAACAACCAGGTGCTTAAACTGATAAAAAACAATTGCTGGCAGTTTCTATATGGACACCAAAGTTTTCCACTGTTTCATTACCAAACACCCAAGCAGGTCATATCTCCCAAATGAGCTAAAGGCCTTGGCTCATATTTTTTTTTTTTGCTAGAGCACTTAGCCAGAATCAACACACTTGGAATCAAACTTGAGGAAGAATTTCCAACTCCTGCCAGTGTTATGGCAACAACGCTTCAGCACCCTGATATCTGGTTTTCCAAAGCATGAGTCAGGCAGACTGTCAGTCCCAGTCCGTGTTCTGAAGACACCCTCCTTAGTCACAAGACTCCCTTAGAGAGACGGGTGGGGAGATGGGTAGCAATCCTGCAGGCTGAAGAATGAACATCAAAAACCACAAATCAGCCACTGGGGGGGGGGGCGGAAACAGTGGGGAGGAATGATGTAAGATGTTTGCCTAGATACTACTGCTACACAGATGAGGTTGGAATTTCATGCTGAGAAGAAGGGTAGTTGTGGTCCAGTTCTTGGAACCTCTAGTCAAAGTCAGGAGAGGCATACCTCTCTGTGTCCATGTCCCCAGAAGACATGCCCACTTGAAACTGGGTTGGAGTGAGACTTTATGATTCAGACAACCCTTTTATGATTAGACAGTACGTAAATCCGCTGAGTGACATTTCTTTTGAAAACTTCCTCATATGCATACAACAGTGCTCTTAATAACTCCTCCACCTTTATCATGTTGTCTCTAATGATACTCTGGGAGGTGGGGCTGGCTTTATTGTTCACATTGTGAAGAAACCTCAGGGAAGTGTGTGGTTCTCTGGTTAACAGAATTCAGAGAACACAGACCCCCTAATTCATAACACTTGTTGGGGCTAAGAGACCCTAAAAGATGTCCCTGGGGCCTGAGTCTTCAGCAGTACCCATTCCCCTCTTGTTCTGATCCCCAGAGCCTTTCTAAACATGCAGTGTGTTGTCTGTTTGGAATAAATGGTTAGGGGTGGAGAGAGGGCTCTGTCAGCAAAGTGCTTGCCTTACAGACATGAGCTCCGGAGTTAGACCCTTGTGTAAAAAGCCAGATGTGATGGCTTGTGCTTCTAATCCCAGTGCTGGGGAGGTGGAGACAGGGGGATCCGTAGGCCAATGAGAGACCCTGTCTCAAAGGAAGGAAGGAAGGAAGGACAGACAGACAGACTAAAAGTGGACAGAGTCTAAGGAACAACACTAGAGGTTGTCCTTACACACGTGTACAAACATACACCAAAAAAAATGGTGGGGTAGGGATAGAGAAAAAGAACGTGAGCATCAGTTAGCATTGACCTCAGAGGTATGTACAGGAGCCCAAGTAGGTATTTTTTTTCCTAGCTCTGAAACTTGCATTAATTTTTTTCTCTGTAAAAACCTCTGGGCATTTGACAGTGAAGACTTTGGGTTAGAAAGCCTTGTTTATACCTGTAGTCTCAGCCATATACATGTACCCTCACTCCCAACAGTCAAGGCAGAAGGTGACAGGAGGCAGTCCCATCTGCCTGCTGTGTAGGTTGTAGGGCTCCATGGAGCTGGAGAGATGGTTCAGCAATTAAAAGCAAACGCTGCTATTGCAAAGACAGGAGTTCAGTTCCCGGTACCTATATCAGGCAGTTCACAACCATGTGTGGAGCCAGCTCCAAGGGATCCAGTGCATTCTCCTGACATATACATGCTTATATCCACACACCAACACACACACATACACGTAATTAAAGATTAAATGAGTTTAAAATTCTCAGTGTGTCTCCTCCAGCTTTCCTAAGTCCTTCCTCCTTGCAAAGGCCATGTGTCTAGTAAAGGAAGAAGCAGGGTGGGCAGTTATGATAAGAAATATCAATGTCATCTTCTTTTTATAAGAATCATAACTGATTAAGTGGCTGAGACATACCCTGGGTTAGACTTTTTTTATGTATTAAACGGGACTGAGGAACTGATTCAGTTATTCAAGTGCCTTGTGTGTAAGCGTGAGGACCTGAGTTCAGATCCCGTGTCCACATAAAAGTTAGGGACAGCAGCCGTGTCTGTAAGCCCAGTGCTAGGGGTTAGGAGCAGAGACAGGCAGATCCCTGCAGCTCTTTGGCCAGCCATCCTAGTTGAATCTAAGCTCCTAGCTCAGTGACAGACCCTGTCTTAAAAACATAAATTGAGAGAGATCAAGGAAAGATGTGTCATGTGGACCCATGTCCTCCATGCATGTATATACTCAGGCACACAGATCTGTACACGTGAAGACACATGCGATGTAAAGATGCAAACAGACACGAAGGGTAGATATCCCGCCCTCTGCCCCCAATTGCATCCTGTCCATCTGAGGTGCAGTGATTGCATCTTTCTGCTTACAGGTGTTGCAACAGTCACACGGTGTGTTTGAGGAGCTAGATGTGAACAAAGCATCATGATCATGAAGCCTTCTGCAGTGCTTCCAAGCAGCAAAGGCTGTATGAGCTCTTCTGTCAGGCTAACCTTATAGTCAGTTTATTAGCCCTTATCCATACCTTTCACCTGACAGCTGACCATGGTCTGAGGCTGTCAGGCTAAGGGGTGCTGCTGTCCCTCTCAAAGGAACGACTAGCACTTACTGCATGGCTCGGGGTGCTCTTCCAAGTCATTTACCCCCAGATTCTGAGAGTTCTCTGGGCTACAAAATACAACACGGTAGCTGATCGCCTATAGTCGTACAAATAATATATTCCAATGTCTTTGTTTCTTCCCTCCTGGCATGACAGTAAAATGTGTAAGGGGCTGCAAACCCACACATGTACATATTACAAATGAAGAAAAAGGAGGTATAAACGTAGTACTGAGCTGCTGGGCTCTGAGTTTAATAAATCTGTTTGTTAACACAGTTGGAACTAGCTATGTTAACTTACAATGAAGAAAAGGGGGTTCAGAGACATCCCTGCCTCCTCCATCCTGTGTGGAGCCTCACAGGATGGCTGGCAGCTACAAGCACACACACAAAATCAGAAAGACATTCCCCGGGTTATCTTCCCTTCCAGCTTAAGAGCGCACATCCAGACTCTCTCAGGAGACGTGATTAAGAAGAATATGTTCCTGCACAAGGTGGAGGTCCCTGGCAGGACACGCCTGGTCATAGGAAAGCTAACAAAGGAAATCAATCAAGCTGTCAGCAACTGGAAACATTAGTGTGAAACTCGCCTAGTGAGAAGGAGAACGTGGAACCTGGGTCCCCAAGAGAGGAAGGCCTGGTCTTTACTGGAACATGTGGTCTTTACTTGGCACATGTGCTGTCCAACAGAGAGCCACCAACTACAGGTGGCTGTTAAGCACCTATAATGCACAGCCTATAGACAAAGCTCAGTTGGTAGAAAGCCAGCCCGGTGCATAGTAAGCCCTGGGTTCTGTCTCCAGCACTTCATCACCTAGGACATTGGCACAGGCCTGGAATCCCAGACATCCAGAGGGAACAGAAGTCCAATGTCACCCCAAGAGACATCCAGTTCCCCGCCAACCTGGGCTACCTAAGATCCTCCTTTAAAACAGGCAGTCTGAGCTGAGATCAGCTGTGAGATGTAAAACATGTCATATGAAGAAAATATAATCATAACACTATTTTTATTACATGCTAAAATGGTAATATATTCTCTGTGAGGTTAAATAAAATATATATGTAAATATATACACATCCTTATTATCAATGGTGATATCCAGGGTACCAAAACCTACATATGCTCAAATCTTTTTTTTTTTTTTACACTTATGGAGATCAGTTTACTACTTCCATACATGGGATACAGGGATTGAACTCAGGTCTCAGGCTTGCCAGCAAGCACCTTTACCAGATGAACCATCTTGCTGGCCCCTTATCATGTTTTTTTTTGTTTGTTTGTTTGTTTTGTTTTTTGTTTTTTGTTTTTGTTTTGTTTTTCTAAGTTTTTTTTATTTACATTCAAAATCATTTCCCCTTTCCCGTTTCCTCCCTCCCCGAAAGTCCCATAAGCCCCCTTCCCTCCCTCTTTTCCCCATTCAACCCCCTCTCGTTACTCTGTCCTGGCATTCCCCTACATCCACTCTTTCCAGGACCAGGGGTCTCTCCTTCCCTCTTCTGGGAAATCTATTGATATGTGAATTGTGTCTTGGATATTCCAAGTTTCTGGGTTAATATCCCCAATCACAAAAGAACACACATGGTATGCAGTATCAGTGACTGCATACCATGTGTGTTCTTTTGTGATTGGGCTACCTCACTAACGATGATATTTTCCAGTTCTGACCATTTGCCTAGGAATTTCGTGAATTCATTGTTTTTAATTGCAGAGTAGTATTCCATTGTGTAAATATACCACATCTTCTGAATCCATTCCTCCGTTGAGGGACATCTGGGTTCTTTCCAGCTTCTGGCTATTATAAATAAGGCTGCTATGAACATAGTGGAGCATGTGTCCTTATTGAATGCAGGGGAAGCCTCTGGGTATATGCCCAGGAGTGGTATAGCTGGATCCTCTGGGAGTGTCATGCCCAGTTTTCTGAGGAACCGCCAGACTGCTTTCCAGAGTGGTTGTACCAGCTTGCAATCCCACCAGCAGTGGAGAAGTGTTCCTCTTTCTCCACATCCTCGCCAACAACTGCTGTCTCCTGTGGTTTTGATCTTAGCCATTCTGACTGGTGTGAGATGGAATCTCAGGGTTGTTTTGATTTGCATTTCCCTAATGACTAAGGATGATGAACATCTCTTTAGGTGCTTCTCAGCCATTAGATATTCTTCAGGTGAGAACTCTCTGTTTAGCTCTGTATCCCATTTTTTAATAGGGTTACTTGCCTCTCTGGAGTTTAACTCCTTGAGTTCTTTGTATATATTGGATATTAGCCCTCTGTCGGACGTAGGGTTGGTAAAGATCATTTCCCAGTTAGTTGGTTGCCGCTTTGTCTTTTTGACAGTGTCTTTTGCCTTGCAAAAACTTTGTAATTTAATGAGGTCCCATTTGTCAATTCTTGATCTTAGAGCATAAGCTATTGGAGTTCTATTCAGGAAATTCTCCCCTGTGCCCATATGTTCAAGGTTCTTCCCTAGTTTCCTTTCTATTAGTTTCAGTGTGTCTGGTTTTATGTGGAGGTCCTTGATCCACTTGGAATTGCATATGCTCAAATCTTCTATAGAAAATGGTATTTGTGTTCACATAGATCCTCGTGTAAGCATCAAATAAGGTGCGTATGACACCTCATGCAACGTAAATACTGCATAGTTTATAATGATGTGTAGAGAATAGGGACATAGGAAAATACCCATCCATTTTCAGTGACCCTCAGGTCTGGAACCCATAGACTCAACTGACTATCTTCAAATTAATATCAAGTCTTTTTTTTTTCTTTTAACATGTCTGCTAGAAATTTAAAACTGTATAGGAAGCTCACATTATATTTCTGCCAGATAGCATTGCTCCCAAAAATTGGTCGGCATTTGAATGGACAGAGAAGAGACTATGGAAACCAACCTATCTTACGTCCAAGTGATTGCCAGACATCCCTGGAGATGCTTGTTTGCTCGTTTGTTTCGTCTCAAACCAGTAGCTCATCTATCCCAAGCTGATCCTAGAACTCCAGGTGTAGCCAAGGGTGATCTTAATTATCCTACCTCCACCTCCCAAGTGCTGGCACCACAAGTGTGCACTGCCTTGTCTACTTTGTGTGGCACTACGGATAAGAGCCAAGGGCTTCGTGCACACTCGGCAAGCACTGTATCAACTGAATTACATCACAGCTCACTCTCTGCTCTTAAGAACCTCACCGCCTCCCCACCAAGGGACTTCTCTCGGCTTCCTTTGACAATTTCCAGGCACATCATACACTCAGCGCACACCCACCTCCCCTCCGTAGGCCCAGTGAGCTAAATTCCTCTGGCTACCGCTATGGCCGACCAGCGCGTCCCCTGCTTTGCATCTGCTGTCCAATTACTGGAGTAAGCGTGTCTTTTAGTCAGAATTTTATTTTAAGTCCCTAAAATCCTTTGAAAATCCAAAATATCCCTCTCTAATTTCCTGGCTAGAATGTTACAGCAGACTGTTTAGGAGTGAAAATGTAAATTTAATGCTGAAAAAGACTGGGTTTTATGTAGGGTGATTTAGTCAAAGCTGTAATGTGTATGAAATAAAAGGACTGTCTAGGTACTTTTCTTCTTTGCCAGCCTTTGAACGCAAAGAAGGAATACAAAATAATTGTCCTAGCCTTTGTATTACCTAAAATGTTTTTAATGATGTTTGTTTGGGGGTTTGGGGGTTTTATTTTGTTGTTGTGTTTGTTGTTTGTTTTTTTTGTTTATTGTTTAGGTTTTTTGTTTTGTTGTATTTTAGTGTTTTGGGGTGTTTATTTTTGTTTGTGTTGCTGTTTTTGTTTTGTTTTATTATGAAGAAAGATCTTAGATCTTGGAGTCACTACTGGGAACGTAAGTTAACCATTTGCCTGGACTTCACAATTCTTGGTGGGATGTTGGTGGTTAGAGCCAAGCTTAGCAGGTGGAGCTGGGCCCTGGGCACAGGTCCCTCTATAGTTAAGTCCTCTTCAGATATGAACAGAAGCCTCGCTCTAAAAACAGGAGGATGCACAGCAGGGCAGCCAAGGTTGCCACACCTAGCTGTGCTAGAGCCAAACTTTTCTGACCTCACCACACCTATGGGCGCCACTGCTAGTTCTTAAGGCTAATTACCAGCCCCTGCTTCCAGGGCCCCCTTGGTAGGAGCCCTGAGGAAGTACTTCAGCTTTCCATGTTGTAGATCCTGTTAGACACTGTCAGGTGCAGAGTCCTTCCCTGAACACTAGACATGAATTAAATATCTCGTGACTCAGTCACACCCCAGCAGTTAACCTCCTCTCTCCCAACATTCCTGAGAAGGTAGAAAGAAGGAAACTCCACCATATATAAAGGCTTCAAAAAATAAACTTCTTCCTATAAAATCTTACATTGTACTAGGAGAGTTTTAATCAAAATATATCTATTAAGGTCAAATTTCTTTTCCTTTTTTGGGGTTTTGGGGGTTTTGTTTTTGTTTTTGTTTTTTTAATTTTTTTTTCCAAGACAGGGTTTCTCTGTGTAGCCCTGGCTGTCCTGGAACTCACTCTGTAGTCCAGGCTGGCCTCGAACTTAGAAATCTGCCTGCCTCTGCCTGCCAAGTTCTGGGATTAATAGCATGTGCCACCACTGCTCAGCTAAAGTCAAATTTCTTTACGTGCCCAGTTGTTTCTGTGATGCATTCAACAGTAGTGTGTAACCATTCTGCCTTGGGGGAGCTACTTTATAAGTGTTGCATAGCCCACAGAGCCCTAGAGTTCTTGGCAGCTTCTGGAAAAATCCTTGGCGTGGACCACTTAGACAGATCTGCCCAAGCATGGATTGTTTTTAAAGATGATACAGTTGATAAGTTTCTACGTAGTAACCATCAGAAAGAGTGCCTCAGTCTTTTAGATGGACTTGTGTAATTGACTGCCATTGTTTCTAGCTTGGTAAGAAACAATGTTCCATTCCATTTGGAATCCTGGGTCAAGACCTGTTCGATGCCTTGTCTGATATTCTTAGGTACATGAGGTGGTGGGGAGGGATACAAAAAATACATAATATGTATGTGGGAAGTTAAAAGAACACATACATTGTTTTAAACATGCTAGTGCCCTGTGGAAATCAAATCCCCAAAAGAGTGGAATTTATGATGAAAGTATTTGTGTTCAGGAATAAAGACTAGGAGCACAACCTGGGATTATATAGGCAAAGGCCAAGATATGTCTAGGGAATTTTATTAGGACATAGAAATCCACACAAAATTACCTTGAAATATCACTGGCCCTTTGGGTGCTTCGGGGAGCTGGCTCTCTCTGATTGGTGCATGGTAGCAGTTACTGCATAAATCTAATGGTAAGGTCATATTTGGCAATTTTATTGATAGTTACGCTATAGAAATGGCCTCAGAGTAGAGCAGGCTTTTACATAGGCTTAGTTCTGGGAGTTGGCTCCTAAAGTAGATGTCTGCAATCTGAAGCCTTCCTTCCTTTCTTGTGACTCCCCAGCTCCCTTTTATCCCAGTGACAGAGAAAACTCCAAAGCTCCCAAGCACCAGAGACACAGAAAGGAGGGGGAGATGCAGGCAGTTACAGCTCAGCGGACTGGAAGACAAATAATTACAATATAGGGTGCCAGGTGCACTAAGAGACATGTGTACAACAGAGGGAGATTAATTCAGGTCGCTGAGCAGGGAGATGTGCCCTTTGGGCATCCTCTAAATAACAGATTAAGGAGAAGGAGAAGGCAGACCTCAGACAGGAGGAGCACCTGATCAGATCCTGAGGAGTTGAGCCATGAAAACCTTGCACCAGTTCCGGTGTGGGCCAAGGGTGGGCACCGGCTGCAGCCACCATGAGCTGAGGCCAGAAGCCGAGTGGGCGTGCAGTTAAATTTCACTCGGACTGTAGGAAGGTGAGAACTAGGCCCCAGAGGAAGGACTAGAAGCAAGGAGAAAGGAGAGGAAGCTGTCACAATGAGAGGTGATGTGAGATCTGGGGAAATAGGACAGGTACTTCTAGGGGTTTGTGTTGTCTGCAGGGAGGAGAGAGGGCTGTGCTGTCAAGCACCGCACTCGGAAGTGATGGTTGATTTTAAGTAAGCAGGTAAGGGGTTCCAATTTCAGGAGAATCGAGGCAAAGACACATCGAAGTATAGGTTAATTGCACAGTCAAGAAATGTTGATTGTGTGGTTATTCTGTGCCACGCACTTCTCAGGGGACTCCTCCTAACATAAAATAGCGGCCGTAGCCTCCTGAAACCAAAGCCAAGAGTCAGAGTCAGCACTTGGTGGAAGTAGTCCTGCATGTCATACCTGGGAATAGACACGGAGGCATAAAGGGACAGAAGAGGTGAAATTTGATGGAAAGTTGATGGAAGCTTCTGGGATGTGGCCCAAAGGAGTAGATGCACTGAGAGAGATGGGAAGTCTCGGATAAGGAGAGGAGACGACCAGGGGAGCCACAGAAACTGCAAAGCTCACGACATGTAAAGAATGGCTAAGTGACCAAGCAGGGCAAGCAAATGTGTCCATTTGATGTGACAGCCAAGGTCTTCGACAGCCTAAGTGTGTATGCACAGACATGTGGATAACTGTAATTTGAAAAGAAATCTGCTCCTCTGGTCTGAAATCTGAAGGCTTTGGCCATAATTTGCAGAACTTCTGTACGGATAATGACAGCTCTTTTGTTTGTATCTGTAGCCAATAATTGCAACACACACAGCAGCTCAGTTCCTCCATGCTCCCCTTTCTGCATCTTCTAGAGGCATTATTAAAATTGTATTTTTTATCAATTCTTTGGAGGCATCACACAGGGAATCTGTCATGGGCACCATTCTCAATCCCTCTGATATCCACTCTCACCTCCATACCTACCCAATGCTGAATTTTCTTTTTTCCTATGAGTTGTCTGTATTGCCCACCTAATCTCATGAGTGAGGTCTGCCCTGGAGTGTCATCAGCCTGTGACAGGTCAGTCACATTAAATAAAACTGACTTGCCCTCTCCCAACATCTATAAAATACTCTTCAGTTGACAGTGGGATTTTATGCCACTTTCCCACCTCCCACTACTGGAATTTTGTCTGACCTGAACTTACATAGGACTTGTCCATGCTACCACAATCTCTGCAGACCCAAATGCTGCTCCATTGTGTCTGGGAAACATTGTTCCCTTGAAACTATCTACCATCTCTGGCTTTTATGATCTTTCCACTCCCTGTTCTGGGAAAAACCCTGAACCTTAGTCCTCTCCACCCCCAGAGTGGTATGATGTGTACCATTTATGACTGAGTACTCCCTGGTCTCTTATTCTCTGCCCATTGACTGATTCAGGGATCTGAAACTTCTTAATGAGATTTTTGGAAACAATTGACTAGCGTTGGTTTAAAAGCTATTATAGAAATTAAATATGGAAGAGGCTGGGGAATGGGCCGGTGGTAGAGCCCTTGCCGAGTGTACATGATGCTCTGGAGTCTTTCTTTACCACTAGAAAAACAAGCAGAAAGCACACATACACACACACACACACACTCACTCACACACACTCTCTCTCTCACACTCTCACACACACACTTGCACACTCACACATATACTCACACTCACACTTATACACACTCATACTCACACACATTCACAAACACACTCACACATACTCACTTATTCACACTCACACTCACACTTATACATACTCACAAACACACTTACACTCTCACACATACTCACACACTCACACTTATACACACTCACACTCACAGACACACATACTCACACTTAAATAATTTATGTAGGAACTGCCCCTCAAAGAGGTAACGCTTCTCTGACTCCTTCGGTAGGAATCCTGCTCAGGGTCTTCTGTGTGTGGACCGAGGAGGAGTAAGAGCTTACATTTAAGGAGGTGAAAAACCCCGGTAGACACCAACTCTGCTGTGTGGTGAAGCTTAGCATCAAGTGCTAAGTCACACTGACGAGATGACAACATTCTGCCCTCGATAGAGTGTGGGAAGAATGGCAGTTTACCTCTGAGGTCCTGCTCTGTACCTGTCAACTAAGTGTAAACAGGAGAAAACCAGCACATAAGCCAGATGTGGGGCACTGTGCAAAATATATAGCCCTCTCTCCTCACAGCAGTTAAAAACCCAAATCTAAGAAGCCATCACAATTAAGAGGATCCTACCAAGGCGTGATGACTGAATAGAACATTCTGAGCTATGGCTTCCATGTGTGTGAGCTCAGCACTTAGGAGGTTGAGGCAGGATGAGTTTGAGGACAGCTCAGTTAGAGTGGAACATACTACCCCCATCCCAAAATGGGGGACCATCCCAAAGCGGGGGACCATTAGGCTACAAGTAAATACTTTGGAAATAGGTATGGGCTTAGGTTGGCATGTCAGTACTGGCTCATTTGCAGCAAACATACCATCAACGTTAGATCTTGGCAGGAATGGAAATCGGTACTGAGTGTGAACAGTCCTGTCAGAGATGTAAATAATGCACCTGTGTCAACAGCCATCATGGTGTATCTCTATCGATGTTAACCACGCTCAGAGCACATGAGCCTGAAGGGCAAAACACATTGCTTATTAGTAATGCGTTGATTAGCATATCATCCCTTTGAATGCTGACTGAAAACAGTGGCTGCTTCTGTGAATGCTCATACTGAAGACAAAACAGCCTAACACACATCACTGTGGCTGTAGGACTCTATGTTTAAAAGATCTGTACCGTCTTCAAAACTCCCCTAGAAATCCAAAACTTGCAAACATTTGTTTTAACATAACAACAGGTTACCTGCTAGTTTCCAACATGAGTTTTCTTTTTTTTTATACTAGTCTTTTTTTTCTTTTAAAGATTTATTTATTGTTATATCTAAGTACACCGTAGCTGTCTTCAGACACCCCAGAAAAGGGCATCAGATCTCTTTATGGATGGTTGTGAGCCACCTTGTGGTTGCTGGGATCTGAACTCAGGGCCTTCCAGAAGAGCAGTCAGTGTTCTTAACCTCTGAGCCATCTCTCCAGCACGTGAGTTTTCTCCTTAAGCCCCCATGTGTCCATGCTGGTTGCTGGACCCTCACTCTAGAAGGTCCTGCCATCCCTCCATCTTGCAGGCAAACGCCCACAGCCTCTGTCATGGGACACGGTTCTGAAAGCAGAATCAGGGAGGATGGACGGTGAGCAAGCAGTCCCTCTGGGCTGACTTGAAGTGCCACACCACTCCTCCTGCTCCAGATCATCACACAAACCTGCTCCTCCTGCTGTCCTAGAGTGTGGTTCTGTTTAGGGAGCACTTCTGCAGCCTATCCCTGAACAAACGGAACCAAGGAATATAAGAATGGAGGTGTGTGTAGTTCGGGGGAGGGCTTGCCTAGCATGGGCAGGCCCTGGATTCAGTTTGCAGTACCCCAAAATAAAAAAATAAAATAAAATAAAAACATACTTACAAAATGCTCATTCATATACATTTAAGTATTTGTTTTAGTAAACATAGGTGACCACAGTGAGATCACAATAGGAAGTAAATGTATGTTAAGAATACTTGTCTTTGCCGTACAGCTATTGTACGTCAGGATCTTCTAGAGCTTTCAATGCATTCTGAGTCTAGGACTCCACACTTAGAACACTCAAGGAGCTCTTTCAAGGTCTTTGTTGAAGCCAGAGCATGTAAAGTGGTTGTTGCAGAAGCACAGGGACACGTTTTCAGATGTCTGGCATCTGAGTGGCAGCTTTCTCTGCCAATCCCAGAGCTCAGGAGGCGGGGACAAGGAATCCCTAGAACAAGGTGGACAGCTAGGCTAGCTGAATCTGTGAGCTGAGCTTGAGAGACCCTGCCTCAGTAGATGGGTGGAGAAAAATCAAGGATGGTACCAATGTCAGGCAAAAGCCAGTGATGCTATGCTCTCAGCAGGCCAAGCTTCTGTGCTGAGGACCCACAGGAGGTGATGCTGTGGGCCATCCATCAGACATGCCCATGTCTGTGTCCCCATCAGGCCCTCAGGGTCATGGCTAAGAGCTCTGTCGCAGTGAGATGACGAAGATTCACTCGTCCACTCGAGGAGTTCACACTGCAGCTGAAAAGCCCCAGTGACATCATTCCTTCAGGATCACTGTGGCTAGGGCTTTATTTATTTGTATTTTGCACAACTACAGGTTGTAAATACTTACAGACCTGTTAGAGTGTGGCAGAATGTGAGTAGCCCCTCAAGATGCCATATGATTTCTCACAACCAGTGCCAATGGTGAAGGGATTAGAGAAACGTGTTACCGTGGGCAGGAAGGAGACCCATGCCAGGCCACAGGGTCCACGATCAGAAAGAAATGAGCTAGCCCAAGCCCTAAGTCCTAGAGCACGAAAAAATGTGCCCAAAATGAAAAGTATTTTCAAAGATAAGCTTTACTCATAGATATTACTTAACATTGGCCTGAAAGCAATTGATTTTCTGCCATTTTAATCAAAATGTATTCCTTAAGATTCTTTAACTCATCAAAACCAGGAAAAGATGAGTGTTTTTGAACTGTGATCCTCTCTGTTTTCACTCCCTGTTCCCTGTCCTCCATCACTGAACAGACCCACATAGACAGGATTCATGCCACACCTTCCAGGATAATGGCTGTGTTCATCAGAACTGCCTGATGCTTTTCCTAAGCAGCAGCAGCCGCAGCCGCCGCAGCAGGGCAGCGGGGCTATCCCAGAATCTGTCCCAGAGACCCAAATGCCCACTGAAAATCTTCTGCCTGATTTATTCTCCTACCATTTAAGATTCTTTTCCGCACTCTGGAAGTCCAACAGATGGATATAAAAAATGTGGGATAGGTGACAAATGACTCCTGCTGTAGCTGTGTTCTGCTTAAACCCAACATAGCTGGCGCAAAACATTGAGGTGCGAATTAAGGAGGCTTCAACTGGTCAGGGAAGCCCGGCTTCCAACCCTGTAGTAAGAACCTTGTCTGTAATAGATGGAGCAGGGTTTCCGTATTTACACAGATTGTTTGATGTGTTCTCTTTTCCCATAAGCTAACACCCCACCCCCAAAAGATGATGGAGAGTTATTCCTGTTGACTGAGCTATCATGCTTCCATTGGCAAGAGCCGGCTGTACATATCTGATACTGGGCTTAGGATATTTAATATATCTGACCTCATTTTCGAGCCTATTCCCTATTTTTTTTAAAGTGCTGAATTAGTCCTTCCGTAGATGAGTTTTTTTTTTTCTTCTTCTTCTTCAAATTGCAGTTTTATATATTCAGGCCACCTGGATTACTTTCATAATGAAAAAGTCTGGAAGTATCAGGCATAATATGCAACATATTACAAAAGTGTTAACATTAAAGCTGGATTCATGCAGATGCCTTAGTTAGAGGATCGTATACCAATCTCCAAGTCCAATGAATGGCTAATAGGATACATTTCCTTTAATATGGAGCATGAAAGTCTCTTTCTCCTCTTTACATTTAAATGACAAGCTCATTACATTTGCAGCAAAGAGGATTAGTGGATCATGTAAAAGCTTCCAAGTCGCAAGAAGCAAAAAGTACTGAGGGTCTGTAGTCTAGGACCTAGACCCCTTGCTGGCTGGGTCTCAGCAAAATCTAGTTTCAGACCCATTCCCAGCACAGGCTCCCCACAGTATAGGACAAAGTTATTGGACTGCTTTGATGGCTCTTTGGTTGGTTGGTTGGTTGGTTGGTTAGCTGGTATTTTGAGACAATATCTCTTGTAGCTGGCCTCAAAAGTTCTAGATAGCAAAGGATTTCCTTAAACTCCTGATCCTCCTGTCTGCCTCTGCCCGCTGCCCCTGCTCCTGCCCCTGCCCCTGCCCCTGCCCCACCCTGTCACCTGCCTTATGCTCCTAGCTTCCTGTCCTTTACCCCTGTCCTTGCCTCCACCAAGTGCTAGGATTACAGGTCTGTGTCACCACAGTGAGCATTTTGATGAAATTTAAATGACCTCATGAATATTCTCAAGATATAGTTGGGGAACATACAAATTAAGTGGGTTCAGGGATTGAAAAGCCTTAATCTTAATCTCATTAGGCCTTAGCTATCAGAACTTTGCTCACAACTTAGGTGTATTAGCTAATTTCTTGTTGTTATGCCCAAAATCCTGACAGACAACTTAAGGGATAAAGGATGTATCTTTACTCATGGTTCCAAAGAATACAGTGTATCCTAGTAGGGACCGGCTCCTTCTCATCTTGAATATCAAGAAACAGGGGGAACCAGAAGCAGGGTAATGTTAACAATCTGTAAGGTCTGCTCTAAAGGCCTTCTGCTAGCCTTGTCTCAGGAGTTCCACAGCCTCCCATAGCATCACCAGCCAAGGACCAAGTATTTCCATATGCCACACATAGGGAACATTTCTTACCCAAACCATTATAGCTGGTAACTCTCCCACCAGAGCTAACATCAATATAGCCTGTATGGTGAGGGCTGTGTGCCTGCCGTGACCCTACGGAAGCAAGAGGATCAGGAGCTCAGGGATCCCCTTTGATACGCAGCTC
This sequence comes from Tokudaia tokunoshimensis, assembly GCA_036184795.1. Lineage (NCBI taxonomy): Eukaryota > Metazoa > Chordata > Mammalia > Rodentia > Muridae > Tokudaia > Tokudaia tokunoshimensis. The sequence continues at coordinate 9,714,233 of BTHU01000016.1, forward strand.
GATTAAGGGCAGTCTGGAAAGGATACCAGAATCTGTAAGCAGACACAGAGGAGGATTACAGAATAGTGGTCACTCACAAGCCAGAGAGCAAGCCTACAAGGAAAGAGAGCAGGACCATGATTGTCTGCCAAGGAAAGAAGACATCATATTTATCACCTCCCAAGGTTTCTTTTCTGCTTGACCCCAATCAACGGTAAGCCATGTAAAGACAGATATTTCTGCACCTTGAAGCTTTTAGCTCCTAAGATGTGCTCTTTGGAAATGGGGAATAAATTAGCAGCCTATGATCTGTGCTAGAAAAAATAAAATTGGGCCTAAATTGTAGCCGTTATAGTGTTAATATGGAGTGGGTGATGAAATACCTGTCAGAATATCCAGTGCTTATGAGTGGCCACTGTGGGTCATATGCACAGTAGCAAACTTCGCTTGTCCCCCGCATAATTCTCACAGCATCTGGTTTACTACCTTATAGATCAGGAAACTGAGGCAGAGCAGTCTTAAGCTCTTTGGACAGGGACACACAACCAGTGATAAGTAGATTAGGGATATAAGGAGTGTATCAGGCTCCCTGCTGCCAAAGCTCTTCCAGGTTATTATACAAGCAGGTCAGAGTTTGATCTAGACAAGAGAAGCCACTGTAGGCATTGCAAGCAGGAAGACGCGAACATAAAGAATTAGTGGCTTCCAAACTCATCAGGAGGGCTAGGAAATCTTAGGTCAGGGAGCCAATGGGGCGAAGTCAGCAATCAGAAAGTCATTTCAGAGAAGCAATAAATGGAGGACCTGCAGAAGCCTACTAACAATAATCTCAGATGCCTATCACGCCTTCAAGTGTTTTTTCACAGGGATGCTGTTAGCTGCAGCAGAAGTCACAGCAGTCATATGCTGAAGCTGATACAGCCGCTTCTCTGCCCTGGGCGCAACAGTGGTTGTTAGTCTCTGACCTTCCAGGCACCTTTCAAGTACCTTTCAGTGGTGACACCTAGATAAAAACCGTGTAGATGGGGCTTTTGGGAATTGTAGTCCCAAGGCCTCTGGCCCTTGTGACACAAAAGGAATGGCCATGGGGCTCCACATGCCTGAACTACTATATGCTGAAGATGTGACATTCCAAGTAATACCTATGTTCTCCCGGAAGCTCAAGAGCAGGCCAGGAGATGCCACAGATTCCTCTGCACTGCCCATGATTCCTGAAAACAACTCCTGCAGAATTCTAAATTGCATCACAATCTCTAAGCTAATCAGTGGGTAATGATGAGGTCATACTTATCCTAAGCTCTGAGAAAACACAGCACTGTCCTTTTTTTTCTTACTGTAAAATATAAGAGGAGTAAAACTGAAGGGCTTTGTATGCTAAGCAAGTTCCTTACCACTGAGGCTGCATCCCGAGCCCTAACACACACTTATTCAAATATTCTATTATTTAAACAGAAGATGAGGGAAGCAAAGAGACAGGTGAGTCAATATAAATTCCAACGTGCATGGTATACTAGTTATTCACAAAACTAGGTACAGAATGAGTCGTTTGTCTGTGAATTATTGGTAGCTTTCGTACAGAAGTGAGATTGTTATCCAATAGGAAGTAAGACCGTGAGTCTTACCTGCTGATGCATTCTTTGGGATGCATGTGCTCAGTCCCATTAGACTTTTATAACAGAATATCTTAGAAAGTATATTAGACTAAATAGGTTATAAACAACAGGTTAGGAAATCAAAGGGCAAGGCACTAGAGGAGCATCTGATAGGTATGTACATTCTAGGTTGCAGGTAGCACCTATTGGTCCTCATATGACAGATCTCTTTGGGTACTTTACTTGTTGGTTTGGTTCTGCTGAGACCTGAAGATTGAACCTAGGGTCTTGTTTGTGATACACAAGTAGTCTATCACTGTGTTGCCTGTCCAGCCCTGGGATCCTTTGTAAGGGCAGAAATCCCATTCATGATGGCCCTGTTCTCATTCTTAACCTATCAATTGCTTCCCAGTGGTAATGGGCCTGTTCTCATTCATAACTATCATCTCCCAATGGTCTCCCATCTTCATACCACAACACTGGTGATTGGGTTTCAGCGAATGGATTGACCACTGTAATTTATCAAAAATATTGATGCCAGTGGCCAGTCCAGCGAAGCCAGAACCTTGAGGGATGTAACCCTCAAATCCGTACGTTTAGAAGCACCTCAGTCTACACTGGCCCTTCACTGAGCGCCCCTGCAAGGCTGTGGGGTTGACGTTACACTTTTACCGAAATTGTCTCTTAGGAGTCTTGACTATCATCCATCCCATTTTGTTAATGGACGAACTAAACCTTAGAGACATGGGTGTATTATCCAAGGTCAGGAACTGGCTTTTAGCTCTTCTGGTGCAGTCCATTTCATCCTGTTGACAGTGGCTCTTAACCCTTGGTACAGTTTAGAGTCACCAAAGGGACTTTGAAAAGTCTGGACACCCAGCTTGCATTCCAGATCTACTAAAGTCAGAGCGGGCAGGAACAGTGGAAGCCAGCATCAGCATTTTTTAAAATTCCCAAATGGTTCCAATGTGCAGTAAAGCTTAATAGTGGCTGGGTTGTGGCATTCTTGGGAGTTGTGATAGAGCTTCAAGTGTGAATTTGTTCATTGAGAGATTATGTTTTTCCCTCCTTCCTAGTCCTACCAGCTTACCCGTTCAAACAAATCCCTTAATTAGGCACTCTTGTCACATGTCAGAAACAACCAAATGCAGAGGCTGGTATTTCAAGCCCAAAGAGCAAATCTTATCCTAAGTATATATGACCTTCCTAGTACCAACACACACTATCAGGAGTTACCATTTAAACAGATCACTAGCAGAACAGGTATCAAGATTATTAAAAGACTGACAGCAGTTAATACTCAGCATCACAGACTTGAGCTAGGTAAGTTTGTATGACTATCCCCATGATGAAGTACAAATTCCTCTTCAGCATGGATCCAAGTTGTAGTGGCTATTCCTGGTTGTCAACTTGACTATATATGGAATGAACTAATCAAGAATTGGAAGGCTCACCTATGATCCTAATCTGGAGGCTCAGAGATTGAAGCATAGTAGCTATGAATTCCAGAAGATTAAGACAAGGAGATCTCCGAGTTCAAGGTCATCTGGGATTAAAGGGGTGGTGGCTCACACCTTTAATCTGGGCCACACCCTCTGCTGGAGACCTATATAAGGACATTGGAAGAAGGAAGATTGACACTCTCAGACTCTTTCCTCGTGGAACTGAGCAACTGCTAGATCCTTGGACTTCCATCCACAGCTGCTGCTGACTATTGTTGGGGATTTGGACTACAGACTGTAAGTCATCAACAAATTCTCTAACTATATAGAGACTACCCATACATTCTGTGACTCTAGAGAACCCTGACTAATACAGAAGTAAAGAAGTGTCCATCACTAGATCTGTACAGCCGAGAGCATTCTACGTCCCTAGCCTGGACCCTCTGAACTCTGCTCTGTTGTCTGCCCAGGAAATGGTTATATTCTTATACAGGCTGTGTTTGCATCCACTGTCCTTAGAAACTCAACCCTTTAAGGCCAGGAACACATGGTTCAGAGACTCGTTTTCTAGAATTCGGTGTAACAAAGATAGGAATTTCAAAATTCTCTTGAGGAGAAAACATTTCCTATTAAAGTACACTGTTTCTAAGCCTCTGTTGTCTTTTGATCGAAACGATAGCGTACGTATGCCCCAATCTCCAACCCCCTTCCTGTAATTCCTTCAGGAAGAAGCAATTTTAAAGTCTAATGTGTTTGGAGAATGCGACCTCATCACTATGCTCTGCATCGCCCTAAATGGAAAAGATGGAATGTCTTCATGGGTCCACAATCACAAAAATGGCATGTGGCACTTGTTGGGAAGAACTATGGGGTGCTCAAGAAAAGGGGCCCTGTGGTCCTATCCTCTTTTCAAATTGTTTGGCTCCAGGCTGCCAGCTCCAGTGGCTAGAATTCTAATTCCAAGTGAAAAGAACAACTAACAACAACACCCTTGAAAATACACAGCAAAAAAGCTGAGAATGTCAAATAATCTCAGTGCTTTACTGAGATTATACCCCAGAGTGAGGAGAAGATTAAGCTCATGTAACAAGTGTGCAGACTCCGCTTGCCAGGTGCTCAGAATTTTACAAGATGCGTCCACAAGGCAGCCTACTGCTCTGGAATTCTAGGACATGTCCCCTAAATCCATTGTGCAAAACCTGCACTTCCTGCGGAAGTGCAGGAAGTGGAGTTATGCTGGTTTCTGTTTCCAGGCGCTTCTGTGATGTCAGAGTGTACAGGAACATTGTGGTGTGTTGGGCATAGACTCACTGGGTTAATACCAAGATGACCTGCTGACATATTTGACTCAGACACTGGGAGCGCCAGGATGTTCACACCCAAAGGGAATCATCGGTGGAAATGTGCCTTCGTTGTCACTTCCACAGGCTTGTCCCAGGCACCCTGTCAGTCAGTGTAAGAGATCTGAAGGAGAGACAGAGGGCATGCTGAGAATTTAAGCACCTTCATCTTCTGGAAAAAAAAATATGGAAGTGTTACCTAATGCCTACTGTCGAGCACTTAAAATATATTTGCTATGATACAGAAATACCATATTGACACAAATAAAAATCTCACCTACTCATTCTTAATATCACTATTAGAAAATGTCTCACTTTATTTCTTCTGTTGGACTGCTTGAATGATGACTGCAAAGGCTCACCTCAAGTCACTGGTGACAGTTGTCAGAAAGAGACACACTAAATACTCACTAAGATCAGCTAATGTACAGGTTGTTACATTAACATTGTAAGCATCGACACTGTTGATGCTTGAGAAATTACCCTCAACTTAGTAGCTCAAGACAGCATCCTCTATATTATTGTTTCATGGGCGAAGAATCTAAGAGTAGCTTAGCTGGGTCTGTCTGTCATGGGCTGCAAATACCACATAATACCAGCCAGGACTGCAGTCATCCCACGTCTTGACTGGAGAGAGATCTACCTCCAATCTCAACACTGGATACTGACTGGATGCAGTTCCTTACAGGCTGTTGGGCTCAGAGCCTTGATTGCTTGGTTGATATCAAGCAGTGGCAGCCATTCTCCCTAAAGCAGTCATACTGTGATAGCTTGCTTTATCAGAGCAAGCAATGAGATGAACAAAACAGACACACAGGCCAGCAGAAGTCACCTGGTCTCCACACACCTTCCCACTGCCTTTGCCCTGCACTGTCCAATACAGGCCATAAAGGCCAGTCATTAGAGCAGCACACTCCAGAGAGCGCATTGTGTAAGGGACAAAGCAGACAGAGGCAGCGATCACGAGGACTGCTGCATCCGAGGCAAATTGTGAGACTCCAGCTAGCATCATAGTCATTGTACATGGTTGTTTTGTTACGTATAGGTCAGCAGCCCCTAGGCAGGATGGAGTTAAGTAGGAGAGCAGTGGGCACCTGTTACAGGCTATTGTTTCTGCTCCAGGAGACATGAGGAGTCCCAGGAAAGTAGGTGCAGGCTACAGTATAGCTATTTCTCAGGCTCTTAAAGACAATGATGCTGGGCTGGAGAGATGGCTCAGTGGGTAAGAGCACCTGACTGCTCTTCCAAAGGTCCTGAGTTCAAATCCCAGCACCCACATGGTGGCTCACAACCATCTGTAAAGTGATCTGACGCCCTCTTCTGGTGCGTCTGAAGACAGCTACAGTGTCCTTACATAAAATAAATAAATCTTAAAAAAAAAAGACAATGATGCTTGGAGCTGGAGAGTTAGCTCAGCAGTTAAGAATACTGACTGGGGCTGGAGAGATGGCTCAGCAGGTGAGAGCACTGACTGCTCTTCCAAAGGTCCTGAGTTCAAATCCCAGCAACCACATGGTGGCTTACAACCATTCGTAATGAGATCTGACGCCCTCTTCTGGAGTGTCTGAAGACAGCTACAGTGTACTTACATATAATAAATAAATCTTTAAAAAAAAAAACAAAAAAAAAATCTTTAAAAAAAAAAAAGAATACTGACTGCTCTTCTAGAGGTCCTGAGTTCAGTGTGGACACATACACTCACCGGGTGTTCAGTATCTACACTGACTTTCTAATACATAGAGAAACTGCAAACAGCAGTGACTGGGGAGGTCATCATAAGTGGGGGAAAAGAACAGAGGGAGAGATTTAACTAAATACTTCTCTCTCTCTCTCTCTCTCTCTCTCTGTGTGTGTGTGTGTGTGTGTGTACATGTCTATAAGATAAAACCATACCAAACCAAAAAACAAACAAACGAAAAAAAATCACAAGCACAAATGGAGTTCTTTTTGTGTCACTCAACTATTCCTGGGCATATGACCACCCCGGAGTGTATGTTGATACATCACAGGGCACTCCATTAGAGAAAGTAGATTTTTCTTATTCTCAGTAGGTATCAATTGCAAGTGGTACTAACTGGTTTTATGTCAACTTAACACAAGTTAGAATCGTTTGGGAAGAAGAAATCTCCATAGAGAAAGTGTCCCCACCTGATCGTGTCTGAGGGGAAGTCTTTTGGGCATTTTCTTGATTTATGATTGATATGGGAGGATCTAGTTCATAGGAGGTACCATCCTGGGGTTGGTAGACCCAGATGATATGTGAAAGTACACTAAGCAGGCCACAGGGAGCAAGCCAGTAAGCAGCACTCTTCCATGGCCTCTGCGTCAGTTACTGTCTCCAGCTTCCTGTCTGAATCCCTACCCTGATTTCTCTGCATGTTGGTCTACAAGCTATAAGATGAGATAAACCCTCTCCTCCTTTAGTTGTTTCTGGTTATGGTGTTTTATCACCTCCATGTAAACTCTAAGATACAGGCCATTGTGAAATACTAGCTGCTAGAATGGATATTTGCATATTTAAATCTATCTCATGAAGATTCACACACACTGTCTCCAAACAGACATAGGCATAATGAATTCATAGACAGATCTCAGAGAGGTGGAGATGGTGGCAGCTCCTGCTGTAGAAACAAATCTGAAAATCAAACGGCACGATTAAAGCTCAGATTTGTTTTAAAGCCGTTAATAGGGAACAAAATGAAATGAACTTTAAATAAAAGACTGAGACTTCTTCAGAGAGCCTGAAATGATGAGTAAGGCCAGGAAATCCAGTCAATTAAAGGCTCTGCCCCATGGAGCAGTGTCGGTACACCCTAAGGAGGAGGTACTTACTGTGTGGGTCAGCAGCCCCTCAGCAGGATGGTGCTAAGTAAGAGAGCAGTGGGCACCTGTTACAGGCTGTTGTTTCTGCTCCAGGAGACTTGAGGGGTCTCAGGAAAGTGGGTGCTGGCTACAGTGTAGCTGTTTCTCATGCTTGTCAAAGACAATGATGCTTAGGACTGGAGAGATGGCTTAGCAGTTAAGACCCAGCAACCACACGCTGGCTCGCAACCATCTGTAATGGGATCTGATGCCTTCTTCTGGTGTGTCTGAAGACAGCAATGGTGTAGTCATATGAAATAAATAAATAAATCTTTAATCTGGTTTAAAAAAGAGAGATGATGATACTGTGGGAAGTTAGGTAGGTGACTGTTAAGTTGCAAAGATTATAGCCAAGTCCTTCTTGCGAGAGTGCTGAATTTGCCTACAAATGGGGTAGGTGCCTGTGATAGGACTGTGGAGCCAAAGCATGGAGATTTGGAAGCACTGAGACGCCGGTGTAATGACACAGCTGCTTCGAATGGCAAGTGGAAAAGAGCCGGCCCTGGGAGTCAGAATGCGTTCTGCAGTGGTGTGGTCCTCAATGACCACAGGAGTCAATACGTGTCAGCACTTGTAGGCTTTCCCCTGACTTCCATGTGTGACCAACACCAAACAGATCTGCGTCAAGTGAACCCTCTCTCCCTATGTGGAAGGAGGAGCCCATTAGCCAGTATCTTCAAATGTGCTGATCTCTGTACTTAGTATCATGCTATGGTAATGAGAAGAAGTTGTCTTGGTCTGGCTCAGAGAGTTAGCATGTAACCACACCTGATGATCTGAGTTCAAACCCTAGAACCTAAGTGGTAGAAAGAGACAACTCCTGCAAATTGACCTCTGCGATGCACATACCAGGGTCCCTGCTCTCGCACACAGGCGCACATCCCCACACCCTGTCCATGTCATAGATTTAGTCACTACACTTACTGTGTGGCCACCACTGACTACCAAGGGCAGGCCTCCCTAGCTACTGGCTGGCAGGCTTGTTTTCTGCTTTCTGTAGACCTAAGTCGACTTTTAGACAAAGGCGTTTAAAGAAGACCTGAGGAAGAGCACTTGGCCTAGTTGTAGGCTTCGTTGTAACGTTTTTTGTTTCTCACTTTATTTACCCATATGAATTAAACTATTGCCTCATTGTCAAAAAATACAGTTGTCCCTTGATGTCCATGGGGGAATGGGTTCTAGAACCTTTCTCTGGGTCCAATATCTTTGGACACTCTAACCCCTTCTGTAAACGCTGTGGATGCTCTAGCCCTTTCTATAAACTCTGTGGACACTCTAGCCCCTTCTATAAGATCTGTGGACACTCTAGCCCCTCCTATAAACTCTGTGGACACTCTAGCCCCTTCTATAAGATCTGTGGATGCTCTAGCCCTTTCTATAAACTCTGTGGACACTCTAGCCCCTTCTATAAGATCTGTGGACACTCTAGCCCCTCCTATAAAATGGCATTGGATTTACATGTAGCCAACTCATATCTTCCTGTAGCTTTCAATCTCACCTAGAGCACTTGAAATACCTAATACAATACAAATGCCTCCTTCTGCCCCATAGACAGGAGACAATGGCCCAAAAATGCACATGTTCAATTGTAGGGTTTTTTCCAAATTATATTGATCAAATAAAAATATTTCTTCATTATGGGATGAGAAAAACATTTATTTCCTAGACTCATGGAACCTAACTCAGGAGGATCTCCAAGTACAGCATTCACCTACCACAGAGTGAACAAGGGTGTCGTAAGTCACCTATCCTCAAAGTGTAGACACTTCAGGAAGAACTGAACCTATGCTCTGACAGCCACAGTCTACAGTTTACCCACAAAGTCACTGAAATAACATTGAAGTTACTATAAAGGTATATAGGCCTATGATAGGCCTATAACTGACCCTTATGGCCGTAAGCACATTTGGTTGACTTCAAGGAAGACATTGAGGTCTTTAAGCACAAGAGCTCAATAGCTTCCAGACCAGTGTCTGAAACCCTGGGCTCTGTGCCAGTGGCCTCTCCCTGCTCCAAGACAGACCCGTTCTGCGTGCCCAGAACACATTTTAGAAAGCTCATGTCTGAGCAAGATTCCTTTGGCAATAGACAACTCTGAAAACAGCTGCACTGAAGAACTGATCAAAGCAGGGCTGATAAGAACCGTTCTCCTCACGTTAAGATACGTGTTCCCTTTTCTCTGTCCACCGTTGACCTCACAGCATGGCTGGACTGGCGGCCTGTGGAAAGGGCCCTCATAGACTCTTCAGAAGTGTCCTGCTGTTCGTTGCCTTCTATTCAGCAGATCATGGAAGAGACAACTTCTCCAGGCTTGGGCTGTCAGGGGCCTGTATGAATGTCATGTGACTCAAGACTATGGCTGCATGACCCTTACCAGTATTCTGCTCGCCCTTCCTCTGTCTTTTATTTTTTTAAAGATTTATTTATTTATTTACTATATGTAAGTACACTGTAAATGTCTTCAGACACACCAGAAGAGGGCATCAGATCCCATTACAGATGGTTGTGAGCCACCATGTAGTTGCTGGGATTTGAACTCAGGACCTCTGGAAGAGCAGTCAGTGCTCTCACCTGCTGAGCCATCTCTCCAGCCTCCTCTTCCTCTGTCTTTACCATGAGCATCCCCCAGCACAACTGAGTTCCAAAGCCTGGGATTCATTGAACAAGCAGTTGCAGAATTTAAACTTCCCAGGGAACAGCCCCTGTTTGGTTCTGTTTTTCTAAAACTACCAACTCCGAAGGAGCCCATCTCATCCTGAGATTGTCAGGTGGGTCAATGTTTGTGGTGTAACTATCTGTTCTTCCCTGAGTACATCAGAGAGAAAGCACATATGACATAAGGGTGCAAATAGAAATTAAACACACAGACCTGAAAGGTGATGTTTCAGTATTGAAAGATTTTTGACTCTAAGTGTCTGCCTCTCTTTGTCCCTTTCAGAACTCTGGAAGACGACCTTAAGCTAAGCAGTGATGATGAAGAGGGTGAGCAGGTAAGGCTTTCTCATGTGTTGTCATCTGGTAGATGAGGCACGGATGAATGTCAACTGAGTCGTGGAGACACTGAGCCAAGCTGGTCTTCGATACTGCACTGTATTGCCATTGATGAATTTCTGTGTGTCGGGCCAGTCTGTTGAAATGTCTTGAGCTCGGTTCCCTTTAAAGCCTTTTAGTCTGTGACTCTTTTTTTAATGGCATAGAGACCAACAATCACATTTCTCCAAAACTAATAGAATCAGACTTTCCTAGGAAATAGATCCTCCCTCCCCATCTCTCTCCTTCTTCTCCTTCTCCTTCTCCTCTCCTTCTCCTTCTTCTCTTCCTCCTTCTTCTCCTCTTCCTTTTTCTCCTTGTTCTCCTCCTCCTCCTCCTCCTCCTCCTCCTCTCCTCCTTCTTATGGAAAGATAACTGGCCTTCTTGAGATCAAGCATGTGACCTTACACCCATTAGCATGCAGCAGGGAACCTGTACCATTAAATATTGAGAAGCCTTATACAGACATTATTAACAGTGAGAAGGAACGAACACAGAGGTGCTCAAAGATGATGAATAAAAAATAATCAGGCGCAGTCTCGGCTGTTTGTCTGAAATGATAAACGTACCGCAAATAGTCTCCCTTGCTGTTGATTCACCAGCTTGAGACTTCAGCCAGGGGGGCTATAAATAGTCTTCTGATCAGTCAGTTAAGGTGAAAAAATACCTGCTTAGCATTCATCACATTCGTGTCTGCATCTCGGGAAATGCTTTTACTTTAAAGCAGATTTCAAGAACACTAGAGACAGATTCCTCTACACTTCCTTCATCTGCCCCACCAGCTACATTACATTTTGTCAGATTTGGATGAACAGGACAGGTTAGGGAGACAATTTAGAGAATTCTCTTTTTTATGTCGTCTTTATATGTTGGGCTAAATGCATGGGCCAGTCGGTGGATTTTCAAAATTGTGAACTCGATTCAGAGGTATCATGAAATGTTGCGCACATGATTTGCTGTCTAGACATGCAAATACAAATAATGTTTATAGACAGAAGACCAAAGTCAGAGGAACATTGCTAAGAAGTGTGCCTGAGCAGAGCATGGGATCAGGTCAGGGAAGACTTGTTCCTCTTTGTGAGACAAACTGAGGTGCAGGGATGAGCCAGGGTTCTGTGATCTGCGACTTGGTGGGCAGAGCATCCCAGGAGAGGAGGTTAGCCAGGCAGAAGGGGCAGCATCAGGCGTGGAGAACTTTAGAAGTGGCATGATTTGTTTCTGGATGTCTAACACCGGCAGTCAGACACCTCAGCAGCCACAGTAGAAATTCATTTCTAATTTTGTTTTCTCATCTGTGTGACTAAGAAGAAAATGATTTCCCCTCTCTCTGTTTTAAGCCACTGAGAGGCTCAGCTAGATACCAAATGGGTTAAGCCTTCTCAAGCATGCAATCTGTGTATGGTTTCTATTAGAAAAAAGGATTCATGGGCTAAAACAGTTCCCAGAACTATTTGCAGGAAGTGCTTCCACTGAAAACGCAATTTAAGAAACTCATTGTCAACGTTGACCTATCACATCCTCTGAAGGCAAACAAATCATTTGCTTTTACTGTCAGCTTTTCAGTCTACATGGGCGGCACTGCACCATGAATACACACGTTGTTTATTCTTGTTTTTCGACCGGACCCTAGTGTGTATTTTACTGTTTTGTAAGAAGAGCACTCAGAATGAATGATTTTTATACAGTAATTTCCTAACTCATCAACAAGACTCCAGACAGTGGGTTTTGCATATGATAATTTAAGTCAACATTAATTAAATTAAGTTGTCCTATTTGGGTCCAAAGTATACTCTTGTGTAGTCACAAAACCATGACTCCCCCACTCTTTTTACTGGTTAGATTTATTTGACAGTTCTATGCATGTATTTAATGTATTCTGTTTATTCTGCATTGCACAGTGGAGGACACACTTTTTGATACACAGTTAAAGATGATGATGATTCCATCCATTGCCACTAGTTCATCAGGAAAAAGATGGGGCCCCTTGAGTCCTTCCTGACCCATGATTGGCTGTTGGCAGGCCCATTCTTTCACCTTCCATCTTAGGCTACTGTAACTGCTACAAGATCATGGTTTTTGTGATGGGTAGATCGTGCCCCGAAGGTAGTGCTTGACCTCCTACTTCCTGTCTTCTAGCTTAACCATTCTTTCCTCCCCATCTTCCTCAATGATCCCTGAGCCTTGGAGGAATCCTCCTCTCCATCTTCCACAGTGCTCCCTGAGACTTGGAGGAGTCCTCCTCTCCATCTTCCACAGTGCTCCCTGAGCCTTGGAGGAATCCTCCTCTCCATCTTTCACAGTGCTCCCTAAGTCTTGGAGGAATCCTCCTCTCTGCCTTCCACAGTGCTCCCTGAGCCTTGGAGGAATTCCCCTACTTTTAGAAAAAGACTAACCATAAGACCTCCCCCTGAAAACATGTAACCTACATGTACATGAAACACATTCTATTTCTCTGACAACGCGAGATGATGACAGATTTGTTTCCAGGTATAACCAGAGTTCGCCTCCTCCCCCAAAAAAATCTTTTCAAAAAACCTTTGCAGTCTTTTCTTCCCTGAGAAAATTTTATAAATTTATAAAATTAAATCTTTATAAATATTGGTCCAGATGGCCTGTGTGGTCACCGAAAGAAAGAAAGAAAGAAAGAAAGAAAGAAAGAAAGAAAGAAAGAAAGAAAGAAAGAAAGAAAGAAAGAAAGAAAGAAAGATGTGCATAAGCGCCTCGGGTCACCGCGCACATTAGCCTCACACTCTGGTGCATTTAACACGCCTTTTCTCTGCCTTTCCTCCCAGCTGTCCTTGTGCTTTAGAGATGAAGTCGGGAGCTGAGCTTAGGAGGGGAGACCACTGAAACCCTGCGGCGGGTGTCGGGTCCCCGCTCAGCTGCTGGGGGCTCAGTGGCACGGGCCCAGCTTCTCCACCACAGAGTCCCTCAGAGCTCCACTTGTAAAACTAGACATGCCTGCATCTGTTCCTCTCCCTGCTGCTGTGACAAACACCCTCCAGTGCAGCCCAAGGGCAGTTTATTTGACTCACACCAAGAGGCATACAATCCAGAGAGTGTGGCAGTAGGATCATGAGGCCATATTGCTCCCATAGTCAGGTGAATGATGGAGGATGACACCCAGCATGGACCTCTGGCCCACACACACGTGCACATGCACACACATGCCCCCAACATGAGTGTACAGCATACAAATACATGAATGCACACATGCACATGCATACATACACATGCACACACACATGCACAAGTGTCTACACACACATATGCACATACATACATGCATATATATGCACTCACACACATGTCCACATACAAACACACACGCTTATCACTTCATATAGCCTTTGATGAAGCTGTTGAACTTGCATTGTTAAGACACAGCAGTTCACTGCTGCTGCTATCTTATGCCTCTTCTCCATTAATATTCTATAATTACTTCTGTCGCCAACTTGACAAACATGGACAGTACAGAATCTAACTCTAACATCTGGGGTTCTGTGAGAGTGGGTAAGAGTGTCCCACAGGAGCCCAGACAGACCTCAGACTTTAGACAGCTGTCGTCCCTCAGCCTCTCAGGTGCTCAGTGTTCCTCCCGTTGGGAAAGAGCAGAGTCCTGTCCTGTAGCTCTTCATTGTCTCCATGCTGGGCCGCATGGTTGACTGTGTCCTCATCTGCCCCACACATCTGCTCTCATCTTCCTGGGTGGACCTCCTTCCCTGCTGTTACTAGAGGGTGCTGTCAGTTCTATCAAAAGCTTGTCCCATTTCCTCTGAGGCTTTGGAACTCATTCTTTGCCCTGCCTTCCCCTAAGGATGACCCCTGCATCACATTTTGCTTCTCAGGAACCATCAGTGACCCAAATACCCAAATACCGGTCTCTTCATCCCTTGCCTTACAGGAAAAGTGGCTTTGCAGTATGCCCCTCCCCTCCCCCTCTCACGTGTGCCCCTCCCCTTCCCCTCACCTGTACTCCTCCCCCCCCCATCATCTATGCCCCTCCCCCTCTCACTGTGCTCCTCCCCTCCCCCTCCCCTGCACCCTTCACTCTTTCACCTGTACCCTTCCCCCTCTTACCTGTTTCCCTCCCCCACCTGTGCCCTTCCCCCTCACCTGTACCCCTCCCCCTTCACATGTACCTTCCCCCTTCCCCCTCATCTGTACCCCTCCCCTCCCCCCCACCTGTGCCCCACCCCCTCCCACCTGTGCCCCTCCCTCTCTCACCTCTACCCCTCCCCCTCACCTGTGCCCCTCCCTCTCTCACCTCTACCCCTACCCCTCCCCTGTGCCCCTCCCTCTCTCACCTCTACCCCTACCCCTCACCTGTGCCCCTCCCTCTCTCACCTCTACCCCTCCCCCTTACCTGTGCCCCTCCCCTCCCTCACCCCATCCCTACCCCTCCCCTGTGCCCATCCCCTCCCCTCCCCATCCCTGCCTGCTCCTTCTCCTAGTGTTTGGCCGACTGCTCAGTCTCCACCAGGCAGTGGAGTCTTAAAGATTCCTCTCTGTCTTTTCCTTTCTAGTAGTACTCTTTCTGGGGCACCCTTGTGTTCCCCTCCCCACCCCACCCCAGTGGCCTTTAGTTTTTGTATAATGGCAACCTCTGTGCAGCCTCAACTCAGAGCACTTTCCTGAGCCACAGACATACTTAACCTTTCTATTTGATTGTCTCACAAACATTCCAAGCTCGAGCCACGCCAAACTGAACTCCTGGGTTCGGCCACCCTGTTACCCAAATATGTTTGCCTTGTGGTTCTTCCCATTTTCAGACCTAGCCTTCCCATATGCCCACTATTCAAGCCTAAAACCACAGGACTCAGTCTTGATAACTCCTTGTTCTTTACTCAAACACTGTTTTCTTTTCTTTTCTACCTTGTATAAATTTTACTTCCAACATTAAATATTAGTGTATCTGTTCCTTTCCATCCTGACTAGTTTAAACCAGCTTGTGAGAACTGTCTTCTTGTTCTCTGACGTCTATAATACTGCTTGTCCTCAGTGATCCTTTAAAAGTGTACATCAGATCAAATAATTTATTTTAAAGTTTCATTTACATGTATGTATATCACAATGTATGTGCACCTCATGCAAGCAGTACCTGTCGAGGCCAGCAGGGGGCATCATATCTCCTAGAACCTGGGTTAACAGGCACTTGTGTGCTGACCAGGATGTGTGCTAGGAACCAAACACAGGTTCCGTACATGAGCAGCAAGTACTCTGAACCCAGCCAGCTCACTGGCTCCCAAATCATTTTTATTTTAATCTAAAATCTAAAATGGTTTCCTCTCCCACCTGGAGAAAAATGCAGGGGCCACAGAATGGCCTCCATTTACCTGCAGTCTGGCCTTGTTCATGCCTCCCCCCTTCTCCCTGAACTTTCTAGCACTTCGGTCCCATGGGCCTTCCTTCAGCTCCTCCAACAAGCCATGCTCAGCTGCCTCAGGGCACCCAAAGGCCTGATTGACACCTGTGCATACCGAAGGTACAGCATCATTTCAAGTCCTCGGAGACTCTGGCATGTCCTTTTCCTCAGTAATTTTATTCTTTCTCCTGGACCTCACCCTGACTTTAGTTATACTGTATGTATTCGCTTTTAACGGTAACTACTTCTAGAAACATAGCTGGAAGATCCCTGAGGACAGAGCCTGGCTGGCTCAGTAGACGTGCTGTCTGTTGAACAGACATAAACAATCACAGGGTGCTGTCTTAAGTTGGGATTCATTCCTACGGTCTCTACTAATATCCATAAGCAGAGATGACCTTTGTCCTGCCTTTATTTCCTGTTACTAAATCCCCAACATTAAGTGAATGACAGGAAAAATATATAAGGCCTGATATCATAAAGCAACCATGCATTCACAGATAGCCTTGCCTAACCGAGAACGCTACACCATTCCTTACATGCTCATCTTGTCAAGTGCTGTTAACGGTGTAAGTTCTGAAAGTCATCTCAGGCTGGAGCCCCGGAAGCTGAGAGATGGCATCTCCTTGCTGTCCCCTCTCAAAGGCACCAGAATTTTACGTCTGTTTACCTGATACATTGGCTGTGACACCTTTAAAATGAAAGCAAGCTGTCACGGTGGCTCTCATACTCCTTACACTTGATGAGGTTCCAGGAGATGAGAGAACCATATTTCTCATTTGGTTGTGTATGTAACAGATTCCGATGGTTAGTTGTTCCCTGGGGAAAAAACGTGAAGAAATCAGGAAACTAGTTGAAACAATTCCTGGAGGCACAGTCAACCTGATGGATTTGGAGGGAGGAGGAACACACATGCTTGTCAGACCATTTGGTCAAAACGGTGATCTCTACCTCTTGAGTCTGGGAACGCTTAGGAAGTGAGGCGGAGCAAATCTCTAGGAAGAGGAAAGGGACACATGATCGAAACTTTTGGCAACCCCTAGCTGAGACGGTGTCAGCTGCAAGCAGGCTTTCCACCATGACAAATCCATAGCTCAGGGACAGCTATCGAAGGAGCAGCCATCCACACAGAATGGCCGACGTCTGCCTGCAGCTCCGAATAATCACATTATCCACACAGATTGGGCAGTCTCTTCATTTTAATTATATAAGTGCATTTTTCTCTTTAAATGGGTGTAGTTTATCCACTTAAACTGACTGTTTTAATTTTACAGGCAGCGATCATTGGATTTAATCTGTAGAGGGGAATTTCTCTATTGGCCTAATTGATTTCTCAACACAATGAAGGAAAGTTACCTTTTAATCCCCAATCAATATTTGGAGAGCATACAATTAATTTAATAGATATCTGTGTCATTAACATAAATCTGCAAACTAAAGAGGCAATTATTTTCTTATTTATAATGCAGAGAGTAATAATCTTGTCTGTCAGGGAGAATCTAAGCCTCATGTCTCTAGTATGTCCGTACTACAGGTGAGGCCCCACTGAGCCCCGATGAGACAAGAGCCATTGTGTTTCATTTGGTCTCTGATGAAGTAGCAAAGAAATAGTCTCAGTTCTCAGCTCAGTCCTGTAGAGGACTCATACCAGTGTAGGGTAAACTATTAAAAGCAGATTTCTCTTTAATATGGCAACTTTGTAACAGAGAGCGGAGCTTTGAGAGCAAGGCAAGGGAAAAACCTTAAAGGCATTGACAGCGCATCAACCATCAGTGAGCTCTGACAGAGTAACTGGGTGAAACGCAGCCCAGTTCCACTAGGAGTGTTTTTCTTCTTGGCCTCAGCTTGGTTGATGTGGAGGTTCTTGGTGCTGTGAAAATTTATTACACACAGAGTCAATCTGCGCCCAGGCAGCCAAGTCTGAATAAATAGAGTCATTGTGCATGTCTGGGATTTGTGGCCAGAGTTCATCCAGTCAGCGTGACACTCGAATCTCAGGAGATTCATAAAAGCCAACACCCTGGTATGTGCTCTTGAATCCTGCCAAAACTGTGTAGAATTATATAAACAGGAGTTGAAGCAGTAATCAGGACCAGGTTTGGGGGTACGAAACTCCAAAATCAAGTTTCTCTTCCATGAGAAATGAACTGCATTAGATATGTTATTTGTATCCAAACAAGAGCTACGAAATTTTTGCATAAATCATTCTCGGAAAAGTCTTAAATGCCTACTAAGCTCCACAGACCTATGCAAGCTGCTAGCTTGTAGCTTAAGATGAATTACACATTAGTAATATTTGTTATGATAATTTAACCACAAAAACCTTAAGTAAATTTTCAATGCCAGAAAGCACCTCATTTCCAAAGGACTATGCAAAAAAAAAAAAAAAACACCACCACCAACAACAAAAAAAAAACCCAAACTATATATTACTTATTTTGACGGTGGAAGGAACCCAGGGAATGAAAGAATAGTAGCTTACATTTGATTTTGTCTCTACTCTTGTAACCACATACCTGAGTACTCAGCTTGATAGCACCTCCCTTAGTTACCTTAGTTAGTTTCCCTTCTGAATGGAAACACAATAACTACAATTGGAGACACCTGCCTCTCAGAGCTTTGTTGCGCCTAAGGAGTGAGCACACATCTGAACTGTCAAGTCACAATCAAGAAAGCATGAGCTCAGCAGAAGGGCGGCCTTGGATATCAGCCCTAAGGCTCTGTTAGATAATTCCACTTTACAAACAAACTTTTACTCTCATCTCCTGTAAACATTTATGAAAGCCACGTGTGGGAGATGGGGGCAGTGGTCAAATTCTCCTCTTTCCGTTCTAATTAGCCATAATTTCCAAAACTGGCATGGTTGGCTTAAATGTCACCGTCTACAAGTATGTGAAGCCCCGCGTGCTGTTCCCTGGTGTTTAAGAGACTTTGGGGCTCAGGTGAAGTTTGTGTAATCACAAGCTGAAGAATATGCCTCAGCCAACAGTATTGAAAAGAGAGAAACTTAGGTACATTGTATAAAAATTAAAAGATGGTCCAATGAATATAAGGAAAAAATGATTAACACAGACAGGAAGCCATGGTCTTTGCTAAAATTGTAGCGTTCACATAAGGAGCTACTTTTTTTTTTTAACTAAGGCAAGGTTTTGTTAATAACAGATGTCAGTACCACCCTCCTGGAGCCTTCATTTCAGCTCAGGGCGACGATGGACCATTCTTCTCTGACCTAGCTTTCAGCAGGACTGTCAGTTGGCAAGGAAAGTGGATCCCCCCTCCAGAGCACATTCCTTTAACTGGGAGGGGTGACCCTCTGTCCTGTGACTCTGATGATGTGGAGTTTGAGGGTTTTGTTTGTTTTCTTCATTAGCTAATCGGGAAGTGTCAGCGTTTAGAGTGTCTGCAGTCTGTGTGTGCTATCACATCTCTTCTGGTAGGGATGAGGTCCTGCAGCAAAGGAATCACCTGTAGTTAGGAATGTATGTGTTTGGTCCAGATAAGCTTTTGGAAAGTTTTGTTCTTATTTTTGTTGTCCTAATTTTTCCCTGTGTGTGTGTGGGACTGGTGATCGCCTAACCATGACTCTTCTCAGGAGACTCTCAGCCTGGAGAAGCACAGAGGCAAGCCATTCTTGTCATTTAGGGACCCTTGGCACACTCCAGTTCTATCCAGAACAGCTCTGCATCCCACGGACTGTGTTGAATGAAATAAAACCATCTCCGTGGTGGCGCACGCCTTTAATCCCAGCACTTGGGAGGCAGAGGCAGGAGGATTTCTGAGTTCGAGGCCAGCCTGGTCTACAAAGTGAGTTTCAGGACAGCCAGGGCTACACAGAGAAACCCTGTCTCGAAAAACCAAAAAAAAAAAAAAAGAAAGAAAAAAAAAGAAACAGATCAGACTGTTGCTAAAACTGAGTCCAAGACATGACCTCAAGTGAGCTTGGTTCCCAGACAGAGCCCCCAAATTGTTACAAATATGTTTGGGATAGCAAAGAAAGACACCACCGTTCCAACTGAAGTGTCTGGACGTAACAAACTTTACTCTTAGTCAAGAGGGTCTGCTTGGAAGGGCGCAAACACACCCTGAGACTGAAAATGTGTTTGGTTTTTATTGTGACTCAGTTATTGACTGTGTCTTTTCCCCATTGGTTGGGTCCAACCTGCCAGTCTTATTCAATTAGAATTGGCTTATAAGACACGAAGGAGGAAGGGGAGAGAGGCTCCTGCCCCAAGGAGAAAAGGGGCACTGCTCGAGGCTATCAAATGTCTATAATAAAGCATTAGACCTTTGTGTAAATAAATTTCTCATTGAGTGGAAATGGTTAAAACATTTGCACAAAAGTCTTGCCAGGTGAGGAAGATAAAAAAGATTTTAATTCTGGTCCTAAACCCATGTTTTATAGTATTTGATAGAAAAGACTCATATTTGATGTTTTGTACAATCATTGCCACAAATGAATCATGGGAGGTCCTAGTTAGCCAGGTTTCCTCCTGTCTGTGGGTTTATCCTTCTTCAAGTTAGACTTTGCTTTTAAAAGTCCAAGGCAGTTCTAAGAAGAGTGTGTGCTTGCACACAATGGTTGTAGAACTGAGTTCATATAGCCTGTGAAAATCCAGATACCTGTAACAAGCTTGGGCTTGTTTCTGCTTCCTCTTGCATAATCTGGTTTAGAAAGTACGAGTGGGATGGTCTGCCTGACTGTCACAAAGCTACTTTTACTTTCAAACATTGGGTATTTTTTAGTAGAAATGTATGGATGGGATGTAAAGCCAGACTCAGATATGGGGTCTTCAGTCACAGATTACAGTTAAAACAAAGCTCCCGAGATATTTATTTTGCCTTCATTGTGTGGTCTTCATATAAAAACAGAGTAACATGTGTAGACTCTGTTTGAGGTCACAGTTACTGACCACCCATCAAGACCAACAGGACCTTAAGGGAATTCCACCAAAGCATCCTACTAAGGTAGCCAAGGGGAACCTTTGTAAAAGCTCTGGAGGCATTTGGAAAGTCACAAAGTGAAAAATGACTTATCCTAGTGCCTGGCTGCTAGAGCAGAGAGAATCTCAGGGAGTAATAGCTCCAGAGTCCAGTAGGAAGAACGTGGGGGGATACGTGTGATTAGGGTGCATTTGGACAAGCCCAATGATTTCAGGTATTCTCTAACACAGTAATGGTGACCGACTATGCTTGACAGCAGTTACTCACATATTTCAAAGTAGCTAGTAAAGATTTTGAATATCCCGGATACAGGGAAATGATAAATGTTTGAGATCACAAAGATGCCATTATCCTGATCTGACCATTAAATGTCATACACGTGCTGACAGATCACACCACTGTGACTCGTGTGTGTGTGTGTGTGTGTGTGTGTGTGTGTGTGTGTGTGAGAGAGAGATGTGTCAATGAAAGCTTTGGATAGGTATTTAAGTTAGTTATCAATAACCCATCCCTGTTTGGACCTTGCTCAAGTTGTGGCTGCATTTAAATTGCCACATGGAACAAATTTCAGGAGCAGGGAGTGACCAAAGCCCCGATGAGGATGTCAGAGAGCTATGGTGGGTCATGGAGGATTTAGCCAACACTTTCGGCTGGCAAAGTGCTTGGAACATCAAGCAGTAGTTTCTATACCTGTGATTCACCCTGGGGGCAGGGACACTTGATCTGTCTCCAACCCCAGCCTAGATAACCAGCTAGGCCACAGTTTTCAGAGCTGAGTCAGCTTGTTTTTTTAAATGTCCCACCAGCATCAGCCTCATGCAAACCGTCAACAGTAATCCCATACGTAGTCTAATGTCCCACCAGCATCAGCCTTATGCAAACCGTCAACAGTAATCCCATACGTAGTCTAATATCCCACCAGCATCAGCCTTATGCAAACCGTCAACAGTAATCCCATACGTAGTCCAAGCACTACAGTATAGAACTTCAGACTCATTAACAGTAACTGACTCTGTTCCTTTTCCCCCATGATGTATGATTCTGGATTCTAGAGAATGGACTTATCTACTCAGGTGAGGCCTAGAGGCCAGAGAACCTTCTAGAAGGTGAATCAGCATCTGATTTAAAGCTGTGTCTTAGTGTCAGCATCCATATCCCAGATTTAATCTCCCAGCGTTGAGAACCAGAGCTGTAATGGCATATCCTCCTGTAGACTCTCTGTCCTAGAAGCTCAGACAGCTTTAGGTATCAAACTCTTGCATGGTTGCTCTCCTGAAAATGTGAGCGCACAGGCCGACATGTGGTTGCACATGCATGCTCTCTTTACCTCTGGAGGCACAATTGTCTTGGCAGGGCTTTGTCCTGTGTCTGCCACCATCACAAGAGCCTCCTCTCAATCCTGAGGGCAGGTGGATTTGGCTCTCCATTATCTAGAGCAGCCTGTATCCGTTAGGTTAATCCCAATGACTCTTCGGTCCTATGCACACCTAACACAGCTAGGCTTGTCTTTCTTACCGGGTCCTGTCATGCTGCACCAGAGTAGTGAGTGAGCTCAGGGTGGGATCACATGCTCTCTTAATTGAACAGCGAACCTATGTCTGTAAGGGAAATAGCTCCAGACCCCAGAAGCGCCACAGATAGTTCAGAGTAAGTTTTCAGGGAGTGAAATACTCTGGAGATGCTTAACAAAAGTCAGTGTGCCTCCCTTAACCTTCAGAAGACTCGGTCGCGCCCAGAGGTCCCCTCTTGACATCCTCTAAGATCTCTGCCTTGTGTCCTCCTAAGCACAGGAAGCTGGAGTTTAACCCCAACCTTGCCCAATGGCAACTCCCCAGTTATTCGTGGAACCTAACTCCTGTTACTGACCCAGAGTTTGGGGAGGAGAGGGGGGCAAGGAAAGTTGGGATTTAAAGAAGCAATTGGTGGGGAGAAAAGCAAGCTAGACCTCAGAGCTTAGGTGGAATCCAAATCAGGGGCAGGTGCTTGAAAAGAGCCTGAAAACCTTGCAAGTGTTGGCTCACCTCCGCCTTCAGGAACCTCAGTGGTTTGTCCTCTGATGCCCCGTCCAGCCGTGGGCTTTCTTTACTGATGAGTTCTGTCACCTCTGAAATTTTTCTGCCATTCCTTAGGAGCCTACTCAATGTGGGTTTTATAAAGATCAAGCAGTACCCACAAAAAGCTGTCTTTATTAGAACAACCAGACAGCTCAGGGTGCCCAGCCAAGGAGGCTTATCTCTCCTCCTTCCTCCGACTGCCATCTGGTTAGCACCCCCTGCCAATGTGTTCTTACGCAGATGTTACATGATACTGTCCTCAGTGGCACTGCCTGACCCCAGTGCAGAACAGGGTGAGGAGGAAGCCTGCTGAGCAGAAGGCTTCAGCCCAGAAATGCACAGTGCTCATGCTTTTCAAGGAAAACACAAAGAGAGAGGTTCCTTTAGAGCAATAGCAAAACCGTGGCCCAGAACCTTAGGCTGTATTCATCAATTTTATGACTGTTGTGGGTATTTTGCAGAAAGGTGAGGGTATGCGTGAATGTGTTTTCATGTGTGTGTGCAGATGTGTGAGATCCACCTTTATTTTAAAAGGCAAACAAACAAACAAAAAAACAGTTTCTCATTGTATTTGAAATTTGCCGATTAGAATAGGATGGCTGAATAGTCAGTCCCAGGGATCTACCTGTCCCCTGCTTCCCAGTTTGGGATTAAAAATGTGTGCCATTATTCTTCCTCCCCCTCCCATCCCTCCTCCTCCCCCCTCCCTCCTCCCTCTCTCCCTCCTCCTCTTTCTTCTCCTCCTCCTCCTCCCTCTCCTTCTTCTGAACATGGGCTCTGGGACTCAAACACAGGCCCTCATGCTCACACCAACTGAGCTATGGTACTATCATATTATTGGTGTCTTTGTTTGGTTTGTTTTTGACAACCTTAGGCTAATATTTCCAGATATTATCCACCATCTCTACTAAGCATCCATAGGCAACTTGAACTTAAGGGCACACGAGTTACCCCACCTTGACTCATACTCCTACACCCTGAACCCCACATCTCCGCCAGTAGTCTCCATCCTTACCAGGTGCTCAGGCATGAGTCTGATGCTGATGCCTTCCATGATCTGCCATGTCGTACCAGAGACAGTTCCCTCACGTTGAAGTGCAGAGGGTAACAGTGCTCTCTCCGTTGTCGAATATTTCTCATTGTAATAACCTCACAGGTAGTTCTTCCTTATGCAAACACATTCACCATACAAAACAGAAGCTAACCTGACATTTGAAAATAGTCTCTCTATCACCAATCCCTGTTACTTTATTATAGATTCACAGGAAGTTACACAGAACATACAAGCACTCTGTTTAGCTTCTGTTCCTGTAAACCCTTTAACAACTTCCTGTTGTCTTGTGCCTCCACAAGCCTGCACTTGACCTCTGTAGCCCTTGACATTAGCCTCATCTGTCTCTGCCGTGGTCCCACTGCCCTACAGAGCTATACCACAGTGACCTTGTAGTTTCTCACTGAGCCAGGTTCTAAGCCTGCTGTAGCTTTTCCTCTGCTTCTAGCCCTTCCTCCTTGCTCACCCTCATTCCTCTGGTCTAATGGCTCTCCTTTTCCCTCCCCCCCCCCGTTCCTCTTCTCCATTTCCCTCCCCCATTCCTCTTCTCCTTTTCCCTCCCTGGTTCCTCTGGTTTCTCTTCAGGCCTTGTTATTCCACACTGACTGAGCTTTCTGTAACCATTGGCCATTTCACTCATCCACTTCATGGCATACTGTCCCCCTCAGCCACAGCCATTGTGATGCAAACTGCTGTGTGCCTGTGGACCTTTCATATCTGCCCCACCTCCAGACTCAGAGAGGTATAATGAAGACCTTTATCTGCTTTTCCTGTCACCTATGCCAAACCCAGTGCCTACACATAGTAGGTAGTTGAAAGCAAATTACATATCTATGCAGGCATAAGTTCTACTTTCATCAAGAAACTGCATGACTCTGGGCTGCCTCGGACCTCTGGCCCCTTCCTTTTGCCTTACAACCCCACCCAGTATCTATGGACTTGCCTTGTGCTAGACCCAATTACAAAAGGGCATTTAATTTCCTCTTTGATTGCCTTTCAATAACAGATTGTGACTTGTAATTCATTTAGCACCCGTTAGAGCTGGAATATCTGCTGATTATGTTTCCAAGCACCAACCTTGTTAAAATAAAGAAGTAGAAAAGATGTCATCTCTTGAGAGGAGCCTGGAAAATGACTTTCTGGCAGAAAACTTGTTTTGTCTTATAGACTTGAGCTTCAGCGCCATTCATGAATGAATAATGCACTCAGGAAAGATGCGAGAAGCTCTCTCCTAACCCTCTCAAGTGACCCTGTTTCCTCCGAATCAGAGTTGAAGCTGATGAGAGATTAGGAGAGGAAAATGTGGTCACTGTGGTACAGATCTTAGAGGGGCAGAATTGGGCAATCTATCTAGTTCACAGCTAGACTTTCGGGTTTCAATCACCAGTCACCTAAGTAATTTTTTTCTTGACTGATGTTTATTTCTTTCATTATTTCCCAACCTTAAATTAAAACAGGTGAAAACACTGAAGGGTTTTTCTTTGTTTTTTCTTTAGGAGAATAGGCAACAGGATCTCTTAATAGTCAGCCCTTGCCTAGGTATATGATACAGTGTTTTACTTAAATACTATAGCTATTGTTTTCCTGAAAATTTTTAAATGTTTAGTACATTCTTGTTAGTTTTTGTTGTTGTTGTTTTTGGTTTTTTTGAGACAGGGTTTCTCTGTGTAGCCCTGGCTGTCCAGGAACTCACTCTGTAGACCAGGCTGACCTCAAACTCAGAAATCTGCCTGCGTCTGCCTCCGAAGTGCTGGGATTAAAGGTGTGCGCCACCACTGCCCAGCTCTCGTTGGCTTTCTTAATGGATGGTTGTCCTCTGTATTTATTCATAATAAAGAGTTGCTTCAGTGAAAAGCACTGTCAAAACTCAAGCATTAAAAGAAAACAGTAAGCCGGGCAGTGGTGGCGCACACCTTTAATCCCAGCACTTGGGAGGCAGACGCAGGAGGATTTCTGAGTTTGAGGCCAGCCTGGTCTACAGAGTGAGTTCCAGGATAGCCAGGGCTACACAGAGAAACGCTGTCTCAAAAAAAAAAAAAGTAGGGCAGGTGATTATGCTGGGTTCCACTGTGTTGGCTGTGATAATGCTCCTCACAGACTGACAGAAAGACATTGATGGACCAATGGAGAGTGCTGGGTCTCTAAGTCCAGCATCGAGTGGGTTTGATAAGGGAAGCTGCCCTTGACCCCACCCTTCTTATGGTAGAGCTGGCCGGCAGGATGCGTGAGCAGGCACTGCTGTGTGGGGTGCAGTTGTTCACAGGCACCTCGGTGGCCACAACCACTCCCTGCTTTTCGTTGTCTTCCTGTGTTCTCTGAATCTCTTTCCAACCACAGGCACATCCATACTCACTGTTGACAACCATCTGGAGAAGTCAGCAGGAGGAATCCTTGGAGACAGGAGAAAAGAGTCAATTGACTTTTAAGTTCAGACTAGATCCTTAGTCCCTCGGCTCCTGATTCACATGGGGGTGTACACGTGTGTGCATGTGCTCCCACATGTGGCATGTCTTCCTCAGCCACCCTCCGTGCCATTTTTTTGTTGTCTTTCCACAGTGTCAGAACTGGGTAGCCAGAAATTTCAAAATACAGCTGTTTCATTGGCTACAGTTTGCTAATTTTGCCTGATAGGTAACCATTAGCAATCTCAAGTTCTTTTATTCCATTCTCAATTACTAATATCAACTCTCAGATCACACATGTACCAAATACAAGGTGTCTAAGAAGGAGTTAAGGAGGCCACAGACTTGCTAGAAGCTGTCCTGAAGTCAGAGTGGGAACATGCAAAACCAAGGAAGAGTCAGTAGTATAGTGAGCACAGGTGAAGTCCTGTTAACCACAGCCAGAAACAGGGCTGGTTAAGCCCAGGGCGTCGAACGCAGGTCTGGATGGCGGCCCATTCCACCCGAGGGGCATTTTGAAGTATGCCAAGCATTACCAACAGTTGGAACTATGTTTAAGACTTAAGATAGGTGGCTGGTGACCAGTTGGCATGCTTGCTACATTTCAGTCTTGGTCAGGGTCTGTCCCTGAATCTGAAGCTCATCGGCTGGGATAGTCCACCTGAGGGGTACACTCAGGAGACACTGACCTCTGCCTCCCAGTGTGGGGCTTAAAATATACATATGTGCACGTCTTCACAGAAGTGCTGTTGATCTGAACACTACCAAACAAGCCATGTCCCTGGGTTGCCAAAAAAAAAAACCAAATAAAACCACTGTCACAACTTCATTATGGTGCCTAAAAATATCAATAAACCCATAATATTTTGTGATTGTCCAATCGTTGACTGGACAATCAATAATTAAATCAATCAACGATTCAACCAAATAATAAATAAATAAATAAATCTAAATTAATAAATCTGAGAGAAAACAATAAAAAGCAATTAAATTATATCTTTACTGGCTAGCAAGGTGGCTCTGTGGTAATAGTGCATGCTATGTAAACTTGGGGACCTGGATTCTAACACTATGGACCTCTAACACTTATGTAAAAAAAATGCAAAAAGCCAAGCATGTGCCTAAAACATCAGCATTGGAGTGGGGCAGAAAGAAGAGGATGCTGGGAATTTGATGGCCAGCCAGCCTCCCCAAAATGGAGAGCTTTGGGTTCAGTGAGGGACCTTGACCCAAGGGAATATGACAGGCATCAATGGAGGAAGACACCCAGAGCCCTCCTTAGCCTCTGCACACACATTCACAGGTGTGCCTAGCCATACTCACACATGCACAGCAGCAGACACACAACATACAGACAAACACCAACACAGATTTACACAAGAAGTTAGAAGAGTAAGGTTTTTTTTTTTTCTTACAGGATATAAGGATAAAACAATGGAAAATTCATTTCAGGTGGTAGAAAAGAAATGACTCAAGTATTTTCCATGTTTCCTGAGACCTGCCCCACATTACCAGGGAGAAGTACTTAGCACCGCCTCCACAGTCGCCCCTTACTTACTGCAGCACCCCTTAAGCAAGAACCTTCCTTTCATGACATAGCAGGGCTTTCTACTGGGTTGCTAACAGTTTAAAATTTGGCCGCTTGACAAAAATGTGTGTGTGATACGTTTTGTGTGTGTGTGTGTTTTTTTTAGTGTTGATTGAGCGCATAATTTAAAAGTCAGAATATTAAATAAACATCTCTACCCTTTCTTCCAGCAGGCAGCCCAGAGAACAGCTCTCCGCGCTTTAGCTGACAGGTACATTTTGTCATTTTTATGAACTATAAATTGCTTTATGAAACATTGAGCCCTATTTATTGTGGCATATAATTCATAATCGGATTTTGTCCCTAAAGAATCTGCGAACTGGGATGTTAAACATTCTGTGTGCTTGGATTTGTCATGCGTGCATGGAGTTTATTACCACAAAACTCGGCTTGTTGTATTTCACATAAAGTATGAAGAATCCCCTTGTTGTGCTGTGAATCGCAAGACGAGGATCTTAGCGGGGAAGGCCTGAGTGGTGTGGTAAATTCTGAACTTTGGAATTGGCTGAGAGTCAAGCTCATTTCTCAGCAATGAATATTTTTTTACTTTGAGGTGTTTTCTTCCCTCTTTCCATATTGGTTCACCCGGAGGGCTCTGCTTTCCAATAAGATCTTCTCTTGAGCTGTATGCATACAAGCTCTCCCGAGCTACTCCTTATATCTCTGCGTGTCGCTCACCCAGCGGTCTTCCTATGCCCTCCATAGTTTGCCTTGTATGACTGAAGGAGTCGAAAACCTGAAGAAAAGGCACAAGCCGGAACTCACACCTGCTTTTTCTGAAAGGTTGCAGTCTACCAAGTGGGGAAATATATAATCACTTTCTAGAACAGAGCAAGATGTGTGTGTGTGTGTGTGTGTGTGCATGTGTGTGTGAGAGAGAGGGAGGAGGGGGAGGGAGGGGGGACAGATTCGCAGGTGCACATGTGCTCTGTCAGGAGTCAGATGAGCTCCCTATATATCTCCACATAATCCCTGAGAAGCAACTCAGTTGGAGATGCCCCTGAGGTGACTGGCACACATGTCAGTATTGTCTAGCCAGTCTTTGACCTCCCTTCCTTTGGACTTTCTCTCAGAATGAGTAATTGCTGACTGAACCAGATCAGTCCAGCACTCCTCCCTCCCAGGGGCGGCTCCTCACTTGGGTGAATTACCTAGCGCACATGGGTGGGAAGCACTTCCTCTGTGGGGGCCTGAACCTGAGCCTCCGAAGCACGCGTGCTCAGAGAGCAGTGATCAGAGCTGCTGCTGGGTGGTTCCGAAGCATGCAAGTCTTCCGGGCCTTTTGGTCAGAGCAACCAAGAGTCCAAACTCACACTGTGACCCAATCAAGCTCTTCCTACACTTACTTCTTTCTTCTTTTTGTCGTAACTTTGAAAGTCAGAGTCTTTTGGTCAAATGCTTTGAAAAGAAAAGGAAATCCAGGTTCACATAATGACCTTTACTATATGTACAATATGTTCTTTCTAGACAGTAATGAAGAGCTTGTGATATTATATTAGATCAATGTTTCTACAACCCTGTTGATATACAAACCACTCATTTACACACTTTAGATGAAGTTCATAACATATAAGTACATGCTTGATAAAGCCGTGTATATAAAACGCTGAGACACACCACTACAGCCTCCGTCAGAATGAATCAAACTATAAGTTAGGAAAATGGGCATTCCCTCTAAAATCAGATAGGCTGCATCAGAAACCAGGATGGATACCATCAAAGGTCTCTTCTCAGTGACTTAGCCCTGGGAAGCCAGTGTGGATAGATCTTAATGAGGAGCCCTTTGACCTCTTTCAAATATTCTCACTAGAACCTGTCAAGTGGGTGCGGTGCCCAGAAGCCAGGGGCCCATTGGTCACCACTTCTTTATTCCCCAGTATAAAAGGCCATTCCCCTCTTCAATCCAGAAGGTTTTTATTCAAAATTAGAGGAACTCAGCTCACTTCCAGGTGACATCTCACGCTACTGCAGCACTCTGGCCATGCCTTTGTGGGGAGCTGCCTTCCCCTTAGTTCTCTCTGTTTGCATTTGGTAATTCAGGGCAGAGCCACTTGATCCATACACGCCTTCAGGCAGGTGTGCTCAGCCTTTTGACACTGTGACACAACTTTATGACAAAATTTGTGTTCAAGAACCAAATAACTGAGTTACAATCAGGACATTTCTTAAGTGACTTCTGGGTTTATTGTGTTGGTAGCCATTTTTAAGCACATACAACTCATGGTCCTAGGTTGGACACCCCTCTAAGGTATGTGTGTGTGGTGATGTGTGCCTTGGGAAAACTGAGATCTTGTCGTTGGCTTGTTTAGCTCATAGAGAATTGTACCACTTGCGTCCTCTCTGGACACATTCCGTTTTCATTATCTGGGGCATACCTGAGAGCATCTGGAATCACTTAGAGATGGTTCACCGTGTGTCCTGACTGGCCTGGATCTTACTGTGTAGAGCAGCCTGTCCTTGAACTCATAGAGATCTACCTGCCTCTGCCTCCCAAGTGCTGGGATTAAATGTGAGCACCATACCTAGCTCTTATATTGAATTCTAGGTCAGCCAAGACTACATGGTGAGATCCTGTTTCAAAATAAAGGAAAACGAATTATAAAAGCTCTTCTTCAAAATCAGGACTTACAAACACTTACTGAATTCTTTGGATTCACTAATTCATTATTTTCTAGTTTTTTCTTTTAATTAGAGGATAGTAACTGCACACACAGCAGGTGTCTTTTTCTATTCTATTACTTAATATTTTGAATAGACCAATATTTTTAGAAAAAATATCATTGTGCCTTGGGTCCACACCATTGTACGATTTGCTTGATAATCTGTCTACCAGAATAACTACAGATTTGCAATGAAACTGGTTATCCCAACCATGGGCTACCCGAGGCAGCTACTTAGAGCATGGGATAATCTATTAATCCCTTGTAGCTGTGACAAAATATCTGCAACTTAAGGAAGGAAGGGTTCATTTGGGCTCACAGTTCCTTGACATTCTGCGGAGAAGGCCATCGTGACAGGAACTTGGGACAGCCAGTCACATTACATCCTCAGTCAGGAATCAGGTAGCAGTAAACCATCCTTCACTCCCTCCTTTCTCTTTGCTCTGGGAGCCCCCAGTCTTCAGAACTGTGCCGCACATAGTCAGGGTAGGTCTTCCCATCTCTGTTAACCTAAATTCCGCCATCCCTCAGGCTATGTAATTCTAAATCCCATCAGGCTGACAGTGTAAACCATCACAATCTATGAGACATCAAATTACAGAATCCCTTTGGCTTCCTCAACTATGTCTTCTAGTCTGTCTCACTTCTGTCTATAACATTCTGTAACAGTTACATAGCACTCCCCTTTTTATCCAAAAGACCAAGCATGTTCAGACCTGACATGTTTTCTAAGTTTGTGATTCTAGAGTTGGGCACCTATCTCATCTCTCTCTTCATTGAAGAAACCCTTTTTTTGTAGCTTATTAAAAAGATGTCTTACACTCTGTGTGTGTGTGTGTGTGTGTGTGTGTGTGTGTGTGTGTGTGTATTCAAGTGCATGTTTGCATGCTTATGTCTCAAGATCAGAGGACAACTTGCAAGAATCAGCCTTCTCCACTTAGATCTCAGAGATCAAACTCAGACTCGGGCTTTAGTGAAATGCCTCTATGCCTGCTGAGTCACTCCCTAGCCCTTGTCTAACTTTCTCAGATACACACAGTCCTGTATCCACAGTACACTGGCACACCAGAGCTTAACACCCTCCACATGAGCTCTGAAGTTTGGGGAGTCTTGTGATCAATAAACAGTCTTTGAAAATCAAAGCTGTAATACATCTATTGCCTAACTTCAAAACTCACCTCATATACCAACCAGAGCAGTGGGCTTTGTTCATAGTGCAGTCCGAATAGTCATGGAAGAGTACACCAGGCAAAGTGAGAAGCTGGACTCCAGCCCAATCACCCAGACCCATCCTGAAGTGACAGGATAGACATGTTGTGGGAAGATGGGTCGGTGCCAGTTTGGGTCTTCTCTACACCTGACTGTGGGTTTTTTGTTTTCTTTTGATTTGATTTGATATTTTGTATTTTTGAGAAGTTTGAGCTCCACTGGTATCCCCAAAGGATGAAAACAACAGGCAGCTGGGGCAGAAAGAGGTGGCAAATTTTTTTGAGGAGATAAATAAGCCAATTAGTAGATATTACTTTGCACAGAGCTCTATCTTTATAATCTAAGTGCTTTTTCTTCGTATGGACGATTGCACTTAACAGACATGAGGAGGGAAGGGAAGAAATGGATGCCGGGTTCCTTTACAAAGATGGGAGAGTCTGCACTGCAGAAGCTGCCTCGTTATCAGAAATGTGGAAAATATGCAAAGGTTGTTAGAGAGGCAGGATGTGTGTGCAGCCTTGACTATGATTAACTTCTCTCTGTAAGTAGTAAATAGCAGACAACCCTGATCAGAAGAGGGATGTGTGCGATTTATCAATCTGAGCGACTGCTCATTTGCAGAGGAGCTGGAGGTCAATCTGGAAGTCTGCGGCCAGAGGAGCCTGAGGAGATTGCCAGGACTGAGAAGTTAATCATACCCGAGACTGCTTCCATCTGTCTCGGGGCGACAGAGCCTCTGCAAGGAGAGCAGGCATGCTTTATAGCAGGAGATCAGGAATTAATATTTTCTGTGGAACCTCAGGCATCATTTGCAGCAACTCGGGTTTTATAAAAATGGAGCATAATTTGGTATGAATAAATCACACTCTGTTAGAAATATGAGGGGCTGAGGAAAAAATTCACTTGACTCAAAAAAAAAAAAAAGAAAAAAAGAAAAAGAAGGCTCAAGAAAGCCAATATTAACGCAGCCGCCATTGAAGCAACGGCACTTGGAGGGCAGGAACAGCTGAGTGCTTAAATTGTGCATATAATCATTTTCTGAAATGTCAGCATGCAACTCCTGGCCATGGCTACATTTTTATAGCTTTGGAGACACATCACCGGACTATAACCTGTCTGCCCATCTGGCAGATTCTCAGGTCCAAGATCCATTTATATTGAAATCCAAACAACTGCCACGGATTTATTCATTTATTCCACAGGAGCCTGACTGAGCTCCTGTGGTGCTCGCTGGGGTGCAGCACGGGGAAGTGCTTCTTCTCAGGGGTCTCCTATAGACAGCCACACCCCGAGGCAGGGGTATGGGGCTGACAAGAAGAGGCCTGGTCCTGCTCTGCACTTGCTGCTCTGAGGTTTTCCCCTTTCTCAGATAAATGTCATGCATGGAATCCTATTTTCTATGGGGAAGTATAGACGGAAATGAAGTTGATGACAAATAACTTGTAATTAAGGGAGCTTCCCCTCCACCTACAGTGCCGAATGTGAAATGGTCTGTGTCCAGAAACAAGATCAAACACGTATTGAGGGAGGGGTGGGAGACAGGCGCTGGCTGGCTCAGGAGGGGCTTCTACTTCAGCTTCTTTTTGCTGCCCACTCCAGTCCAAGGGGCCAACTTCAGCCAAAGAACCAAGGACAGGACATGTAGTAAGCAGGAGAGGGCCACCAGCTCACAAGTGTACCCCTAGGTACACTTCTGCTCAGTTTGGTTTGAGGGAGGTCCGCAGCTGCTGTGCAGCTATCCTCTCCCTTCTTCTAAAAACACTGTATATTTATTCACTTATGGGCAACACTCATGCCACTGGGTGTCTGGGGAGGTCAGAGGGCAATTTGAGGAAGGTCCTCAATTTGAGGAGGGTCCTCTCCTTGCCCCTTGTAGATCCCAGAAAATGAACTCTGGCCATCAGTCTTCACCTGCTGAGCTATCTTGCTGGCTCAAGTAATCCCTTTTCTAAACATCAAAAAGAAGAGATGGGGCACTTTTAAGGAAGTTTTAAACTCGCAGTGTTAAAGCCATAGGTCGTTATCAGCCATACCCGTGGCCTGTGTTCTCTAGTCTCTCTCCAAAGGGTAGGTAGTGTTACTCTTTAGAAGCTGTATCATTTTATAATCTTCAGAACAGTCCTGAGAGGTACTCAAAAAAAAAATGAGCAAACTAAACCACGGGCACGTGTTGTGACCAACCAGGGGCCACATGGATGCAAGTGGCCTAGCTGTGATCTAGCTCAGGTCCAACCAGTGCATTCTACCATCCTCTCAATCCATATTGGCTTGGAAATGGTCAGAGACCTCCGCCTTAGGCTTGGCCACCTTTTCCATCCTCGATCTTGCTGCCTTAGACATCCTTTTATCCCTGGAACATTATCTGGCAGTTAGGGGAGAAATTATTGGATGGATAAATGAATGAATGTATGAGTGCATGCATGAATGAATGAATACTTGTATAAATGAATGAATAAGTGAACGAATGCATGAATGAATGAGTGAATGTATGAATGAATGAAGGAATGCATGAATGAATGCATGAGTGCATGAATGAATGAATGAATGAATGGCGAGCCAAACCAGTGGTTTGTGGTTACAGAGGCAACTCTGGACTCAAAGTAGAAAATAATTTTCTGAACCTAGCTCCATATCAGCAAAAGAGGGCCTTGGAAAAGAGAAGTTGATGCAGAGGGACTCATCTTTCGGGGATTCAGGCAGGTACCAGCCTTCTTGAGAATCAAGCAACGTGATCAGCTATTACACAGATAGAGCGAGAGAGAAATATTGAACAATTAACATAAAATCAGTCCAAGGGTGATAAGCAAGGCAGTCTCAGTAAATTGCTCGATGCATTTAAGTTAGAGTAAGTTAGAACCCAGTGACTGGAAGAAAATCCTGCAGTCTCATCAGAAGGTTTCTGGCACCAAGGGAAGTCAGGTGACTACTGTAGCCCCGCCCCCACGACTGTAGCCCCGCCCCCACTCTCATTGCAGTCATTTGTATCACGACAAGACCTGAAAAGTCCCCTTCTTATCTACCAATGTATTCAGTGAACATTTAGAGTTCTAAACCTAGGCACTCGATAAGGCAACATTTGAGAAGATACCAAGATCCATGGCTCCCACTCCGAAGGAGCCCGGAATGTGGCCAAGAGAGGATGGTCCTGTGTATCCGCATGCGCAGTGTTCCTCGTGGAACAGTTGTGTGTCAGCATCCTGAGGGCTCCGCTGCTAATATTCATTTAAGCCTCGCCACAGCCATCTCAGCAAGGAAGATAGGATTCCACATTAGGGCCATAAAGAGAGGCTGTTGTCAATAGGATTCCACTGCCCTTCGTGTCCTACAACTGCTTTCCCTGAAATCCTACTGTGCCTGGCTTTCTATTAATAGACTTGGGCTGCTTCCCTCCACATCTCAGAGCCCTAGGATAATTTCTCTGACCCCAGGGCTGATTTTTTTTCAGCCAATTCAGCAAGCCCCCGCCCCATCAAGCCGTGAGGAAATCAGTGACCTTGGCAGGGTATGTGGAGCAGTCAAAAAGGGGACCCAATGGGCATGTTAAGTGTGACATGAAGGAAAAGGTCATCAGTGCCCGTCACAAGTAGTGTAGCAGAAGCACCGTCAGTATGAACGGGGTCAGTCTGCAGGGTGTCCAGGAATGGCTCTACCCTGTGGTGAGGGAGAGTCTGGAACCAGCTCCACAGGGTCTGAGGCGCAGAACAGCGCTTCCTTCAACTGCCCTGTGTTCCAAAGGGAGATGTCTTCTTTTATTAACATTTACTTATTTACTTATTTATTATTTGCATCTCAAATGCTGATCTAGCCTCTTCTCTCCTAAAACACCAAAACACCAAAGTCAGGATCCTAGATGTGGTCCGTTCATGCCTCTGATGGACGCCTGGCTACAGCTTGTGTCTCTACCTCCCTCTCACTTCAGCCATCTGGAAGGCTCCTCTGGGTCATTTACTGAAATTCTTCTCAGTGATCAAAGAAGAGCTAGCCTGGTTTTCTTACTGCAGAACAAGATAATCCTCATTATTTGAAGACTGCTGTGCGGGACCATGTACAGAGCTGCTTGTGCTAAGTCTCTGTGGTCTGGAACAGAGCCCTGAGATATCTCTCCATCAGTACTCACAAAGGGAGACTCTCCACCCACCCTTCTAGAGGGAAGCCACAGAATTGTCCCTCACTGCGGCCTCGGGCGGCTATTAGCCCAGTCAGCTGCATTAACACTACATTAACAAGAGGCTGGCACACAGGCTAGAGAGCCTAGAACTCAGCTTTAACATTCCCCCCAACCCAGTACTAATTTCCACAATAAAACAAAATGGCTCCAGAGAAACCATTGAGTCCTATCAGGTAAATAATACACAGTTTAAAAGGTCCCAAGCATGTATTTCACACAACAGAAGAGAGCCAAGGAAGAAGCTAGTCTTCTGAGTAAATAAATAGCGGATTGTATAAAGCCACTAATTGCCTTTTACAGGGGTTGAGTGGGTTTGGGAGTGCTTGAGAATTAATACAGACTTGCCACCTGAGGTCTGCCCAGGGAGGGGTCAGCAGGACGGTCCTCTGGGTGAGAGTTAACGTTCACAATCGCTGAGAGCCCCAGCTCATGGGTGACATAACTTTGTGTTCTTTAAAGAGAATCATGCAGTGATGGTGTCCTTGCAGCGGCCTGACTGCACTTGATACCACTGAGCTGATTGATGTGTGGAGAACAGTAGACCTTACATAGTAAAAAGAAAAATCTGTAGCTTAAAAAAGAAAATGAATAGTTCTGCAGATATAAATTGAGATCCCTAATCCAAAAGTTCTCAGTTCCAAAGCAGAAACTCTCCAAAAGCAGAAACTTCTGGAGCACCAGTTTAACACCACAAGTGGGAGAAGATTCCTTATTATGAAACCATGTTTTGTGCATAGCTAAAACATCATCTCAAGTTACCTTCAGAATATGTGTGTAAGGTATATGAGCAACAATTGGTTTTATGTGTAGACTTGGGTCTACACACACACACCCACAGACTCTGAGAAGGAACTGAAGTCAGAAAGCATTCTCAAGTCAGGAATTTGGGGAAAGTGTTGGTGCTCCAAGAGTTCCAACTGACGTGGCCTTCTCTCATCCAAAGAGCAGATCAGTGTCCTCTCCTGGTTCGAGGTTCTGAGGTTCCCATCAAAGCACTGTTCACCTCTTTCTCAGATAGGGTGAGAAGTGACCCCAGCCTTCTGGACTAGGGAAAGAGGAACCTCCTCCTCCTCTAGCCACTCTGACTATGAAGTAACACAACCACTTGTCACTCCTTGTTCATATGCATCACTGTGCTCTGGAGACTTCAGTGACAGGACAGTTGAACACACGCACTTGCTCATTTCTACACACTATCCTCCTACACTACAATCCCTTCCTATTGTGTGCGTCCTCAGTCTTTGTCACTTGGTCAGCAAACCCTGTGCCTTTTAACACCCCTGCATTTATCCCTTCTAAACCAAGGATATTCTGTGTGTCTAATGTTCATGGCCCATTTAATTCCTATTTAAATTGACACAAAACATACATGTGGCATTTCAATGCAAAGGCTGGGGGGGGGAGCTATTATATGATTAGCATGTTTTTTGTGTCACAGCTATTTGCTGAAAAATAGAGACTTTTTCAACTATATATTTCTGAAAGAGATATTCACCTGTACCGTGTTGACAAACTGCTCTGATTACAGACTTGCTGTCCTGCAGGGAATGAGTTACTAATTGGTAATTACTGCCCAGTTATTTTAGAATGTTTAAAACCGACTGCCAGTGAAGATGATAACATATAATTCCTACCTGCTTTGAATTTTAGCCTGTGCTATCATTCTCAGTGACCCTGGTCTGGGAAATTGAGCTAAGCCCAAAGAAGACCCCAAAGTAACAAATTATAGTGGGTTCACGTGTGTGTGGAGGCCAGGGGACAACATCATGAGCTGTCTGCATCGTGTTTTGCGATGAGAATCTCCCACCAGCCTGGAGTTCTGTGTGCCCAGACTGGCTGGCCAACATCCTTTTTGGTTTCACCCTGCCTCCCCAGTGCTGAGATAACTGCTACACCTGACTGTTTTGCATGTGTGCTGGGGATTTGAACTCAGGCCTTGAGGCTTTCGTGGCAAGCACTTG
This sequence comes from Tokudaia tokunoshimensis, assembly GCA_036184795.1. Taxonomy (NCBI): domain Eukaryota; kingdom Metazoa; phylum Chordata; class Mammalia; order Rodentia; family Muridae; genus Tokudaia; species Tokudaia tokunoshimensis. The sequence continues at coordinate 9,751,877 of BTHU01000016.1, forward strand.
ACCTACTAAGCTATCTCTCCAACTCACCAATTATATATCTAATGAGAGAAGTTTTTAAGACGTTACATCTTAAGTGCACATGTGGTTTTCTGAACACCCCATCCCTGCCAGTGTCACAGGAAGCAGCCAGTTAGAGAAACATGTGAAATGGTGTGCTAGCCATTTGATAGTCTGGACTTATTGTTTTGCATTTGTGTCTTGTTCAAAACTCAAACTATCTAGCAGTTTATAATGGGAGTTTATTTAAATCATGGCCCCGTTCCTTTGGCTTGATTTTGTTCTACATCTCCAAGTCCACAGAGTCCTCTTTCTCTGGCTTTACTAGCTTGGCTGACAGGACCTTCTCCATAACTGTCCTTCCCTCCCAGAACTGTCCTTTGTCCAAGAGTTTCTCTCCAAACTTGAAATCACACAGCCAGTGAGACCTGACTTTCCAGCAACTGCTAATCTGAACTCAGGGCCTGCCCCTGTGAAAGTCCTCCTCTCCCAGGGGCCTTCTTCTTTCATCCTTTGCTGAGGCAGCCTTGGCCTAGTGCTGGCTGCTTGCACTAGCTAGCTGGCCTTGGATCACTGCGATTTGGAGCCACTACACTGCCCTGCTGCCAGGGAAGGTTAATGTGCTCCCACTGGCTGGGGCAGCCTGACCTTTCTCACTCTGCCCAGCTCCCTGCCCTGTGCTGGTCCCTAGGCCAATGTCTGGCAGCCGCATCATATCCTCACCCTGGCAGGCAGCATACAGTGCCCACTCTGCCTGGGCAGCATAGGTCCCTTCAGGATACACCACACAGAGTATATCCCAGATGTTCTGGAACAGCCATCTGATCTACCAAATTCCAATTGGATTTCTCGGCCCTGCGTCCTTGGCCCACTATGATTTTCCTGTCTCCATTTGCGTACGTTTTCTGCTCTTTATCCCTTTCATCCTGAGAGAGGGGATCCAGGGTGACTGTGCTCACTGTAGTCAGGTCAGCTAAACTGTTGAAACAGGCTTGCTCGACCAAGGCCATGGCCCCCGTTGCATATCACAGGCTGGGTCAGCCTGTTTGCTGGCCCTGGTGTAGCAAATAAAAGAGCACTTTCTGAAGACCTGCCAGGCTGAGTCTGAGGCCCTGCTGCTCCCCCACACTGCCTCTTCTTGGCTTTGTTCACCCTGGTCACAGCCAGGGAGTCAGCGAGCCACTTGAGGTCACAGCTCTTCATCTTTCAGTGGAGACAGTCTCCCCTGTTTGGCTTGCCTGATCCTCAAGCTAAGAGAAGCCAAGGCAAACAGCACTGTTCCATGACCACTGCAAATTGAGGTGTTAGTCATCTGAGAGGGCACATGAAGGAGCACCAGGTTTTCTCTGAGTCACTGTCCTGGCTATTTTATGTGATTGTGAAAGGACACGTGTTCCTCTGTGTGAGAGAAAAGATGGACAGAGAGCACGTTGTTAACTCTCCCTCTCTGGATGGTAGGTAGGTTACCTCTGACATCCTGGTGGCTGCCTCAAGGTCTGTGCACAGGCCTGTTACCACGCCATGTCATCAACAGACAGCCTTCTGAGGCATGCATTAGTGTTTCAAATCTTGCACATGGGAAACTGAAGCTTCAAACTGTTGAGTCACTTGCCACACAAAGTTAATGGACACAGAAAGGGGTGGTGTCTGCTGGGGCCAAGGTTTGTAGGGGACATGTGGCCTTGGACAGGGAAGGCCAGGCTCACCACAGGCTGGTTGCCCTGGGCTCCGTTCCCTCTCTACCCTACTTAATCCCTTAAAACAGTGCATAGCCTGAGTCACACGCAACACATGCCTGGGTGCTTCATACAGGGACAAGGGCTGGTCCATTCTCTGCCCCAGAAGATATAGTCAGCTGGAGATTTGTGTAGTACAACGTGCCTCACCTAGCCATGTTACACCCAAGCAAGCAGGTCCAAAAATATCAGCCATGTTCCTGTGCTCTAAGCTTAAAGTGGGAGATGACAACGCATTTGAAAGGTGTATTGGTTAAACTCAGATTTAAATGGGGAAGGAAGAAAATGCAAGTCAATACTGTTCCCTAAGATTTCTATTTCTTGGAGAATTTTCCTCTTCCAGCTGGCTGAAGACCTATTATCTACTCACTGGTCCTCTGAAATGAAAGAAATTGTATTCAAATATAAGTCAGGTTTTCAGAATATACACATACCCATATATCATTGCTTTAGAAGCCAGCCATCAGCCATGCCAACTTTCTTGCCCTAGCAAAATGAGGCAAAGCTTCAGAGCAGTGGAAACCCCATCACCCCCTGGATATCTTGGATCATAATAAGAGCTCAGCCAACATGGTTTCCTAGGTCCCTTTCAAGCCTTGACTTTGTCATAGGCCCATTTTGTGATTTAGCCATAGAAATATTCATTCTTAAATACTTAGACACACACACACACACATACAAGCATACACACACAGGCATACACACACATATATGCACATACACATGCACGCACGCACTGTTCCTTCAGCCTGAAATGCCTTCCCTTCTGCTCCTCCCTCCAACCTACTTGGAAACTTGCCCAAGCTTTAGCCTTCAGCTCACAACTTAGATACCCTTCCCTTAGTCAGCCCTCCTTTTTGGCCATCCGTGCACACTTGTCCCTGTGGGATCGAGCAGCTTTCCACAGGTGACAAGTTTTAGGAAATACCAGTCAAATCTGGGCACATCCGGCCCACCAGGGCAGAGGGGAGAGTAGCAACTCCCTCTGTCCACCTTGCAACAGTGTTGTCTGACATTGCGAGAGATTATTGGGTGTTCCTGGACGTGGGTAGGGGGAGGGAGCTTTGTAAAAGCTAAAGTTGACCACGAACAGTGGTGTTTCCTAGGAAAAGGGTTGCCACTAGGCAGTTCAGTCTTGACTGGTAAGAAAAATAAAAAAGCAGAAGCATGCACCTGTTCCTCCTCTACCCTTAATTCTTTACCTCAACCTAGGACCACTCTAACCGTAAGTAGAGAGGGTTCAAAGAAGCAGTCATAATGAATATTGTCATGTAAAAGAAATCACTAAAGTGGTTATTTCCATTCTGAATTATCTTACTTACATGAAGCTTCAGCTCATTTAAAGTCCTGCCTCCATGGAGACTTTAATCTTCCGACTGTAGCCATATTGGTTACCTGGAGACCGTCCAGCACATTCTCCTTACCTAAAGATAGCAGCAGTCAAGGAGAGCAGTAGCTGATAAATTATAGACAAGACTTGGATCCCTCAAAAGAGTGTTGTGTGACTCATGTAGCTCAGCACCCTTAGCTTCTAATGGTTCTGAAAGATATAGTAGCCACGTGTAACTCCGTGCACCCAGATTCATGGCTCTGCCCTCGTGTAAGTATAGATGGCATCCCCTCTACTAGGTAAGCCAGTGTGAGATTACACAGCATGAGGAGTGCTTGGATTTTCAAAACATGCACAAACTGTTGGCAAGGCGGTAGAGAAATCGGAGCCCCCATGCCTTGATTGTGGAATTCCCAGTGGTACAACTGCTGAAGTATGACAACCTCTCAAATTACAAAAAAAAAAAAAAAAAAAAAATCTGTCGTCTAGTACTGTGGTTCACTTCTTGAGGGAACAATGAAGACCATGTCATTAACTCTGCGTGACTGTGACAGGTCCTCAGTGGCTCCTGTACATGGCTTTCTGTTTTCTGACAACACTGCAGGGTTTAGCTGGTAATCAGCCTTCCTGTGCCAACCTTCCCTTTGTGAGCTTCTCAGTGATTCCCATCATATGTCAGCAGGCTCTTCCCTTCACCTGGAGATGAGTATGCTCAGAAGATCCTCTACTGGGGGTCTTTCTGGGGTGCCCAGCCATGGAGTAGCCTCCAAAAGGGTCAGCAGTGAAACCTGGTTTGATGGCCTTACAAGTCCCCACACCCCTGCAAAGTCTTCCATTAAAGTCCTAACCCACAGTCTCATAGTATTAGGGGTGAGAACTTTGGAAGGTAATTAGATTCAAATAAGGTCACAAGCTCCCATAATATTAAAAAGCATACACAAGGAAGAAGTCATGTAGGCACTCTGAGGAGGCTGTGGGCATGCCAGAAAGAGCTCTCACCACAAATGAGTGTGTTAGCACCTTGGTATTGGACTTCACAGCCTTCAGAACTGCAAGAACTGGGTATCTTATTTAAGCCACTCAGCCGGTGGTATTTCTTACAGCATTCAGAACAGAGCAAGACACCATCCTATACACTGTTTCTTAGTGTTTCTCAGTGAACAGACAAACTAACGGCACCCCTGCACTCGCCGCCTACACACCACATTTTTAAAGCAAGCTGCATCTATTGCAATAGCAAGGTGTGGCCTGGGGTTTAGCTAGGAGGTAAAGTGCTCTTGCCTAGCTCGTGCAAGGCCTGGGTTCAATCCTCAGCCCCCAAATAAATGCGTGTGCTGCAAAGCAGGTGGCTTGTTTTCCAAAGGAATTATCTACCTTTTTGTAGTATACGAATAAAATCCCACAAGAAGCACAAGTCTGGGAAGTGGAGCCTGGGTTTGCGGAACTAGCGTTCTTTTCAGTAAAAGATTACAGTGAGATCTCATTAAATTCCAGCATCACTGCCAATAAGATCGCAACTTCCCTTGTCTTACTGTAAAAAGCTCAAGGTGGGTGGGGCCGTGCTCATCATGCCTGCACGCCCCTCAGTAACAGCTTTCTGCATGCCTGGGCCGAGCCACAGCAGTCTCGACTCTTCTTTATAGACACTCTGAGCTCTTCCTGTCACCCCTTCAGAAGTCAGAAGTAGACAGAGGGTGTTTCCGTCATCAAGCCATGAGCAGGTTTCATTTCAGTAGGAAAGTGGTCACATAAGGCTCTCCTCTCAAGGGGAAGCCCTGAGAGAAGCACATTAACCATGAATTGTGTGGCTTCCATATCTTACCACTGTGATGTTTCCATCTTCTGACTGTTCATCCATCCCCCACAAACGGTTGCATTAAATTGCTTTGAAAATACAGTTCCAGCAACTTGAAGGACGAGTCTCCCAGGTCCCCAGACATTGCCTGTCTGCGATTAACTGTAATTAATCCTCTTGCCTGTCATTCCATCTTGAATCCTGCTGTACGACGCACAGCTGTGTCGGTCAGTGATGATACAGTCTCTGGGTGCCCTTCATCGTCTTCCTGCAGTCATCCCCGTCCCCTGCTCTCTGCTTTGCCGCATGTGCCCTTGTGTTTGTACCTCGTGTACCGGCTGGTTTGTGCGTCAACGTGACCCAGGCTGGAGTTATCACAGAGAAAGGAGCTTCGGTTGAGGAAGTGCCTCCATGAGATCCAGCTGTAAGGCATTTTCTCAATTAGTGATCAAGGGGGGGAGGGCCCCTTGTGGGTGGTGCCATCCTGGGCTGGTAATCTTGGGTTCTATAAGAGAGCAAGCTGAACAAGCTAAGGGAAGCAAGGCAGTAAGGAACATCCCTCCATGGCCTCTGCATCAGCTCCTGCTTCCTGACCTGCTTGAGTTCCAGTCCTGACTTCCTTTGGTGATGCACAGCAATGTGGAAGTGTAAACTAAATAAACCCTTTCCTCCCCAACTTGCTTCTTGGTCATGATGTTTGTGCAGGAATAGAAACCCTGACTAAGACACCTGGGACGGGCAAGAGGGGCCATGGGCCTGAGGTCGGCAGAGTTGACCCATCAAAAGCCATGAACAATGGACAAGTCCATGGTGTGAATGGATTCTTAAACTTGCCTACTATACAATATGTAACTATTAAGTCACAATCGGTGTCCTGCATTTCATCTGGCAATTCCCACACAAACCATGGCTCAATTCAAATACCATCAAAAAGGAAATTTTCTGTAAAACTGATCTTGGCTAGAAATTACATAGGAAAAGTAAAGGGGTGGGGAGATGGCTCGGCAGGGGAGAGTGCATAAGGCCCATCCAGAGGGCCTTCCAGAGGACCAAGCTCAGGTCCCAGCACTCAGACTGGGTAGCTCACAAGTCCCCATGACTCAGCTTCAATGAACCCAATAGCCTCTGTGGGCACTAATACAGGCACACCCACACGCATGTGCACAATTTCTAAAAATAAAGTAAAATAGTAAATGCTTGACTTAAAAAAAAATGAAAAGAAAAAGGTTGGGATCTTGAAGGGATCAGAATGTCCTATTTTTCCATCATTTCTTTTATAGCTGATTTCCCTCTTTGAAGAAGGGTGGGGGGCTCCACATTAGAGCATACGTTCAGTGTATCTGAGGCTCTGGGATTGATTGCCAGCCCCAGTCAAAATCACAACTGAAGAACAAATAGAACTAATAGTTCCTGTTGATATTCTCTCTCTCTCTCTCTCTCTCTCTCTCTCTCTCTCTCTCTCTCTCTCTCTCTCTCTCTCTCTCTCTCCCTTTGTGGTGTGTGTGTGTGTGTGTGTGTGTGTGTGTGGTGTATGTATATGCATGAAGTACGTATGGAACCCAGCTGGAGGTTGTAGGTTGAGGCTCCTATAAACACCAGACTCTTACTTCATTTGAAGCATAAGCTACTACTGACCCATGTTCATTTTGAGCGCTACTCTAATTTATATGTTTGCCAAGTTAGTCATGCAAAGGACTGCTTTTGATAAAGCAGAAGCCACTGAGAATTTCAGGCTTGTTTCCAGTCGTGTTCAGGCTAAAGAGACTTTCTGTTGACCTCTAATCATGACAGGTTATAAGCAGAGGGCATTGCTCAAAAGTCCTGGTCTGACTCTGAGGGGTCCTTGTTAGTAGGACTGTGGATAATGCTTGCTCTCAAACTCTGTTTCTTAACCATGATTACTCCCTTGGATATCACATCATATTAATTATCCATTGACTTAACTTTTTCCAGCAGTAATTAATGAGATAAGTCACACAATGGAAACAGTAGTAAATATAATATAAAGCAATTACTAAAGTAGTAATTTTCATTCATAATTATTTTAATTACATGGAAACCAGCTTTTTTCAACCCCTGTCTCCACAGAGCTTCTTTTGAGCTTCTGAAACTGTTTCCAAGTCGGGAGACTCTCTCCCACCCTGCATTAGTGAACAGGCAAAGGCGTTCAGGCAGATGGGTAGCTGGAAGGTGTTAGACTGGACCTGGGCTGTTTGGAAGGTTGGGACATCAGGATCATGGCTTTTAAAGACAGACAAAGGCTAGAGAGATGACTCAGTGGTTCAGAGCACTGACTGCTCCTCTGAAGGTCCTGAGTTCAAATTCCAGCAACCACATGGTGACTCCTAACCATCTGTAAAGAGATCTGACATCCTCTTCTGGTGTGTCTGAAGACAGCTACAGTGTACTTATGTATAATAAATAAATAAATCTTAATAAAAATAAGGAAAGACAAAGACAGACAAAATCTCTGATTTTAGCAAGAACAGCTAGATACCTGTGCAGTCTTACAGGGCTCTGCATCAGACATCTATCTACCCACCTACCCCACACACAGATAACAGGAAGAGGGAGGGGGGAGGGAAGGAGGGAGAGAGAGAGAGAGAGAGAGAGAGAGAGAGAGAGACTGACCTTACTAGTACTCTGTGGTTGCCTTCTTGAAATTCTTAATTGAAATTCTTAATTCTTTGATTTGTAAGGTCCAGTGCAGTGCAAATTCCAAAGCAAGTCACCTCTTCTCATATAACACCCCTCTTAGCCAGCAGCTCCTCTGCCCAGGCTCCTGACCCCACCCAGCCTTCCCCTGTCCCTCCTGGCACCACTCTCATAAAGGCGTGAGGCGATGGCAGGGCGCCAGCACATCTATGCCAGGCATGGCAACAGTATCCTTCGGCAAGCTATCTGTATGACAGCATGCCCAGTGGGTGACTGGGTAGGACTGAGCTTCTCCCAGTCTAATCTAGGAGCCTAGTGTATCCCCATGTAAAGGTCACAGTGCCTCTAGGGCAGCCACCAGAGCACAACATGAAGTAACAAACAAAAATGTCGAGCCAACTGATAGACAATGCAAGACTTATATCCCCATGGGCGTAATGTGGGCCTTCTTCCTATTGTTTGGACAAAGGGCTCAAATTTGCATTTTGTTCTGAGTACACTCCAGGGATGGGGAAGATGGTGGGTGCATTGGCTGGCCGTTAGGAACAGCCTGTCTTTTAGGTTTTTAAAAATCTTAATGAAGTATTTCTTTAAAATTCATATCTCTTTTTGTCATTCCAAGGTCCCAAGTACATTTTGCTCCTAGATGCCAACTTAGGTACACAATGTTCTGTGTGCTAATGTCTAATGAATGACCTACCTCCTAGGAGGCTCCAACTTGCCTCTCTTTCATTAAGAAGGAGGGAACAACCCTTCAAAGAGAGAAATTCTGATGAGAATATCAAAGCTAAGTTTCCCATGGAATTTCCCTGTCCACAAGGACTGTCTCCATGTTCCTGAGTCACCCGTTCACCTGAGGCCTGGCAATGTGTTTCCAGCCTCTGAGCACAGTTCACTGGGAAAGCAGGCTCAGCCCTGCTGGAAGGGCTCCATCAGAGAAGGTGGGGTTGGGGGTGAGAGCTTTATGGAATTTTGATTCTATTTGGGGCACTGTCATTTCTGAGAACCATATTGCTGGCATTCTCTGCATGGTGAAGCTGGGTGTCCCAAAGCCCAGCCTCAGATCCTAAAGACACTTTTCCTCCATCTGGGAAGCAGAGCACAGCCATCCATCAGCACCCACAGGGACTGGCTTCAGGATGCCCTTGCAGGAAGCTACACCTGCTAATTCTCAGATCCCTCAGGTCCAACGACAGAGTATGTGGTAGAACTTTCCACATCCTCTCACCGAGTACTTTATATTTTCTATAACACAACAGTAGTGATAAGTAGCTCCACTCATTAGGGAGAAACAGAAAAATGCTCTCTACATGTTCAGTACACATGCAAGGTTTGGGTGAATATTTCTTGATTACTGATTGGTTGAATCTTTAGATGTGGAGTCTTCTGTGGTTGGCTGGATCTGTGAATGTGGGACGCCCTGTGATTGGCTGGATCTCTGGTTGTGGAATCCCCTGTGATTGGCTGGATCTGTGGATGTGGGGTGCCCTGTGATTGGCTGGATCTGTGGATGTGGGATACCCATGTACATAGGGCCGACTGTACTTATTAGTAGTGGGAATGTCAGTTTTTATCTAGGCTCCTAGAGGCAAAGGCCAAAAGGTTGCATGATACTCCTATATGCAAATATAGGAAAGTTACAAGGAAGCATTGTCTAGTCATCTTCCATTAACTTTAGCGAGTGGCTCATCATTGCCACTGCAGTTGTCTCTAGCCTTTCTTCCCCCCGTCCAGCCCCCAGCTACTCATCAGCCTGCCTGGGGAATAGGAAAGGAGTTAAAAATGAACTTAACCTTAACTGATAGATAGAAATTCTAGGATCTGTCAGCTTTAGGAATAAGTAACTATGTATAGGAATAATTAACTATGTAACTATGTATTCCTCGAAGTCTACTAGAAGAAGAGATCACATACTGCAAGCCCTTCTTTTAAAAGATAAGGGAGTTGAGACCTGCAGTGAAGTATTATTAGAACAGCTGGTCCTATGACCCAGCTGGGCAGACTCTTGACGGGATGACTTTGCTGGGAACTTAACCAAGATGGCCTGTCAAGCTTACCCTGTTAGCTGTTGTCTTGATCTGTTTGCTGTTGCTATGACAGAATTTCTGGGTTTTATACTTTATGTGTGTCATGGTTCTAGTCACTGAAAATTCCAAACAGCATGGTGCTGGCATCTAGCAGATATCCTCCAACTCTATTACAACATAGTAGATGAAGGAACAGAAAGGACCTGTGTGGTAATGAGGAACCAAGAGACCAGAGAGGCCAAATGTGTTCTTTTGTAACAATACTCTTGAGAGACCTAACCCAGTCCTTCAAGAATGGCTTAATCACTTCAGAGTGCAGCAACCCCACAACCAAATCACCTTCCACAGCCCTACACCTCTGAACATCAGCTCACTGGGAACCAAACTCTGGCCTTGGTGGAACCCATGCTGAGTGACCATAGGAACCTCGACTGTTCTGAGAAGATGGGTGACGATTTATATTGTCTTGTCCACCTGGTTCTTGTTAATGGTGGGGCTTCCTGCGTGAGGAAGATGCCATGGCTGGCTTCCCTGCCAAGAACATCTCTATCACTCACTTTAACCCAGGACCAGTTCTTTGCAGGAGAACTTGAAGGGCTGGCTTTGTCTGTTTCCAGTCCTAGCTAACCTTGTGTGGAACTAGTTTCGTGGTGGGCATGTGGCAGAATTCAAGCAAGCGATGCAAAAGAGGTGATGGGTTTAAAAAGAAGTCAGAGCAGAGCTTCCTTCCCGGGCACTGCCTACTATGTGTGGTGGTCACAACCTAAACACAAGCCAGGGGCAGCCTTGAGAAACATAGAGAAGCTTCTGCTTTCTGGGCTGAGTCACTGACTCTCAGAATTGATGAGTCCTGGAAACACTCCCCCTTGGAGGTCTCCAGTTTTGAAACATATCTGTCTCCACTGTGCTTTTCTCGTTTGGTTGTGGTCCCTGATCCCTAATCCAGATACAGTCTGTCATCAGAGTGACCTCATCATTGAAAAGGCCCTAGATGGCACTTCCCACAGACGTGCCTGAGTAACATGAGTAGCATCCTCTCCCGGGGAGCAAACCCAGCTCCGTTTATGACAGCTAACAAGAGCACAGCTTGTGGGAGTTGGAGAGATGGCTCAGTGGTTCAGAGCACCACCTGCTCTTCCAGAGGTCCTGAGTTCAAATCCCAGCAACCACATGGTGGCTCACAACCATCTGTAATGGGATCCGATGCCCTCTTCTGGTGAGTCTGAAGACAGCTACAGTGTATTTACATATAATAAATAAATAAGTCTTTTAAAAAAAAAAAGAGCACAGTTTGAGCTGATTCAAGTCTGGATCTCAGATTCTGTGAATGGATTCTCCACACAGCGCCCTCAGTTCCCCATCCTTAAATCTTGTGCCCATCAGTGAGATGCAAATTAAATGTCACAGGCTCGTGACACTCAGATGATGGCTTTGCTTTAAAACACAGGAGAGACTTGGAATTGGTCTATTTTCAGAGCTAAAGTGAGGAGGAGGATTTTCAGCTGCCAGTCTTCATTTCAGAGGAAGATCTGGGCCTTTCCATTGCCCAGGGCTCTCATGGCCTCCTTTGCCCTTGATTGGAGCTGTCAGGCTTTGCACTGGGACATCCTGGGATTAGAACAGGAGACCCTGAGAGGCCCTGTCCCAGGTTCATTGGCCAGGTGTTGCGAACATTCACGCCATGCTAGTCATTCTTGCCAGTCCGTTCCTGAGCAGGCATGGTGGAATTCCATGGAATTATCAGATGGACAGGATGGGTAAGAACCGGCTCAACTCAGGTCAGGGATGTAACTCGTTGATAGAGGGCATTTTCATGGGCTCTGGAGGCCCGATCCAATCCCCAACACCAAAACAATCGAAATGAAAACAATTTTTAAAAAAGGAATCCAGGTAAACTATAGAAAGGTCTACTTGGACTTTCTTAGGCTACCATGATAGAAGAAATAATTGCAGCTATGTTTTAAAATAAAGAATAACATTAATTATAAGCTAGGTTCCCTGTTGCAGGATATTCCTGCAGAGATGGTCAAGAAAAAAGGGGGCGGAGCTAGGAATGGTGGGGGATGGAGCAGCAGGTGTGAGAGAGGAGAGGCTCCACAGGAGGTCGGAGATTTAAGATGGCTCCACGTGTTTTTCTGGTGACTTTAAAAGGTTAGAGATATTGGAATAAGACTTTTACTGTATTGGCATCTTGTAACTGTGATTATAATATGAATAAACCTAACTGGCTAACTAATTAAGCATTAAGAGTTTTGATTTACTTGGTTACTATAATGTGGGTTCGCCGATGTCGGAGGTCTATGGTGGAGAGGAAACATAGCTGGAATGCTGTAGGAACTAGCTGGGAGAGATTAGCTCAGCGGCAGTGGCGAGAACCACGCTGAGAGGGTCTCCGCCCCTGCAGGGACTTGCCAGGGCAGGAGAGTTGGCAGGGCGGTCAGTTTTTAATATTTCCCACTACAGTTCTGTGCTACGAACACTCTGTTTTCTCATTTGGGTTCTCATAGGATTGGAATACCTAGAAACCCTGTAGGACTTGTTCAGTTATTATCACTCTCATACTCATGAAAAATCTGGCTCAGAGATAACAATTCATTTCCCCAAAATCACACAGCCAATAAGCAAAGGCGGCAAAAGGCCATCCAGGTCTGATTCTAAAGCCTGTGTGCCAATCCTTCCTACATGGCAAAATTATTTAAATATCCCCAGCTGGGGCCAGAAAAGCCACTGGTTTATTCCCATTGTCAGGGATCAATCCACTCCTCAGACAGCACATGGTGCTAGAAGCCGAGGCGCAGGTTCTAGCCCCTGTCTATTACTAACAATGAATGGTATTGACCTGGAACAGATCCTTGGTCCTCCACCCTGCCCTAGAGCTGGCTTGTACCTAAGTTTGTTGAGAGAGAAGCTTGAAAATGCTTTTAAATAGCCATATGAATGTAAACGTGCTCGCTGTTCAAAGGAGTGGAAAATAAGTTAGAAGAGAAAATAACAATCAGGTGGTAGGAGTAATCTTACCCCAGCGAAGCTGCTTTTTAAAATGTAGTCAAGGAGCTTGGGTAACTCTTTACCACCACCTGGATGGTAATGTCGCCACGGGACAACAGTCTGCGGCTGCACTGTCTTGGGAGCTTAAACCATACAGAAATTAATTTCCGAACCCTATAAACAAGTCAGGGGTGGCAGAGTAACGGGACGTGGCTGTAAATGTATCCGTTGCTGGAAAGCACCAGAGCTGAACCTTACAGGACATGGTCCCCTGTCTTCATGGACCATTTGACTGGGCACAGGCCGACAGAACTCGTGGCTCTTGAATATGTCCTTCAGCCTGACTTTTCTTCTACAAACAGACCCGGATACAACCCAGAGAACAGTAGAGAGAAGGAGAGAGCAGTAAGTCACCACAGCCCAGACTCTCTCAGTACCTTGGTGTCTGCAGTTGGCTGAGGAGTGAGCAGTGAACGGACACATTCTGTGGCCACTCTTTTAACGGTCTCAAGATTGGGGATGAATGGGTGGATAAAGGCAGATGGTCATGTTGTTCTTCAGAGTAGGTCAAATGAAACATGCTAAGGCTGTCTGTCTGTCCATGCAGATGGAACACCACTGGCTCTGGACATGCCTTTAGCATGGCCTCCTCTCTCACCCCTGCTAGCATGACCTCTCACCTACACACCTGGGATCACGCACATCCTGAGCCTTCTCTGCCAGGGGACAAGTTGTACTAGCAGGTCCCTGCTCTCTGATACCACACAGTTCTTGTCACAACGGTCAGAATACTGAGTTCTCCCATGAAGTGTCGCTGTAGACAAAGACACTTTTTTTTTAACACAACATCACCAAATCCAAGGGGTGCAAATTTGTGTCACCACAGACAGTTGCTGCTTCTTGGCCCCATCTCTCAAGTAGTTCCTAGGACAGGAAGAGAATGCAGCACTAACCTTGTTCAGTAAGTCATGAGGAGATGCCCTGATCTTAGCCAGCCCAGGGTACTCAGAGATGAGGTATGCAGGGGCTAGCCCAGCTTCCTCTAGGGCCCTTCCCCCATTTTGAATCACAGCCCAAAGTATGTCTGTCATGCTTTCTTCCCAGTAGTAAGTTCAGGGACCCACTCCCTAGGGCACATCCTTCTGAAGGCAGGGCCAACAGACTCAACATAGTCACAGAAACAGTTACATTGAGACTTCTAAGACAGACCTTACTGAGTAAATACTATTTTATATATGTTTTAGCATGTTTATGTATTCTAAACATGTTTATATGTTCCAAAAGAAGCATAACTATCTTTCATATGAATTTCTTTTAATGCTTAAAACATTAGAAACCTTATCAGTGCATCATAATCAATTTGCCTTATAATGGGAGACTTCTGGATGAGATGCCAGACTTAATGTTGCCTCTGTGATGCAATCAACAATAAGAATTAAAATAAAATAAAAAAGACTCCCTCCCAACGAAAGAGGTAAAGATTTGTGACTTCACAAATGTAGTCATAGAATATTTGTAAAGGTTGAAGTTTGAAAAGGGGGCTAACAAACTATAAGAAGTAGCCTTGTTACTCTCTGTATGAGTGACAGGAAACAGAAATCACTGGAATAAGTCTCAGGGCACTCAGAAGTTAGTCTTTGAAATTCTCCCAAATCTATAGAAAGAAACAGATATTCGAACACAAAAGGCATTTAGAAACTTAAACAGGGATAGTATATTTAATATAGTACATTATCCATAAAAACCATCAGCAAGCCCAGGAACGTTTGGGGAAAGAGCCAAGGAAGATTTGCACATTATTGTATTTTCCCCTTTATTTATGACAATGCCTTTCTTCTTGGCTAGACTACATATGGGCATTTACCCAAATGAAAGTAAAAGTGTACAATATAACCCAGAGCACCAAACCATAGTTTTTTGTGTCTTGGTCCATCAGAATGATAACATCCCTCACCACATTCTAAAAAGAAAGACCTGTGAAAATGCAGGGCCATTCCAGACACAGTAACAACATGAGGCTATCCCAGAACACAAGAACATGTGTTTCTTAACACATATCAGTAGTCAGATAGAGGCACCATGAACCCAAGGCTCTTAAACTCAAGAATGCTTTGTCACTATTGAGGCAGATTCCCAAACCCTGGTGCCTGACTCACCTGCAAGAGCAGAGCATCATGAAGAAAACAAAACCAGGCATGACCAGGGACCCAGAGGTAACATCTCTGCTCTCTAGTATCTGAAACTAGTGGTTGAGCCTTAGCCCCCAAGCTCTTCCTACACTGCCATATGGGCACAGCCTTGAATTCTCATCAGGACTATGCACATGGCTTGGTGGCCTGAGCCACATCTATGGACTCGGTGGCTTGTGTCAAAAAAAAATATTCCAGCTGCTCCAATTGCGTAATTAATGTCCAAGTTTGCGGACTGTCTGTATTACTGATTTCTTTGCTGTCAACTTTTATCCTTCCCTAAGGTCAGCAGAAGGTTCTGGAGCCCTTTGGAACCTGGGCAGTGCTATATAAGTCTACTTTATGGGTTTCACCTCCACCCAAGCCATACCCAGCTCCCACCCACTGTACAGGAGCCATGCATCCCCTCTTCTGTGTTCTCCCTCAAGAGCTTCCAGGGTCTCCTCCAGGATCCGGCATGCCCCCATGCTGACCCGTAACCTCATCCTATCCTTTTTGTAAACCTCAGTGTAGCAACATCCCGTAGTAAAAAAGCAATCTGAGTAAGTACTTGATCTAAGATTTTATCTTAAAGCTGTTCATGAGCATACATTTAGAAAAGTAAAAAAAAAAAAAAAAAAAAAAAAAACCAAAAAACCTGGACATATGAATACAGGTATCATGAGGGTCCCAAAAAGAGTGGAGAAAGGTTATGGTGATGAAAAGCTGGTTCAGAAAGTATTCAAAATGAAAATGAATTATTAAAGTTTTACAATTTTTACAGAACAAATAAGCCTATAGGTCCCAGCAGCCAAATTAACCCCAGGGAGGATGAAGCCAAAGAAATCCGTGTGGAGGCACCTGAGTTGGTTGCTGTTCTTATGGCTGGACAAAGCACGTGACAAAATGAGCTTAGGAAAGGAAGGTTCATCTTAACTCATAATTTGAGGAAACAGTTGTCCATCAGTATCAGGGAAGGTATGGTAGAGAGATCAGATGTAGGTACAGAAGCAGGAAGATGAGGCAGCTGGCCACAGTATGTCCACAGTCAGGAAACAGATGACTGTTCCCCCTCCCCCCTTTTATTCAACCTTGGGCCCACATTCCGCATGCATCTTCTCTCCTCAGCCCTTCTGCAAACTCCTTAGCACATGTCCAGAGATGTGTATTCAGCAACAGTCAGACAGCACAGCACAATCAAACTTCCAACAGCAGAAGACCTGAGCCTGGATGTGCAGTATGGTGGTTAAGATGTTTGCCTAGCATGTGCAGAGCCTGGGTTCACGCCCCAGCACCACATAAACCTGCCGTGCTGGTGCATACCTGTAATCCCAGCACTCAGGAGTCAGAGGCAGAAGGACCAGGAGATCAAAATCATCCTCCGTAGCTATACAATAAGTCTGAAGCCTGCCTGGGCTACATGAGACCCTGTCTAAAAAAAAAAAAAAAACAAAAAACTCTGAAACCTGGAGGCCTCAAGAAAGTTACACATCACTCTAAGTGCTAAAGGAAGAAAACTGTCCATCTGTCATTCTGTATGCAGAGAAATCCTTCAGAAATGGCAAACACTTCATGAGGAAAACCAGCACAGCTATCCTAAAGGGTAAAGACTACTGAAAGAGGGCCTTCAATGAGGAAAGAAGGGACCTTGACATATCTGGAAAACAGAACATATTTGCATAGAAGCATAATTACAAGAAATGTTCCTTCCCCTCTGTATTCTTATATATTTTTTCTTTGAAATGTTGCTCACATACATTTCATGCATCTATATAATGAATTTTAGTCATTTTAATCCCACATTTCATCTTGTAGATTTTGTAAGTTGCATCTGATGGTTGAAGCAACATTAGAAATACCATTTCCCTGATTTGAATATTACATAGTGGATGCATATATTGAAACATCATCATGCAGTTCATAAAGATATACAACTATTAGGTTATTTAATTTAAAAGAAATAAAAATTAACCAAAAAGAAAAGAAAGAGATAGTCATATTAGTGCCAAGTAAAATCAACTTAAAAACAAAATGAATTCATGGGCTGAGCGCAACATGACATAGTAATAAACAACTCAATTCCCGTGAGAAGTTAGCACCAAATAACAGCAGAAAGAGAAAGTAAATATAAAAATATTCAAGATCTTGACACATGACTTAGTGGTTAGGAACATTGGCTGCTCTTTCAGAGGACCCAGGTTTGATTCCCAGCACCCACATGTCAGTTCGCAAGCATCTGTAATTTCAGTTCCAGGGTATCCCATGCCCTCTTCTGGCCTCCGAGTCCACCAAACATGTGCATGGGGCACATACATACATGCAGGCAAAACACTTAACAAAATAAAAAGAATTTTTAAATGCTCAAGTAGTTGAAAGCATGGCAATTATCATACACCTTTGTCATCACATTCCTTGACCATTAGTCACAGAGAAATGGGTATCTACGTCTGCACAGAACCCTATACAAAAACATTGATAGTGACTTATTTTTAATGGCATAATGCTAGAAACAACCAAAATGTCCCTCTATGGGTGGATGGTTAAATGACCATGGAATACTACTCAGTATATCTACTCAGTAACTTGGACAGGTCTCAGAACCTGTAGTGATTGTATTTTTAAAGTAATATACCCATAGCTGATTTGGTTAAATCTTATTATTTTTAAAAGGATTTAGACTATATAAAGTCTATAATTTACAAAACAATAGAGTTTTATAGGTGGATGAGAACAGGTCGATGTTTGCCAGGAATTAGCATGACTCTGGCAGAGGCAGAAAAGAAGCTACAATTCTGAGATACAGTTTGGCAATGGCACCCCCATGTGTTGGCAGGTATCCAAGCATGTGATATAACCCAGCGCTGTATACACACGATGTCATTGCCGTTTTCTGGTTTGATACAACCGAAGGCTGCACCCACACTGTGCCATTGCCATTTTCTGGTTTGATATTTTGATCCATCTTATTACCTAAAATATAACCACTGGGGAAAACTGGGTGAAGGACACATGGAAGATCACTACTATTTTTACAGTTTTCAGTGACTCACTAATCATCTCAAAATGCAAATTTTTGAAGTCAGAGGCTGTAGAGATGTCCCAGTGGTTAAAAGGAAGAGCTAAGAGCTTGGTTCTCAGCATCCACATCAGACAGAACACAACTGCCTGTAATTCCATCTGTAGAAGATTCAATGCTTTCTGGCCTCTACGTGCACCTATAGACACATAGTGTACACACACACATACACACACACACACACACAAATAAATAAATTAATTAAATAAATAAGAATAATTTAAAGAAAAAAAAAGGCAGGCCATGAGCTTTGTTGTGCTTGTCTGAAACCCTGGTAAAATCATAGCTGAGTGTCTCTCAGTCTGTCCACTCTAACTGGAGCCACCCACGCTTTCAGAGTACTGAAATCAGCTGTGATTCTCAGTCCTGTGCCCTGGCCTACAGGTGGTTTTTAATGCTCCGATGCAATGAAATCTGTTGTTTAAACTTCATATTAGTACCAGTATTTTCAAATCAGGAGAATTGATACAACCATTGGGAGTGGGGGCTTATTCCTTAAAGTCTAAACACCTTATACCACTGGGCTCTCGCATCTGTATATCAGAGAGATCGTGGGGATGGGGGCACATTAAGCTATGAAAGGCCTCCCAGCCTTACAACTTCCCCAATGGGGAGCCCAGGGTCCAGGATTATACCAGTGGAGAAAAGGCAACCTGCCTGCATATGTCAGTCTTCTGTGCTGCTTGCCTGCTATGCTAGTTTTTCAATTTTTAACCTGTATACAAACGGAAACCTAGTGGAATCCTAGGCATCCTCAAAGTATCAGAAACAAACAAACTATGGGGGTTGGGGTGTACATCTCTTGAGCTATGTCATAGCTACGTTTGTTTGGGATCTGTTTATGGTAGATCTTCTTATGATCCAGATAATGTAATGATTCCAATCCTCGGAATGGTCAGGAGCACAATGAACAGTGTGCTAGAGAAAACCAGAGGAGAAAGCATTGGGTACATCTGGGGCATTGGGGAGAGCTCAACAGGAGAGGATATCACTGTGTCTCGGTCCTCAGAGAACCAGAAGAAAGGGAACAAGAACTTCTGACACAGACTGTAGCATGTGCAAAGCCCACAGCTTGGATGGGTCACAGCCACCAAGATGGCAAAAAATGGACACAGGTCATGGTACAGGGACAGACATGTTGAAGTGGAGCTGGAGGCATGAGGAACATCACAAGACATGCAAAAATACAGAAGATGCTCCTTGGGGAAGGAAAACAAACAAGATTTGGTATAAACCAGCAGTGCCATCAGTTTGGATCTGGGAAGGGAATCTTTCCACAGTGAAGTGCCTCGGCCTGCTTGCATCTCTCTCTACCAATGTGAGGAAGCTTCAGATCAGATGCTCTCGGTGAAGATGTTACCACTGAAGAACCACCATGATCCAGGCCCTGGTGGTGGCTTGGAAATGGCGTGTTTGTTGAGTTGTTACGGAATCCTTGAGACAGGAACTAAGCATTTACTAGCCTTCAGGTCTATAGCATGTGTGTCACCCTCCCAGGTGACATCAGAAATCCCTCCCTAGTTGTGGGGGGAAAAAAAGAAGAAAGAAAGAAAGAAAGAAAGAAAGAAAGAAAGAAAGAAAGAAAGAAAGAAAGAAAGAAAGAAAGAAGCACAAACAGCAGCGGCGGCATGTGGGTCGGGCAGAGTCGGCAGGCACATCCTGCGTAGAAGAGACACAGGCAGGCACAGAGCCCGTGTGGGGAAAGAGGCACTGTGAGCGCCTCACAGAGATAGCGAGTGTTGGCGCTGCCAGAGTATAGAGCATGAGGCTATCTGGCTAGCGGGGGCGGCCGAGAGATCCCGCTCAGAAGGTCAGAAGGCGGATCCATTCTGGCGTGGACCTCCCAGTACCTGTGGGCTGTTTGGTTGACTGAGACGGCTTGACTGCGATGGTTTGGATCCTTCCCCTGTGGCTGGGAAGACTGAGGCTAGCTCCGTGGGGCGAATTTAATAAGAGACGGCTCATAGCTTTGATGCTTTATTATTAAAAAAAAAATAGAAAGAGAAAAGGAGATAGAAGAATAAAGAGAAAGTAGAAAATAGATAAAAGCCATGACCACGTGGAAAGAGGAGAAAAAAGAAAGAGAGACGAGAGAGAGAGAGAGAGAGAGAGCACTGTGGAGGTCAAAGCTGACATCAGGTAGCTTCCTTGATGGCTCTATCTTACTTTATTCACTGAAAAGGGGTGTCTCACTGTACCTAGAGATTTCGAGATTGGCTGATCTAACTAGTTAGCTTGCTAGCGGATGCCAGCTCTGCCTCCCATGGGCTAAGATTACAGGTAAATTATCACACCTGCCCAGCTTGTAGATGGATGCTTGGAGATCCAAACGTGGCAAATTTGGGCCTTTTAACCTACTTTTCAAGGTATCCCTGATAAGCATAGGACCCAGGTGTGCGCTGGCCTTTTCATTTGGGGATTTTTAAGTGTAAGCCTTTCAAGAAGGTTTCTCTGATTTTTTTTCCCCTGAATTCCGTGACTCTAAGACCTTCCTCACTGTTCTGAGCCAGTTCCTCTTTGGGTGATCATTTGTAGGAGTGGCCATCCCTTTTCCTGTCACCCCAGCCTATGCAAAGCAGCTGCATGCTCTCGGGGCCAGAGAAGTCACTGGCCAGGGTGACCAGTTGTCCCCAAGGATGCTTGCAAAGGCACACAGCAGAGCTCTCTTTGTGGAACAGGATTAGATGAGATCTTGGATAGATCTCTCAGCCTGACAACCAGCTGAGTCCTTCTAAGTCCTGCTTAGACATAGGTGCTTTCTGGCTATACATTCTCTCCTCAGATCAGAGGAGCATGAATACCAAATGCTCTTTTGCCCTCTCTAAGATTACATCTAGATACATTCATCTTAAGTTGAAAGTAGTGTAGACTGTTAACATATTAATTCTATGAACACTACCAACTGTAGAGTCTTGGCTGTGTCCCCTTGTGATAATGTCACTGATGATTCCCAGCAACTCCAGAGGACACAAGTCCAGGGAAAGACTCAAATTGAACATTTTGTGTGCAGTTTCTACTGAGTGCATAGTGCTGTCTCATCTCACCATTAAATCCAAACTCTGGAGTCAAACACTCATAAAAGGGCCGTCTGCATCTTCACTCCTGATCCCAGACGCATTGAGTCTCTCAGACTGTGTGTGTGAAGGAGAATGTGAAGAAAAATCTGTGCCCCTGGTCCTCCCAGGTGTTTTAAAACAAACAAACAAACAAACGAACAAAAAAGATAGTTATGCCGGTAAAATTTTCATTTAAAATACGTTTGTTTTTTCAGGGTAGAGAAACAGACATGCAAGGCTTTTCTGCCAACCTATTCAGATCATTGATTGTGTTTGCATTGCGTGTCTTAGCCTTGAAGAAGGGGTAGTGACAGAGGAAGGCAGCCTGTGGCACATCCCCAGAAATGAAAGCCCCTCTTCTCAAAAGACAGCCCCTCCCCCTGCGGTACAGGCCACAAGGACTTCCACCCACACCAAGGATTCTGCCGTACTTGCACAGGCTATGCAATGTGAATCCAGACAAATAATGTACGCTTATTGAGGGCATTGACCATAATTTCATAAAGACAATCAAAATAATCTTTGTTGGTCTTTGTTTCCTAGTCTTCAGCAAATCTCACCCTAGACCAGCCATTTTCAACCTTCCGAATGCTGCAAGCCTTTACTACAGTTCCTCAGGTTGTGGTGACCCCCAGCCATTAAATTATTTCATTGCTACTTCATCATTGTAATTTTGCTACTATTGTAAATTGTAATATAAATATGGGTGTTTTTGGATGGTCTTAGGGGACTCCTGTGAAAGGGTGGTTTGGCCCCCTCCCCGCAAAGTGGTCATGATCCCCAGGTTGAAAGCCACTGCTCTAGAGCATGGTAAGGAGTTCATCTTTGCTCGCTCTCTACTTCTACCTTCTTCTAAATGAGGAAACCACTTCTGGACCATAGGTTGCTTTGCTTGTGGTTTTGTTGGTTTTGATGTTTGTATGTGTCTGTGTATGTCTGTGTTTGTATGTATATCTGTGTGTGTCTGTGTCTGTGTGTGTCTATGTGTGTGTGTGTCTGTCTGTCTGTAAGTGTATATGTGTCTCTGTATGTGTGTCTGTGTCTGTGTATGTGTATATGTGTCTGTGTATGTGTCTGTGTGTGTCTGTGTTTGTGTGTGTGTGTGTCTGTGTATGTGTGACTGTGTCTGTGTGTGAGTCATACTGCATCTTGTCTGTGGGGACAGGGGGAAACACCAGAAGGAGGCAGCACAAAGTCTGAAATGGGGAGTCCACAGTGGCTCCCAGTCTCCACTCTGGGTACCTGGGTGCTGCTTACCACTGAGAGAGGAAGTCGGGAACCAGGGGTCCAAGATCTAGCTTTTCCCTCGGGATGCCTGCACAACAGGCAGAGATGGAGAGATGGAGCCCTGGATGAGCAGAATCCAGTCTGATTAGGAGCAAGGGCCAAGTGTAGTGAAGGGGCTGGAGGAGAGAAGGCCTTCCCCTCGGCAATCCTTAAGGAAGCAGCTCTCTGAGACAAGCCTTGCTTGTTCATATTGCTTTATTTGCTGGTGGATGTGAACACATACACTTATTCAGGGTGACCCAGGGATTATCTACTTTCTAGTGGAAAGGAATACCCAGGAAGGGAAGGTCATTGACTGAAGGCTCAAGGCGATCTAGATACCTCATTAGCATGGAGAAGAACTCCAGGTGGTACACTATATGACTGAATGCCCATGGTCCTCTCAGTGGGTTTTGATGGCTACAAGTTCCAGACCAGGCACAGAGGCAGTTAGGTACTGCTGCCATTCCCAAATTACTGAAATTCCCGGGATTTGAGCTCATTCAACCTTACCAGTTCTTATACCTGTCTGGTAGTGTGGTTTAAATGCTGCCCACGTGCGTGTGTGTGTGTGTGTGTGTGTGTGTGTGTATCTGTCTGTCTGTCTGTCTGTCTGTCTCAGTGTTTTAGGGAACCACCCCCCCCCCAAAGAAAAAACTATTAGTGCGGATCCCAGATGTTCATGTTAGCTGAATACAACCTTCCCCCGCCCCCACTTCCATTCAGCCAACTAGGAGGTAGATTTTCATCCTGAGGAAAAAGATATATTTTAGTCCTTTGAGCATGAACTAATCCTTCTCCTCTCCACCTCAAAATCTAAGATCTTTCCTCGATGCCAGACACCAATGACAGGATGAAAATAAAAATCTCTGCAGCCAAGACAAGGCATGAGCCTGTGGTTGTCTGATGTTGAAGGATTCGGCAGATAGTATGTGTGAATGGATGGTGCATGACATTAGAAGGAAGGAGTGAAAACCTAGGAGTTGTTTTTGTTTGAACTCCAGTTTCCCCTAACTCTGCCATTCAGAAAGGTGCTTTGTATTGCCAGAGTCGCCAAGATGGTTTCTCTCCTGTGACTTCTATAGGTGAAGCAGAGACTCCAGTATTTCCCTCTTCCCAGCCTCCACAAAGGGAATTTATGAGATTACCCTTAGATAAAATTCCGAGATCTGAGGGATGGGTGAAAGGGGTCCTGGGCAAGGTCCAGTCTCCTGGGCTCTTGAGGCCATAAGCCCTAAGGAGCTCATCAGCTGCCCCAGGACTGACGTCCTGTTGCAGCTATGGTCACAGCTGGGAAGTGGTCTTTGTTCACGACTCTTAGCTAACTCAGTACTTCAAAGTGAGCAGCGTTTTCTGAGTTTAGAATTTAACCTGAGAGGGATGCATCCATGAATATCCAAAGGATGTGTGAGCACTAACGCTTTCCTTTTGACTTACGCACTCTTTGATGGGTATGTGATATCTGAAATTTTGTGGCTGGTGAGTTGCCATTTTTAAAAGTATGGATCGAATTTTCCTGTTGAAAATATGGGGATGGCGTGGCAGATTCTAGCACGGGTGTAATTATCAGGTGTCAGCCTAAGATGCCATGTCTACCTGTTATAAGAGTGATTTTAAAAAAAAATGTTGTGAAGGATCATCAGCTCTTTTGTGAAGGACTCCAAAGCTCCTGTTCACACACCATGTGGGCGTCCATAGTGACCACAGCACTGGACTCTACAATGGAAAAAAGGAGGGAAGCAAGATGTCTAACTTTTGACAGTTCCCCAGATCTGTGGAAGTTTCCAGCAGCCGTGAAGGCTCATAGCAGAACCCTGTGGCCTTTCTGCAGTTTCCTTGCCATTAGACATTTTCCTCTAAAGCAAAACCCAGAGCTATTTTTGACGGTTTGCACAATATTCTTTGGACTCTCTCGAATCTGTATGGGTTTTTGGTGTCAGAAACGCATTTGAAAAGCCATTCTCAGAACAGCAGCGACCTTGGAATAAGCTGAGGGTACTACACCACCTCCTTCTAAGTAGCCACGCATCAAACCAGTGCCCAATGGCGAGTGGGCACCGTTCGCTCTCAGTTTTATTTCTGGGTCTAATTTTGTCTGATTTTGGCTGCTCTGGGCCTCGACGGTTGTCCTGAGTCCAGGTCCTGTTTGACAGATGTGTGCAGTCTGTGCCTCTCCTTTCCTCTGCCAGGATGGCAGCCTGCTGGTGTTTCCTGTTTGCTCATTTGGCTTTCTTTCCCTTTCCTTCTTGGGGGGCCTGGTGGACCGGCAGCTCCGTGGTCCAGCAGACCAACTGTAGAGGATCGGCGCCATCCAGCAAGGGCGGCAGCAGCAGCAGCAGCGGTGGCAGCAGCTCCTCCAGCGACTCAGAGAGCACTTCCGGCTCCGACTCCGAGACGGAAAGCAGCTCCAGCGAGAGCGAGAGCGAGAGCAGCAAGCCTCCGCACTGCTCCAGCCCCGAGGTAGGCAGCAGCTGCTGGCTCGGGGCCTGAGTCCCCAGCCCTGGCTTCCATCCTGCCTGCCTACCCACCCTCCTGCTGTCCCCAGCTTGGAACAAGCTGCTGGGCTTAGGGTCTCGGCTCTATTCCCCACTGTGTTCTCTTCTCCCTGTCTCTTGATGACACTGCTTCCTTTCAGATAGGAAGCATCAGCTTTTACTGTCTAAAAAAAAAACCCCGCTGTTTGGCTTCCAGAAATTTCCACATATGCTATAAACATCACTGACTGGAAATAACCTATGGCTGGGGTCTCTCCCCCTCAGGGTCATCCCAGGCAATAACCAGGCAGAGAAGTTTGTTGCTTGGGAAGAGTGACCACCCGTAAATCACAGGCCAAAGAGTTTTATGCATCGGGCATGCTTAGAATATTACCTTTCTGCAGTTTGTCAAGGATCAGAAGAACAGGGACTATAAATATTAATAAAACCCCCTTTATTGTGTTTTCTTTGTGAAAATATAAAGGGGGAAATTAGCAACCACCTACAAATAATAATGAAACCTTTTACAGCTGTGATCGGTATCTAAAGGGAAGATTTAGGTGCCTCATATAAAAACATTATAAGGTACCAATAAAAACATTGCTGTTTCTACTTTCAGTGGCAAGGGGGATATAAATGGTAATTCAGAGCCCGGAGATTCTTGGGTGAGGGTGGAGACCCTGGTCCTTAAACCTGTGGAGCGGGAAGGGTAGGCTTTGGTTTCTAAATAGTGAATAAAAACAGTTTCCCCTGAGAATATAAACAGTTGGCATCCCTTTAGATTGTGGGGTGAAAGACTTTGCTCACATCCAAGGGGCCGAGTTCCTAAATGTGCAAACCCACTCATGAAAAGTCCAGCAGGGCACTTTGTAGAGCATCCACGGCCAACGTCATCCCTGTGCCACTCGTGGAAATACTTACATTCCTGTTCCAAGTTCAGAGGGTTCCTCACACCCCTGCTGGGTTTTGTTTTATGTCCTTACAACCCCCTTCACTCCTCAGCACCTCTCTGCTTCCAGGCAAAGCTTTCTATTTGTCCTAAAATAAGCCTTCTCCCTGGTGTTTTCTCTCCTCCCCACAAAGTCCTCTTCTCTCTGCTCTGCTCTCTGTGTCTCTGTGTCTGCCTCTATCCATACACATACAGGAGAGCAAAGGCCTCGGCAGTGCTGACCGACTCATTTTAACCTGGCTCTTCCCAGAAACTAAGCCATGATCCCTCCCTCATTATTCGCTTATACATTCCATATTCACTCAATAAACATTTGTTGACCACCAGCCACAGTACTCATTGTTGACCTGGGAATGTAGCAGTTACCTGACAGAAAATGTGCTGTCTGCCCAGAGATAACATTTCCATGGGAGTTGTTCAAGATAGAAAAATATAGGAATTAAGGGAAATAAAATCCAGGAGGTAAGTGGACTTTATTAGAGCCATTGCCAGAGCACTTGTTGGGCATTGCACAAGTCCTGGGCTCCATCCCCATTGCCAGAAAGGGAAGAGGCGAGAAGGAGGGAGAGGAGAGGAGATGCAGATGGTACTGGACAGTGCAGGAGCTGTGGCTGGGGGTGAACAGAAGGGGGTGTGGTTCATGAAGTGCCTCCTATCCAGGTTCCTCTTCATGACTTTCCAAGTTAAAATCACAAGTGACAAGTCTTGGTTTCACATTGAAACCCAAATCCTGGGCCTCCTGGGTTTCCTGAAGTTTTACTTGAGAGCAGCAGGACACTCTCTAACAGCATCAAGCCTGGAATTCCCAGCAATGGATAGAGTCTCTTGCTGTTTCTTTCTGAAAGTCTCAGAGGTCCCTGGCTAAAGAGGGGGGAATCTCTGATGTTTTCAAGTTCTTAGAGAGCATATGAGGTTTCCACTTCCTTCTCTGTATAGAAAGAAGGCAGACACTGAGTAATGCATTAAGCACACTGCTCAGTGTCTCTTTCTGCTGGCAAGGGACATGTACTTGTTGGAATAAGAGTTGGGTTCTTTGAGCCAGACATGCAGTAGACACGCAGCCTATAGGAAGGAACAGTTTGTAGGTAGATGAACAACATCACAGTGCTAGGTAGCAACAAGACTCTGCTTCCTTAAAGGTGCTGGCCTAGTCTGCGTGTCAGAGAGCATGGAGCCGCTGCCTCAAAGCAAACTTCCTTGGCCCTCACTTCTCTTTCATGGGAGCAGAGGAAGCCAAAGCATTCATGTTCCGATGTATCGTGTACTTCTACTGTGGCGGTGCTTAGAAAACCTCCCGAGCTCCACGGAGGCCCTTAAAGAAAGTACTGTTCTTTATGGACACAATTGCTCAAAGTTGCTTCATCGTATATGAGTCACCGCCATGGCCAGGCCGTGGTGGCGGGCCTGCACAGGAGAGCCTGTAAGCCTGCACACAGCTGAGAATCTCCTCCGGGCTGGCCTATGCTGGACTTGTCTCTGCTCCATATTTGTTTGTTTGTTTTTGTTTTGTTTTGTTTGTTTGTTTTGTTTCAGTTGGTTTTTCTCTCAGGGGCTTTCCTGGCATTGGGCATAGGCATGTTCACACTAGTACCTCGCAGGGTTGGAAGCTGCCTTTCCATGCCGTTGTCAGGCTGACAGCACACAGGATTTCCTGACCCAGGGTTGCCAGAGTCCCTATAGAAAGACCCGGGTCATGTCATATGAATTCTTGGATAAAGCAGGTTAAGTCTGTGTCTTTATATTGGATAGCCCCCGACCGAGATATAGCGCTAAACCTTTTTTCCCCTTATGACTCTTCCCTAGTGGATCTGACCATGACAGATCTTCAAGGAAGACTTGAATGGCAAGTACTTGTTAGAAAAGAACACTGCAGATTCCTCTGTACAACCAGCAGAAATATGACGTGACCTTAGTAGATAGCCTTGAGTGACCTTGAACTTCTGACCCTATTTCTTCTACCTCCCAAGGGCTAGGGTTCCAAGTGAGCGATACTATGTATGCCTGGTTTATAGAGTCTTGGGAATTGAACCTAGGGCCTCAGGTATGCAAGGCAAGCAGTCTACCAACGGAGCTGCAGCCATAGCCATTTGAAAACAAACATCCATGGCGTCCAAGTTTGTCTCCCCTAAATGCTTTGTGTCATGTTTCAGTGTCCCGAAGGGAGTGGCACGTGGAAGCAGAAGGGGCCTCGCAGGACAAATAACAGAGTAACAGAGTAACAAGTAACAAGTAACCAGTCAGCACAGAGCTCAGGCTAATGGATGCAAGGCCTCTTGTCAATCCCATTCCTCAGGGGCACCTGGTAGCGTGTGCTATAAAGGAGTAGATGGAGGGCTGTGCGTAGAGACCTTGTTTGTGAATCAGGCAGAAGACTGATTAGGGTAGAGAGCTGTAGCCATCCATACAAGGCAGTGAACCTCCAGGAAACAGACACAAACCCTGGGCAGCAACCTCAGTAGCCCCTCAGGAAATGGGGCTTCACCAGCACATGGTTGTGGGATAGGATTTGAAGTCTCAGGCTTTGTCTTCCCGCTGATTACCTGTTGCTTGAGATTCTATGACCAGAATGACCTCCCCTCCACCGTGGTAGCTTCAGCTACAGCACCTCTCCCTAATCCGTGAGGAACAGAGGATATAGATAGTTCTTTTGTTGAGAGCAGAAGCATCCCAGGCCTGGCATAACTGTTGCAAGGCATAAAAAAGACTGGGTCCTCGCCTGAAAGCAGTGTGGACGATGTTGAAGCTACAAGCACACACCCAGGAAACAAGCACGGAAAAGACTAATGGAGGCCGGCAGACATTCTTCGAAAGTCATGTTTTCTCTAAAAAGTCTGTCCAAAACTCTCATTTTAGGTTCAGGATTGACATTCCTCAAAAGATTGAGATCCCTTTCATAAGACTGCTCAGAGAGTGCTGGAGGAGGGGGCGACCTGGGCAGGGAACCTGCTCTATACACCTGGTAGGCAAGTATGAAGTTAGTCCTGCCTGGGAAGCAGGCAGCCTTGGCATCTCACGGAGCCTCTCTAAGCCTCATCCACAAATTACAGATAGCATTTCTTACCTGTAAAGATTAAATTGGATGATATATGCAAAACAGGAGGCATTTTGTGGGTGCTCTCACAATGATAAATGATCCCAGGATGAGGCTCTTGAATGCCAGACTGGGAATTTGGGTTTTGTCTAAGAGGCAATAGGAGATTATTGGAGACCCTTGAGGAAGAGAATGTGATTTAGTGCTGTGTTGAAAATGATACTTCACACAGATTCATTCAGCTCTGAAGTACAAGGGAAAAAAAGTGACCCCAGAGTACATCTGGCAATGGGCCAATCCTAAATGTATGAAATTCTACAATTCACTATTAGGGGTCCCAATCTGAAGTTCCAGCATGACTCTTCCCATGTACAGCTGTGTTTGCCTCACACAAGAGCTGAGAGTAGTGGAAGCGGGGAGGGGGGGGGATGGAGAACCAAACACAGCAACAAGTTAGCCTGAGCTCTGTGCTGTCTGGTTACTTGTTACTTGTTACTCGTTACTCTGTTACTCTGTTGTTTGTCCTGAGAGGCCCCTTCTGCTTCCATGTGCCACTCCCTTCGGGACACTGAAACACAAAGCATTTAGGGGAGACAAACTTGGACGCCATGGATGTTTGTTTTCAAATGGCTGTGGCTGCAGCTCGGTTGGTAGACTGCTTGCCTTGCATACCTGAGGCCCTAGGTTCAATTCCCAAGACTCTATAAGCCAGGCAAACGTAGTATCGCTCACTTGGAACCCTAGCCCTTGGGAGGTAGAAGAAATGGGGTCAGAAGTTCAAGGTCACTCAAGGCTATCTACTAAATTCAAGGTCAGCCGGATTCTGTTCCCCTTGGTAAAGCTGGCCTGTTCCTGTCTCTGCCTTTGCAGCCTAATCCAGGCAGGCAACCCCTACAGGCTTCTCTGCTTCCCTTTCTCTTGAGAAGCCACCAGAGATAACAGGAAAGTAATAGCTTGAGCACCCATAGATGCTCTAAAATCTGCAGCCTACTAAGCACTACCGTGAGGCTACTGGTGGAAAACTCCACAGCAGAACACTCGGTTGCATGCACACATTAAAACTGTGCAAAATTACCACCAAGGGGCAGGGATAGTTCTGCAAGAGCAGTGTTTGCTGTACAAGGATGAGGCGCTGAGATCCAGAACCATCGAAAGCCAGGCATGGTGGTAACTCTGCAATCCTAGGCTTTCTGCAGAGGGATGGGAAGCAGACACAGGAAAATCCATGGGAGAAAGCTGGCAAGCCAGCTAGCCGTGGGCAGCCAGCCAGCCTAGACAACACCAGAGAGCCTGTGTCAAACAAGGTGGAAGATGATTACTGACACCTGAGGTGGTCTCTGACTTCCACGTGCTTGCCATGGTGATATGTAAACACGCTTAGGCATGTACAAATATGAGCGTACACATACATACACACACACACACACACACACTCATGCAATCAGATATGTATGAAGTTTAATAACTTCTACATTTAGACTTGGGTTCCATCTCTTAATGATCTCATAATTACTTACAAATATTCCAAAATTCAAAAATAACATAAAACACAAATAGTTCCTGGCCCCGAGCATTCAGAATAAGGGAGACCCAGCTGATCTCATTTGCTAAGAATGACCAGTGGGGTGTCCCTGCGCCCCACCAGAGCTGTGGTTGGTGACATGCTTGCTCCATCCCCTGATGTTATCAGAGGCTTCCCACCATCCTGAACCTTGTACCCTCACCTCTGTGGGCCTGTCTAGTATCCTAGTGTCTCAGACACAGCCCTCCCTTTGTCCACATAGATCTGTAACAACAGCCAGAGCCCCAGCTCTGCTGTCCATGTACACCTCATTATGAAAAATAAGTCTTGATATGAAGGAGGTTGTGATAGAACGTCTTTCTTTCACAGAGAAGAACCTGACTGATTCTGATCTAGGCTTTTGACTGAAAAGTTTGAAACACAAAGCTAAGAGGCCAGAGGTGGAGATCCGGGGTGTTGTTTGCCTGGTATGTGTAAGGCCCAGTGCACCATCTCAGTGATAGATGATTGACAGACCAGTGACAGGTGAGTGATAGGTAGACAGACAGACAGACGGACGGACGGACGGATGGACGGACAGTAAATGATGAGTAGGGTGGGTAGATAGGTGGGTAAGTAGATAGATAGACTGGTTGATTGATGACAGATGATAGATAGGTAGAAGATAGAGAGATAGATAACAGGTAGATAGGAGATAAATGATGAATAAGGTAGATAGGTAGATGATAGACCTGGCCCAGACAGACAAACTTGTTCTAGGCCAGTATTTCTGGCCTGTGGCTCACAACCCCTTTGGGAATGAAATGACCCCTTCACAGGGGTTGCCTAAGACAATCAGAAAACACAGAAATTTATATTGTGATTCATAACAATAGCAAAATCACAGTTATAAAGTAGCAATGAAAATACTTTTATGGTTGGCGGTTACTACAACATGAGGAACTGCATTAAAAGGTCACAGAATTAGGAAGGTTAAGAACCTCTACGCTAGGCTCATGTCTGGTCCCTGAAGTACCCAATGTCATGGAGTCAGAGAGAAGACATCAGACAGAAACAGTAAGGAAATAATTGTTCTGATTCTTCCACTGTTTGGCCCCTGTCACTCTGTCACAGGTTGGAAATCTGTGACTGAAGTTCCATCCCTCTCAAAAGGTACCGTTTCTATTTATTTTATTAAATCCCAGCATTACAAAAGTGAGCTTTTATTAGAAGCCAATATTCTCTGTGAAATCTTCATTTTTTAAAAAGATTTATTTATTTATTATAGGTAAGTACTCTGTTGCTGTCTTCAGACACCAGAAGAGGGTGTCAGATCTCGTTACAGATGGTTGTGAGCTGCCATGTGATTGCTGGGATTTGAACTCAGGAGTGATCAGTGCTCTTAACTGCTGAGCCATCTCTCCAGCCCTGAAATCTTCATTTTTAACCTCCTTGGAACACAAATCCTTAAAGACTCAGTTCAAAACTGTAGACCTCTTGGGGGAGGGGTATTAACCCAGCCTCTCCTATTCTGTTCCCAAGAATTCTGTGCACCCTCTTCATGAGCTGGTCTGTAGGATGGAGTTTTTAAACTGTGACACACACGATTTACTGTAAGTTAGAAAAGCTGTCTCTGGGAACGGTTTCTGAGTTTCCTGTGCCCAGCCATTCCTAGCAGAGTATGGAGAGCTGACGGAAGCAGGCTGCGGGTGGACTCAGGCTGCCGGGGCTTACAGGGCACACTGGGCACCTTTATCCAGTATTGCTGCTTTTGTTGTTTAATACCTGTGGCCTACTTGCTTCTCTGCATAAATTATATGCTAGTGGGGGAGGGGGCCTAGGTTCTGGGTTCAAAGATTTTCCCAAAGATAACAAGGTAAAAATAAATAAATAAAAGAATTCTTTTATTTCATTTTAATGTTCAGGGCCTCCCAGTTAAGTTCATACAATCTCAGATTTAATCTCAAATCTGGGTGTATATGTACAAATGTACTGATATATCTGCATACTCATAACTAACCGCTTAACACTTATAAGTTCTAGGGGTGAGCCGGGGAGGTTCGGTGCTTTCCTGTTGTTTTATTAAGTGGACTTGAAACTGCTTCGTGGATACGGAGAAGACAGGGGCCAGCTGGGCATCCTCTGTACCAGCAGAGCGCTGCCCCACATACCTGCATTTCCGTTTTGTTTGCTGCCAGCCCATTCAACTTTATTTTGCTTAGTAGAGAATGTCAAGATCAAAACATCCAGGGCCCCTTTCACGTGAACCTGTTATAAAAGCTGTGTTGTTTGTCCCGGGTTTTCTGCTTTCAGGCCGAACCTGCTTCCTCTAACAAGTGGCAGCTGGATAAATGGCTAAACAAAGTTAATCCTCACAAGCCGCCAATTCTGATCCAAAATGAAAGCCACGGCCCGGAAAGGAATCAATACTACACACCGCAGGTGAAAGATGAAGGGCAAGACTGCGGGAAAATTCCTGAGATCTGCCAAGCCAGCCTGAGGGACAAGGAGCTCAAGACTGCCTGCAAGGAGGAGCAGAGACCGAGGACAGCAAACAAGACCCCTGGCAGCAAAAGTGTCAAGCAAAAGTCCCCACCCGCTGCGGTGGCTGTGACCGCAGCTGCCCTGCCGCCCACGGCGCCCAGTGCACCGACGGAGAGCACGCCCGCGCCCACCCGCAGGTCAGCAGGCAAGAAGCCCACCCGGCGCACCGAGAGGGCCTCAGCCGGGGACGGTGCCAACTGCCACCGGCCAGAGGAGCCAGTGGCCCCAGACACGCTGGGGGCAAGCGTGGTGGGACCCCTAGAGCCCCCCAAAACCAGGCCCTGCGGCAACAGCAGGACAGGCCACCGCAAGGATCTGCGCTCCTCCGTGACCTGTGAGAAGCGGCGCACGCGGGGGCTGAGCAGAATCGTCCCTAAATCCAAGGAGTTTATTGAAACAGAATCTTCGTCTTCCTCTTCCTCGTCGGACTCAGACCTGGAGTCAGAGCAAGAGGAGTACATCCTGTCCAAGGCTCCAACCACCAATGGGAGCGAGCAGCGGCTGAAGGAGGCCGCCAGTAGCAACAGTAGCAGCAGCAGCAGCACCTCCCGGGCTTCTGTGGGCTCCATCAACGCCAGGACCACCAGTGACATTGCCAAGGAGCTAGAGGAACAGTTCTACACGCTGGTCCCCTTTGGCAGGAATGAACTGCTTTCTCCGCTAAAGGACAGTGATGAGGTCAGGTCTCTCTGGGTCAAAATTGACCTGACCCTTCTGTCCAGGATCCCAGAACACCTGTCCCAGGAGCCTGGGGTCTTGGGTGCTCCTGTAACCAAGGACACTGACAGTGCCCCAGCCAACCATGCATTAGACACACCTGCTGAAAAGACTTTGCCAAAATCCAAGAGGAAACGCAAGGTAGGCCTAGAGTTGGGAGGAGCAATCTCTCTGTGTCTCTCTTTGCACTGGAGGGCGAGGGGTAGATCCCAGAAAATAAGCTGCTGGTCTGGACTGTGGGTGTCTGCGTCATGTGTGCTCCAATAACTGCATAAGTAGTTGTTATACACACGCAATAAGGAAGTACCATCATACCTTATAGCTGTGGATACTTAAGCACCACCCCCCCACCCCCCGGCCTGAAGGAATGATTATTCAGGCAGTGTGCAGACCCAGGCAGAATGCAGGGGAAAGGGGAGACTGATTAAATAAGGTGACTTGGAAATAATGTTTATTAGACAATCCTCCTGGCCAAGATGAATGTATTTCTCATTTTGGAAGGATATATGTCAAAGGCATCGTCTCTTCTGGTTACAGTCATCTTTATTATCAGCAAGAGAATTTATGATACAGGCACAAAATGTCTTTCTTCACATAGTAGCATTAAATAGCTTATCCCTATAAAACAGAACTTGAGCCTTGGGAAAGAAGGACCACGAAAGGGTAGCTTCTTCCTTTGTTCTTAATACATATGCAAAGACTTTTTTCAATTTTGTATATGCTCAGTGTGTGTGTGTGTGTGTGTGCATGTGCAGGGTCAGAAGACAAATTTGTGAGAGTTAGTTGTTTATTTCTACAACATGGATCCTAGGAATTGAACTCAGGTCATCAGGCTTGGCAGCAAGCGCCTTTTACCTTGCAGGACCAAATGCATAAATTTCCCCGTGTGCCAAGAACAAGGGAGAGCTTCCAAGAACAAGCTTCCTATTCAGTAGAAAACATCACAATCCCCTATGCTACTCACTCTCCACAGGAGGGCTGGAGAGGTCAAATGACTAACCAGACTCCCTACACAGACCGACACAGCTGGGTCCCCCACCACCACTACTGAAACCCCATAACTGATAACCAAGGACTTAAAGTTGGCTTTGGACTCTTCATGGGGCCATTGTAACAACATGAACTTCGAAGATCCTCCATGGCAGAGGCTGCTTGACACAATCCTGGCTAAAAAGAGCCAAGTTCTCTCTGTCTGTTATGCTTGTACTTTTTCCTGGAAAACACCCCCATACAGCCCTGGGGATGCCACCCTGGATTAAGCTCTTGTCTCCCCAGGAGTAGCACTTTAGGGAGTGTATTTCTTTTCTTTTATTTTTTTTTTTTTTTTTTTTTTTTTTTTTGGTTTTTCGAGACAGGATTCCTCTGTGTACCCATGGCTGTCCTGGAACTCACTCTGTAGACCAGGCTGGCCTCGAACTCAGAGATCCACCTGCCTCTGCCTCCCAAGTACTGGGATTAAAGGCATGTGTCACCACTGCCCTGCTTGGGGAGTGTATTTCTATTGTACCCTGACAGTGTAGAGTCAAACACGTGTGCAGCAAGAACCCAACACAGGTCCTGTCTTACCAAAAGGACTTTAAAGTATTTGGGGCTGGAAATTGTGAGCCAGAAGTAAAGCACACCAGGCAACAGCCACTGCCTGCCATTCGCAAAAGGCATGCATGACTGCAAAGAGGCAAAGCTGGGGTTTCTCACCACAGTTACTCTGATAAGCTTGGGCAGAGCACACTTGGTATACTTTATTCTGATACCAGTAAGGGATGAGGGACAGTGATGCCACGGGCTAATTCAGACCAGATAGAGTCTGCAAAGTCAAACACTAAGCTGCTTTCATCATCCATATTTTGATCACAACACGATATCTTTCCCTTCACTAAGCCACGCATAAACCCAGCACTTGTCATCCTAGTCCACTGAGTAGAAACTACACCAGAGGCTGGCTTTGGTGTTGCCTCATTCTCTAGAGGAGCTGGGCAGGGATACCTCCCAAGAGGCCTTGCTCCATGACAGGCAGTGTCCTGCAGCTCACCGGCACCCTTCAGAGTCCAAAGCTGACTGACTTCTGCTTATTACCACCCAGTGTGACAACGAAGATGACTATAGAGAGATAAAGAAGGCCCAGGGGAAGAAGGAGAGTGCTTTACGCCTCACCGCCTCCACTAATAACGCCTTGTCCAGCAGCCACTGCAGCACAAACATCAACAGGTAAGCCTGTTCCCTGGGAGGTAGGGGTGAGCTGAAGCGGACCACTGAGTCTGAAAGTTATGTGCTGGGTTGAGGAGACTGAAGAGTCTCTTGAATGCTAATCCGAGTCCCTGGGCTTGCTTCCCTCAGATTAACCAAAACTGATACTTAGGTCTAATGGGAGCCTCTGGCTCTCTTTCGACACCTATGGCAGGTCCTTCCATGTAACCAGAGACCAGCAACCAGGAAGCACAGCTCTGAGCTCTATACTCCCCCAAATGTGATAACCAAATGTTACAAGCTAGTATTTTAACAGTAGCTGCTAAGCACATAAGAACATAAAACCCCAAGGACTTGGGAAATCTGCACTCTGAGTCTGCAGGTGATACACTTAAGCTCTTGGGCATAGACAAATTGTGCATTTAAAAAAGGATGTGTGCTTCCAAGGTCAAACCACCACCCAGTGATTCCTCTAGAGGAACAGCACAGGCCCACACACACCACATCCCTTTGTGATAAATGGTCCTCCAGCAAGGCAAGGTCCCAGGTATTCATTAAAGCAAGTAGCTTAGCTTCAGTTATAGAGGCTTTTCCATTTAGAAGCACCTCGGCCTGTTCCTCTGCTGAGACATCTCTCGCTCTCACTGACTGTACATAGAGGACATTAAAGGGGAGATTAATGGTTCTGCACAGCACATAAAAATGTAAAACTGAAAGGTTGGGGAAGATGTAGAGCAGCGCTGCAAGTCAAAGATGAAATTGGAGAGCAGAGGCACACAGGCCCACAGCGCCATGGGGAGCACCTTGAGGATGCTGAAACTCTGCCCAGGAGGGAGCACATGCTCACTGTCCTCACAGTCCTCTGTGCATTCCCAAGGACTAGGGAAATGGGAATGGAGGGACTTTACCCCCCCCCCGAATATTTCTTCTTAATGCGAGTATGTTTTATGTGCATCTGTCAGTGCATTAAACAACCTTCCTATCTAGTGACAGTTATAACCACTGCATAGCAATGAACACTAAAGATATTTCAAGGTGTTTAACAACTGTGGTATAGCAAGAAAGCATGGTGGTTTCTGCTGAGACACAAGTGTGTCCCTAAGATAACGCCAGCTTAACTGTTCTTCTGATCCTTGCCCTTTCTTGGGACTAAAAGAGATGCTCCAAAGAAAGCTGAGATGTTTGAGAGTGATGGTGATGGTGGAACTTTCTGCCATCCAAAGTCATAGACCTCGAGTTTAAAATCTCTCGCCCTCACACTGCTGGGCAGAGCCTCCCGCATCTGATTGCTTTGCTGACACTAAGTAGCAACACAACCGGGAGTGAGAACACCTAGTGATACAATGTGAGCAAACAGATACTGTCTCGCTGGGAAAGGTGGTCTCTGAAGTTCTGGGATTGTGCTTCTCACAATTCCACTGCCAAGGTTTACCACCACAGGAGAGCACAGAGCTGATCACGCAGCTAGCTCTCCAGAGGATGCTTTGGTCCTCTATGTAAACTTGCAACAATAAAGAGGAAACAATCAGACATACCCATGACAATGCTTAATGTCATCATTTGTTCTTCATGACACATAAAGAATGTAAAATAATAGACACTTAGAAGCAGGGTTCTGCACTCCCATGTCAAGAAATGTTTGGTTTTAGGCTTCCCACCTCCATCCTTAACATGAGCATCCTTCCCTTCAGCAGACACAACTTGAGACTCCATGTTATAGACTGAGTACTTTTAGACCCAGAAATTCTGTCTCCACCCGTATCTATTTGCATGATGTTAAAGAACTTTGCTGTTTAATTTAGAGGCCAGTGCTTAAGATTCCCACTGTGACTACCAGCTAAGGAAATTGCTTTTGAAGTAACTTAATGGCTTGATTGCTCTGATAACCAACACATACAATTAACCCATCATAACCCCAGGAGTCACGACTAAACCTTCATTGCTTTTACTATTTTGTTGCTGTTGTGTAAATTGTATTAGGTGACTATAGGCATCTTTAGTTAGCAGTGAGTGAGTATTTCAGGATAACATATCCTTCACAAACAATTCTTCTTCCTAATGTGAAACACATAGAGCCCCAGCAATAAGTATCGTCATAGACACTGTAAGACTTTTAGTACAAGTGAATCTGTCTTCTCCGATGGTTGATTTGCAGAAATTCTGTTTAAGAATAGGCAGTAGTCTTTAGGGTAAAAGTAAGAGCTAAGGATTAGAAATTATAGTTTCAGGTACCAGTTCCTTTTTTTTCTATTTTTATTCTGATCAATGCCTGGTGAATTCCAAGACTCAGTGGTTAAAAGGTGGCTTCAGGCCTTGGACACACCAATGTCTCCAACATCTGAGGTTCTATGACTGTATCCTACAGACCCAGTCACTGGCCAGTGGGTGCTCTCTAAGAAACTAAGAGCTCAGTCTACTGCTATTGATTGTTGCTTGGCTTTTCCAAGCTACTCAGGCTCATGAGGAAATGCTTGTTTCTTCAGTATTTGTAGACACCTCGATGAAGAACTGAGAATGCGGACATGTTACTCTTCTTAATCCTTCATTGGCAGGAACTCAAGATTACTGCATGTCCTGATAAAGTAAAAGAAACCAAGCATGAGATTTTTTTTAAGATTTATTTATTTATTATATGTACATACACTGTCCTGTCTTCAGACACTCCAGAAGAGGGCATCAGATCTCATCACAGATGGTTGTGAGCCACCATGTGGTTGCTGGGATTTGAAATCAGGGGCTCCGGAAGAGCAGTCAGTGCTCTTAACTGCTGAGCCATCTCTCCAGTCCCCTATTTATTGTTTACTGTGGTCCTGATGCTATCAAGTCACTTCACCAAAATAATTCCCAAGAAACGTCTTCCCGCCAGCAGATGTTAAACGAGAGGTCGGGCTGTACAGGAAGCACACACAGCCTTTCTTTCCTGTGCAGCCTGGGATGCTCTGTTGCTGTTTCTCTTTTCAGCTTGGCAATACCAATAAACAAAAACGAAAAGACGCTCCGGTCACCCACTTCGCCACTCTCCGACTCATGCAAACACAAATACTCCAGTGAGGACTTGACTTCTTCCAGCCGACCTCATGGCAACGGGTTGTTGACTTCAGCGTCTTCCAGCAAAGAGCCTAAGGCTGAGAGCCAGCTGCAGACACATGCCGGAGACCTCACGGTTTGTCAAGGCCCTTCTTTTCTAAATAAACTCTGTGAAATTGTGAGTCCAGCATTCTGTCCCTAGCTTAGAAATACAGATTCTCACGCACAGGGAGTGTGATAGCAGCACATCTGTAAAGCACAGCTTTCAGCAGGCTGAGGTAGTTCAAAATCAGCCTTATTTACATACCAATACCTTATCTGGGGAGAGAGAGAGAGAGAGAGAGAGAGAGAGAGAGAGAGAGAGAGAGAGAGAGAGAGAGAATATCCTTAAACCCTACCCTAGACCTACTAAAGCAGAAGCTAAGCCAGCAATCTGTTTTATCAGGCTTCCATATGACTCTGATATGTATCTAAAATGGGAAAAATACAAGCCCAGGGCCTCCACCTATGGTTACTATTTGAACTTGAGAAAGTTGTCTAACCCGCCCAGACTAAGTTCTCCGGTCCATGAAAGGAGCACAAGACATTCTTTTTTTTTATCTTTCTGTGAGAACAGAATTCCTCAGTTTGATACCTAGATATGCATAGGCATCCCTAATCCAAAGGGTTCCAATATCTGAAACTTGCTGAGCACCATCATAATTCTGCAAACGGGTCATTCCACACGTAATCTCCTCCTAGGATAGATTCACAAAACTGTTTTAAAACATACAACATACAATTGCTTTAATGTATATATAATTACTACATGTGTGGGGGAGAAAAACAGATGAGTTTCATACTTAGACTTCCAAAAAAAAAAATCACTTGTGGTCCCCAGCATTTTGGATAAAGAACACACAGCCTGTGTTACTTTTTCTTTATTGAAACAAAATCACCATCATGTCTAGTATAGAACAAAGTGATATTCTGTGGGTAAAAAGGTATCTAGTGGCTCTCTCGGCCAAGTAGCCGTGTCTCAGTGGCTTCTGTCTCTTTTGTTATTTAGAAGGCCTCTCACAACAGTTCTGAAAATGGCATCCTCCATAGCAAGTCACGGCCCCAGACTGAGCCATGGTCTCCAAGTTCCAACGGCCACAGGGACTGCAAGAGACAGAAACTGATCTTTGATGACATGTAAGTTCTTAATGTGGTGAGGAAGAAGAACATAGAGACAGATCATTGCTTCTCATTTATGATGTGGCTGTTTGCCCTTCCACGACATGGTCATTAAATGTCCCTCTCAAAGGAAGTCCTAACTTTGTGGGATCACCAGGGCTAGTGGGGTTGGCACGCAAGACCTCAGGAAACTGAGGCAAACTGAACTGATAGACCTTATTTCTTCTTTAATTATGTATGCATCTATCTGGGTATGTGTCCATGAGTGTGGGTGTTCATGGATCGCCCAGTGTGGGTTCTGGGACCAAATGCAAGGCCTCTGCAAGACCAGGATATACTCTTAGCTGCTAAGCTCTCTGTCCAGCCTCCAGTGAGTCTTATTTCTAAGGATATGGATTAAGGGATATCAAATTTACAAAACCAAAAGAAGCACTTTTGGTCTTGTAAATTAGAATGGCCAAAGAATAATTACCCCTGAAGGCTGTTTTCTGGTGAGACATGGGTTCTTTGTAAAAGCGTAAACAGGCCTGAAATAGAATAACCAGCCCTGCATCCTCTGTCTGCTTCTACTGCTAAAACCTGAATGTATCTCCCATAGCCAGCATCAGCTCACAAGGAGAAAGGAGCAGAAGATAAGTAAGAAGACTGGCCAGCCATGCTCTGGAGACTGAAGACAATTTAGTCTTCCAGGGAGAAAGCAGGTGTCAGAGGAGGCAGAAGGTGGGGTTTCATAAGTTCGGCCTGACTCCTGCTTTCAGTTGTTAGCAGACCCACAAACATACAACGTGTCCACGTGAGGCAGGATAAATGAAGTCTCCAGAAACAGCAGGCAGGAGATTCCTGCCCTCTGGTGGCTTACAATCCAACTGCAGAGACAGACTATAAGCCATAAACTCTCTGGAAGTCAGAATATAAAGCGCTCTCATGGTGTCCCAGCTCCTTCTCAGAAAGATCAATAATACCAGTGATGACTGCTTCCCTCCTTGGGGGTGACACACAAGCAGAAGCATCTTGGGGGCCTCAGACACCCTGCTGGGATCACACTCCAGCTCACTCTTTGACAGCTCTTCCTCATCCTCACCCAAGTCTAGATATGTGTTTCCTGCTTCTCTGTCGGATCTATACCGAGTGATAATCTTTTATGTATTAATTAGACTTTATACATTAACTAGGGCACAGAGTTCAGGGGTTGGAAGCCAAATGTGCACCTCTGTGTCATTTAAAAATCATGTGCTAAGGTAACTGGATCTGGGGAGCAAGGTCTCACTTCCTCCCCTGATGACATTAGCTGCAAGCCAGCTCCATGCATGCAGCCCTCCCCTCCCACTTTGTTCACTTTCCCTTTGCAGAGCACAATGGTAGGTGTTCATGGGCCCTCAGGACAACAGTCAGACTGTCAACTGTGGTCTCTTTCTGACTTTGTATGGAAATTGTCCCTGCGAATTTTCATCATTTTTGAAAACAGATACAATTAGAGTGATAATTAAAGTGATTGTGGTTTGGAGTCATAGCTGGTAAACAGAAGTGTTAGGCACTGAGGTGCCCAAAACACCAAATATTTTCAGTATATGATATGGGGAGCATAATAAAGATAAGAAGATAAAAAACAAGCATTTATGAGAAAATATGTTTAATAACTTCTCCAGTGTGCAAAACAGAGGGCTGAGTCAGAAAGAGCAACCCAATATCTGAGGTTTCTCAAACTTTTTATGGGGGGAAATGTTTCTCTTTATGTTCCTTGTCTGTACCAGTGAAGAGGCTCTGCCTGTTGGCAAGACGTGTAGTTCTGGCTGTTGCTTGTGCTGGGACTGTTTGTTCTGTCAGGGATATGGTAGAGTGAAATGGAAAAGCACTCTCCCACACCCCTGCACAGAGAGGAGTGGCCACTTGCCCCAGATGATTTGAAATCTCTGTTAGTAAAATCAACATGCAAAGGAAACAGTCACTGATCTAAGAAAGCTGTAGGAAGGTTCTAAAAACCCCAAAGGCGAAGAACCAACATTGAAAATAGCTGCCCATCAAGAGACCAAAGTTACCTGGCATGCAAAATGTCTTCCACATCTAGCTGCTACATACAAATCCCCTACTATGTGCCAGGTACAGGCAACAGCCAGGATATACTGATGAGTTCATTCTGTTACTCTCCAGAGTCAGGGAGAAAAGTCCATGAATGGGACCACTATGACCACCAACTACAGTGACTGCTATGGCCACACCTGCCCCTCTTCCCACCCCTTCTCTTCCCTCTTAGTTCCTTATCTCAGTTTCCATCAGCTTCTTTTCCTCTTCTTCCTCCTTCCTGTGTGATCCCTCCCATCCCCCTTTTCTTCCTTCTCTTCTGTCATAATTAGCTTCAACTTAATACACCTGGAAAGAGGAAACCTCAGTTAAGCAATGTCTCCATGGGAAATGGTCTGTGGGTGTGTGTACGGGGATTCTCTTGAGTGCCAGTTGGTGCAGGGGTCCAGCCCACTATGGGTGGTATCATCCCTAGGCAGGTGATGCAAAGAAACCCTTCCCTTCCCTTCCCTTCCCATTGGATTTTTCCTCCTCTTTTCCTTCCCTCCTCTTTTCCTTCCCCCTTCACTTCTTTTCCTCCTCTTTTCCTTCCCTCCTCTCATTTTCTTTTCCTCTCCCACTTCCTTTTCCTCCTCTTTTCCTTCCCTCTCTCACTTCCTTTTCCTCCTCTCATTTCCTTTTCCTCCTCTTTTCCTTCTCTCCTCTCATTTTCTTTTCCTTTCCTCCTCTTGCTTCCTTTTCCTCCTCTTTTACCTGACATCTTCTGCCTGGCAGCTTCCTCACCAAGAAAGTCCTCAGGCCCTGACACTTTCTTTGGCTTATCTTCACTGGGAGGCATCAAATAGGCCCTGAGATGAACAGAGAGGCTGCTGGGAGAAGGGAATGGGCCAAATCATTAGGGCCAGAGCCATTGAGAAGCTGCTGGGAGACCACTAGAATGATCCAAAGAGTAACAGACGCCAGACTCTGGTTTAGTTAGTTTTCATTTGTTGATTTAGCTATTTACTTTGCAACCCAATCGCAGCTTCCCCTCCCTCCTCTCCCTGGGTCCTGGCTCTCAGCAGACCTCCCCCATCCCTCGCCCTTTCTCCTCGGGGAAGGGGACAACTA
Organism: Tokudaia tokunoshimensis; assembly: GCA_036184795.1. Lineage (NCBI taxonomy): Eukaryota > Metazoa > Chordata > Mammalia > Rodentia > Muridae > Tokudaia > Tokudaia tokunoshimensis. Next base: position 9,794,685 of record BTHU01000016.1, read on the forward strand.
CATCAACCCAACTTGCAGTCAAATAACTTTTTTTAAAAAAAGGAAATTCATCCTTTTTTATTATAAATACTTGTTAATGGTTGAATAAACATACAATTCAGACAAGTGAATCCACCAGGCTGTCAAGAGTGAGTGCTGAATAGATATAGCAGAATTATAAATACCTTTCCCAGGGGAGGGCCTGGATCTCTGTATCTTTCTTTTATCCGTGAACTTGCAGGAAAGAACGATTAGATTCATGGTCTTCCACATCTCACTTCCTATGTTTCTTACCAATTAAGCAGCAGTTAGTGCTTTGAGGATGCAAATGAACTGAAGGGGAAAGCTCTTATTTTAGAACCTGAATCAAGGTCGGCTTGCTCTTGGTAAGCTGTGGGCGCAGACTAGCAGCAGTCTGACAGCCCTTCCTCCCCTGGCATTCTGCAAAAGCATGAAAGGCAGGGACAGCTACCCTTCCACAGCCTCAGGAGGAAGGCAGCAAGCACTTCTCTTTGAAAAGACAGAATCTGAGAATTTGTATCAAGGAGCGGCAGTGCTTGGTTCAACCCACAGCTTAGATGCTGATCTTATTAATGAAAATCTGTGGGCTGTATATTATTTGGTGTCGTAATTAGTGACAGGGAGCTTTGGTCGAGGAGAATTGAGAGAGATGTGGAATGGGAAGCCTCAGTCCAGAAATTCTGAATTCATGGAGCTACGGCCGTGAAAGGCTTGGCTAGGAAGGAAGCCCAGCTCCCACCAGCCATATTGCTGTGTTGGAAGTTAGCGTGGCTGGAGGACAGCACTGCCTGCTGCTTGCTGAAGGATGTGCTGTCCCCTGCCTGTATTTCTATGGAAGAAGCAGTCACGACCAGAGCACCCAGCCCATCTACCAAATGTCCCATCTGTCCCCATGATGCAAATAATAGGAGCAGGGCTACCTATCCCTCCCTGCACTCAATGAGGACTCCCTGGGACACACAGTACTGAAGGCCATGAGCATGGAAAATATGAGTGGCAGGAAGGGACTGGGGCTTAACATTTGTAAGGCAATCACATGGCATAGTCTTTTAGCTAAAAGAATTTTAATTTTATAGAGGAAGAGAAGATTCCCGTATATAAGAGGTCAACTCTCCCGCAGCATGGCTTAATCAAAGGAAACCCAGTGGAATTTCTGCATACATAGGCCCTATTGTCATAGGCATGGCACTCTGGGAACCTTTCCACGGCACTGTTGTCCCAAAGGAGTCCTTGCTGCAGCAAAGCTGGACCCCACCTTTTTGTTCTTAGGGAATTGTTTCTGTTGCACATCCCCCATCTCAGGTTGAGTCCCTACTTTATTCTGAAGGATGGAAAACAGAAACATCAGGTGGAAGGAAAAGGACACATCCCCCTTACCGAACCGTTAGCCTTTGCTGAAACGGATTGTTGAAACGTCCAACCCAGAAGGAACAGCAACGAGACGAATGGTTTTCCATTTCAATAAAAGTTGCTTAAATGATTAAAACCTTGCCTGCCTTAGCCAACACAACCTGAGAAATGCACTCGGCGTGCTGTAAGGAACGTGCCATAGGGTGCTACCCTCCGGGGAAGCCAGGTTCCAGGCTCCTTAGGATTCCGGTCAGTATCAAGGAACAGAGCTGCACAAGGAGCCTTGAGTGTAGACTGCCTAGCTGCATCCACAGGGTGTGTGCAGACAGCCACGCCTGGGAGTCCCCGTCTCCAAACACCCCCACCAAGGGTGACGACTAGAGGGGAGCAGGCAGAACACTTGCCCGGCGTGCATGAAGCTGAGTTTGTCACCCAGTTCTGCAAAGCTAGAACTACAAAACAGCTCGTGTGTGAAAAAGAAACATTTAGCCTCTTGCACGGTCCGGCTCCTCCTGGAACTAGCACCCGAAAGCTGGGGACACAGCTAGGGCATGCCAGATGATGCTGGGTACCACAGGAGAGAGGATGCTGGATGATGCTGGGTACCACAGGAGAGAGGAATCTGTCTGATACCATCCTTGCCCTTCTGTCAGATGTGGATTTCAGTTTCTCCAAGCAAACCATCCCAATTTCTCCACCACACCTGGGAACCTGTTTTTGTTCAAATACAGTGAGCTCTCATCCCTGCCAGTTTGCACAGAACAGGCTCCCTCTATGGAAGGATGGCCTTTCAGAGAGGTAGGAATTACAGAAAGCAGCCTGCCAGCCTCTCTGTGGGAGACCATTCATCTCTCTGCTCCCTCAGCCAGGAAGGAGAACAAAAACCCAAGTCCTCTCTAAAGCTCCTGTGCTCTGGGTGTGTCAGGTCTTTTGCACCATGCTGCTGCTGCTTAGGGCCACAGTGTGTGTTTGTAGATGATGCTGACGGAAGAAAAGAAAAGGAAACGTCCTATTTGGATCAAGTATCCCAATCGCTTTTGTTACACTGACCTATTAGAACAAAGCTGAGCGTGGCTGAGCTCTGACTCCACCATCAGCCAATCCCAGTTTCTGTGAAGAGCTGAATACTCTTCCATTCGCAATGTTTAATTGCACGCTTATTGGTGTGTCCATGACCATCATAAGACACTATAAAAAATAACACACTGGGTATTATTATAGAAGTGTAAAGGCTCTTCTAGATTTTCCCACTTAAAGACAGATTGGGTGAAAAATGTATTCTGCACTGAGACCATTAGGTTTATTTCAGAACCTTTGATATATTAGATTCTGTACCTCTGACAGGGGTAAGGACAATTTCATTTTTCCTACTGACTTGTATGCTGCTATGGAAAGGAGTGCCTTCAGATTAGCGTGAATCCACAGCCATGCTGGACAGTCTGAGTGACGTCCCATTGGTCCCAATGGCTTTATAATGGCCTGGTTTAAGAGCACAGCAGCAGAAATCACCTGAGAAGAGAAAAATGGGCCAATCTCCAGGCAATTTTCTGTGCTTAGTATAGTGAGCCCTCCATTATATGCAAAGCAGATTCTAACGAGTGTGTTTGTAAATGGTCCATAGATGGCACTGGGTTTTCCTTTAGTGTGGCAGGTTACTGTTGTAGCTGCCAGGATCTAGTCAGAAAATTAAATGTGTTAGGCACTGCTGTGTGTCCGTGACTCAGCCTCCACATCAGGTTTGAAAGATGCATTCACATGCTACAGATAAAAACAGCATTGATTGAAGGACACACATTAGAGGCTATCAGCGCCTGACATCTCTAAGGGTAACTTAGAAAATCTGTGAAATCTAAGATGCCACAGCTTATGACCAAGACAGGTTTTTTTTTCCATGGGAACAAAATGCATTTAAAATGACAGTCTTTTAGTGGTAAGGTCTACAAAACGGGACACACACACACACACAAAATGCCCAAACTCAGATACTGGAGTGTAGAGCAGATAATGATGTGGAGAATTTCAAGTTGCCATGGAGACATTCTCCGGCTCATTGGCTTATGATGCTGTGCCCTCTCAGAAGGCAACTCATCCCTAAGCTCGGAAGAATTTCAGTACAATTCAAGGATTATTGTAGGCTGGGGAAGACTAAAGAGGTGAGCAGTATGGCTCTGGCTGAAATGTACCCATGGCCAAGCTGCACACATGAAGAAACTGTAGCCCTATAAACTTGGACAGTAATTAATTACCCACCAAGTATAGTACAGACAAGTTCTCTGTAATGGTGGGAAAGAGTCAGAAGCAAGGGCTATGCTAATAGCTCCTGACAGTGGTCAGACTCCAAAAGGAGTAACCATTAGTTCCCGATAGGATTTGGTGAACTCTCAGTGAATGAGCAGAAAGCACAACATTCCCGGCAGGGGAAAGGAAGACAGAGCTTCAAAACAGGGAGGCAGCCATCAAAACTGAAGGAATCTGCCTAGACTTGCTCAAGTCCCTCGAGAATACCTAACCTGAGCTAAGATTTGACGTCAGAGGCCCCGGAGTTTGATTTTAGGACAAGGTGGTGAAACAACAGAAACCATATTTAGAAACCCTGGTCAAGGAGCAAGTTTCTAGCTGACTCTAAGGGAGGAGGAGTTACAGACCCCACAACTATGATGAAAAGCCAACTCAGATGGTTCTTCCTTAAGAGAAGAGGAATAGGGACTGGAAAGATGGTTCAGCAGTTAAGAGCACTGACTACTCTTCCAGAGATCCTGAGTTCAATTCCCAGCAACCACATGGTGGCTCACAACCATCTGTAATAGGATCTGATGCCCTCTTGTGGTGTGTCTGAAGACAGCTACAGTGTACTCATATACATATAAATAATTTTTTAAAAAAAAATTAAGTTAAAAAAAAGAAGAAGAAGAATGGTAAGAGAAAGCATGGTCACATCCCATAACCAGAGAGAAACCGTAAAAACTGTAAACTTACCTCACACTGTCAGCCCTGGGGTCTGAAGCTTGGTAGTCAGTCTAGGCTTGGCTTCAGGTAAATTCTAATTGTCTATGTCAGGATGTGAAGCCAAAGACCAATCAGAGCAGCAACTCTGTCCTTTCTGATGCCCTTAGAGCAGATACGTGTCATGTCACAGTGTTCCAAACCCACAGGATCTAAACCATCAAGAAATGATCCCTAGGGGCTTGAGAGGTGGCACAGGGGTTGAGAGCACTGGTTGTTCTTCCAGAAGACCTGGGTTCAATTCCCAGCAACCACATGGCAGCTCACAACTGTCTGTAACTCAGATCTCAGGAGATCCAACATGCACATGGTATACAAACATACATGTAGACAGAATACCCATTCACATACAATAAAGGTTTAAAAAAAAGTAAAACTAAGACTTTAAAAAGAAAAGAAATGATCCATAATCCGTAGACTTCAGATGGTCACCAGTGGCTTGTCACTGGAACAGTGGCACTCGCTTTACTTCAGGATGTTGGTACGAAGGAGGTTGTACATGTGTGGGGCAAAGAGTACACGGAAACGACATAATTTCTGCTCAGCTTTACTGTGAATCTAAAAATGCTCTAAAAACAATTTGTTTGGAAGCAAAAGCAAGCAAGTAGTAACAGTGGAAATTGCCCAAGGCTGAACCGGTCAGTCTGCAGCCAAAGAAGCGGGAGCACTCTATTAAGGCAACCGAAAAAGCATCCAGGTCGAGCAGTGGGTTCCGGGAGATGACTAGAAAAGCAGAGGGAAGGGGAGCAGAGCCTCTTAAGGAAGGAAAGCTTCAGCCACAGCAGAGACCCACCAAGGGGACAGAAGGCTTTGAACCTGGATGGGATCAAGGATGGTGAAGGACTCATTGCTGAAAGACAGACAGTAGCATTCAGGAAATTCGGCCGGCTGCCTTGACACTTCTTTCTGGTAACAGATCAACATGTCAGCCTCAGTACACTGCCACAACCCTGACAATATGTGTTATCTTTCTTTTTTAAAAAATACTTTTTTTTTACAGTCCAGTCATTGTCCCCCTCCCAGTCTGCCCTCCCACGGTTCCTCATCCCATTCTTCCTCCCCCTGACTCCAAGAGGATGTCTTCCCCTTCTCCACCAGTTCTTCCCACCCCCTGCGGCCTCAAGTTTCTAAAGGTCTTGGAGAGTCTTCTCCCAGTGAGGCCAGACCAGGCAGTCCTCTGCTGTGTATGTGTCAGCAGCCTCATATCAGCAGGTGTATGCTGCCTGGTTGGTGTCTCAGTGTCTGACAGATCTCAGGGGTCCAGGTTAATTGAGACTGCTGGTCTTCCTAAGGGGTCACCCTCCTCCTCAGCTTCTTCCAACCTTTTCCTAATTCAACCACAGGGTCCCCCAGCTTCTGTCCATTGATGGGGTGTAAGTGTCTGCATCTGACTAGTTCATCTGCTTGTTGCTCCTCTGGGAGGGCAGCCATGCTAGGCTCCTGTCTGTAAGCACATCATAGCTTCAGTAATAGTGTCAGGCCTTGGAGCCTTGCCTTGAGATGGATCCCAAGTTCGGCCTGTCACTGAACCTCCTTTCCTTCAGTCTCTTCTCCATTTTTGTCCCTGCAGTTCTTTTAGACAGGTACAATTTTGGGTCAGAGTTTTTGACTGTGGGATGGCAACCCTATCCCTCCACTTGATGCCCCATCTTTCTACTGGAGGAGGACTGTACAAGTTCCCTCTCCCCACTGTTGGGCATTTCATCTAAGGTCCCTCCCTTTGAGTCCTGAGAGTCTCTCTCTTTTTTTTTTATTATTCCAATTTTTTTTACCCAAAATTAATTATTTGCTTTGATTCTGATTTTGTTTCTTAGTTTGGTTAATTAAATGTGGTATTAACCCACGTTCGTTATCAATAGCACATACTGATTTTTTTTAAGCATTCTCATCTCTTTGAATAAAGGAATGTTCTGACTACCTGGTATTGCAATGAGGTAAAAGACCCATTAGAATCTAAAATAAGACAGTTTAAAATAAGCATATCATAATAGGTTAAACAATCCATGACTAATGTCTCTGCTGACATCATATCCCCTGACTGGTATTCATGAGTAGGTCAAGTTTATTGATCACATAACACACAGAATGCAAAGAAGGTTATGCTGGTGGCATCTAAATGATGTGAAGGTTTTTTTTATTAATCTATTAGGCTAAGCAGTTTTAAAGGCTCCATCCTCTCCATAGCTATCCTATGCATGTGACTCAGGGTTGCTATGCACATGCAATTGGTCTTAGGACAAATTACCCTCATCTCCCAGAAGAACTGGTACTGGCCAGGGTTATTGCTTCAATATTACACATGTCTAATGCTTCTGTTTACCAGCTAGCTAATCAGCACTCCAGACGATACATGATATCTCTGCATTGTTACAAGGTAGACATCATTTTACAATTAACTTTATTACAACTGGAATATAATCACACTGCATCACAGTTCTCTCATCTCACTGTGAGGCTTTAAGATAGTTAAATATATGTGCATGCAATTCTAGGTACCATTTCTGTATATAAATGGCACACTCATGAGAACAAATAAATACCCGTACATATCCAGGATATTATCATCAGATATATTTACAGTTTCTAAGTTAAAAGGGGGATGGGTTTCTGTAGATACCATGCAAAATAAGATCTTACTTTTTTATTATCCATGCAATAAAAAAAACTTATTCATAGATTAGACACTACCTGTCTCGAAAAACAAAAAAAAACAAAACAAAACATAAATTAGACACTGAGGGATCATGTTAAAATAACTATAAATATAGGCTATCTGCATGTATTGAGTGGGTTTTGAATTGCTAACTTAGGAGAAAAATAATGTATTTTATGTACAGGCTATAATTTGGGAGTACAAAAAGTAGCCATGACTCCGTATTAAGCAAGATTTTTTTTTTAAATTGCACTTTATGTTTGAATGAAAGGAAAGCGTATTTCCCATAGATCTCTCACTTAAGTCGTAATGGCATCTCATGTTCTCCTCTTGCAGGCCTCGAAGTGCAGATTATTTTATGCGAGAAGCTAAGCGGATGAAACACAAAGCAGACGCCATGGTGAGACCCTTTCTTTCTAGACTTGCTTGTCCAAATTGTGTTTGTACTGCAACTTCATCACTGGGGCAATATAGTCAGGGCAATTATAAAATCTATTACAAGGATGGCTGGGCCTGCTAAATGGGAAAATGTTTATATAATCAAAGGCTCATAGCCCAATAAATTATGACTTCACTCAGCAATGTCTAACTGGAAGAAAGCCCTGGATAAATGAATATTGCAATTTAGTCTTAAGGTTTGAGTAGTAGCCAGCGCCGGTGGAGTCAGTGGGTGGAGCTATTAGTAACAAATTAAATTTGCATTTTGCTCTCTGGTTAGTCTGTCTGTCTGTTCCTTGGCTCAGGCCACAATCAAATCTCTTTTCAGGAAAACTGGTGTTCCTCATGTGCTGTCTAAAAGGAACACATCCCCTAAAGTTTTACAACACAGAAATGGTCACCTACACTTAAAACCTCTGGTTGCCATGGTCTGATCTTTTCAAAGAACTTTTCTGACTTGGGCAATCTCCAGTTTTGGAGACCTTAAAGCTTTCGGGCAAGAAATAGAAAGACTTCTGGCTTGTTTGTTTCAACCTAGAAATTCTAGTTTTCTTTCCCTCTGGGGCTCATAACAAGATCAGTGAGGGGGCCAGAGATGAAGGTGGCATCTCAGGTACCTTTCAGAATATGATTCCAGTGAGGAAGATCCACTCTCAGTGTGCCTCACACTGCCCACCACATCATCATCTGATGTCACCTGCCGAGGAGCACTGGGGTAATGTGAATACAGGCAGTGAGTATCAGGAAACAGAGAGGATGACAAGGAGCAGCTCTTGTCCTCAGAACCCCACAATCCAAAGGTGTTGGTAAAGAGCTCAGGTCATCCAAAGAAGCTGATGTGTGGATCACCCTTTCTGTAGTACTTAAAAGGAGAAGAGAAGGAAAGGAAGGAAATAATTAGTGAATGCACATGCACGGCCACTACTGAGCACACTCTTTTTGTTTGGTTTGATTTGGTTTGGTTTGAGACAGAGTTTCTCTGTGTAACCCTGGCTGTCCTGGAACTCACTCTGTAGACCAGACTGGCCTCCAACTCAGTCATCCACCTGTCTCTACCTTCCAAGCACTGGGATTCAAGGTATGCGCCACACCATGAGCAGCTGCCTGTTTGACTTAGAATATAAAAAAATTATTGATCTATTAACGAGGAAGAATTTTGCTCTGTATTTGTTTTCAAAGTTATCATTGTTAATGAAAGTTGGGGATTTATTTAATTAATTAATTAATTAATTTTTAGTGATAGGGCTTGAGAGTAAAGAGAATGTCCGTGAATTTTTCTTTGATTGATAAATCATGGGAAACCAGTGGTGTTTTTGCAAGGTGAGAATATGTGGTTTTCTGGAGCAACATTCAGTGTCTAGAGCCAGAACCTCAATACAGAGTTCTAGACTTGGGGAACTCGGGCTGTGAAGCCAGCCTAAGGCTGCTGCAGAAGCTGTAGGGAGCCCTGTTCTCTCCAGGTATGTGCAGCCAACCTGTGGGTGCTATGGAGTCTGTGCTGATTAGCATAACATAGACAGTGTGGATAACCCCAGAGTTGTTCCTGTGGTTGATTTTCAGCTCTGGGCCTCATTTTGTGGAAATGAAATAGAACCTTGGGTTGACCTCCCTGTGTCCCTGTCCTCAGTCTTTAGTGAGGCCCTCTTAGCAATGAAGTACACAAGGTTGGACATCCAGGGGCTACAGGGTCACAAATAGCCCATGAGGCGGTAATCGAGGCCCTGAACTATCATTGTTGCGGTTGCAAAGACAGCCATGAAGATCTATGTATGGAGCCAGAACTTTGAACTCTGGCACGTTTAGCACCGTGTGGGGATAAATTTGCCAGACCACTGGGAAGAAGGAAACAGAAATTTGCAACGTTGTAGCCTTGAGAGGCACTGGCAGCTGTCAGTCACATGACTCCTACTTGTAAGCACACACTTGCCTCAAACTCGAGGCAGTCTGAGAGAATAAATGGAGAGGGCATGCACTGGCCCCCTTTATCCACGGGAGATGGGTTCCGAGCTCTGAGCTCCCACAGCGTTCCTTGAAGCTGCAGATTAGCCAAAGCCTTATATGCACGTTTTTCCTGTACGTGCACGTTTTTAATATGCAGTTAAGCACAGAAAGACCTTAACAGTGACTAGTAAATACTGATTGTGCAGAGCAATTATAATAGAAAGCTATGATAAAAAAAAGAATAAACTTAAGAACTGTATATTTCTGGAATTTTCCTCATAAAATTTTCAGACCATATTGACCACAGGAACCTGAAACTGTGGAAAATGAGCTATGGATGGCAGAGAGAGCTACCTCCCCCCCCCCTTTCCTCCCTCCCCTCTCTCAGCTCAAATTTTAGAGCTCAAAAGCTGGGTTTCTCAAACCATCTAAACTCTGCGGGAATTCCCCCCTTTAAAAAGCTCTTATGAAGGAACACATCACCAATTCTGTTTGTCAGGTGGAGAAGTTCGGGAAGGCCCTGAACTATGCCGAAGCAGCCTTGTCCTTCATCGAGTGTGGAAACGCAATGGAACAAGGGCCAATGGAATCCAAGTCTCCATACACCATGTACTCAGAGACAGTGGAGCTCATCAGGTAAGCAGGCCCTGCTTCCAGCAAGGGTGGAGCAGGGCAGGGGAGAGGTACACATAAATACATATGGGGAATACTAAGAATGGTGGCTGCTCTAGCAGCCACTGAGAACCAATGTTTCTCTGTAAGTGGTTTTTAAATGTTACTTAATAACTCTATTAGTTATTAATGTGACTCGGCCAGCCCCCCAATAATTGAGGCAGAGTCCTATGGATTTTTTTAAATCAACGTTACCACAATTACCCCTAATCTATTTTTCTATATGCTAGGCTGCTAATTCCCCAGTTGTACTCACCAAATGCTTGCTGTTTGAGTCTTGCCTGGATGATTTCTGTTCTGTCACTCTGTCCGTGAGGCATTTCATTCAGCCATGTGCTCCTGGACTACCATATCTAATGGAGACCTCTTGTTCTCTCCATCTTTTTTTTTTTTTTTTTTTTTTTTTTTTAATTTAATTTTATTTTATTTTTTTAATTTACATTCCAAATCACTTCCCCTTTCCCGTTTCCTCCCTCCCCGAAAGTCCCATAAGCCCCCTTCCCTCCCTCTTTTCTCCGTTCAACCCCCTCTCATTACTCTGTCCTGGCGTTCCCCTACATCCAGACTTTCCAGGACCAGGGGTCTCTCCTTCCATCTTTTTAGAAATCTATTGATATGCTGATTGTGTCTAGGGTATTCTGAGATTCTGGGTCAATATCCCCTTATCAGTGACTTCATACCATGTGTGATCTTTTGTGATTGGGTTACCTCACTAAGGATGATATTTTCAAGTTCTGACCATTTGCCTAGGAATTTCGTGAATTCATTGTTTTTAATTGCAGAGTAGTATTCCATTGTGTAAATATACCACATCTTCTGAATCCATTCCTCCGTTGAGGGACATCTGGGTTCTTTCCAGCTTCTGGCTATTATAAATAAGGCTGCTATGAATATAGTGGAGCATGTGTCCTTATTGCATGCAGGTAAAGTCTCTGGGTATATGCCCAGGAGTGGTATAGCCGGATCCTCCGGAAGTGTCATGCCCAGTTTTCTGAGGAGCCGCCAGACTGCTTTCCAGAGTGGTTGTACCAGCCTGCAATTCCACCAGCAGTGGAGGAGTGTTCCTCTTTCTCCACATCCTCGCCAACAACTGCTGTCTCCTGTGTTTTTGATCTTAGCCATCCTGACTGGTGTGAGATGGAATCTCAGGGTTGTTTTGATTTGCATTTCCCTAATGACTAAGGATGATGAACATCTCTTTAGGTGCTTCTCAGCCATTAGATATTCTTCAGGTGAGAACTCTTTGTGGAGCTCTGTACCCCATTTTTTAATAGGGTTACTTGCCTCTCTGGAGTTTAACTTCTTGAGTTCTTTGTATATCTTGGATATTAGCCCTCTGTCGGATGTAAGGTTGGTAAAGATCATTTCCCAGTTAGTTGGTTGCCGCTTTGTCTTTTTGACGGTGTCTTTTGCCTTGCAAAAACTTTGTAATTTAATGAGGTCCCATTTGTCTATTCTTGATCTTAGAGTATAAGCTATTGGAGTTCTGTTCAGGAAATTCTCCCCTGTGCCCATATGTTCAAGGTTCTTCCCTAGTTTCCCTTCTATTAGTTTCAGTGTGTCTGGTTTTATGTGGAGATCTTTGATCCACTTAGAATTGAGCTTAGTGCAAGGAGATAAGGATGGGTCAATTTGCATTCTTCTGCATGTTGACCTCCAGCTGAGCCAGCACCATTTGTTGAAAAGGCTATCTTTTTTCCACTGGATGGTTTTAGCTCCTTTGTCAAAGATCAAGTGACCATAGGAGTGTGGATTCATTTCTGGGTCTTCAATTCTGTTCCATTGATCTACATGTCTGTTACTGTACCAATACCATGCAGTTTTTAACACTATTGCTCTGTAGTACAGCTTGAGGTCCGGGATACTGATTCCCCCAGAGGTTCTTTTACTCTTGAGAATAGTTTTAGCTATTCTGGGTTTTCTGTTATTCCAGATGAATTTTTGAATTGCTCTTTCTAACTCTATGAAGAATTGAGTTGGGATTTTGATGGGGATTGCATTGAATCTGTGTATTACTTTTGGTAAGATGCTCATTTTTACTATATTAATCCTGCCAATCCATGAGCATGGCAGATTTTTCCATCTTCCGAGGTCTTCTTCAATTTCTTTCTTCAGAGACTTGAAGTTCTTGTCATACAGATCTTTCACTTGTTTGGTTAGCGTCACGCCAAGATACTTAATATGGTTTGTGGCTATCGTAAAGGGTATTATTTCTCTTACTTCTTTCTCAGCCTGCTTATCCTTTGAGTATAGGAAGGCTTCTGACTTGCTTGAGTTGATTTTATATCCGGCCACTTTGCTGAAGTCGTTTATCAGCTGTAGGAGTTCTCTGGTGGAGTTCTTTGGGTCGCTTATGTATACTATCATATCGTCTGCAAATAGTGATAGTTTGACTTCTTCCTTTCCAATTTGTATCCCTTTGACCTCTTTTTCTTGTCTAATTGCTCTAGCTAGAACTTCAAGTACTATATTGAAAAGATATGGAGAGAGAGGGCAGCCTTGTCTAGTCCCTGATTTTAGTGGGATTGCTTCAAGTTTCTCTCCGTTTAGATTGATGCTGGCTACTGGTTTGCTGTAAATTGCTTTTACTATGTTTAGATATGGGCCTTGAATTCCTGATCTTTCCAAGACCTTTAGCATGAAAGGATGCTGAATTTTGTCAAATGCTTTCTCAGCATCTAATGAGATGACCATGTGGTTTTTTTCTTTGAGATTGTTTATGTAGTGGATTACATTGATGGATTTCCTTATATTGAACCATCCCTGCATCCCTGGGATGAAGCCTACTTGATCGTGGTGAATGATCGTTTTGATGTGTTCTTGGATTCGGTTGGCAAGAATTTTATTGAGTATTTTTGCATCGATATTCATAAGAGAGATTGGCCTGAGATTCTCTTTCTTTGTCGGATCTTTGTGTGCTTTTGGTATTAGTGTAATTGTGGCTTCATAGAACGAGTTGGGTAGTGTTCCTTCTGTTTCTATTTTGTGGAACAGTTTGAAGAGTATTGGTGTTAGGTCTTCTTTGAAGGTCTGATAGAATTCTGCACTAAAACCATCTGGACCTGTGCTTTTTTTGGTTGGAAGACTTCCAATGACAACTTCTATTTCTTCAGGGGTTATAGGATGGTTTAGATGGTCTATTTGATCCTGATTTAATTTTGGTACTTGGTATCTGTCAAGGAAATTGTCCATTTCCTCAAGATTTTCTAGTTGTGTTGAATACAGGTTTTTGTAGTAGGATCTGATGATTTTTTGAATTTCCTCAGTTTCTGTTGTTATCTCTCCCTTTTCGTTTCTGATTTTATTAATTTGGATACTATCTCTGTGCCCTCTGGTTAGTCTGGCTAAGGGCTTATCTATCTTGTTGATTTTCTCAAAGAACCAACTCCTCGTTTTGTTGATTCTTTGTATGGTTTTATTTGTTTCTACTTGATTGATTTCAGCCCTGAGTTTGATGATTTCCTGCCTTCTACTCCTCTTTGGTGTATTTGCTTCTTTTTGTTCCAGGGCTTTCAGGTGTGCCATTAAGCTGTTAGTGTATGCTGTCTCCCGTTTCTTTTTGGCGGCACTCAGGGCTATGAATTTTCCTCTTAGCACTGCTTTCATTGTGTCCCATAAGTTAGGGTATGTTGTGCCTTCATTTTCATTAACTTTCAAAAAGTCTTTGATTTCTTTCTTTATTTCCACCTTGACCAAGTTATCATTGAGTAGAGCATTGTTCAGCCTCCATGTGTACGTGGGTTTTCTTTTGTTTTTGTTGCCATTGAAGACCACCCTTATTCCATAGTGATCTGATAGGAGGCATGGGATTATTTCTATCTTCTTGTATCTGTTGAGGTCTGATTTGTGACCAATTATATGGTCAATTTTGGAGAAGGTACCATGAGGAGCTGAGAAGAAGGTGTATTCTTTAGCTCTAGGATGAAATGTTCTATATATATCAGTTAGTTCCATTTGGTCCAAGGCTTCAATTAGATTCACTGTGTCCCTGTTTAGTTTCTGCTTTCCTGAACGATCCATTTCAGAGAGCGGGGTGTTGAAGTCACCCACTATTATTGTGTGCGGTGCGATGTGTGCTTTGAGTTTTAGTAAAGTTTCTTTTACGAATGAGGGTGCCCTTGCATTTGGAGCATAGATATTCAGGATTGAGAGTTCTTGATGGTGGATTTTTCCCTTGATCAGTATGTAGTGTCCTTCTGTGTCTTTTTTGATGACTTTGGGTTGAAAATCAATTTTATCCGATATTAGGATGGCTACTCCACCTCGTTTCTTGGGGCCATTTGCTTGTAAAATTGTTTTCCAGCCTTTTACTCTGAGGTAGTGTTTGTCTTTGACACTGAGGTGCGTTTCCTGCATGCAGCAAAAAGCTGGGTCCTGTTTACGTATCCAGTCTGCTAGTCTATGTCTTTTAATTGGGGAATTGAGACCATTGATATTAAGAGAGATTAAGGCATAGTGATTATTGCCATCTGCCATTCTTGACGCTATCTTTATGTTTGAGTGGTTATCTACTTTTGGGTTTGATTCAAGAAGGTTATTATCTCATTTTTTCCAGGGTGTTGTTTCTCTCCCTGTATTGGAGGTTTCCACCTATTATCCGTTGCAGGGCTGGATTTGTGGAAAGATATTGTGAAAATTTGGTTTTATCATGGAATATCTTGGTCTCTCCATCTATGGTGATTGAGAGTTTTGCTGGGTATAGTAGTCTAGGCTGGCATTTGTGCTGTCTTAGTGTCTGCATGAGATCTGCCCAGGATCTTCTGGCTTTCATAGTCTCTGGTGAGAAGTCTGATGTGATTCGGATAGGTCTTCCTTTGTATGTTACTTGGCCCTTTTCTCTTACTGCATTTAGTATTCTTTCTTTGTTTAGAACATTCGGTGTTTTGATTATTATGTGACGGGAGGTATTTCTGTTCTGGTCCAGTCTGTTTGGAGTTCTGTAGGCTTCTTGTATGTTCATCGGCATCTCTCTCTTTAAGTTAGGGAAGTTTTCCTCCATAATTTTGTTGAAGATGTTTACTGGCCCTTTAAGTTGCAAATCTTCACTCTCATCTATACCTATAATCCTTAGGTTTGGTCTTCTCATTGTGTCCTGGATTTCCTGGATGTTTTGGGTTACGCGTTTTTTGCATTTTGCATTTTCTTTGACTGTTGAGTCGATGCTTTCTATGGAATCTTCAGCACCTGAGATTCTTTCTTCCATCTCTTGTATTCTATTGTTGATGTTTGCATCTATGACTCCTGATTTCTTCCCAAGGTTTTCTATCTCCAAAGTTGTCTCCCTTTGTGATTTCTTAGTTGTTTCTACTTCCTTTTTTAGTTCCTGGATGGATTTGCTGAGATCCTTCACTTGTTTGTTTGTATTTTCCTGTATTTCTTTAAGGTAATTTTGCATTACCTCTTTCAGGATTTCTTCCTGATGACCCACGTTCTCCTGCATTTCTCTGAGCGATTTTTGTGTTTCCTCCTCATGGGATTCCATCTGTTGATCCATCGTCTCCTGCATTTCTTTAAGCAGTTCTCGTGTTTCCTTTGTAAGGGCATCTAACCGTTGATTCATTTCTTTAAGCAATTTTTGTGTTGCCTCCTTATGGGCATCCGTCTGTTGACCCATATTCTTCTGCATTTCTTTATGCAAATTTTGTGATTCCTTTGTGAGTGCATCTACCCGTTGATTCATCTCGTTAAGCGATTTTTGTGTTGTCTCCTTGTGCGCCTCCATCTTTTGATCCATGTTCTCCCGCATTTCTCTAAGCGATTTTTGTGTTTCCTTTGTAAGGGCTTCTAACCGTTGATTCATGGTCTCCTGTAACTCTTTATGAGATTTATTTGTGTCCTTCTTGTGATCCTCTAATAGCATCATGAGAAGTGATTTTAAATCCAGATCTTGTCTTTCGGGTGTGGTGGGGTATCCAGGACTTGCTGCTGTTGGAGAGTTGGGTTCGGATGGTCCTACATTACTTTGATTACTGTTAGTAACATTCCTACGTTTGCCTTTTGCCATCTGGATACCTCTGGTGTTAGTTGGTCCTGCTGCCACTGGCTGTTGGTTGGACCTCCTGTGAGCCTGCAAAGCTATTTCTGCCCCCCCCTGGATTACCAGGATTCCCCTGGCACCGATTTCTGGGGCCTGCCTGCTCCTGAGTGACTTTGGAGCCCTAATGTGCTTTGCCCCAAGTGATCTTATATTGGGGAGGCCTTGCACATCTAAAGGCTCAGCCTAGTGGATTCCTGGAGCAGAGGTCGCCAAAGGGAGGCTGGCAGGCTCCTGCCCTGTGCAGGGGTGTGTGATCTCTCCTGGGGGGGGGAGGGGGCGTCCCTCTGCCAGGCAGAAGTCCCACAGCAGATCTGGCGCGCTGGTCACTGCAGATCAGCCCAGCACCTGGGAGCAGGTTACACACAAGCTGCCTGAACCCGAAGCGATATTATGCCTGTCTGTCTCTGAGCCTGGTGGTCCCAACTACCTGGTCACTGGAGCAAAGATGGCGGAGGGCACTCTCCGTGGCGCCGCTCACCCTGTGGTCACGATGGCCCGCCGATCTGGCACCCAGACGACCACAGCGCCAACCCGCCCTCGGGCACAGAAGGAAGCCCCAACAGGCCGTGTCCCAAGTGATGTTATATTGGGGGGAGAGCCTGGGTACCGGTCTCTCCAGCGCAGTCCGCGGGAACAGAGGTCGCGGAAGGGAAGCTGGCGGGCTCCCTCCCTGCGCAGGGTCCCTCCACCAGGCAGAAGGTCCCACCGCGGAACTGGCGCGCTGGTTACTGCAGATCAGCCCAGCACCTGGGAGCAGGTTACACCCAAGCTGCCTGAAACTGAAGCGATATTATGCCTGTCTGTCTCTGAGCCTGGCGGTCCCAACTACCTGGTCACTGGAGCAAAGATGGCGGAGGGCAGTCTCCGTGGCGCCGCTCACCCTGTGGTCACGATGGCCCGCCGATCTGGCGCCCAGACGACTACAGCGCCAACCCGCCCTCGGGCACAGACGGAAGCCCCAACAGGCCGTGTCCCAAGTGATGTTATATCGGGGGGGGGGGAGAGCCTGGGTACCGGTCTCTCCAGCGCAGTCCGCGGGAACAGAGGTCGCGGAAGGGAAGCTGGCGGGCTCCCTCCCTGCGCGGGGTCCCTCCAGCAGGCAGTGTTCTCTCCATCTTTTTCCCCTTTCCCCTCCGTCTCCTCTCTCCTTCTTCTTTCTCTTCTTTCTCTCCTCCATGGCCCTACCTGAGACCCCCCCCCAGGCCAATAACTAAAACCCCACATGCCTCTATTCTCCCCAGTAATTGGCTGTAACCACTTTTACTTAACCAAGAGCTTTAAATCGGGGAGCGGGGTTTATATAACAAGGGTTAGTATACATGAGAATTTGCTTGTGGGACTACAACCAGATCTTGGGGTTCAGAATATATCATTTGTATACACTGCACCAGACCAACTCCCCAACATTCCTCCTCCAAAATAAGAATGGGGAGGGGCTTACAACTCTCACTTGGCTTGCCTTCCTGTTTCCTGTATGAGGCAGGGTACCCTCTTGCACAAAGCCTCCCTGGCTGTCCAAAGAAGAGGCATGTCAGAGTGAGCGGGGATATGTCCCCGTGTCCCTCAGATAGGAAGTGATAGGTGTTGAACTCATTTATTCTCTAAGCTGCTTGAAAACAAAAGGTCAATAGGGAAAATAGAGATGTAAGTGTGTGGTAGACCAGTTGGCCGCACAAGCCACTGGGTTCAGTCCTTGTCACTCAAATGAATAAATGTATTCACTCATCCTACTTCTCAATAATGGTGAGAAGAAATAATAGTGGTGGCCTCATTCTGAAATGTAGACCTAAGTAGGCATTTCTAGGAAGGAAACATATGAAGGACCATCAGTGTAACACATGAACAGAGAATTAAAACCACAGGCAAACCCGGTGTGCAGTTTGTGATTATTAAATATCTGATGCCAAGGGTCCTATGATGAACTTCAGTGTTTTGTCCTGCTTAAAGACATCATGCTGTGAAATGGGCAAATGAATCGTGACCACAACACAGCCCATCAAACACACAGGATACAGATATGATACATGCTGCACCCACTGAGGCGGGCCACCTGGCCCAGGGATAACACAGTTCAGAATGAGTGGCACTGCCGGGTGGTGGCGGCACATGCCTTTGATCCCAGCACTTGGGAGGCAGAAGCAGGAGGATTTCGGAGTTCGAGGCCAGCCTGGTCTACAAAGTGAGTTCCAGGACAGCCAGACAGCCAGTGCTACATAGAGAAACCCTGTCTCAAAAAACCAAAAAAACCAAAAAAAAAAAAAAAAAAAAGAATGAGTGGCACCCCATCAGTATCCAAAACGTAGAGGCAAGGGGAGGGTCTCTTACCTAAAGGATGACAGCAGTTAATGGTAAGGGGTGTTTTAGAGTAACTTCAAAAGAGGTTGGTTGGTTGGTTGGTTGGTTAGTTGGTAGGCTTAACATTCTCACCAAAAGAAGGCAAATGTATACAAAAGTGCTGTGCTAACTACCTTGGCTTCATCAGTATACAGTGTGAATGTGTATCACATGTCAAATTGTACTCCATAAAAATGTAACCAGTTATGAACTGTGACATGATAGAATTTGTAAAGGATCGGTGGCTATTTTGCTGCTTAAATCTGTGTCTTACCCACCAAACCTAGCTCCCCTTTCCCCAAAAGACACTAGGGAACCAGGGCAGGGGCCTCTCTCTACAAGGGAGAGATTTCTACCTCCCCAGGACTCCAGAGAGCAAAGGATCATAATCAATTCAGGAGAGCAAAGCCACCATAAGATTTTTGTCCCTGAGCACTGTTAGGTTAGGAATTACTCCCAACCCATAAATTTCCAAGTCACTACAAACTACAGCAAACATAATCACAGAAGATACAACTTTGTGTGTGTGCATGTATGTACATGCATGTATGCACTTGTGTATGTATGTATGCATGCATGCATGTGTGTATGTATGTGTGTGGTATGTGTGGTGTGTATGTATATGTATGCATGTATGTGTGTGTGTGGTGTGTGTACATGTATTTGTGTGTATGGTGTGTGTATGTGATATTGTGTTTGTGGTGTGTATGTGTGTGGTATATATATGTGTGTATGTGGTGTATGTGTATGTATGTATGTATATGTGTGTATGTGTGTGGTGTGTGTATGTACTTAAGTGTATAGTGTGTGTGATGTTGTGTGTGCACCTGTATGTATTTATGTATGATTATATGTATGGTGTGTGTATGAGTGTGTGGTATGTGTATAGTATATATGTATATGCGTGTATGTATGTGTTTGTGTGTGTATGAATTTATGTGTGTGGTATGCATGGTGTTGTATGTGTGTGTGTTAGATGTATGTGTTATGTATGTGTGTTTGGTATGTGTGTGGTATGTATGGGGTGTGTATGTATGTAGGGGGTGTATATGTGTGGGATGTGTGTGTATGTGGGGTGTGTGTATATGTATTTATGTGTGTGGTATGTGTGGTGTGTATGTATTTTATGTGCATTGTGTGTGTGGTGTGTGTGTATATGTGTGTGCATGTGTGTGTGTGTATGGCATGTGTGTGGTATGTATGTGTGTGTGTGTGTGTGTGTGTGATCACTAGAGCCCCAGAATGACAGGAAAAGAGAATGGGGCAGAAAGAATATTAGAAGACATAATGGCTAAAAATCACTGAACAAAAGACAGATTCAAAAAGTCAAGAAAGCCCAAACAGGGTAACCCTAAAGAAATACATGCCAAGACACACCATGACAACATGGGTCTACAAAACCCAAATCCTGAGAGCAACCAGGAAGCAAAGGCATGTTGTCAGTATTGAGACCATCTCCACGGACAGCAGCAGTCTCCTCTCATGGGGCAGAGGGAGTCTAAAAGCAACTGTCCAGTAGTCGAGCTGGAGCCCGGCAAAGGAAACCAGAAGCCTCTGTCTCCAGCTGACCCACAAGAGGGAGAAGGCATCTCTCTATTCCCTCTTGGGTTCTCAGAACACCACGGAAGGTTGGAAGGGTGATACAACAAAAACAAATTGCATTTGGAAAGTGCCAGAATACAACATAGTTATTTGTAAACTAATAAAAACAACTGAAGTAACAAAATATTTTTTAAGACGGAAGGAACTTTCTTAATAAAAGGGATGTGGTGGAAGAAGGAATCTTGGCGTGTCTCAGAGGAAGAACTTGTAGCTGTGTACATAATAAACTGTTCTTTCCAGTGAGCTTTGTAAATCGTTTGATGGTTGAAACAAAATTTATACCACCATCTGGTACTCAAGATACTATTACTTAAAAGAAGGGAGGTAAAGACTTCTATGCCTCAGTTGGTGTAATATGTTGATACCATCAAACTGTAGATCACACGGACAGGGTTTTATCCAGGGCAAGCTCCGGGGAAACTGCAAAGGGCTGCACTTGGAACTTAGAAACTCTGCAGAAACAGGATTACTTTCTCAGCCAGTTTCAGCAAGTCGTTTGCTGTGCCAAGAGCTTCACGAAGTAAGATCTGGGCGTTGCCCTCTACATCCAAGTACCAGGGTGAGATTCACCACCAGCCTCAGTGACTCAGCATGGCAGAAATGCATTACATATTGATGCTTTACCATGTCTGTGACTAGTTCTTAAGCTCATAGCACTCCTGAGGGTTTGTTCTGTGTCATTAAAGTACAGAGTAGAACATCACAAAAGCCATCTCCCACTTGGCACAGTAATTCCACTGACCAGCACTGTGATCACCTATGTACTCGGGCTGGAGAGCTGCTTCAATGGTTAAGAACACCTGCTGCTTGTGCAGAGGACCTGAATTTGAATCCCAAAACTTGCAGCCACTTTGTGACTTGAGCTCTGGGGAATCAGACACCCAGTCTGTCCTCCATGAGCATCCATACTTATACATGCCCATGTGTACACACATGTGCATAACAAGACACACACATAAAAAGAAAAGAAAGAACACCTGAGGGTGGGGTGGAGAACCATACAAAAGCTTCTGTTGATACCCAGAAAGCACTTTTTTAATTCCTTTGCTTCTATATTTTATCTCTTTTTTTAAGGTATGCTATGAGACTAAAAACCCACTCAGGCCCCAATGCCACACCAGAGGACAAACAGTTAGCTGCGCTTTGGTAAGTATAACCCCAGCTCTGCGAATGGGGTGCTGAACCACTCTGTGCTTCCTGAAAGTTCCAGACCACTTTTCCCTACAGTACCCTGAGTTCACAGTGACCACATCACAAGGAGAGAATGAGTAGCCACTCAGGGTAACCACAACCAGCAGGCTCCTGTCTCAGAGAAATAAGGTGGTGAACAACAGACATCCATTGTGAACCTCTGGCCTCTACACATGCATGGACAGGGATGAGAACACACATATACACACATGTGCACACATACAAAAGTGAAGTAAAAATAATAGGCCCTGCCTCAGTCCTTTGAATGCCAATTGTGCTAAATGGAATTTTTCTTGTACTTAACATTTTCAATGTAGTCAAAATCATCGATAAGTTACTTTGCATGCCAAATCAGTACCCATGAGTACCCACAATCCATTAGAGTTATCAATATGCTGAACTGAGGAGATGCTCATTTTACTTAGGTAGTAAAATAATTTCTTTCACACTAGCTAATGGGTAATCAATTTGCCTGCACTTAGGATACAGTAGTAAGGGCTGTGTAGGGATAACTCTCCCCCAGCATCAGCTCTGACACCTCAACCCATCCCACACTGCAATCCCTCTCTTAGTCTCTCTTGTCCTTATATCTGTGAATTTAGAGTGGTGTGCCCCGAGCTCTAGATCTAATCTGTGAGACAGAAAATCAAATAGAGTCTCAGACAGCATACGTAGACACAGATAGTCTTGAGTTGTTTGATGTGATTTCCTCTGGAGTTTGAGGTGCTAGAGAGGTAGACTAGGTTGTCTGGGCACCATGTGATTGTAACACAACAATACGTAATCTGAGCTGGGGAAGAATTACCTGTGATGAGCACCAGGAAAGAGAGAATGGGTCTTGGGAAATGTTAAATATGCCCTTTTCTTTATTGAAGTACCGTGATGGGATTAATAAATTGATGGTGATTAATAATTAATGTCAGAATATATGTAGGATATAATTATACAAAAACCTTGTAGTAAACAAGCAAACATAGCTAGTCTCAGATTAGTATTTCTGTTGTGGTTGTAACGTACTTTATTTGAACTGATTACAATCTAGTAAAGCGTTAACAAGCAGAGAATTGCTGCCAATAGCTCACCCAGTTAAGCAGTATATATAGACTGTGCGCTAGCCCTCCCTTGGGCTCTCATGGGGAGACACTGCCCTCTGGTGATGGAAGAAGAGAGTGGCCTGACCCTGTTCCCAACAAAGAGCTTTTCAAGCTGTTATTACACATCTGGAGGTAAATGGCAGGTGTGGGGCACCTCCTTGGAATTTTGAGTCATGTTTTTTGAACATGACAAAAGGAACATCAAATAGTCATACATATACTTAAGATGGGAACATTTTAGAGGTGTAAGTGTGATCAAAATATTGAGTCGGAAATGACAGGATTTGTTCTAAAGCTCCGTGAAGGACACGCGTTTCTCTTCTTCCCCTGCAGTTACCGATGCCTGGCTCTCCTGTACTGGCGGATGTTTCGACTCAAAAGGGACCATGCTGTAAAGTATTCAAAGGCACTTATCGACTATTTCAAGGTACTGTCTAGCAAATAAGAGCACCGCGGCTCCTTGTGCTAGGCTCTCTCCCTGGCAGAGGGGCCTCTGAGTGGCCTCATGCGCCCAGGCCCTGAGGCTAAACCTGACATATCCATTGCCCAGAGTCACCCCATTTATGACACACTTGTGGCTTGCAGGGCTCCAAGAATGGGCCTTGAGAGCCCAGATAATTTGTCCCCCTGTCTTCTTCGTGTCCTTATTTTTATGGCCTCTAAACAAAGAATGTCCTATTTGTCCCCAGTGTCCAGGGGATAGATCTGTCTTTAGAACAGATGTAATTCCTTATCTCCATGTAGAGTTCTTGGAAGTAACTACTTAGACCCACTCCCCTGAGTTAATCAGTAGTAGCAGATTTAATCTGTGATTGAAATGCCATTTTTTAAGGATAGGAAGTGGCTCATTATAGCTCAGAGACCCTCAATAGCAATGTGTGATGGTGATATGGACTGAATCACGGCCATGGCAACTTTTATCTCAGAAAATTCAATTACTCTCCTGAGAAGAATACAAAACTAGCAAAACAAATGAAGAACACCTCTTTGCTATGTACCTGAAGTTAATCATTTGTTCAAAGTGTCTGTTTGTCTGAAATTACACCATCCTTGTCTCCACCCTCCTTTGTCACACACATGCATGCATTTGCACACACATACACACAGAGACAGACACACACATACACACAGAGACAAATGCACATACATACAAACACATACTCACACATACAAACACACATAAAAACACACACAGACACACATACATACAAATACATACACACTCACACATAAAAACACACATACATACACAGACAGAGAAACAGAGACAGCCACACACAGATGCACACACATACAAATACACAGACACACAGACAAACACACATAGAAATACAAGACAGACACAAACAAACACATAAACACATACAAACACATGGACACACACAGACACAAACAGACACACACATACAAACACAGATACATAGACACACAGACACATAAATATAAACACACATGCACGCATACACACAAACACACAGACACACATATGCATGCATGTGCACACACACAGACACACAAACACACATAAATATAAACATGCACGCACACATATATACAAACACACAGAGACAGATGGACCCTCACACACACATCTTTTTTAGTCCTTTATTGCCAACCTGAACATTTGAGAAACCAACTGGATGGCCAGGCTATCCTGGCGATGCTCTGGTCTGTGTCTAGTGCACAGCCATCTTCTAATTGTTCATATAAAATGACTGCTGTGGAATGAGATAGCCTGTTGGGCTTGCCTGTGATCCCAGCACTCAGGAGGCAGAGGCAGGAGGATCACTGCAAGTTCCAGGCCAATCAGCTCTACACAGTGAGACCTGTCTCAAACACACATAACAGACATGGAAGTGGAGGCAGAAAGTGATTTTCAGGAAATCGGAGTCTAAGAGATGAATTACTATACAGAGTAAAGCCAAAGATGCTCGAATACAGAAGTTAGCTGAATTCTGTGATCCTGGTGAGTTCTGGCAAACCTTTAAAGGGTTGTTTTTAGTGTGTGTATCCAGTCTGAAAATATGAACAAAAATGGACAAAGAAGGGAACAGAAAATCAGTTTCTCTTCCAGGAATTATGGGCATGTTCTTTCTGTCAATTCTCTGTTTTCAAGTATATTTCGAGTGGCAAGTTATATTATTCATAGTGTTCAGTGGGATTTGTTGTACACTGCACCTGATAAATGCTGCCATCTTTGTGACAGGACATCTCTGTCCCTTTCTCCCAGTTCTGACCACATGCCTACAGGGAATTTCCAAAACTTGTCCTTCCTGTTGAAATTTTGTACCTACTAGGTGCCCTTTGTGCCATACTCCAAGGATCATTTAAATACAGCTTGGGGCCTGGAGCCTTCAGGCGACCATGATAATTTGGCTGTGAAGAATATGCTTTAGCAGTATGTGCTGTCTCTGAGGAAAGCTTGTCTCTGCCCATGGCATGGTGCTTACAGACTTCCATCCCATTCAGAATCCTTCTGAAACTCTTTCTGCAGCCCCCAGACATTCCCCCGCCTCTTCCATGTTGATGTGAAAGAACACGGGCAAAGAATCTCACATCAGCTAGGCACATCAGTACCATTCTGGCAGGAAATGAGAGGGGATCCCCTAAGGTGGCATTTTCTTTCTAGCTTTCTCTGTGAGACAGGTGAAAGTGGCAGTCTGTGACTCCATTCTGTGTCTACACTTGCTGAGAACCTGAAAAGCCAGTTCTTGCCATAGTCGTAGCTTCTACAGTAACACTGGGTATCCAGTCACTGCATGAAACTCCTTCTGCTGGAAGCATGTTCTTAGGTACCGATGGGCATGGTTTCTTGTCCTTGGAAGGGATGAAATGATGTGAGCCTCATAAAGATTGTTCTGTCCCCTCATTGTGTAGACTATCCAAGAAGGCAGGGCAGGCTCTCAGACAGGAAGCCCGACTGGCTGCACTTGACAATTTCTCTTGGTTAAGAAAACTCTTTCCAAACTTTTTGGTTTGGGCTGGTGTGTGCTGCCTCAGTGGCTGGACATGTGGCATCCAGCTGCCTGATGGTTTGAGTTCAATTCCCGGGACCCATGTGGTAAGAGGAGAGAACCGACCCCCACAGGTTGTCCTCTGACCTCTATACACCCATGGCCTCTCTCTCTCTCTCTCTCACACACACACACACACACAGACACACACACACACTTCACATACACACACGCAAAATATTAAAAATTACTTTCTCTTGCTTGTTTATATGTTTCTGCTTTGTATTATGGTGCCTGGGATTAAACCCAGGAGCTTCGTATCCCAACCAAGCAGTCTATGACTGAGCCACACCCCAAATCAGGAGACCTTCAAATGCCTGATGCAGACACTCAGCCCATGAGATGTACTACCCTAAACCAGACTACACTACCTATGTAAATCAAGGGCTAAGGATAGACTAAGTGGTGGAGAGCTTTCCTGTAGCACCTTGGGCACAGTGCCCAATACCACAAAAAAAAAAAAAAAACCTTCTCTGTACAATTAATTGTGCTAGTAATAAGGTACCAATATGTCAGAATTTCTAAATGTTCCATTAAGAAATATATTCAAAGCTATTACTTTAAGGCTATTCTCTTACTCCTTTAAGAGAAATAAGTTGTTGTTGTTTTATTATTTATTTATTTATTTTTATTTATATGTAAGCACACTGTAGATGTCTTCAGACACACACCAGAAGAGTATGCCTCAGATCCCATTACAGATGGTTGTGAGCCACCATGTGGTTGCTGGGATTTGAACTCAGGACCTCTGGAAGAGCAGTCAGTGCTCTTAACCGCTGAGCCATCTCTCCAGCCCCTGTTGTTGTTGTTGTTGTTGTTGTTTGAGACAGGGTTTCTCTGTGTAGCCCAGGCTGGTCTTAAACTCCAACATCTGCCTGCCTCTGTCTCCTGAGTGCTGGAATTAAAGGCATGTGCCACCACACCCAGATCATTTTAAACTTCATAATTTAAAACAATAGGATTTGATGACACACTTCGTTCAAAAGACTCTGTAAATAACCCTGAAAATTAGATATCAGGCATTCTCATCATAGAGAGGGAAAGAGTTCCTACTCTGTTGTGACGATTTAGACTAATTTCCAGTGAAAAACTCTGGATTGGCTCAGCATCCACCAAACCCTTGTAGTTACGGATAATTCGGTGCCTAAAATTGGTGTGTAAAGGACTCTGCTGGATAAGGCACTTGTGCACACTTGTGCTCACACACATTCATACACACTAGTATCCATGGAAGAAGAGGAGCCCTGTGATTGTGACTCCCCAGATCTGGTTTCAGTGAGTCTGCGCTAACCTACAGAATCTTTGTGGTTATTGTCACAGTCGAGCGAAAATGTGCCGCTGTCCACTGCTTGGTCTTAGCCGCTCACTGTCCGAATTTTTATTTTCCTGCAGAATTCATCAAAAGCTGCCCAAGCCCCATCCCCGTGGGGGTCCAGTGGCAAGTAAGTTCACTTTTCCCAAATGCAAATAAGCCGTGCATTGCATGACAGGATACTCAGAGGGGCTGCCCGCCCCTCCTTGCCTGCTCCCAACCTCTCCACTCTGGCTTTTCTACCTCTCTTCTTCCAGGAGCACTGGAAGCCCATCCCCCATGTCTCCCAACCCTTCTCCCGCCAGCTCCGTGGGGTCTCAGGGCAGCCTCTCCAGTTCCAGCAGCCTGTCCCCATCGACCATCGTCAGCATCCCCCAGCGCATTCACCAGATGGCAGCCAATCACGTCAGCATCACCAACAGCATCCTCCACAGCTATGACTACTGGGAGATGGCTGATAACCTGGCCAAGGAAAATAGAGGTGTGTGCATAAACCCTGGAGAATGGGGACCCGCCTAGGCACAGGGAAATCTGCCCAAGGGGCATCGGCGATCAAATTTCATGGTTTACTCAAGGAGAAAGAAGAGGCTGGCACCTGCTGCCCAGGCCTTTTACCCTTGCCGTGGAAGAGCAGGTGGATTCAATTAGATGCAGGTACCAATTCAGGTGCAGATGTACATGCGCAGTCATGGGATTTCCCAGTGAGCTTCTTGCACATAGACTATATTTCCTTTTAATTTGTGACTCCCCCCTCCCAAGACCTAGCCTAGTTCCTAGAACACAGATGGGGCTCCAAAACTATCAAATATATGAACAAGTGTTCGAAGCTCTTTACAGTCTTAAGCTGCTAGCCAGACTTGGTGCTGCAAGCCTAGGGCATGATCTCGAGAAGTTGAAGCAGGAAGATTTCCCAATTCAAGTCCATCTTAAGCTACAAAGAGAGTTCTAAGCTAGCCTGGGCTACATAAATAAGACCTGTGTCAAAAAAACAAAAAAAAATGTTAGTGCTTATATCTTTCTATCTCTCAAGAGAATATCTTACACGCAGTTGTGAGTTAATTACTTTTAAAATAGTTTTGGAAGTAATAGGGGTCAACAAGAAGTCTCAGTGGATACAAGCCTGACAGCCTGAGTTCACTCCCAGAGCCCACAGTAGAAGGAGACTGCCACATGTATGCATAAGTACCTCTCTCTCCTCTCCCCCTCCCTCTCTCAGACATCCTCTATCTCTCAAACAGTGATAAGACTTTAATGTAGTAGTGGGTGCTGTCTGAGACTAAATTTGTGAGACCTAAGTAGATAGAAAGGGAAAGGTTTTTAGGTCATCAGTAGGTGGTCAGTGATCTCACCACTGGGAACTGACTACTGTCAACAGTGACAGGTAGGGTACAAACCTGGTTCTGTTCACCCATGCTACCCTGTCCCTCCTCTGCCCTGTGCCTAGATTCCTCCTCCCACTACCTCGAGTGTACAGTCTTCCCTGAGCCTCTGTCCCCATCTTAGAAGGATGCCACTTTGATGACGCTGTCTCAGATGCCTCTGACCATGGAGCATTAGTTGCTGACACCTATGAGAATGGAACTGCCCTGAGAATGTGTCTCTGCTCACCATACCCATGGTTCCTCTGGCCTGTTCTCCCCTCCTTCTACCCACTGCTCCCACAAAGTACCTAGGTACAAAATAAAGGAGAGAGCAGACACAGAGAACTGCTTGATCCAGGAGGTAACTTCAGCAGAGGTGACCACTCGGTGCAGACCACTGACTGACCCACTGTCCTGGAGCCCGCTCCTTGGACCCCCTTCAGAGGTTCAGCCTGTGACAGTTGACAGGGAAATAACAGAGACAGTCATACTGACTTTGAGTTAAAACCGTTTTTCTACCAGGAGAATGTAGCTGAAACATAGAGAACCTTGTTTATTTGGGAACAACAAGTATGGTAAATAATAGCCACTTATTAGGGTGTATGGCTTTATTTTGTTCCAGGGAAATGCCAGACCACATACATAATGCAGAATGCTTGAAGCCATGAATAGATTGTCTCTGAAGTCATGCAGGCCCTGACTTCTGGGTAGCACCCCTCACACATCTCTCTGTCTCCTCCTAGAGTTCTTCAATGACCTGGATTTGCTCATGGGACCTGTCACCCTTCACAGCAGCATGGAACACCTGGTCCAGTACTCCCAGCAAGGCCTGCACTGGCTTCGGAGCAGCGCACACCTGTCCTAGGGACCTCACCTTTGAGCCAGACTGTGTTTTCTTCTCCTCGGTGGCTCAATGTTTCCAGACACTGTGCTACTGACATTCCCAGCCCAAGCCACAGTGAACAATCTCCTCAGAGTCTAACAATGACCCCAGTCTTTCTCTGGGGTGTGTGTGTTTAGATGTGGGTTCGTACAAAGCTGCCTGTGTATGTATGTAAGATCAACAGCTCATCAAAACGTATTTCCTTTGTCTAGTTTCTATAACCCCAGGCTAGACAGTGATTAGAGGTTCCTCGTTGGAGGAAATCCGTGCAGTACACATGTGCTCACACACTCAGACACATCCCCCCCACCTCCAGTGCTAAGCCATTGCCTTCTTAGAAAGTTCCACCGAAATCTCATGCATTGCCGAACCTGGTGCGCCCCAGCACACAGACAGTGTGACTGCCGGCCGAGTTGAACCTGTCTCTTATTACCGGTTCCTTTCAGTATTATATACAATGCCCCGATTACTTTTGGTTGTTGTATGTTAATGAGCAATTGATGAAACAAGTCAGTTATTTTTGTGCCAGAAGTTCACTAGAGTGCATGTTACCAAATGCCTTGCCCCTCCCCGGTTCCCTCGCCCACCCCTCACTATCTACCAAACACATTATAAGCCAGTGGAGTCCCATAAGCTCCCTTGTCTTGTTCCCACACATGGCACCAGGACTCAGCAGCCACAATAGCAACAGTGACTGTTCTGATTCAGAATGAAGGTCTTCACCGGTGGTGATGAGCCCTCCAGGCTCATTTCCTCTTTCTGCCACTGTGACTCTGGCTGTGGGTCAGCCAGTCCATTTCAAGTCTCTTCTTTCTATGGGAGCTTTCTTTCAACTTTCTTGCCCAAATGAAGACATTGTCTAGAGTATACCATCCCTAGATCTGGCTGTTGCTTCGCAGATTCACACTCGATGTTGTCACCCACCTGATTCTTGTTCTTCACACACCATGTGCGACTCCAGGCCTTGAGTGTGTTGTGACTTGGGGGACATTTTTTTTTCCCAAGCTTTCGTTAACAAGCTGCTTACGATGCAGGGAAAGTTATCCCTGTGACGTTCAAAACTTGGTTTGGAGTAGTAACAACCAGAGAGTCTTGCTTATAATATTTGCATTTGGTGTGTTTATGTCTTGACCATGGGTCCTGCCTGGTTTTGTTTTGTTTTTTTTTAATTGAGTTTGTTTTCATTTTTCAGCATCTCATTTACAGTTTTTTGTCTGAAGTTTGTTTTCTCATGTGTTTTCATCCCCTAGACTTAGTCTTCTTGTTAAATATATGTAGATCTAAAATATTAGTATAAAGAAACAAGTCCTGTAAACAAGGTACATCTTACAACACTTTAAGATCAAACCATTGTCCTTGAGTTACTTGACCAAACTATACCAGGTCAGCCAGAGGGGCTAGACAAGGCCACCTGAAGAACCTTGCATTGTTCAAGGTGGCTGAGGTGCCCCAAAGTGTATGTCCTGTGTTTCCTCTGTCTCCTGTGAACTTGGCTACATACACATCACCGTCTGTCAGCTTTGTCAGTAGGTGGCAAATAAGAGTACTCTCAATCCCCAGCTCTAAGCGTGGATTCAAAACTATACAGAGAGTTGAGCACGGTTTGGTGATTTGCACCAAAGTGGGTTGTGGAGTTTGCATCTGGCTTATGCCCTCAAACACTTGAAATTTTTAGCAGTACATTGACTTCAAATGTTTGGGACCAGAACTGTTTTGTTTTTTTTTATAAGATGTTAGAATATTTGTGACTACATGATGAGGTATCTTAGGGGAGAGGATTCAAGTCTAAACATAAATCTCATTTATGTTTTATATAGACCCTGTACACAGGAAGGTAATGTCTGCAATATTGATTGTAAGCCATCCCAAGAGGTCAGGCGTGGGATTTACCACTGGTATCATAGCACTGTATAAGAGATTTTAGATTCTGGAGCAGATTAGGTTTGAAATTCTTGAAATGAGAAGGTTTTACTTTGTCTCCATCTTTGTATTTATCTATACAACATGCTCCTCCTCGCATCCCTTTCTCTGACTGTTGGCAGGTCTGTGATCCCATCCTGGGTTTAAAGTCTGAATATATAAAATTGAATCACCCTGTGTGCAGCATTGAGACTTTGTTCTAGTTACTCCTGCTGAATTCTGGCGAAGAGTTGGAACTCTCACAGAGATCCATACCCTCGAGGGCCTCTGTGCATTGCAACCTTGGGGAGCTTCTCTGGTCCCGCCTTTCTTTAAAGTTACAAGCTTAGTTGTACACTCATGCAATCCGCATCCCTGGGAAACCCATGAAATTGCAAAGGTAACCTCTAGCTGATTGTACCAGCACAGGTTTGACGAACACATTGATGACCAAACAAAACTTGTAGAGACTGGTCTGGGGCGGCACATAGAGTGTGCAGGTCCTAGTCAAGCCTCTTGCCTCATCCAGGGAGCAGTGACAGGCTTAGTATAGGTAATTTTATTAAGAAACCGTCTTGCATCTGATGAGGCTCAATGTTAATAATTCTGGTAAGGGACCATCTTCTACTTGATGATCATTGCCACGAATGATCATTGACAACAGGTTCCTTTTCCTAAGTCGGGTTGCAAGTGGAAACATCTTTCTTATGTTTTATGACTATAAAAATTCTACATGTTCATTATGGGAATTCAAATAACACTGAAATGTAGAAGATGCAAGCCTATGGTTGTCTCACCGCCCCCCGCTCCCTGGAGATGACCACAGCTTAGTGATCCGTGTCTTTCCAGAGGGTTTTACATGTAAGCATAACATCTATTACCACTTGTTCCTATTGGAAGACATACTCTGACCTCAGATGTCCCACCAGCGACCAGCTGGTCTTCCCTCCCATGACCTGAGTAGATGCCACCCTCTGTCACAGTGTTAGAATTACCTTTGAAAGGAAGCAGCCTAGATATGCCTGAGCAACCTTTAGCATCAGTTGTTACTCTGCGGGTCTCAGGCTCTGGTGCAGATGTGCCCAGAGATAGAAGATTGGTTAAAACAGGCTTTTGGAGACATTCAAATGGACACCTGGTCCCACTTTCTGAGAGGATGCACTGGAAGAATACACTATACAGGTGACAGTCTGTGTGCTAGATTGAATACCTGGAACACAATGAGATTTTCTGCACTAAAATGTAACCCCATGTATACAACAGTGGTGTGTGTGCTATGCTGTGTAGCAGTGAAGTGTACATCTCTGACACCCATACAGAATAGACGCCGTTCATATAAATGCATACAATTAAAAATATATATGTACAATATAGCTAAAAGAGCTGTAGTAGACTTGACAGATATTACTAGTGCCTAATATTGAGTCTAAGCCACTATGCGCTCAGATCACCTTGGAAGTGCAGTCATTATTTATTATACAGTCAACGCAGTGGTGGTGGTGTTTATGAATCACATCTTAGAAACCATGCAGTATCAGTAACGTATGCATATATATTTTTAAATAACATTTTTCACAGTTTTCCAGCGTTACTGTTGAAATCTGTATCACCACAAAAAAAAAGGAAAGAAAGAGAAAAATGCAAGATTTTTTTTAAATGATGTAGACACTCTTTAGACCCAGTAATTGGAGTTGTGATTTCCTGTTTGTAGATATTCAAGAGACTTTAGCAGTCACCAGCCTTAATGCATGTACAGGATATTATTGTGAACTTAATTTACCTGCATTTTTTAATCCACATACAATTGGAGTTTATAAACGGATTTGGATTAAATATGTCTGCCTCTTTGAGGCTGCAAATGATACATTAAATGATTTATGTTGTATGTAAGAGAAACAGAGTTGTACGTTTAAAAGGAAAAACTCACCAGTTCCTGCTAATATTTTACAAGGAAACTTTAGAACTGAATTATTTTCAAAGCAGCATTCTGATTCCCAGCTTAGAATCTCCTTAGAAGTTCTCTTCTTCCTTCCTTCCTTCCTTTCTTCTTTTTCTTCTTCTTTTTTCCTTTCTCTCTAATTTTTTAAACCCTAGGTATTGAGCCCAGGGCCTGGCAGATGCTATGCCAGCTCTCCACCACTGAGCTGCATCCCCGGCCCTCACCCCTTCACTGATGTTCCGATGTAGCACCCATGGTTACCATTGTAAAATCTGATATTTTTCAATAGAATTGTAGTTTTCTACTTCTGTTTTCCATACCCAAATATGTCCATATTTCTCTTCTGTCTGTCTGTCTGTCTGTCTGTCTCTCTCTCTCTCTCTCTCTCTCTCTCACACACACACACACACACACACACACACACACACACACACACACACACAGGTTTTCCTCTCCCCCTCTCTCCTCCATATCCCAAACACTGCTGATGAGGAAGGCAGAGAGGGCCCCCATCGATGACAACATGCTCAAGTAGTAGCCCCGAGACACTGCTCTACAACACTTGGGGCACGTCTTCAGTGGCACACGTCAGTTCCATGACTACTTGTGCCAGGCTTTCCCAACTTAGAACAGCCTGGTGGCATCGTATTTTCAATGCTTGCTCGAGAAAATAAGATTCAGAATCAAAGAGCTGAAGTGTTAAAGCAGTGGCCAGGACCTTTCCTAGCTCCTGTGCAGACAAGGGTCTGTCGATCTTTGACCTTATCTCCCTCCCTCTTCCTTCTCCTCCTCCCCAAACTGAAGAAGCAGAAACAATAGAAACAATGTGACCTCCTAGCCTGATCCAGTCCATATCTTTTCCCCCACCATACCATCTGACAGAGTCCACAGAGTCAAGAGAAAAACACAGGAAGTTTGAACATTTCAGTTCAGTCCTCAACAGCTGAGCAGCAGGAAAGGAACCCTCTTGGTCCCCAGAGGTAGCTAGGATAAGGGACTTGTCCTTACTAGCTCCAGGGACCACTGAGAGTGATACTCTTTCAGAGGTGGACGAAGAAACCCAGCAACCTTCCAAACAAGAAATGCCTTTCTGTTGGATGGCTTGTAGGTGACACCATTGGAGTCTCTTCTTATCAGAACCCTGGTTTAAAATGTATCATCCCATTTGCAATCAAGCCTTGACCACCTGGAGTCCTGAAAGGCAAGTTCAGTTGTGGGGAGGGGCTGACCACATAAACTTCATTTTCAACTGTTGGAAGCGAGAATTTTGTTCCCAGAAGGACACATCCTGACAAGCAGCACAGAGATGTTTCAGTGTGAGAACATTGTTTTCCTGGCCCACATCATTGTGTGTGTGCCATCGGAAGGGCTAACTTGTTTGCTCGGCATGAGGGATGTTATAAAACTCTATTCTCAAACTAATTATATCTGACCACGGTTTTGGTTTTTATTATTTAATTGGCACTTTCAATACCAAGGGGTAAATTTGGGGTCAGCTGCAGAGGGACCTACAGTCACGGCCTTGGTAATGGGAATCGAGGGACTAAACTTCCCTATGTTATTTGGAAAGCTCACCTCTCAGGGCCAATTTTAAAGACAGCAATCCAAAGGATGAATTTAAGGCATTAATCTCAAAGCAGAGAACTAAGCATCCAAGACATTGGTGAGCCCGCAGAGCATCAGAGGTACTGACGAGACCTGGAGAACGAACTCAAGTCCTTGTTTCCTAGTCACCTTCAAAATAGGGAAAGCTTACGGAGAAGTGGTTCACACCCAGACGAGATGTGAAGCATCACACATGCTTGGGATTCTCAAACATTACCCATGCTGGTGAAAATCACTCTGACATTCAGCTGATATTTATGAATTTTATTTCAAGAAGACCGAATGAACAGAGAAAATCCTCAGCCTGGGAATATTTCTAGTTCAATGGAATGGTGTTGCACCACAGTAGCCAAAGGTCAATGTCTGGAGCAACAGTCTATGGGCCTCCTTTGTTAGCTTTACCTGAGAGCGAGAGTAACACAGATATGTCCATGTCACTGAGAAGTCAATGACTGGAAACATAGAACCGGGTGATTTTTTTAGCACACACCCCCACCAGCCGTTACTGGATCCCTTTCCAGCAGGGGCAGGAATCTTGACACTGGGTATTCTATCCCTTGGAGTTCTGGGGCTTCCAGTTCAATTCCCAAATGCCCCCTTTTGATAACTGGATTGATTTTGTTGTTACTCCTGAGGTGTTAAGTATGTAAGTCAGATTTAGTATCTTGTCACTTTAATAGACAGTGAGATTTAAAGAAACAACTGCAAGCAGGAAGTCCCTGCTGCTGGAGTCCACGGAAGAGCAGTTGCTGGCTGCCTGAGCACTGTCCTCCAAATACAGCTAGCCCTCGGAGAACGCTGCGTTCCTCGCCTCACTGGCCTCTGTTGAGTGCGGTTCAACACATCCACTGCCCTGCTTCGTGAGCATGACGGTCAGCAGATCGGGTGGACATGCTCAGACTCACTGCTGGCACTCAGTAGGGTTCAAGCATTACCATGTATCAGAAATGGTGGTACATCTCTGTAATCCCAGTGCTGAAATGAGACGATTGTGAGTTCAAGACCAGATTGGACTTCATAGTGAGTTCAGCGTCACCTGGGATACATAGTAAAAGCATTAATTGTAAGAAGAGGCCAAGGACATACACTGTACAGGCATCAGGGGTGTGGTGTGAAAGGTAGGACTTTCTT
Organism: Tokudaia tokunoshimensis; assembly: GCA_036184795.1. NCBI lineage: Eukaryota > Metazoa > Chordata > Mammalia > Rodentia > Muridae > Tokudaia > Tokudaia tokunoshimensis. The sequence continues at coordinate 9,830,144 of BTHU01000016.1, forward strand.
GTGGGATCTAGACCTAATAGCAGCATAACCACACCCCCACCCTCGAGCCCTTGAGAGAATAGCAAGGAACCAGGGAAGGTGGTTGCTTGGAAACAACTCATGTGTGTTATAAAGATGACGGGTCCTTCCTGGTTGCAGGCAGTGCTCTGTCAGAACCATAAGGGGCATCACAACTGAGCTCTTGCCCTCTTTACCACTCAGCTCTGGCTTTAGAAATCAGTGGGGTCCAGATGGAAAGGGAGAGGAATGACTTGGGGTCCATGATCTGATATCTCCCATGAAAAATACCACAACTAGTCAAGGCACCGCAGCGGAGCCTGACATTCACAGCCCTGTCTGTCTCTCGGGCTTTTCCCCTGGAGATGGGGAGACTGAGTTCTCTTTATGTGTATCTTACGCCTCTAGTGCCTGTCATGGGGGCGGGCAGTTGCTCTGGGAGGCTCGTCCTCCCAGAAAGAAGATCTGCCACAGGGGACCCGGGAAGATGACACCTCTCACGGGGGAGGGGGTGGTTTTCTCTAGTGGGCTGGTGGCTGCTCAACATAATCACTTAATTGCAGGTGAAACCTTAGAGCCAGGAAAGAGAGGAATGCCAGCTTGCCCAGAGCTCACTGCTCTCAGTGGTACCCAACTTGACACCAAACATTCTGACAAACCATGAGGATCCAGACGCTCCACACCACTAAGGTCAAAGCCCTACACAAGACTAGTCCTTGTCAAATGTTAAATAGACGCAGGACCAGAGTGTCTCCCATGCATCTCTAACCTATTGCTTTGAGCTTAACCAAAGCAAGCATGAAATGCTCAAAAATGTCCCCCGTTTACACTCCCTAGAAATCCGCTCCCCATTCTCTCCCCAGTGAGAACAGTGGCCGGAACTTCTGGGAGATTTAGTCTGATTTAAGTTCAGGTAAATACTGCTTTCTTCCCACGGCAGCCCAAGATGTCACGCCATGTGGATTTTAGACATTGGCTGGGTGGTGGGACATTCAAGGTATTGTCACGTTCTCCTGGGGGGAGCTATACCAGCTGCCCCTCAGTTGGCCGTTACCTTTTCTGAAGCAGGATATGGGGAACATATTCCTGCAAAAGGGGAGCAATTGCGTGTTTAATGTTTCGCCCTTAAAATTAGCCCTAGCATGGGATTTAAAACCCTGCCGTTTCCCTTGTCATGAAGGTATCAGCTTATCTTGGAGAAACGACCATTTGCGATTATTCCCTGAGATGACAACTCGAATTCGATATTCCAAAATCAAAGGGCTATGCCACCAAGCCAAAATTCATCTCCAAGTCTGCATCTCAGTCCTGGGAAAGCAGTCGACTGTGCTCACACCCCTCCAGACTCTGCCAGTGATCCGTCTAAAACAGCCCCAGAAGCAAGTCACAGGGCCCTCGTCTGTGCCTGCCATGCGACCAGTCTGAAGATGCTGAAAGGGACCAAAGAGAATTTTAAGCAGGTCAATTCGAAGAGACCTGTGAAAATGTACAAGCAGCAGCGCCTATAATGCTGTATTTTATCCAGTTGCTCTAAATGAAAATATCTCAAATCCATGTGTGCTGTGTGACATTCCTTTGCTTCTTGGTATGTTTGGATATTGTTACCAAGCCTGAGATCTGTGTTGATAGCGGATCACTTTTTTATCCAAGCAGGAGTTCTGCAACACGTCAGTCTTTCAAACACTGCTGATGAAGTTATGCACAGTTCCCTGTGTCTGAGTGTGTGATGAGAATCTTAACACAAGAAACTAATAAAGACTAGTGGTTTTAATAAGGAGCACTTGCTTCCCAAAGTCCGTGACTGTTTTTCACAAGGACTAATGGATCTTGAGGGAATAGCACAAGCCCGCAGGGCTCTTATCTCCCAGGCCGCTCTGAAGATGTCCACATGCCTGGGGCTGATAGCTTCATTTGGTGGTACTCTATCTGCATAAAATGGCAAAATGTTAAACCTCCTTCCCGGTTTCTCCTACAATAAAACTTGCTCCGACTTGATTGTGAATGAAGCCGTAGAAAACACATCTACTTCTAAGGTCTTTTTCTTCCTTTCCTTTTCTTTCTTTTTCTCTTTCTGTTTTCTTTTTCTTGTTTCTTTTTCTTTTCTTTCCCTTTTTTGTTTCTTTGAGTCCATCCCCCTGTGTTACTGTTTTGAACTAGGTAGAGAACTGTCCTGTAGTTCACAGCAAACCCAAACAGCAAGGCTTCTGGGATGGATTCTGCTCTTACTGTAACAGAAGGAGCCTTAGGGACTTATTAAAAAGTTTTTATATTTAAAGATGATGTTGACTCATCATCAAAATGACTTTTCCATGTCTTAATAAACCTTGACATTGGCATTGTGTCTCAAATACATCCAAGTATCTTGAACTTCTTTCCAATGAGATGTTTGTTCTCATATGGTACAGCATCTTGTTTTAAAAATAATCAACCGGCCAAGTCAATTACCTTCTCAACAGGAAAAAAAAAAGTACGAATCCATGCAAACTTATACAGCAGATGCCAGAGTTTTCAGGAAACACACACCAGTCTGAGAATGTTCTCGACTAGGAACAGCATTGCTTTCCAGTGAAAGTGAAATAAAGCAACGTTCGGAGAGCCTGGGGCATTCTTGCTAAGAGACAGTTTCTTTATTTGTATGGCAAAGCTTTGTCTCACATATCACAATACTCAAGTGTAAACCATTACTAGTCCACAGTACAAACATTAAATAGGACATTGAAAATATCCTATGCAAAAGGCTCACTGGTCACTGTTGTTAGTTTCCTTTCCTGTCGTTTCAATAAAATACCCTGATGAAACCAACTTAAGGGAGGGAACAAAGATTTACTTGGGCTCTAAGTTCCAGGGTACGGTCCATCCCCATGAGCTTGGGGCAGCTAGTCACACTGCATCCCCAGCCAGGAATCAGCAGGAGATGAATGTCGTGCTCAGCTGCCTTCCCTGTTCTCTGCTGTCTAGAGCTTCTGCCCATGGGATGCTAACACCAACATTAATGGCAGGTCAGCTGCCTCGGCCTAAATAATCTCTCCCAGGTAAGCCGAGCGGCTGACCAACTATAAACTATCCCTCACAGTTGTGCCAGAGGCTTCCTGATTCTCAGTGCTGTCAAGTTAATAACATTAATTACCACTGCATTTTTCCTTATAAAAAATTTTAATGAAGTTGATTTTGTTTATACCTCTATACAATATACATACATAAAACTTCTTAATCCCCACTCAGTTTTACTCAAAGATGGCTACCTTGCCTACCTGGTAGGCCTGCCCATATTCACTGTGTGTGTGTGTGTGTGTGTGTGTGTGTGTGTAGCTTTTTCGACCTCCATGAAGTCTATTAGAAGATGTATCTCCTGTGTTTTTGTCTAAGAACACCATATCTAAGAAGGTGTTTTAATGAAATGATGCTCTTTTATTGTTTTGAAGCCTTGGAAAGTTCTGTCCCTGGGTTTTAGAGTTGTCATTCGTTTAGGTTGACTCTGTGCATGGCTAGCTACCCTCTTGTGTGGATGTACGCTTGTCTCAACATCATTTGCTACAAGACCCTTCCTCTGAATGGTCCTAGTGCCCTTGTCCAAATCAGTTTAGATTTGATTTTATATATATATATTTGTTCTGAATTTCTGAGGATTGAACTCAGAACTCTGCCCTTGAGTTTTACCCTAAGACCTATTATTTCCCTTTTTACTTTTGTGGTTTGGTGACAGTGTCTCACAAGTGAACTTTTGCAAGCAAATGGCTATCCGCCTTGGTTTAGAAAACACTGTTGTGTGTCCTCATAGTGTGACTAGAAGAACTGTGAACAAAGCGGAATGACCCCAGAGGGACCAGACCTCATGTTTAGACACCCCCACTGCCCTGCTCCACCAACCTAGAACATCTTAAATGTTCCCTTTTCACTGCCATGACGGCATGAGGATAAACGGGACACAAAGCTTTTCAGGAATCTGGAGCTTCAAACTCCATCAGCTTCCCACCCTCCCTCTCATACAGTGACACCCAGCATGCACCTGGTACCTTGGCGCCGCTGCCCCCCTCTAAGGTACCACCTGGGTCAGGTCTGCTTGTTAAATCTCCTCTACTTGACAGAGACTAGACCCTCTTGTTCCTGGGACTTCTGCTTTATGGCTTTTATATTTTTCCTGACTCCTTTCCTGATCTTTCTAGAGTCTAATGATGTCTCCTATGATCAATAAGAATCTATATTGACTCATTGTTAGTACATAGATACATCGAGTAGGCAGAATAATAACTGGGTCCATAGAGAATGGTAAGAAAAGCACTTTTTACTTCCAAGTATTGACCCTACCCATCACAGTCCAATCAGAGCCCTTTCGGATTCCTTCTGGGTGCTTCCTACGATATGAAAACTTTTGCTCCTCCATATACAAGAGCCATTTTATGTTATTTCTTAGAAGGCTGAACCATGATGAATTCAGACTCTGGGAGAGCTAACTCCTTTCAAATCTGTGCCAAGTGGCCACTTGGCTAAGAGGGATGTTTGACCTAAAAAGTCTTCACCTTGCTGGTATCCCTGGGGATTCCCACACCTTCCAGCCAAAGGCAAGGGGAGGAGGGGGTCCTGGCCTAAATGTTCCTGGGATGGATTCCCTTGCCTAGTCTTGTCCTTGAGGGATCTTTAGAAGAAAACCACTCTTCTCATCCAGTCCCCCCCCCCACTCCCACCCATGGTTCTCCCCGATACTGGAAAGAGGGGTATGTGTGTACAAGTTGGAGATATGCCCCCCTCAAATTCAATATGGAAATCCTAGTGCCTAGTCCCTTGGAACGCAACTGCATTTGGGGACAGAGCCTTTAAAGGGTGAGTGAAAAATGAAACCATTGAAATGAACTCAAATCCGAACTACTATTGCGGGCATGGTGTGTGTGCAGTGCAGGCCTGTGAAGTCCAGAGGACATCTGGTGCCTTCCTTTATCACACCCTGCCTTATTCCCTCGAGGCACAGTCTCTTGATGAAAGTTAATCTTGCTGTTTTAGGTTATGCTGGCTGGCTGGTTGATGAGCTCCTGAGATCTACCCCTCTGCCTACACAATACTACAGTTATAAATATGCCTGGACAAATGTAGCTTTTATATGGGTTCTGAGGGAACTCTTGTCACAGCAAGCAGTGTGTGTGTGTGTGTGTGTGTGTAATTATTTCTCATAGTCCTAGAGTTTTAGAAGTCCAAGGTTGAAGATTGGTATCTGGTAAGGGCTGCCTTCTTGTATCTTAACGTGGTAAAGGCCCCGTGTGCTCAGTATCCTTTTAAGAAAAGATAATTAGCACACAGAGAGAGCCGTGCCTGAGTAGGAGTACTCCAAGAGACAGGCACGTGAAGAAACAGCATCCCAGACACCACCTGCCAGCCAAGGAGAGGCCTGGAGCAGGCCCTTCCCTCACAGCCCTCATAAGGAAGCAATGCTGTTCCCACCTTTGTCTTGACCTTATAACCTCCAGCTCTGTGGGGCCAACAGTTCGAGGTATTTAAGCCCATACTCTGTGATCTTTATTATGGCAGTCCCATGAGGTGAATAGCAGCTCTCCTCAGCATCTGGGTACCCAGGGGATGCCAGCCCCCTTTGACTGAGGCCCCTCATCCCTCCGAGTGGCATCTCGGGTCGGACTGGAGATTCAGGGGAGGACAAGCTCAGATCACAGAACCCCATCTGTGGGAGAACACATCTTTGGCCGAGAAAAAGGAGGACAACGGTCACCTCCAAAATACGGCCCCACCCCTGCTGTCATCAGCCCCTTTGACACACACTTCCTGAATACACATACTTGCAAGTTTGAGAAACTATTGTGCTCCCCAATACAGAAACATAAGTTAAGTTTATTTTATGCCCACCTCCCATGAGCTTCAAGCTGCTGCAGACATTCCTGTAGCTAGGGTTGATGCTTACTAACCGACCTTCCTAGGGTTGATGCACACTAACCGACCTTCCTAGGGTTGATGCACACTAACCGACCTTCCTAGGGTTGATGCACACTAACCGACCTTCCTAGGGTTGATGCACACTAACCGACCTTCCTAGGGTTGATGCACACTAACCGACCTTCCTAGGGTTGATGCACACTAACCGACCTTCCTAGGGTTGATGCACACTAACCGACCTTCCTAGGGTTGATGCACACTAACCGACCTTCCTAGGGTTGATGCACACTAACCGACCTTCCTAGGGTTGATGCACACTAACCGACCTTCCTAGGGTTGATGCTTACTAATCGACCTTCCTAGGGTTGATGCACACTAACCGACCTTCCTAGGGTTGATGCACACTAACCGACCTTCCTAGGGTTGATGCACACTAACCGACCTTCCTAGGGTTGATGCACACTAACCGACCTTCCTAGGGTTGATGCACACTAACCGACCTTCCTAGGGTTGATGCACACTAACCGACCTTCCTAGGGTTGATGCACACTAACCGACCTTCCTAGGGTTGATGCATACTAACCGACCTTCCTAGGGTTGATGCATACTAACCGACCTTCCTAGGGTTGATGCATACTAACCGACCTTCCTAGGGTTGATGCATACTAACCAACCTTCCTTGCCTTAACTCCAGCCTCCTCTCCAGATTCTTCTACAAGTCTTAGAAGATAAGCATCTCGCCGGGCGGTGGTGGCGCACGCCTTTAATCCCAGCACTTGGGAGGCCGAGGCAGGAGGATTTCTGAGTTCGAGGCCAGCCTGGTCTACAGAGTGAGTTCCAGGACAGCCAAGGCTACACAGAGAAACCCTGTCTCGAAAAACCACAAAAAAAAAAAAAGAAGATAAGCATCTCAAAATAAGAAGAAACAAAAACAACCCTATTTTTAAACTCCTATTAAACTAGGATTGAGACCTGGGTAATTTTGAGCAAAATGTAATTTGAGCAGAGGCCAGCAAGGTGACTACCCTTCAAAAGCAGAGAATGGACCAACTGTCAGGCATGCAAAATGGTGTAACTTCTGGGAAAATGGTTTCCTAGGTCCTCAAAAAGTGAAAGATAATTTCCATGTGCCCCAGAAATTCCATACCTGGGCATATATCTGAGAGAACAGGAAAATAATCCATACAAAAACATGTATGTGAATTTTCATAGCAGAATCATTCTTAATGTTACCCAAACATCCAGCATGATAGCATCACATGCATTGCAGGCTGCCAGACACAAGGCTACACATTCTAGTATTTGATTTATATTAAATGCCCACAATGAGTAATGCCAGAGAGAGGGGGGGGGTGAGAGGGAGAGGGAGGGAGAGGAGGTATGACTGCTTATAGCTAAGAAGATGAGAAGAACGGAGAGTAGCTGTTAGTCAACACATTTTCTTTTCAGGGTGATGAAAATGTTCTAGAATTACGTACTTATGGTGGAGGTGTGATCTTGTGCATTCACTAAAACCCATTGATGTCTCTGCTTTAGAACTGTGACTCGATTGAATGCAGTCTTCTTGCAATCTCAAAGGTAGTCAGCGTGTGTTTAGACTCAACACAGCTTCTCAGTTCTGTTCTTTTGTGTGTAATACTTTTTTGTTAGCCTTTCTTTCAGAACAGACTTGAGGATGTGAAGATTTTGAACCCTCATGAGTATGAAAATACATCATTTTCATGGTCAAAAGTAGCAGATGCTCTTCCATCATAATTCCATTTGCCATGGAAATGTTTTTAAAAATTTAAACAGTGCTCTCACTTTGTTGCTTAGGCTAGTCTCAAGCTCCTGGGAGCAAGTGATCCTCATGCCTCTGCCTCCCAACCACTTGGGACTCTACACAGCCTCCACCACAAGGTCTTGGAATTCTAACTTAGGAATGATTTTCCTAGAAGCTGGGAGGTCCTGCTCCTTTCTTCTTGCCCTCCATGTTAACTTTGGAGCAATGCAGTCCTTCCCAGCCACACTTTCATTTGGGGTTTTCTTCTTATCCTTTATGGGATCATTAACTTGGATTGTCAACTGTATTAGATAAAGAAATACCTAAGAGATGAGAAAAGACCACTCTGAGTATGTCTGTAACGGGGGTTTCCAGTGGTGATTGGATGAAGGCTCTGTCTAATGAATGGCTTAACCCCTCATAATATGATATTATTGTTTCTAGTTGATGGAAGTGGTCCTTATGGCTCTGTCTCGCTCTGGTCCTTTCCTGTTTCCTGTAGGTCCACTTAAGAAACTCCTCCGCCATCTGCTCCCTCTGCCTCACGACATACCTAGAAGCAACAGAGTTGGCTACAATGAACTAAACACTCCAAAACAGTTTTTTCAATCCCAGCAGAGCAAAGAGGATGAAATCACATCCTCGAGGATGGAAACATAGCTGTGACATGGCTCTTAAGTAAGATTGTCTTGTTTGGCTATGTATGTCTGTGATCTTGTTTGGCTGTCTGTGGGTGCTTCCTCTGTGGGGCCTGGACAGGTCCTCCCTCTGGGGTCACCATCAGCACATTCTCCTCTTCTCCCATCTCTGGCTTTCTAAAGTGCTGTTGAACAAAGCAGGGCACTTGGGGGCAAGCTTCTGGTTCTCCTGGCTTGTAACTCAATTGCTGATCAGTTGGCCCCGCCCTTCAACTCACACCTCTCCTGGTTTCATCGATTCTGCACATTTATAGAGATCTTTATTTCAGTCATCAAAATTTTCATTTCCAAGCTCTCTCAAAACCTTCCTTCTTATGGGGGTAATATCACTTTATTTCTCTCCAAGGAGTCTAATTATATGTGTGCCAAATTCTTGTCGTCTGCTCTATTAACTCTGCCCCTTTGGTGTAAGCTTTGCTATTAGTTGAGGTTGATAATTCTCTTTTATAGCTGTCTTCAAATGTTTGGGGTTATTGGCTGTGATGGTTCATCTTCATTGCCAACTTGAATGGATCTGAAATTATCCAGAGGACACACCCCTGGGCTTGTCCATGATGGTGCATTCAGAGATGCTTAGTCAAGGAGGGAAGACCTACCCTGAATGTGAGTGCACAATCCCATAGGCTGAGGCTCCAGACTGAGTAAAAAGGAGAAAGGAAGAAAGCCAGCTGAGTGCCTGTGTTCCCCCTCCTCTGAGTCCTGGTCTGCCTAGATGTGAGCAGACCCTGTGTACTGTCTGGTTTTGTGTGTCAACAATGACACAGGCTGGAGTTATCACAGAGAAAAGAGCTTCAGGTGAGAAAATGCCTCCATACCATAAGGCATTTTCTCAGTTGGTGATCAAGGAGGTGGGCCTATTGTGGGTGGTGCCATCCCTGGGCTGGCAGTCTTGGGTTCTATAAGAAAGCAAGCTGAGCAAGCCAGAGGAAGCAAGCCAGTAAGGAACATCCCTCCATGGCCTCTGCATCAGCTCCTGCTTCCTGACCTGCTTGAGTTCCAGTCCTGATTTCCTTTAGTGATGAACAGTAATGTGGAAGTGTAAGCTGAATAAACCCTTTTCTCCCCAACTTGTTTCTTGGTCATGATGTTTGTGCAGGAACAGAAACCCTGACTAAGACACCCTGCTACACGCTTCTGGTACCACACCTCCCCACCAGGATGGACTTTACTTCTCAAGCAGTAAGCCAGAGTAAATCCCCTCCCTCCCCTGTAGGGTGCTTTCTGTCCGGCATTTGGTCACAGTGATATGAAAGTTTCATTGGCTTTGTGCTCAACTGTGCCTTTGGGTTCCCACTGTGGTCGCTGATAGTCTTTGACATTCCTAGCCCTTGGATGCAGTGAGCATACCACCTCTTTGGATGTTGCCCTCACAGAGCCTCTTCACACCAGGCATCTGAGCGGGAACACTCACACCTCTCGCACGGGTCCTGTCCTGAGGGTGAGAAGGTGGCTGTGTCTACTTGTCTACGGAAGGTTATCCTTCCCTACGTGCCTCCTTTATAGTCTTGACCCTCAAACTTGTCACTCACTAGACTGTTTCTCTCTTAGTCTCTTTGGTCTTGCTGAAACAGAGTACCATAGACTTGGTAATTGTTAAGTTGGCTCGTGGTTCTGGATGATGCAAAAATGGAACATTGAAGACCACATCTGATTAAACCCTTCTCACTTCATCATGACACGAAGGGGAAGGGGGGTCAGAAGATGAGAGACTGAGCAAGGGCAAGAGAGAGGAAACCCGCCTCATCGTTTTATGAGGAAAACACTCCATCTACTCGTGAGGGCAGAAGCCTCATGAAGCAATTACCTCCCAAGGTCCCACCTCTCAAAACAGTTGTTTTGGGATTGCTTCCAAAATATAAATTCTGGGAATTTTACTGTAATGGTAAAAAGTCTCCCATCTTTCTTATGCTGCATAGCTTCTGGGCTGTAATTTCCTTCTTCATAACATTCCTGGTCTTCAGCCATCTTTCAGACATGCCTCTGCATTTCTGAACCTTTTAGGGCAAGATCCTCTTTCTCGCTGTTTAAGGCAATCATAGGTATCCTTGCTGCTGTTCTTGTTAATAGTTCGTTCCCTGGCTTCTCTGAGGTAAGACCGCTATGTCAAACTCATGAGGTCAAGCAAACCTCCCTTCCCAGCAGCTAGGACTATAGACACACTTCCTGCACATGGCTTCCTATGCCTGTCTTCATGCCCTCTCTCCACTTGAAAAATACCACACCCTGGTGCTTGCCTATGGCAGAAAACATTCCATTTAAGGATCAGGCCTGATGCAGATGAGATGTCCCCCATTTCTGGAATCCTTCCGGAGACTGCTCACTGCCTGCAACTTCCGGTTGTCCCTGAGGCTGCCTTCTGCCGGCAACTTCCGGTTGTCAGGCTCTTCCGCATTTACTCTGATCCTCAATCCCATAAGCAATTAGCACATCTCTCTGCTCTGAACGTCCAGCGGGGACCCATAGATCACTCCCCCTATAAGGTAGCAGTTTTTTATCCTCTGTTGGCTCAGCCATACATGAAAGCCTAGTTGTAAAATGGTGTGGGTACATCCATCTTTAATTTAGAGACCCCCTTGGAGGGTATCTAAAATTTTAAATTTAGATCTCTAATTTTTAAATTTTTAATTTTTAAATACTTGGAGGGCTGGGGGGTTGGCACAGTGGGTAAAGCACCTGCTATGCTAACATCAGAACCAGAGTTCAGATCCCCATGCTAAGCAAAAAATGACAACCTGCTTGCAATTCAGGTGTTGGGGAGGCAAAGTCAGGAGATCCCTGGAGTAAGCAGGCTGGCTCAGTTAGCCAAGACAGCAAGTTCTTGGTTAGGAATGAGGAACCTAGCTTCAATATATAAGGTATAGAATGATTTAGAAAGACAACCAATATCTCTCTTTCTCTCTCTCTCTCTTTCTCTCTCTCTCTCTCTCTCTCTCTCTCTCTCTCTCTCTCTCTCTCTCTCTCTCTCACACACACACACACACACACACACACACACACACACCTGGAGGCAGACATAGATCAGTTTTCACTGTTCCAAGCCAGTGCTAACAGCTCAGTATAAATCAGCAACCTGCTCTGGGATCCGGATAAGCAGGAACCAGTTGATAACGCAAGGACATAAAACTGGACCATCAGCCGGGCGGTGGTGGCGCACGCCTTTAATCCCAGCACTTGGGAGGCAGAGGCAGGCGGATTTCTGAGTTCGAGGCCAGCCTGGTCTACAGAGTGAGTTCCAGGACAGCCAGGGCTACACAGAGAAACCCTGTCTCGAAAAACCGGAAAAAAAAAAAACTGGACCATCTCGGGGTGTGTAGAGAAGTCACCTGGCCTGAGAAGACGCCTCTGACTCAAACTGAACAGCGGTGAGCAGGGAAAGGGTAACAGTTGTCCTCTTCCTCCCAGTTCTCGAAGATGGGCAGAAGTTGCTCTCAGCTGGTGGCTGGAGTCACCTCAATGCATAAGGGTTATAGGTGGCAAATAGGCAAGGCATATGGGAAGTATCTGTAGTACTGAGTGTCTGTGTGGATGTGGAACTGGGCAGAGGACCAGTCTCTTCGTGGGGTGGAGCCAGTGGCAGGAAGTGTAGCTCATGACCGCTTGGAAGACAGCTCAGCTTCCTGGAAGTCCACCTCCAAGGGCTCTTTGTAAAAAGCCCATGATTCTCACTTCACACAGGAAACCCAAAACACATACCCATGCCTTCTTTTCATATTCCCTTCCTCCCAATGGGCAGGAGGCGAGATGGAGAGGTGGGGCACCAGGGAAGGCACAAGGGGATTGTACCGGAGAGAAGGGGAAGGTCCAGTAGACAAGGAATGCTGCAGTGGAATCCTGCCCCAGCACTTATTCCTTGCAAGTCATTTATGCAAAGACTATAAAAACAGAGAGCCCAGATCCCTGAGACGGTAAGCACAATGTGCATATTTCTTATTCATTCCCCTATTCAGGTAAAGAGAGAACCAAAGTGGAAACTTCCCCAACACGTAAGCATCACAGCCTCCCTGGGAGAGTTAGTTCAGTATGTCTACCTCAGGCCTGAGGTTGTAATTATGATTTAATGGAATGCGGCTTCATGATGTCTTTTTTCTTCATTTCATGTAAATTAAATGGAAATGCATGTGTCTCTGTTCCTAGAGGGAGCTGGGAAACTCATTAGTTATTGTCTGGGAAGAGCATTGCAATGAAAAGATCTCCAGAAATGCAAGGTATTATTATTAGGTGGCTGCAATTTGTAAATCACATTGAGTGAGTTGTTTTTGTTTTATTCTGCTTTGTTTGGGAGTAAAATAATGGCAGCTTCAAACCCTGGATTCAGTAATGGCCGACACACATCACACAGAAAATGTATGGGCCTCATATGGAGCTGTTTCAGTGACCTTTATTTATCCCTCCCTCCACACAAAGTCTGGGAGGTGTTCAGAATCCAGCCTAGGCATCTGATGACCCAGAGATGCTGCCACTTAGTAACATTTGTGACCTTGGACAGGTGTATTGACTTCTACATGTCTCCGTGTTTGTACTGGCTGGTTTTGTGTGTCAACATGACACAAGCTAGAGTTATCACAGAGAAAGGAACTTCAGTTGAGGAAATGCCTCCATGAGATCCAGCTGTAAGGCATTTTCTCAATTAGTGATCAAGGGGAGAGGGTCCATTGTGGGTGGTGCCATCCCTGGGCTGGTAATCTTGGGTTCTATAAGAGAGCAGGCTGAGCAAGCCAGGGGAAGCAAGCCAGTAAGGAACATCCCTCTATGGCCTCTGCATCAGCTCCTGCTTCCTGACCTGCTTGAGTTCCAGTTCTGATTTCCTTTGGTGATGAACAGCAATTTGGAAGTGTAAGCACACCTTTCCTCCCCAACTTGCTTCTTGGTCATGATGTTTGTGCAGGAATAGAAACCCTGACTAAGACACCTGGGATGGGCAAGAAGGGCCATGGGCCTGAGGTCGGCAGAGTTGGCCCATCAAAAGTCATGAACAATGGATAAGTTCATGGTGTGATGGATTCTTAAACTTGCCTACTATACAGTATGTAACTATTAAGTCACAATAGGTGTCCTGCATTTCATCTGGCAATCCCACACAAACCATGTCTCAATTCAAATACCATCAAAAAGGAAATTTTCTGTAATGTAAGACAGAGTCTGCACCCAGAAAGCTGGGAGGCTGGATTTTGTTGTCTTTCTGCATTTCAGACACCTGCCATTCATAAGACCCCATAAGCACAGCAGGTCACAAGACTGAGGGCTCTCTATATCATGCCCAAGCTGACTTTCACGTAAGGAAACCAGAGCTCTGCAGTTCTCCACACTTACACCGCTCAGAGGCAGGAACCACACTCCCACCATTCTCCACTCCATTCAAGGGGCTTTCAAACACACAGTGGGGGTGGGGACATGTAAGAAAATAAATGAGTTGTGGCTTGTTCCCCGTTCTCTTTGCTGACTTTCTAGACCCACAGAAGCCACCTCTGACTGGCCACGGAAGCTAAAGACTACTGGAAGTTTTCGTCAGATCTGTTCCTGTTTCCCCTTGGTGTCGTTGCAGGCTCTTTCCCTGCCTTTTGAAGATAGAAGCAAAGTTCTATAGGTTCACCCTCTTGTACGCCTGAACCCAGAGGTTGAGAGGAGGAGGAGGAGGGAAGAGGAAAGAGGGGGTGACTAGGAGGAGAAGAAGCACAGCCAATGGTCTGCTTCCCTCTGATTTTCTTTCACTCAAATGTATTCATTAATATTGAGAGGTGCGTCCGACGCTCTGGCTGGAATTCTCAACACCTCCAAAATCTAGAAGCGGGGAGGGGAGGGGAGGAGAGTGAATAAATAGAAATTATCGAAATGAATTTGTGGCTCGTACATTTTTCTATGTTGTGTGTTTTGACCATTGCTGAATTCAGGGTTTGAAGCTTGCAGACCACAAAGATGCTCTGCAGAGAGAAGTACTTGCTCTGGAACCCCGGGTTCAGTTCAGTTCCTAGAATCCATGGTGCAAGAAAAGAACTGACACTCAAAAGTTGGCCTCTGATCTCTACATGCATGAGGCATGCCCATACCACACACATACACACACACACACACACACACACACACACACACCCCACATTTAATAATATATTTTTTAAGTTGGGAGCATGTCATAGTCATTGTTCTATTGCTGTGAAGAGACACCATGTCCGTGAAAACTCTTATAAAGGAAAACATTTAATAGGGCTGCATTACAGGCTCAGACTAGTCCTTTACTGTCTTGGTGGGAAGCATGGCAGCATGTAGACAGGCATGATACTGGAGGAGGAGACCGGCGTTCTACGTCTGCATAAGCAAGCTGCAGGAAGGCAGAGACATTAGGCCTGGCCTGAACATTTGAAACTCCAAAGCCCACCCTCAGTGACACACTTCCTCCAAAGAGGCCACACCTAATAGTCCCACCCCCTGGTGACCAAGCATTTAAATCTGTGAGCCTATGGGAGTCATTCCTATTCAAACCACCACAGATGGCAAGATGAATGTCTGTCATATAGAAGAAAAACTGTCTCCCACTTTGGAGAAGCCCTCTCATCTAGTCTTATGGAGGCCAGAGAACAGTCAGGATCTTTGCTCCTCAGGCCTCTCCCACTAGATTGACTGTGTGGGACTCATTCTGAGAATGGATGGGTTTGATCTGAGCCTCCGTGTAGCTGCTGTGCCCTGAAACTGCTGCACTGAAGCTGACAGGAAGTAGAAAAGGCTAGAGTTCTAGATGTGGAATGTGCACCAGGCAAAAATGCAGGAGGGCCCTGGACAGGAAGAGGACCAGACAGAATGCAGATTCATACTTACAGCTTCTGCAGGGTGACTATCCGTTCCCCACTCTCCCAGACTTCAGTCTGAAAAGGGAATAAGCTTTGTGTTGTTGAGTCAACAGATAAATGAACAAAGGAATGAGCTGATAGATTGTTCATGTTCTACAAATGTTTAGTATTTAGACACCTTTATTCTTATTATAATGATCTGTCCCAGATTTAGCTTTTAGATGCAGCACCGAGACAGAACCCTTTGGCCATGTTCAGAACTTAACAAAGGATAAATGTTCAGGAGACAGAGTTGGCATAAAGACGAAAAGGGCCCTGATCGAGGTGTGTTTGATCTAAAGCCACCTTCAGTTCTTTGAGATCATGATTCACATATTTGTATTCAAATCCTTCCTCACAAAGATGTCATTTTAAAGATGGTTTTAGGTTCACAGCAAGGCCCCGAGGGAAGTCAAGATATTTTCTATAGAGTCCCTGTCCAGTGGCTGTCATAGCCTCCTTGTTATCAGTAGGCTCCACCGGAGCCTGCATTGGTGTGATCAAGGAACCCAGTGACACATTTGCTCACTGGGATCACTCTTGGCATTGGGCAGGCTATATGTCCCCATTGTGTGTGATAAGTGGTACCACAGTCCTCTTTCTCCCAGTTTTGCTTTCTACGGTTCCAGTTACCTGAGATCAACTGCACAGTTGTGGTCCAGTGAACCTCCTTCCTGTACATAATCAGAAAATTGATCAGCACCACATCACAATGCCTGTGTCATCCATCTCACTTCCTCTCATCATAGAACTGTAAGACCCCGACTCTTGGTCAGTGGTACTTACTTCGAGACACCCTCAAATGAGACACTGAGTTGCAGATCAATGCAAAAGCAAGAAGTTTATTTTCCAGCGCATTGGAGTTGACCTTCAATCAGTCCCTCAAGGCGAGTTACACAAAGGCGACCCCCGAATAGCTGTTACAAGCAGTTTTTATATTTTTTTAGGGACACAGGTTACACCAGCAAGGTTACAGTTCAAACTATTGGCTAAGCATATTGACCTTTAAATCTATTGGCTAGCAAGCATGGGCGAATCATAACACAAATTAGAATTCTATCTGGGAATTTTCCAGAGGATCAGGTGACTATCAGTGAGTATGTTCTGAGGTTT
The DNA here is from genome assembly GCA_036184795.1 of Tokudaia tokunoshimensis. Taxonomy (NCBI): domain Eukaryota; kingdom Metazoa; phylum Chordata; class Mammalia; order Rodentia; family Muridae; genus Tokudaia; species Tokudaia tokunoshimensis. Next base: position 9,846,406 of record BTHU01000016.1, read on the forward strand.
TTCTGAGAATTTTTTTACTCAAGAATATTCCTGTGGGTGGAGACTGGAACTTGGCCTAACCTTAACCCCAGGCAGGAGGGGGAAGCTGTAAGGAGGGTGTGGGACTGGAAAATCCCTTGGCATCCCTCAGAAACAATCAGTGACTTCACATCACCACAAGAAGAGATATGAATACAGTATACTAAGATGTTTTTAGAACCAGATGTGGCTCAGTGGGCAGGGTGCTTGCTATCCTAGCATGGAGACCTGCATTTGGGTTGCCAGCATGCCATTTGTTAATATTAAGTTATTACTATGCTTAGATTATAAACTCAAGTATATCACAGGTATAAGGGGAAAGTATTACACACAGAGATGAGATTTACTACTATCTGAAGTCTCAGACAACCCTCTGCCTCAGGACATATTCCCCAAGGATGAGGATATGTTCACTACCATAAAAACCCTGTGCTTTACTGTTTGTCTTGCATTCCAACTCCGCAGCCTAATTATGTCTGCGCACAACACTGGGTGGTCAGTTAGAACAAGAAGCCACAAGAAGTGACACACATTTGCTTTTGAAGGGTCTTAGACAAAGAAAGGGCTTGTGGTGGTTTGAATATGCTTGGCCCAGGGAGTGGCACCGTTGGTGGCCTTACTGGAGGAAACAAGTCATTGTAAGGCTGGGCTTTGAGACCCTCCTCCTAGGTGCCTGGAACACAGTCTCTCCTGGCTGCAGTCAAGTCAAGATGTAGAACTCTCAGCTCTTTCTCCAGCACTGTTTCTGCCTGGACGCTGCCACGTTTCCCATCTTGATGATAATGGACTGACCCTCCAAACCTGTAAGCCAGCCCCAATTAAATGTTGTCCTTTATAAGAGTTACTTTTGTCATGGTGTCTCTTCACAGACACCCTAAGACAAAAGTTGATATCAGGGTCTGGGGTACTTCTGTGATAGGCCTGACCATGTTTTTGCTTGGAGGAGTGTAGATTGGGGACTTTGGATTTGGAAAGCTTTAAGTATGACTTAATGGGCCATCCTAGTAGGAATATGGGAGACATAGGTGCTAAGGGGGATTTGAACTCTGGAGATTGTTCTTATGATGATGATGATTCAGTGAAGAATGTTGCTGCTTTATGCCCTTGTCTGAAGAGACTGCCTGAGGCTAAGGTAAAGATATGTATATTAATTGCATTAACAAACGAAGTCTGAAAAAAGCCCAGCATAGACTTTGTCCTCTGGTTTTCTCTCATAAAGAGCATTTTGTTCAAGCATAGCAAGCTGAGAAAGGAAAAATACAAAATGTTTGGTTCAACACGTACAGGGATACCAGAGAGGAGAATGGAGCTAAATCATGTGTTCAAGGATATTAAATGGAATTAAGGGTGGTGATCTGGGGGCAAGATCCCACCCAGATAAGCTTAGCATTTTTGGTTGTAGGAGGGAGAGTTTTATCATGTTAGGCATTATTATTGTTGTGATCATAAAAAGAGAAATAGGCGTAAGAATATGTTCTATGGTGGGTGGGAGAAGGCGGTGCCTCAGTAGGCCCATGCCGAGACATCCCTTCCCCCTAAGAGACCACACACACAACGATATAGTATAGAATAGAGTTTATTCAGGGCATGGAGGGGGGGAGTTAAGGGGGTAGTAGAGGCGGAGAAAGGCAGAGAGAAGTAGAGGCCAGCCATGAACACGTGGAGAGAGGGGTAACAGGAGGGGGGAAGAGAAGATCCCAAGAGGGGGCAAGAGAGAGGCTAAGAGAGTAAGAGGCAAGAGAAACAAGAGAGGGAGGAGGGTCAAGAAGCCCCTTTTATAGTGGGCCAGGCCTACCTGGCTGTTGCCAAGTAACAGTGGGGAGGAGCATACCTGGTTGTTGCCAGGTAACTGTGGGGTGGAGCTTAGACAGAATCCTAACAATTATGACCTGGTTATTATTTTCATTTGGACATAAGGAGATATGATTTTTGTGCTATCAAATTGAGAAGAGATGGATTGTGATGGCTATTCTCCATTTTCAACTTAATTACCACCCATAATGAAAAGCTTAGGTCCAGTCATGATGGCACACACCTTTCACATGGTATTACAGTTTGTTTAGAAGAAGAAATAGCCAGATGTACAATTGTTCCCTAACTCTTGGGCTGTTGTGAATGGATTGACTGAATGGTCAGGAACTTGGGAAAAATCATGATTGGAAAAATCAGTGAGAAAGACTTCTGGGGAAGAAGTATGTGGATAGATCTCTCCAAACAAGCAAAGGATGTGAAGATATTTGTGTCCCAGGTAAATGCTCATCAAAGGTGACTTTAGCCAAGAAGGAGTTCAGCAATCAAGTGGATAAGTGGCCCATTCTGTGGACAGTCAGCCTCTTTCCCCAGCCATCCCTGTCATTGCCTGATGGGCACATGAACAAAGTGGCCATAGTGGCAGAGATGGGGGTTATTCTTGGGCTCAGTAACATGGACTTCCACTCACCAAGGCTGACCTCACAACAGCTGCTGCTAAATGCCAGATCTGCCAACAGCAGAGACCAACACTGAGCCCCAGACATGGCACCATTCTTCCAGGTGACCAGCCAGCAACCTGGTGGCAGCTTGACTACATTAGACCATCCTTTTATAGAAAGGACAGCATTTTGTTCTTACTGGAATACTTATTCTGGTTATGGATTTGCCTTTCCTACAAATAATGCTTCTTCCAAAACCACCACAGGGCTCAAGGCCTGTGTCATAGCTCCAGCTGTCAACACAAATCTAGAGTTACCTAGGAAGAGGGAACCTCACCCAAAACAATGCTTCAGTCAGACTGGCCTGTGAGCATGTCTGTGAGCCATTTTCCTAATTGCTAATTGATGTAGGAAGGCTTATCCTGCTGTGGGAGGTGCTACCCTGGGCTCAGGTAGTCCTGAGCTGTGTAAGGAAGCAGGCTGAGCGCGCTAATGGAGAGCCAGCCAGTGAGCAGCATTCCTCCCTGATCTCTCTGTTTCAGTTGCTGCCTCTAGGTTCATGCTCTGAGTTCCTGCCTGACTTCACTTCAGGATGAACTGTGACGGAGACCTGTAAGCCATGTAAACCTGTTCCGCCACAAGCTGCTCTATTATGTTTAGCATAGCGACAGGAAAGCTAGCTACAACACCTGGTTTGCCACACTCATGCCAGGCCTGGACGCTCAGGAAGAACAGATCAGAGGCCGTGCAGGCACAGTACGATACGAGGGTTGCTCTAATAAATTTGTCTTTTCCTTCAGTCATGTGAATCTAAAAAGCATAAATTAAAATACGCATTTCAGATTGGAGTCACTCAGCTTCTAGTGTAGTGTTTTGTCACTTAGAAGGTCATTGGGTAGCTCAGGGCAATTTTTTTTTCATTGACATCTTTCTGCAGGCCCCTTTGCATATGAGGGTTTTGTGTGCCTGTTAACAAAACAACACTTTACAGCTTCTAACTTTTTGCACTTGTTTCAAATTGAGTGTGGAGAATTCCCAGAACTTGCAACATAAAGCAAAAAGGAAAAGGTAAAGATGATCTTTTTAAAACCTAAACGATGATCACAGCTGGACAGATTTAAAAAAAAAATCCCTTGCTGTTTTTTTGTTTTGTCTTGTTTTGTCTTGTTTTGTCTTATGTATAGGAGGCATTCCTCCTCTCCTGAAACAGTCAGAAGAGAGTGCAAACCATATCCTCCAAGACAAGTCATTTTCCTCTCCTACCAGATTCCTTATATACACCTATCTATTTGCATGTTTGGGTTCATCTATCTCCAGAGTTCCTAATTAAAAACCACTTAAGGAATTACTAGCTCACACCTCAATGGGCTATATTAGTTTGCTAATTTTAGTTAATGAATTACTACAAGTAAAGGGTTTCATTTAATTTTTTTTTAAGATTTATTTACTTATTATGTGTAAGTACACTGTAGCTGTCTTCAGACACTCCAGAAGAGGCCGTTACGGATGGTCGTGAGCCACCATGTGGTTACTGGGATTTGAACTAAGGACCTCTGGAAGAGCAGTCAGTGGAGCCATTTCTCCAGCCCAAGTAAAGGGTTTTAAATAGCACTCTTGTATCATCTCAGGGTTCTGTGGGTTAGCAGTTGATACAGAGGATTCGGTTCTCTACTTATGATCTGAAATCCAGTGTCAGCGTGGCAGGGCTGGGAAGGAAGCCACTTCTAAATTGTTTCTTGTTGTCGGCAGGGAACTGTTTCATGCAGCTATGGGGCAAATGTCTTGCTTCCTTGCTGGCTGTTGATCAGAGCGGTCACACATAGCATAGAGAGCTTTCTCTCAGACTCTTCTTTGTAACTCTTCAAAGTCAGCAAGGGCACTCCGAATATTTCCCATGCTTCGAATCTCTCTGATCTCTCTCAGTCTGTCACCTGCCATGAAGGATGCTCTGCCTTTAAAGGAACGTGATGAGGCTGAGCCCACCTGCATGACCTCCCTTTTGATTATCTCAATGTCAAGTCATTATTATTTTCAATTAGATCTTCAAAACTTCCCTTGACAGTAACAATGTGATCATGGGTTGGAAATATAATAAAAATTCAAGACCTAAGAAAATGTGACTCTCTCGTCAGGTAGAAAATCTTGGGGCACCGGCTACCAGCTGGATATGCACAAAACTAAAACTAGAAGAGAGGCAACTGAAATCGGAGGGTAAAGGTGCTCTGACTATTCAAACCAGACCACACCCTGAGGGCACAGTGGTTCACTGGGGGCAACATTCCAGTTCAGATGCTTCCTAAGTCCCCACTTCTCTGTGGGGCTTAAGGGTCACTGATTCTCCAGAAGTTTTCTGCACACTGTGATGCGGTAACCTTGAATAACTTTAGCCCCTCATATATTAAGGCAGGTAAGCTATAATACACACACACACACACACACACACACACACACACACACAGAGAGAGAGAGAGAGAGAGAGAGAGAGAGAGAGAGAGAGAGAACATAATTGAGATATTATAGCTCCAGAAGCATCAACTGAAAACAGCAAGCCATGCCCTTGTCTGATTTCCAGTAGTGTTTTCTGTGTTTCTTGGCAAGACTGGGTTCAGGTTTTACTTCTTCTGAACAGGGAAGACAAGGTTTGTTTAGTGGGATGCCTTTGGTTGAGAATATCAGAAAACTCAATTCAGGTGATTTAAGAACCAGAGAACCCTTCCTCTACCTGTCCTTTCTGCTGGGGCAGACTCTTGCCAGCTCTGCCACAGTGAAGACACCATTTCCTGATACAGCCTAGAGAACCAGCTGCACTCAGGGCATTTGGAGCAAGAAGAGGCCTGGGAGCACAGTGTGCCATATCCAGGTGGAGCAGAGAGATCACTAAACTCCCAGGACTGTGGAGAGGCCTGAGAGCAAAGAGCCAATCTTGGGCCACAGAGCTACATATACAAACACCACCACAGGAAAGCTAGTCTCCCAGGAGTGCCTAAACACCTGTGTGCACAGAGAGGATGGGAATCCCAGGAGTACAGATACACAGGCTTGCAGGACAGATAAGCCACAGCCAGAGACAGCAAGACCAGCTAACTCCAGAGATAACCAGATGGCAAAAGGCAAATGCAAGGACATTACCAACAGAAACCAAGGCAACATGGCACCATCAGAACCTAGTTCTCCCACAACAGCAAACCCTGGATACTCCAACACACCAGAAAAGAAAGAGCTGGATTTAAAAATCACATCTCAAGATGCTGATAGATGACTTCAAGAAGGACATAAATAACTCCCTTAAAAAAATACAGGAAAACATGGGTCAACAGGTAGAAGTCCTTAAAGAGGAAACACAAAAATCCCTTAAAGAAATATAGGAGAACATGGGTCAACAGGTAAAAGCCCTTAAAGAGGAAACACAAAAATTCCTTAAAGAAACAAAGGAGAACATAGGTCAACAGGTAGAAGCCCTTAAAGAGGAAACAGAAAAATACCTTAAAGAATTTCAGGAAAACACAAACAATCAAGTGAAGGAACTGAACAAAACCATCCAGGATCTAAAAATGGAAGTAGAAACAATAAAGAAATCACAAAGGGAGACAACTCTGGAGATAGAAGACCTTGGAAAGAAATCAGGAGTCATAGATGCAAGCATCAACAACAGAATACAAGAGATAGAAGAAAGAATATCAAGTGCTGAAGATACAATAGAAAACATTGACTAAACAGTCAAAGAAAATGCAAAATACAAAAATCTTATAACCCAAAACATCCAGGAAATCCAGGACCCACTGAGAAGACCAAACCTAAGGATTATAGGTATAGAAGAGAGCAAAGATTAAAACTTAAAGGGCCAGTAAATATCTTCAACAAAATTATAGAAGAAAACTTCCCTAACCTAAAGAAAGAGATGTCCATGAACATATAAGAAGCCTACAGAACTCCAAACAGACTGGACCAGAACAGAAAATCCTCCCGGCACATAATAATCAAAACACCAAATGCTCTAAACAAAAAGAATATTAAAAGCAGTAAGGGAAAAAGTTCAAGCAACATACAAAGGCAGACCTATCAGAATTACACTAGACATCTCACCAGAAACTATGAAAACTAGAAGATCCTGGGCAGATGTCATACAGACCCTAAGAGAACATAAATGTCAGTCCAGGCTACTATACCAAGCAAAACTCTCAATTACCACAGCCGGAGAAAACAAGACATTCCATGACAAAACCAAATTTACACAATATCTTTCCACAAACCCAGCTCTACAAAGGATAATGGGTGGAAAATACCAACACAAGAAGGGAAACTACACCCTAGAAAAAGCAATAAAGTAATCTTCTTCCAACAAACCCAAAAGAAGATAGCCATACAAACAGAATTCCACCTGTAACAACGAAATTAACAGGAAGTTAACAATCATTTTTCCTTAATATCGCTTAACATCAATGGACTCAATTCCCCAATAAAAAGACATAGACTAACAGACTGGATACGTAAATAGGACCGAACATCTTGCTGCATATAAGAAACCCACCTCTGACAAAGAAAGTCACTACCTCAGAGTCAAAGGTTGGAAAACAATTTTCCAAGCAAATGGTCCCAAGAAACAAGCTGAAGTGGCCATTCTTATATGGGATAAAATTGACTTTCAACCAAAAGTTGTCAAAAAAGATAAGGAGAGACACTTTATACTGGTCAAAGGAAAAATATACCAAGATGAACTCCCAACTCTGATATCTATGCTCCAAATGCAAGGGTACCCACATTCATAAAAGAAACTTTACTAAAGTTCAAAGGACACATTGCACCCCACACAATAATAGTGGGAGACTTCAACACCCCACCCTCAGTAATGGACAAATCATGGAAACACAAACTAAACAGAGACACAGTGAAACTAACAGAAGTTACAGACCAAATGAATCTAACAGATATTTATAGAACATTCCATCCTAAAGCAAAAGAATATACCTTCTTCTCAGCACCTCATGTTACCCTCTTCAAAATTGACCATATTGAGGCCTGTCACAAAACAGGCCTCAACAGATACAGGAATACTGAAATAATTCCATGCACCCTATCAGATCACCATGGTCTAAGGCTGGTCTTAAGTTCAAACAAAAACAACAGAAAACACACATATACATGAACATTGAACAATGCTCTACTCAATAATAGCTTGGTCAAGGAAGAAATAAAGAAAGAAATTAAAGACTTTAGAATTTAATGAAAATAAGGACACATCATACCAAAACTTATGGGACACAATGAGAGCAGTGCTAAGAGGAAAACTCATGTCTCTAAGTACCTCCAAAAAGAAGATGGAGAGAGCTTACACTAGCAGCTTGACAGTGCACCTGAAAGCTCTAGAACAAAAAGGAGCAAATGCACCCAAGAGGAGTAGATGGCAGGAAATAATCAAACTCAGGGCCAAAATCAACCAAATAGAAACAAAAAGAACTATACAAAGAATCAACAAAACCAAGAGCTGGTTCTTTGAGAAAATCAACAAGATAGATAAACTCTTAGCCAGACTAACCAGAGGGCATAGAGGCACTACCCAAATTAATAAAATCAGAAATGAAAAGGGAGACATAACAACAGAAACTGTGGAAATTCAAAAAATCATCAGATCCTACTACAAGAGCTTATACTCAACAAAATTGGAAAATCTGTATGAAATGGACAATTTTTTAGACACATACCAGGTGCCAGTGTTAAAACAGGATCAGATAAACCAATAGTCCCATAAGTCCTGAGGAAATAGAAGCAGTCATTAATAATCTCCCAACCAAAAAAAGCCCAGGACCAGATGGGTTTAGTGGGGAATTCTATCAGATCTTCAAAGAAGGCCTAATACCAATACTCTTCAAACTATTCCACAAAATAGAAACAAGGAACACTACCCGATTCATTCTATGAAGCCACAATAATGCAGACCAAACAAGGTAAAAGAATCTCAGACCAATTTCCCTTATGAACATTGATGCAAAAATATTCAATAAAATTCTGGCCATCCGAATCCAAGAGTGTATCAAAACAATAATTCACCATGATCAAGTAGGCTTCATCCCAGGGATGCAGGGATGATTCAATATATGGAAATTCATCAATGTAATCTACTACATAAACAAACTCAAAGAAAAAAACCACATAGTCATTTCATTAGATGCTGAAAAAGCTTTTGACAAAATTCAGCATCCCTTCATGATAAAAGTCTTGGAGAGATTAGGAATTCAAGGCCCATACCTAAATATAGTGAAAGCAATATACAGCAAACCAGTAGCCAACATCAAACTAAGTGGAGAGAAACTTGAAGCAATCCCACTAAAATCGGGGACCAGACAAAGCTGCCCACTCTCTCCCTATCTATTCAATAAAGTATTTGAAGTCCTAGCCAGAGCAATTAGACAACAAAAGGAGGTCAAAGTATACAAATTGGAAAGGAAGTCAAAATATCACTATTTGCAGATGATTTGATCGTAAACTTAAGTGACCCCAAAAATTCCACCAGAGAACTCCTAAAGCTGATAAACAACTTCAGTAAAGTGGCTGGATATAAAATTAACTCAAATAAATCAGTAGCCTTCCTGTATTCAAAGGCTAAACAAGCTGAGAAAGAAATTAGGGAAATGACACCTTTCACAATAGTCACAAATAATATTACCTACCTTGGTGTGACTTAGCCAAGCAAGTGAAAGATCTGTATGACAAGAATTTCAAGCCTCTGAAGAAAGAAATCGAAGATCTCAGAAGATGGAAAGATATCCCATGCTCATGGATTGACAGGATCAATATAGTAAAAATGGCCATCTTGCCAAAAGCAATCTACAGATTCAATGCAATCCCCATCAAAATTCCAAATCAATTCTTCATAGAGCTAGAAAGAGCAATCTGCAAATTCATTTGGAAAAACAAAAAAAAACCCAGGATAGTGAAATCTATTCTCCACAACAAAAGATCTCCTGAGGGAATCACCATCCCTGACCTCAAGCTCTACTACAGAGCAATAGTGATAAAAACTGTTTGGTATTGGTATGGTGACAGGCAGGAAGATTAATGGAATAGAATTGAAGACCCAGATATGAACCGACACACGTATGCTCACTTGATATTTGACAAAGGAGCTAAAAACATCCAGTGGAAAAAAGATAGCATTTTTACCAAGTGGTGCTGGATCAACTGGTGGTCAGCATGCAGAAAAATGCAAATCCACCCATTCTTATCTCCTTGTACAAAGCTCAAGTCCAAGTGGATCAAGGACCTACACATAAAACCAGACACACTGAAGCTTATAGAGGAGAAAGTGGGGAAGAATCTTGAACACATGGGCATAGGGGAAAAGTTCCTGAATAGAACACTAATGGCTTATGCCCTAAGAACAAGAATCGACAAACGGGACCTCATGAAGCTGCAAAGCTTCTGTAAGGCAAAGGACATGGTCAGTAGGACAAAAAGGCAACCAACAAATTGGGAAAAGATCTTTACCAATCCTACATCTGATAGAGGGCTAATATCCAAGGTATACAAAGAACTCAAGAAATTAGGCTCAAGAGAGTCAAATAACCCTATTAAAAATGGGGTTCAGAGATAAACAGGAAATTCTCAAGTGAGGAAACTCAAATGGCTCTAAAGCACCTAAAGAAATGTTCAGCATCCTTAGTTATCAGGGAAATGCAAATCAAAACAACACTGAGAGTCCACCTCACACCGGTCAGAATGGCTAAGATGAAAAACTCAGGGGACAGCAGATGCTGGGGAGAATGTGGGGAAAGAGGAACACTTTTCCATTGTTGGTGGGATTGCAAGCTGGTAAAACCACTCTGGAAATCAGTTTGGCGATTCCTCAGAAAATTAGACATAGTACTACCTGAGGACCCAGCTATATCACTCCTGGGTATATACCCAGAAGATGCTCCTATATGTAATAAGGACACATGTTCCACTATGTTCATAGCTGCCTTATTCATAATAGCCACAAGCTGGAAAGAACCCAGATGTCCTTCAACTGAGGAATGGATACAGAAACTGTGGTATATATACACAATGGAGTACTATTCAGCTATTAAAAACAATGAATTCATGAAATTCTTAGGCAAATGGATGGAACTAGAAAGTGTCATCCTGATCGAGGTAACCCAATCACAAAAGAACACACATGGTTTGCACTCACTGATAAGTGGATGTTAGCCCAAAAGCTCAAAATAAACAAGTTACAATTCACAGACCACATGAAGGTCAAGAAGAACGAAGACCAAAATGTGGATGCTTTGGTTTTTCTGAGAAAGGGAACAAAATACTCACAGGAGCAATTATGGAGACAAAATGTGGAGCAGAAACTGAAGGAAAGGCCACCCAGAGACTTCCTATCCTATAAACAGTCACCAAACCCTGACACTATTATGAATGACAAGAAGTGCATGCTGAAAGAAACCTGTTACGGTTGCCTCCGGAGTGGCCCTGCCAGAGCCTTACAGATACAGAAGCAGATGCTAGCAGTCACCATTGGACTGAGCATGGGGTCCCCAATGGAGGAGTTGGAGGGAGGACTGGAGGAGCTGAAGGGGTTTGCAGCCCCATGGGAAGAACAAAGATGTCGGCCAAACAGACGCCCCAGGGCTCCCAGGGACTAAACTATCAACCAAGGGGTACACATGGTTCCAGTCAAAAGTGTGGCAGTGGAATGCCTTGTCACACATCAGTGGGAGGAGAGGTCCTTGGTCCTATGAAGGCTCGATAGATACCCCAGCGTGGGGAAATCAAAGTGGGGTAGGTGGGAGTAGGTTGGGCGGAGGGCATCTTCTTGGAGGCAGGGGGTGGGAGGATGGGTTGGGGGTTTTCTGGGAGGGGGGAAATAGGGAAAGGGTATAACATTTGAAACGTAAAAGAAGAATATATTCAATAAAATATTAAAAAAGAAAGGAATGCAGGAAGGTAGGAAAGAAGGAATATAGGAAGGAAGAGAGGGGCAAAAAAGAATTCAAGGCAGAAAAAAAAAAACCCAGAGGAAACCATAAAGCAATAAGGAGCCCATTGGAGAAAGGTTTTAGATAGAATTCTGGCTGCATTTATATGCAGTAATCTCAGCTCTGACTTCCTTCTTGGGTTGGCTTATTTACCCAGTATGGCTTCTTTCATCGTGACAGTATGCTTGTAGCACCTAGGCCTCCCTGTTTACATAGAAGAGCAGAGAGCAAGCAGGTCTAGAGCACTGAAATCCCAATTCCAAATCCATTGACCATTCTTTTCCCCTGGCCATGGGACTGTCACTGTTTAATTGCTTAGGCCTGAGTTACTCTGGTAGATCAAGCTTGCTGGTTTAGACTAATGAATTCTTTTTTTTTTTTTTTTTGGTTTTTCGAGACAGGGTTTCTCTGTGTAGCCCTGGCTGTCCTGGAACTCACTTTGTAGACCAGGCTGGCCTCGAACTCAGAAATCCTCCTGCCTCTGCCTCCCAAGTGCTGGGATTAAAGGCGTGCGCCACCACCGCCCGGCTGACTAATGAATTCTTATCTCTGGGGCTGGGGTTAGTTCCTCAAACAACTTGGCTGCTATTCAGTGGAAGGAGGGTTAGTGAGTGTTGGGGCAGTAGCTAAATGTCACTACAGTGAACAACCACCTTGGAGAACCTCCATAACAGACAGGACTGCTGTTTCTCAGCAGTTTCAGTGCCTGTGAGTTACTATAGTGTGAACATCTCTCCCATACCGAATACTATTCTGGTGTTTAAACATTTCCCTTGCAACATGGATTTTGGACGCAAGTCACCAACCTCACCACATACCATCTCAACTGAGAAAAGGTCAACCTTGCTCTGACACATGGCAAGATGGGATAACGGTGTCACTCAGTGCCATCTCAGGGGCCATGTGCAATTGTTTCATCCTGTGCCAATGTGTTCATAGTTGGTTTCCACTAAACTATACTTCCAAAGTTCCCATTTGGACTCAAATTCTATGCTGTTTACAGATTTCTCTATAGTACAATCTGCTCGTGGTGCATGTCTCTCTCCAGCTTCAGTGTTCCCTGGTTGTTAAGAATCCTTCAGTATTCCTATTTCACTTAGAGCAGGGCTTCTCAACCTCAGCACTATTGGCATTTGTAGCCAGATCCAGAGCTGGGTTCCTGGGCATATGACTTCCCACAAGGCCATACAACCAGAGGAGCCCTAACACTTGCTTGCAGGCTCCATTGTCGTTATCTTGAAGTTCTTAATGATCTTTAAACAGTTTCAGGGACTTCCTGAAACTATCTTGAGTTGTTCACCTCCCTGCTTTAAGAACTTCTCTGGAGGATGGAGTGTTTCAATTTCAAAGGAAACTGTTACATCAATGTCCTTCTTGGTGAGGGCATAGTCATAGCAGCAGGACTGTGAGACAGTTGGCCACATTGCATCCACAGTAGGAAGCAGGGAGAAGACATCTTCTGGAACAGTTCAGTCTAGAACTCCAGATTATTGGAAGGTTCCAGCCATATTCAGGGTGGGTCATCCCCACTTAGTTAAACCTCTCAGGAGGAGGGCTCACAATACATGACCTACTGATCTCAAACATTTACACATATGTAAGTCCATTTGTTGTTTCTTAAAAGATTACATTTAGAAACAGGGAACAGCTTATTTGTTGCCAGAGGCTAGGGATGTCCTAAACCTCTCTTTGACAGAGATAGTTACTAGACCTTTTTAATTTTCTCAACCTTAACATTTAGGGAATGTGCCAGCAAAATAACCATCTTATTTCAACTGAAAAGAAAAAAAGCTGAGAGTGGTGAGACAAAACTATAGTGCCAGCAACACTGAGGAAGCTGAGGCAGAAGCGTTGTGAGTTCGAGGCTAGCCTAGCATCGTGAGTTCGAGGCTAGCCTAGGCTATACAGTGAAACCCTAGAAAGAAAGGAGGAAGAAGAGAAGGAAACAGAGAAAAAGAAAAATAAAGAGGAAACCAAGTTGCCATATCCTTCTTGTTATTCCAAAGCAAAATAAAGAAGAGACGAAGCTTGGTCCCATTAAGTCATCAAGGAGAACTGACTTCAATAACAAAGCACAAGCAACAACAGGAGCAAACTTCTGGTAGGTGCTAATGTACCTGCTCTCAGTTCTGCCATGGTCTTCAATAGCCTGCCTTAGAGACATTAACCTGTTCAGGGATTTCAGACAGGGATCACACTCTCCCCTCTCCTCATCTATGGCTGTAACTCCTGACAAACCAACACAAACTTCTCTATGATACCACACTACTCAATTTCTTTAGGTGGGATCCTTCACATAAACAGAAGAGCTATGTCAAAAGCTCTGCAGATGGACTCTACCATGCATGGTCGTCAATGGTGCAACTTATTTTCTGTCTTGCTAATTTCTTTATGAATTTGTTTATGTATTTGACAGTTCTGAGACCAAAGCCATATACTCATATACAGTAGGCGAGGCTCTACCACCGGGCGGCACCCTCCTATTCTCTCCAGTAATGAAATTCATAGAGCAGGCTGAAGGTGGAACCTGAGACTTCATGCACACTAGGCAAGTGTGTTCCTTCTGAGTCACACCCTATCTCTCTCAATAGCACAATTTAGACGGTACTTTCCTAGTCAAGAAAAGTTTAACCAATTTCAATCTGAAGAATTATATCAGACCCTTGATGACCTCTCGACAAAAAATTCTACTGATAAAGAATTCTAAGGAGCAAACCCCTCAAGGTGTGAGCTGACTTTTCTAAACCCTCACCTGTTCCTGTTCAATACCCTTGAAAACATCGAGTTTGGAAAGGGTTGCAGCCCACCGTGGATTTCATACTGGGGACATATTATACCTTGCACCAGCCCTTCTGATACTCTGGTGTTGTCCAGGAAAAGAAGCCTCGTGGGCATAGATGGTGATTCATGCAAAACCACAGACAATATATAAAGTTGTGATTCCTTTTTCCCAATGATCCTAAATCCAAATTCCATTTTGTCTTCAATATTGCCTGAAGCCGCTCTCTTTACTAGGATGGGTTTATGTCCTTTAGATCCAGGTAGTCAGTATTTATTTCCCTTCTCTCAGGAAAACCAGCAATGCACCTGGCATGGTTTTGCTCTGGCATTTATTAAAGCTCCTCTCGTGGTGTATTTTCTCTGGTTCTTAATTGGGAACTTAAGGAGTTGGGATTCCTCATGAGTCTATTCTAATATGTGTAGATGACGTTTTGCTATTTAAAAAAAAATGCATAAAGGTTTAAGAGTGGTTTTGCATATTTATTAAAGACCTAAGCTTGGGAGAGACATAAAACCTTCAAAGAGGAATTACAGTCAGCTGCAACAACAACAGCAAAAATCCCCTTGCTTGTGGCATTCTGTGCCGCACGAAGGCAAATCTCATGGTGTTAAAAGGAGAAACATCCAAATGTCTCCAGATTGACAAAATGACTTTGAGCCTTCCTAGGGTGGGGCTCTATGTCACAGGAAATGGGTACTAACCTTTCTCACATCAAATCCTCTTTCCATGAATTATGTCCTAGGTTCCTGGACCTCTAGCCAAGAAAAATAAACATGAAACCTTCTGGGACCTAAATACAGCTCTAATGTGGCACCCAAACAGGGGTACCTAATTAACATTATCCCTTTTCCCTTGTTGTTCATCAACCATCTGAATTCAGGGAGTATTGATCAATTACACGAGACTCATCTGAGGCCCCTTTGCTTTTCTCTTTGTTTTTAATTGGCACAATTATAGGTATTAATGATGTACAGAGTGATATTTGCACTTACACATACACAATGTAAAAATGACCAAGACTGAGTATTTAACATTTGCAGCACCATTATAATTTCCTTTGTAAAATTTTGACTTATTTTTAATTACACATGGGTGTGTGGCAGGAGTGTATACACACCTGACTGCAAGTAGAAACCAGAAGAAGATAATCGCTCCTCCAGTAGCAAAAGTTACAGGCAGTTGTGTGCTGCCCAGTATGGGTGCTAGGAAACAAACTAAGTTCCTTTGCAAGAGCAGTAAGTACTTGCTATTAACTGCTCAGGCATCTCTTCAGCCTCCATTGATCATTTCTCAGTAATGGGAACACTGGAAATCCACTCTTCTAGTTATTTTGAAATTGAGAATTGAATACTGTTATTCAGTCCAATGTGCAACTATAATAGAACTCCAGAACTTACTTCTCTGAGCTATTATTTTGTATGTGTTGGTCATTCTGTCTTGCCTCCCCTCCCCTGTGTCCTCCCTAGCTTCTGGAAAGATCTATTCTATGCCTATGAAATCAGTTTTATATCAAAGGACTTTCCTTTGGTTCAGTAACTAAGACACAGTCACCTCATTTAAGAACTAGGCATCAGTGGGCACACATATGGAAGCCTCAGCTGGCTGGTTCCAGATTCTCCATTCACTTCTTGTGTACAGACTCTTTTCTTTCTTTCTTTCTTTCTTTCTTTCTTTCTTTCTTTCTTTCTTTCTTTCTTTCTTTCTTTTTTTCTTTCTTGATTTATTTATTTTATGTATGTAAGGACACTGTAGCTGTCCTCAGACACACCAGAAGAGGGAATCAGATCCCATCACAGATGGTTGTGAGTCCCCATGTGGTTGCTGGAAACTGAACTCAGGACCTCTAGACTACTGAGCCATCTCACCATCTCTCCAGCCCATGCACAGACTCTTTTGTTGATGGAAGAAATGAAGCATTTCTCAACTAGCTGCCCAGCATTCCATGTAACAGTTCTATTCTTCTATCAAATATCACTGTCTCTGCAAAACACTAATGCCAGATGTTTCCTGTCCTCTGCCCAAAAGTCCTGCACAACTGTTCAAGTCTGTATTACAGTCAGTCATCTATGCCCTATATCTTATGCAGATCGGTTACCATGTTCTTCAAACAAGCCTGACCTAATTTTATCTGTGAATGATTTCTTTGCAAAAAAAGAAATTGGAAGTTATTTAGCAGGTTTTGCTGATACAGACTTGAATTTACCTTTGAAATATAAAATATTTCTAGAAATCAAATCAACTAAAACAACTAAATTAATTGTGCATGCTTAGATATACCAACTAGGGGGAAAAAAGAGGACAAATATTTAAGCTGAGAGCTGATTATTTGTTTTATTAAGGCAGGGTTTTATTTGTTTTGTTTGGGGGTGGGGGCTATTGTTTTTATTGTTGTTGTTGTTAATGCAGCCCAGGCTGGTCTGGAATTTAGCAGCAATCCTCCTGCCTCAGCTTTCTGAGTGCTGGAATTACAGGCATGAGCCACCACATCCATCCTTTGATATGTCTTCCATGAAGTCCATGATGCTGGAAACAGATTTTCTTTTTTTTTCTTCCTTCCTTCCTTCCTTCCTTCCTTCCTTCCTTCCTTCCTTCCCTCCCTTCCTCCCTCCTTCCTTCCTTCTTTGGCTTTTTGAGACAGAGTTTCTCTCTACAGCCCTGGCTGTCCTGGAACTCACTCTGTGGACCAGGCTGGTCTCAGACTCAGAGATCTGCCTGCCTTCTCCTGAGTGCTGGGATTAAAGGTGTGTTCCACTTCCTGACTCCAAAGATGTTTTTCTATATCAGTAGTATCTTTTATTTAGCAAGGAATGACGAACTAAGACCGTGTGTGTGTGTGTGTGTGTGTGTGTGTGTGTGTGTGTGTGTGTGCATGTATGTGGTTTGTGAGTATGTGTATGTCTGTGGAACCCAAAGACAATCATGGGTGCCACTCCTGAAATTCCATCCATATTTTTTTGTGAAACAGGGTCTTTCACAGGCCTGGAATTGGTCGAGTAGCTTAGGTTGACAGGCCAGTGGGCATCTCCCTGGTGCAGGGATTACAAAACAGGTACCAACATGTGTGTTCTAGAGAGCAACTTCAGGCAAGTCCTTGGCTTTACAAGCCAAGTGCTTACTGACTCCACAAGCTCACCAATCTCCCCATCTCATCGCCTCGTTTTTAACAAACGGAAGAAGTCTACTGTAAGGAGCTTGAGATGGCTCAGCAGTTAGAGCGTTTGCTTAGCTTGCAGAGGACTGAGGTTCAGTTCCCAGCTCCCGTGCCAGATGGCTCCCAACTGCCTGTAACCCAGCTGCAAGGATCCAGCACCTTCTTTTGGACTCCTCAGGCACCTGATCTAGCATGTGAACATTCCCCCCAACACACACACAAATATACATACACACATATATACACATCACTAAAAAATAAAAATAAATATTTGTAAGTGGGGGAACCACCATAAAAGTGAAAGATTAAGCCAGTAAGATGGCTCAGCAGGTGAAGGCCACTTGCTACCAATCCACCAACCTGAGTTCAGTCCCCTGGATACACAGTAAGAGGAAATCGTCCTCTGATCTCTACACACCCATCATGGCACCTGCACATGCCCTCTCTCCCAACTCTGTCTCTTCTCCTTCTCCCTCATCTCCCCTCTCTCACACATACCAGTATAATTCTTAAATGTTTTAAGGGGAAGGGAATTCAAAGGCAAACCCCCTGAACCTCAGGAAACATGTCAGCTGACCACTGTGTCAAAAAAGGGTCCCATTAGTTGGGCAGTGGTGGCACACACCTTTAATCCTAGCACTTGGGAGGCAGAGGCAGGTGGATTTCTGAGTTTGAGGCCAGCCTGGTCTACAGAGTGAGTTCCAGGACAGCCAGGGCTACACAGAGAAACCCTGTCTCGAAAAACAAAAACAAAACCAAAAATGAAAACAAAAGAAAGGGCCCCATTAACCAAGACAAGGGTCTCTATAATAACCCCAAGAAAAACAATAACACTCTCAAAGAATGCATTATTAGCTGTCAGAGACAGCTAATTGGAATACAATAAATACAGCTCCTGATTGGAATACAATAAAATGCAAATGGGGAAAAATTAGGATTCTCACTGCAGATAAATATGTGGGTTTTTTGGAGATAACTGACTGGTAATGTCAAAAAGCTGAATATGGAATTTAGTAAAAATGCTTCTCTTGACATTACTTATGATAACAGAAACCAGCTGGCGATCGTATGAGATGAACATAAGCAGGCTAATTTTAAGAGGGTTTGCTGAGGACGCCTCTAAAACGTTTCATACCTGCCAGTGGCACAGTCTTGGCAGAAACCATATAGGCCAGACGTGGATGAACGTCAAACCTCAAGGGCCCTCTGAATACTCCAAATGGAGTTCATATGAGTGTTCCTTCACTAGGTTATAAATGCACCCTGGTTACTGTCCATTTATTATCAGAGACTGAAGCCCCTCTTTGCCAGAAAACCACCAGTCTAACTATGGCAAATTGATGATGATGATGATAATAATAATAATAATTAGAAATAAATGTATATATAATACAATATAAATATATGATATAATAATATATAATATAATACTATAACATGGATGTAGTTAAATCTTTTTGCATGTGTGTGTCTGTGTGTATTGCAGGCACACGCATGCTTATGTCTCCATTGGTAGGGAGGCCACATGAGGACATCAGTATCCCAGTAAGCCTTTGTCCCTTAAGACTTGGCCTCTTGCTGAACCTGACGATAGGCTGGGGCCCAGCCAACGGGTCCCAGAGATCATCCTGTCTTCTCCCTCAGAGCTAGGGTTTCACAGACTTGTGAACAACTGAGCCCAGTTCTTTATGTGGCTTCTAGAAATTCGGGCCCAGGTAGTCATGTACGAGCAGCAAGTGCTCTTACCCACTGAGACGTATCCTGGAGTCCTGGTCTTTTTAGCTTTGGAAATCCCAAACTAAAAGGGACATTCACTTGACTAGCAATTTTAATAAAAAACACAAAACTCTGTCTTTTACTCAGAAATTAACTCATTTACGGTCTTCAGGGGGCAACAGGAGAAACACCAGAACACTAAGATGCAGTTGGTCATCAAAGCTGTCACAAACCTCACCTTCTATACCTTAAAGTATTACCACCACCTCTAATGTTCGTGAGCACCCCAAGTCTCCTCAGAGCACCCCTTTATTAATTAGTACCAAGTTGCTATGTGTTTGGAAATTTATTCCTAATTTTATATCCTACCTATTGCACGTTGAATTGTTTCCCCTAAAATGATATATTCAAGTCCATGACAATATGGCCTTATTAGAAACAGGAATTTTGGAGATGCAATCAGGTTATTATTAGGCCATACTGTGCTGTGGACAACCACAGGTATCCTTAGAAATTTGTACACCAAGGCCCACATAGGAAGTAAGGAGGACATGTGACAGGCAGGAGACCCAGGAACATCAATGCCTGCCAGGAACCACTGAAGTTAGGGAGTGGCAAGGGTAGATTCTTCTTTAGAACCCTCAGACATCACATGGCTCTGTGGCATTGTGATTTCAGGCTTCATTGTAAGAAATAAACTTTTGTTGATTTAGGGCACCCAGTCTGTGGCATTTTGTCATGACAACCCTAAGAAGCTATAACTACCTTCTTGCAAGAAGATATAATTAATTACCTCGAGTACCTCATGTATGAAAGCATTGCGTGGTAGTTTCAGTAGAGAACACACAGACACTCTTAAAGACAAATAGAAAGGATCTGACCAGCATAGTTAATGAATATCATAGCAGTCAAACTCTGAGGTAATGGTTCTCTGAGGTAGTAGAATTCTTAATTCCCTTCTCAAAAGCTGGATGTCTCCTCCTGCCAACTACCAAGCTTCCCTTCCATCTGAGACCTGAAACTGGGGATTTTCAGGAGTCTGCCACAAATTTCCAGCTTCAGAGATGGACAGCAAACTTCCCAAGATGGTGGAACAAAGGCGGCTACTTGGAATGGACACGTTTTATCCATGGTGATTAAACAAGATACACTTTCTAATTCTTCAGTCATTTTCTTATGTCCCTTTTTATTGTCAAAGGTTCTCCATCAACATTGAGACCTCCTTCCAAGTCTCCCTTACCTTCATTCTTTTCATTCAGATACCCCTGGTCTCCTGTCCCTAAAGCAAAATAAGACTGAGGTGGTTTCCCCAGACTGCAGTTGCTACTCAGACACCAGTGGATCTGTGACTCTGTAATCCCTTAATTGATGCTGTTAGGAGTGACAAAAAGAAACAAGCAGACAAAACCTGTTCCTTTAAATACTTCAAAAGGAAACTTTTCTTTTTAAAATCCCTTTCTGGCACTCAAGTTTCCTTCAAACCATTCTTCGCAACTAATTCCTCAGACAGTTTGATCAGCCCAGCCTATTTAATCAGGAATAAGATCTGGGAGGTCAGGGTGTAGCTGACTATGACCATGTGTTGCTTTCACAGATGCCTTAGCCTTCTTTGAGAGGCCTGTGTGACTCTACTTGTGGCATCTGTCTATCTATAGGACATTGGCTGTTAACTCTTCTCTGCCATACACTCATGAATCCTGTGTATTTGAAGCAATTGTTAGGATCTTCCAGATCTGAACTGCCATTCTTCCACACTTCCTCATTCAGAATATCCAGAAGCAACTCCCACCTCCATCCCCATCCCTAGTGAAGGTCAGTAGAACCCACTGGGAAAACTTGACCACCAGTCCTCTTCAGACAGATTCTGTCAGCTATGGTTCCCACCATGGGAAAAGGGCATTGAAGACACTGAGGTGAAACTTGCTGGATTTTAGTAGAAGTCACAAAGGACACTCAAGCTCTGTAACCCAAAGAAGCAGTCTAGATTCATGGACCACAGCTGTCACTGGTGCTTGCCCAGTCCTTGGTTTTGTTTCCTTAAGAAGTCAAGCGAGACCCTTGGGCCATTGCAGACACTTCCATCACCCACATGTGTACTAGAGGGTAGAGAACAGCCTTGTAACAAGGCTAAAAGTCAAAGCCGTCTGTCTCTCTGAGGTGGATTATGGGATATGTTTTTATTGCCTGGATTTCACAAGCTAGACTGATGGCTTCTAGCTCTATTGTAAAGACTAATTGTCATTTTATTGTGTTGCAGTTGGCTGGTGTGTCCTAATATCTG
This sequence comes from Tokudaia tokunoshimensis, assembly GCA_036184795.1. Lineage (NCBI taxonomy): Eukaryota > Metazoa > Chordata > Mammalia > Rodentia > Muridae > Tokudaia > Tokudaia tokunoshimensis. The sequence continues at coordinate 9,867,725 of BTHU01000016.1, forward strand.
GACCACCCTGGGTCTATGTAGAAAGATCTTATAATGTCCACAAAACCCACAGAAGCATAACTAAAAAACAATCAATAAAGTAGAAAAATATACATATTGTGATTAATGTCCAGTGGCCTGAGCAAAATAGAGGAAATAGGAAAGAAAGGGAATGGGGGTTGTGAAGAACCAGTCCTTGGCAGTCAGAAGGTCAAACAGGGAGGCATGCCATTCTTCTGTTAGACTAAACCATCTCTCAAAACCCCAAGCTCAGACAAGGTACTCTGAGTCAATAATAACATGTGAGAAATCAAGGACATTTCATAATGCCATCTGTCTTAGTTCAGGGTTTCTACTGCTGCACAAAACATCATGACTGAGAAGCAAGTTGGGGAGGAAAGGGTTTATTCAGCTTGCACTTCCACATTGCTGTTCATCACCAAAGGAAGTCAGGGCAGGACCTCACACAGGGCAGGAACTTGGAGGCGGGAGCTGACTCAGAAGCCATGGAAAAATGATGCTTACTGGCTTGCTTCCCCTGGCCTGTTCAACTTGCTTTCTTATAGAACCCAAGACTACCAGTCAGGGATGGCACCATCCACAATGGGCTGGGCCCTTCCCCCTTGATCACTAATTGAGAAAATATCTTACAGCTGGATCTCATGGAGGCGTTTCCTCAAGGGAGGCTCCTTTCTCTATGATAACTCCAGTCTGTGTCAAGTTGACACACAAAACCAGCCAGTACTACAAGCACAGAGAGAAACAAAGTTGTTCTGTCACTCACAAACTATCAAACACCTCTAGATGTCAAAGGGAGAGGACGGTTCTTTACTGATTAGAACTTGATCCTTGCTCTGACCTCCTCTCCCTCTAGATGATGAATAGTCGCAGAACATCCTGTCTGGAGTGGAACTCGGTTCCTTAGACTTTCCCTGAAATGAACCAAAGACAAACCATGTAACCGGTTTTCTCTCTCTCTGCCGGAGACAACCCAGGATTCTCAAGGGCATGTGTTAAAAGTTTTAAACCCAGATGGCTCATCTGTAAGACGTGTCCATGGTGATCTCTGAACAAGGGGCATCAACAAAGCCACTGAAGGTAAAAGTGTAGCAAAGAGCCCATGAGGACAAATCATCTGGAAATAAAAAAAAAAAATCATCTGTGGAACGAAACAGAGAAAGGGGTGGGATGACACATTAGGAAACATTTGTGTTTATCTACGAATGAGGAGAAAAGTGTTTGTGTTAAGAAGGACAGATTTCTTGAGGATATTATATTCCAAGGAGGAACAATGGTGTAGCTTCTGTGTGTAAGTCTCAGGAGAGATCACATAAATGGCAATGGGACAGAAGTCAAACACAGGTCGTGACAACTGTAGACAAGGTGGTCAAGCCTGGTGGTTTGAATGAGATGTCCCCCAGAGTCTTGGGTGGTCAAGCCTGGCGGTTTGAATGAGATGTCCCCCAGAGTCTTGGGTGGTCAAGCCTGGTGGTTTGAATGAGATGTCCCCCAGAGTCTTGGGTGGTCAAGCCTGGTGGTTTGAATGAGATGTCCCCCAGAGTCTTGGGCGTTTGAATACTTGGTCCCTACTTGGTAGTTCTGTTTGGATAGTTTGTGGGGGATGTGGCCTTGCTGGAGGAAGTGTGTCACTAGGGGTGGGCTTTGAAAGTTTAAAGACTCCTGGCACTGTTAATTTATCATCACCGCTTCCTGCTTGCTATTTCAGATGCGACCATTCAGCTTACAGTTGCAGTCACCCAAGACTTGAATGAGAAGCCTAAACACGCCAAAGTAAAGGGCAGGGTTATTATTTAGGAAATCGTTGAGGCCAAGTCACGGAAAGGCGCAAAACTTGATTACAAGCACGGGGCTAAGGGGAGCAAACGCAGGGGATGATGGGAAGGGCACCAGGCAGGTACCACAGGATCATGGATGCCAAGAAAAGGATTTTGCTAAGGAAACACTATGACTCCTGATGTCATAGTGATCACGTTAGAATTTTCTTTTGTTACCTCTCCTTTCTGTTTTAGTTGGTGTTCTAAAGCAGCCTTCTTAGTGTCCAGAGGCGTTCTGAGCTGTAGTATAGAGAAGTTTTCTGAGCTGTAGCATCTCCACTCTAGTTTTATCGATGAAGGCACCTTCCTCCTCCTTCCTGGATCTTGGATGCTCTGATATCAGATCTCTTTAGCTTCTGGCTCAGTCTTTGAAAATAATTCCCCATGTAGGAATTTGAAAGTAATCCTTGCTTTCCCATCTCCTTAGCCCAACTCATTGTGCACAAAATGTCTCCTTTCAGAACCAGAGCAGGGACATCTGTAAGCACAGGAAGTTTGGAATAATTGAACTAGTTCATATCTAAAAATGAAAACAAATGATACTTCTAGAAGGTTCTACCAACATTTCCCTATTTTCTTTCTGTCCATTTTCCTACAGTCTGTCTGTCTTGCTTTACCATCTGTTGGTTCCTTTGATGATGTTTAGTTTTTATTTTTGTTTTTTCCTCTTCAGGGTACATGTGCTTCCTTTATTTTGGAATGTTTCTTTATATTGGATTGCTCTCCTTTTCCTGTTACCTTCATATATCATCATCTCTTCTGCAAGTCTTACCTTTATTGTTGCTTATGTGTTAAAAGGTCTTGAGACGAACATCGGAGCCTGGCGCTCTGCTTAGCTGGACTGCCTTCTGCCTGTTTGTAATCATTTCTACTGCCATGCCTTAAGGTTTGCCTCCTGAATGTCAGCTTCCCAACACAAGCCTCTTCATTACACAAAGCCATCTTCCTTTGTGAGTAATAAAATTTTTTTTTCAAAACTGTCCTTTCCTTATGCCTTTTGTGCTCAGAACCCTTTATTTCTCCTGTGTGGTGTGTTTGATGCCTTGAGTATATGGTTAAAGAGCTCTTGATTATGGACGCTGCCTGCGATAGTGAGCCTCTTGATATTTTTAATCTTCCCCTGATTAAATTCACATAACGATTAATTCTGCTTGTCTTTTATAATTCCCTTATCCTTATTCGTACTAGATCCCCCAGATTTTTTTTTTTAAGGCCAGAAACAAAACTCTTTCTATTGTTCTGTCTTTAATCAAATATACTACACAGAAATAAGGTTTGTTTGTTTGTTTTCTGTGACCATTTTGGCTTTCTAAAATTGCATTAAGTCTATTATTTGGAAAATTTTCAGTACTATATGATATAACCATCACTTTGGTGGTTATGTTTGATTCACTTTTAAAACTGTTAAGGTCTCACAGAATTCTGCAGCAGGGGGTGGGGGAGGGACACTGTTTGTAATGATGCTTTCATTTTACGAGGTCCAGAGGAGTCAATCAGAGTGTCTGTTCAAAAGGCAAGCAACTTAATAGTGGCACAGTCAGAACTGGAAACTTGGGTCCCATCTTCCTATCTGATGCTCTTTCTGCAACAGAACTGCACTTCCATTTAAAGTTTTATTTGTATTTGCTGGCCCTCCTATGCCATTTTCGTATTATATTCTCCCTCCCCTCTCTCCTTTAGTATTTGAACTTGAAATACCCACAGAAGAAAAACCTTCCAATAAAAACCAAAAATAGATTCCATCCCTCAAAGCTGCCACAGGCCCCTGGAGTTATGATTGGCAGAATGGGCAGTAAGTCCCTGGATTTTATTTCCAGGTTGTTCTTCATTTCGGTGTATAACTGCAGGAATGCTTGCCCCTTAGGCTTTCCTTCCTGCATTGGATTAACACTATAGAAAGACTCTGTGGAGGACCCCATGTATCTAAAGCCAAGTGTTCAGCATCATTAGGACATCTAATGTGAGGGAATGCACTTATGTTTAATCCACAAATTTCATCCTTATGCCTCTCATGTTAGTTGACAGTAGATTTCTAAACCTCATCAATAACCCCAGGACTTAGAGAACTTTAGTCTTTTCTTTCCTTTCTACAGTTTTGATGAAGAAAGGAAAAGAAAATGCTGACAAACCAGGCCTCAGGCCTTCTGCAGTTTTTCTCTGTGAGATAGGACAGTCAGACTCTGAGATCAAATGAGCTGTCCAGGACCATGAGAAGGTATCTGCTCCCAGGGAAAGCTGAAATGAGAGCTGTTAGTCTTAAATATAGGCCTGTGTCAGAATACGGGATGGCTCCAACTGTCCACAGGAAGTTTGATAGGCCTTTCTCAATGAAACACACATCTTTGATCTTACTTAGTCTGTCTTGACTCAAGTCAGCTCAGGCAGGAGGAGTGGGGGATCACCTCCCAGAACATAGGTCTGGTTTTTATAGAAGCTCAGACACAAATAGGATAAACACAAATCTGACCTAAGATAAGGGACCAGGGCCTAGAAAACTCCTGGAAGAAGTCAAGAGAAATTTGCCTTTGTTCAGTTGCTTTGCTACAAGAAATAGCAAGAATATGTTTCTTAGGTTCACCATGCCCCCAACTTGACACGCAGAAGTCCCAAGGTTACATGACTGAGAGAGATGCCTCTATCTGTTTTTTATTTCAAATTCCCTAAAAAGAGAGTCCTAAGTGAATCAGGTACCTGGCTCTTCTATGGGTTCTAGAGACTGAACTCAGGTCTCAGGCTTATGTGGAAAATACCGGTGGAGCTATCTCCCCAGCTTGAGACCTTGTAGTTTAAAATGATTAAACTGAGACTTAAGGTAAACAGAGGTAGGATGCTGATAAATGCACATAGATTCATGTGTGTTTGTGTGTGTGTCTACTCTTATCAAAGGACACTTTTACAAGGGTACCCCCTCAAATCCACACATGCCCACTCTGGTGCTTTGAATAAGAATGGCCCCATAGGGGACCTTGACAACAGAACCTTGCTTGGTCTCCTTCTTTTCTCCCCCCCTTGACCCTCAGATGCCGGGCTGTGATGGTGCACGCCTTTAATCCCAGCACTCTGCGGGAGGTAGAAGCAGGCAGATTTCTGAGTTCGAGGCCAGCCTGGTCTACAGAGATTGCTACAAGCGGTCGTCTGGGTGCCAGATCGGCGGGCCATCGTGACCACAGGGTGAGCCGCGCCACGGAGACTGCCCTCCACCATCTTTGCTCCAGTGACCAGGTAGTTGGGACCGCCAGGCTCAGAGACAGACAGGCATAATATCGCTTCGGTTTCAGGCAGCTTGTGTGTAACCTGCTCCCAGGTGCTGGGCTGATCTGCAGTAACCAGCGCGCCAGTTCCGTGGTGGGACCTTCTGCCTGGTGGAGGGACCCCGCGCAGGGAGGGAGCCTGCCAGCTTCCCTTCCGCGACCTCTGTTCCCGCGGACTGCGCTGGAGAGACCGGTACCCAGGCTCTCCCCCCCGATATCACATCACTTGGGACACGGCCTGTTGGGGCTTCCTTCTGTGCCCGAGGGCGGGTTGGCGCTGTGGTCGTCTGGGTGCCAGATCGGCGGGCCATCGTGACCACAGGGTGAGCCGCGCCACGGAGACTGCCCTCCGCCATCTTTGCTCCAGTGACCAGGTAGTTGGGACCGCCAGGCTCAGAGACAGACAGGCATAATATCGCTTCGGTTTCAGGCAGCTTGTGTGTAACCTGCTCCCAGGTGCTGGGCTGATCTGCAGTAACCAGCGCGCCAGTTCCGCGGTGGGACCTTCTGCCTGGTGGAGGGACCCCGCGCAGGGAGGGAGCCTGCCAGCTTCCCTTCCGCGACCTCTGTTCCCGCGGACTGCGCTGGAGAGACCGGTACCCAGGCTCTCCCCCCGATATAACATCACTTGGGACACGGCCTGTTGGGGCTTCCTTCTGTGCCCGAGGGCGGGTTGGCGCTGTGGTCGTCTGGGTGCCAGATCGGCGGGCCATCGTGACCACAGGGTGAGCAGCGCCACGGAGAGTGCCCTCCGCCATCTTTGCTCCAGTGACCAGGTAGTTGGGACCACCAGGCTCAGAGACAGACAGGCATAATATCGCTTCGGGTTCAGGCAGCTTGTGTGTAACCTGCTCCCAGGTGCTGGGCTGATCTGCAGTGACCAGCGCGCCAGATCTGCTGTGGGACTTCTGCCTGGCAGAGGGACGCCCCCTCCCCCCCCCCCCCGGAGAGATCACACACCCCTGCACAGGGCAGGAGCCTGCCAGCCTCCCTTTGGCGACCTCTGCTCCAGGAATCCACTAGGCTGAGCCTTTAGATGTGCAAGGCCTCCCCAATATAAGATCACTTGGGGCAAAGCACATTAGGGCTCCAAAGTCACTCAGGAGCAGGCAGGCCCCAGAAATCGGTGCCAGGGGAATCCTGGTAATCCAGGGGGGGCAGAAATAGCTTTGCAGGCTCACAGGAGGTCCAACCAACAGCCAGTGGCAGCAGGACCAACTAACACCAGAGGTATCCAGATGGCAAAAGGCAAACGTAGGAATGTTACTAACAGTAATCAAAGTAATGTGGGACCATCCGAACCCAACTCTCCAACAGCAGCAAGTCCTGGATACCCCACCACACCCGAAAGACAAGATCTGGATTTAAAATCACTTCTCATGATGCTATTAGAGGATCACAAGAAGGACACAAATAAATCTCATAAAGAGTTACAGGAGACCATGAATCAACGGTTAGAAGCCCTTACAAAGGAAACACAAAAATCGCTTAGAGAAATGCGGGAGAACATGGATCAAAAGATGGAGGCGCACAAGGAGACAACACAAAAATCGCTTAACGAGATGAATCAACGGGTAGATGCACTCACAAAGGAATCACAAAATTTGCATAAAGAAATGCAGAAGAATATGGGTCAACAGACGGATGCCCATAAGGAGGCAACACAAAAATTGCTTAAAGAAATGAATCAACGGTTAGATGCCCTTACAAAGGAAACACGAGAACTGCTTAAAGAAATGCAGGAGACGATGGATCAACAGATGGAATCCCATGAGGAGGAAACACAAAAATCGCTCAGAGAAATGCAGGAGAACGTGGGTCATCAGGAAGAAATCCTGAAAGAGGTAATGCAAAAATACCTTAAGGAAATACAGGAAAATACAAACAAACAAGTGAAGGATCTCAGCAAATCCATCCAGGAACTAAAAAAGGAAGTAGAAACAACTAAGAAATCACAAAGGGAGACAACTTTGGAGATAGAAAACCTTGGGAAGAAATCAGGAGTCATAGATGCAAACATCAACAATAGAATACAAGAGATGGAAGAAAGAATCTCAGGTGCTGAAGATTCCATAGAAAGCATCGACTCAACAGTCAAAGAAAATGCAAAATGCAAAAAACGCGTAACCCAAAACATCCAGGAAATCCAGGACACAATGAGAAGACCAAACCTAAGGATTATAGGTATAGATGAGAGTGAAGATTTGCAACTTAAAGGGCCAGTAAACATCTTCAACAAAATTATGGAGGAAAACTTCCCTAACTTAAAGAGAGAGATGCCGATGAACATACAAGAAGCCTACAGAACTCCAAACAGACTGGATCAGAACAGAAATACCTCCCGTCACATAATAATCAAAACACCGAATGTTCTAAACAAAGAAAGAATACTAAATGCAGTAAGAGAAAAGGGCCAAGTAACATACAAAGGAAGACCTATCCGAATCACATCAGACTTCTCACCAGAGACTATGAAAGCCAGAAGATCCTGGGCAGATCTCATGCAGACACTAAGACAGCACAAATGCCAGCCTAGACTACTATACCCAGCAAAACTCTCAATCACCATAGATGGAGAGACCAAGATATTCCATGATAAAACCAAATTTTCACAATATCTTTCCACAAATCCAGCCCTGCAACGGATAATAGGTGGAAACCTCCAATACAGGGAGAGAAACAACACCCTGGAAAAAATGAGATAATAACCTTCTTGAATCAAACCCAAAAGTAGATAACCACTCAAACATAAAGATAGCGTCAAGAATGGCAGATGGCAATAATCACTATGCCTTAATCTCTCTTAATATCAATGGTCTCAATTCCCCAATTAAAAGACATAGACTAGCAGACTGGATACGTAAACAGGACCCAGCATTTTGCTGCATGCAGGAAACGCACCTCAGTGTCAAAGACAAACACTACCTCAGAGTAAAAGGCTGGAAAACAATTTTACAAGCAAATGGCCCCAAGAAACGAGGTGGAGTAGCCATCCTAATATCGGATAAAATTGATTTTCAACCCAAAGTCATCAAAAGAGACACAGAAGGACACTACATACTGATCAAGGGAAAAATCCACCATCAAGAACTCTCAATCCTGAATATCTATGCTCCAAATGCAAGGGCACCCTCATTCGTAAAAGAAACTTTACTAAAACTCAAAGCACACATCGCACCGCACACAATAATAGTGGGTGACTTCAACACCCCGCTCTCTGAAATGGATCGTTCAGGAAAGCAGAAACTAAACAGGGACACAGTGAATCTAATTGAAGCCTTGGACCAAATGGAGTTAACTGATATATATAGAACATTTCATCCTAGAGCTAAAGAATACACCTTCTTCTCAGCTCCTCATGGTACCTTCTCCAAAATTGACCATATAATTGGTCACAAATCAGACCTCAACAGATACAAGAAGATAGAAATAATCCCATGCCTCCTATCAGATCACTATGGAATAAGGGTGGTCTTCAATGGCAACAAAAACAAAAGAAAACCCACGTACACATGGAGGCTGAACAATGCTCTACTCAATGATAACTTGGTCAAGGTGGAAATAAAGAAAGAAATCAAAGACTTTTTGAAAGTTAATGAAAATGAAGGCACAACATACCCTAACTTATGGGACACAATGAAAGCAGTGCTAAGAGGAAAATTCATAGCCCTGAGTGCCGCCAAAAAGAAACGGGAGACAGCATACACTAACAGCTTAATGGCACACCTGAAAGCCCTGGAACAAAAAGAAGCAAATACACCAAAGAGGAGTAGAAGGCAGGAAATCATCAAACTCAGGGCTGAAATCAATCAAGTAGAAACAAATAAAACCATACAAAGAATCAACAAAACGAGGAGTTGGTTCTTTGAGAAAATCAACAAGATAGATAAGCCCTTAGCCAGACTAACCAGAGGGCACAGAGATAGTATCCAAATTAATAAAATCAGAAACGAAAAGGGAGAGATAACAACAGAAACTGAGGAAATTCAAAAAATCATCAGATCCTACTACAAAAACCTGTATTCAACACAACTAGAAAATCTTGAGGAAATGGACAATTTCCTTGACAGATACCAAGTACCAAAATTAAATCAGGATCAAATAGACCATCTAAACCGTCCTATAACCCCTGAAGAAATAGAAGTTGTCATTGGAAGTCTTCCAACCAAAAAAAGCACAGGTCCAGATGGTTTTAGTGCAGAATTCTATCAGACCTTCAAAGAAGACCTAACACCAATACTCTTCAAACTGTTCCACAAAATAGAAACAGAAGGAACACTACCCAACTCGTTCTATGAAGCCACAATTACACTAATACCAAAAGCACACAAAGATCCGACAAAGAAAGAGAATCTCAGGCCAATCTCTCTTATGAATATCGATGCAAAAATACTCAATAAAATTCTTGCCAACCGAATCCAAGAACACATCAAAACGATCATTCACCACGATCAAGTAGGCTTCATCCCAGGGATGCAGGGATGGTTCAATATAAGGAAATCCATCAATGTAATCCACTACATAAACAATCTCAAAGAAAAAAACCACATGGTCATCTCATTAGATGCTGAGAAAGCATTTGACAAAATTCAGCATCCTTTCATGCTAAAGGTCTTGGAAAGATCAGGAATTCAAGGCCCATATCTAAACATAGTAAAAGCAATTTACAGCAAACCAGTAGCCAGCATCAATCTAAACGGAGAGAAACTTGAAGCAATCCCACTAAAATCAGGGACTAGACAAGGCTGCCCTCTCTCTCCATATCTTTTCAATATAGTACTTGAAGTTCTAGCTAGAGCAATTAGACAAGAAAAAGAGGTCAAAGGGATACAAATTGGAAAGGAAGAAGTCAAACTATCACTATTTGCAGACGATATGATAGTATACATAAGCGACCCAAAGAACTCCACCAGAGAACTCCTACAGCTGATAAACGACTTCAGCAAAGTGGCCGGATATAAAATCAACTCAAGCAAGTCAGAAGCCTTCCTATACTCAAAGGATAAGCAGGCTGAGAAAGAAGTAAGAGAAATAATACCCTTTACGATAGCCACAAACCATATTAAGTATCTTGGCGTGACGCTAACCAAACAAGTGAAAGATCTGTATGACAAGAACTTCAAGTCTCTGAAGAAAGAAATTGAAGAAGACCTCGGAAGATGGAAAAATCTGCCATGCTCATGGATTGGCAGGATTAATATAGTAAAAATGAGCATCTTACCAAAAGTAATACACAGATTCAATGCAATCCCCATCAAAATCCCAACTCAATTCTTCATAGAGTTAGAAAGAGCAATTCAAAAATTCATCTGGAATAACAGAAAACCCAGAATAGCTAAAACTATTCTCAAGAGTAAAAGAACCTCTGGGGGAATCAGTATCCCGGACCTCAAGCTGTACTACAGAGCAATAGTGTTAAAAACTGCATGGTATTGGTACAGTAACAGACATGTAGATCAATGGAACAGAATTGAAGACCCAGAAATGAATCCACACTCCTATGGTCACTTGATCTTTGACAAAGGAGCTAAAACCATCCAGTGGAAAAAAGATAGCCTTTTCAACAAATGGTGCTGGCTCAGCTGGAGGTCAACATGCAGAAGAATGCAAATTGACCCATCCTTATCTCCTTGCACTAAGCTCAATTCTAAGTGGATCAAAGATCTCCACATAAAACCAGACACACTGAAACTAATAGAAGGGAAACTAGGGAAGAACCTTGAACATATGGGCACAGGGGAGAATTTCCTGAACAGAACTCCAATAGCTTATACTCTAAGATCAAGAATAGACAAATGGGACCTCATTAAATTACAAAGTTTTTGCAAGGCAAAAGACACCGTCAAAAAGACAAAGCGGCAACCAACTAACTGGGAAATGATCTTTACCAACCTTACATCCGACAGAGGGCTAATATCCAAGATATACAAAGAACTCAAGAAGTTAAACTCCAGAGAGGCAAGTAACCCTATTAAAAAATGGGGTACAGAGCTCCACAAAGAGTTCTCACCTGAAGAATATCTAATGGCTGAGAAGCACCTAAAGAGATGTTCATCATCCTTAGTCATTAGGGAAATGCAAATCAAAACAACCCTGAGATTCCATCTCACACCAGTCAGGATGGCTAAGATCAAAAACACAGGAGACAGCAGTTGTTGGCGAGGATGTGGAGAAAGAGGAACACTCCTCCACTGCTGGTGGAATTGCAGGCTGGTACAACCACTCTGGAAAGCAGTCTGGCGGCTCCTCAGAAAACTGGGCATGACACTTCCGGAGGATCCGGCTATACCACTCCTGGGCATATACCCAGAGACTTTACCTGCATGCAATAAGGACACATGCTCCACTATATTCATAGCAGCCTTATTTATAATAGCCAGAAGCTGGAAAGAACCCAGATGTCCCTCAACGGAGGAATGGATTCAGAAGATGTGGTATATTTACACAATGGAATACTACTCTGCAATTAAAAACAATGAATTCACGAAATTCCTAGGCAAATGGTCAGAACTTGAAAATATCATCCTTAGTGAGGTAACCCAATCACAAAAGATCACACATGGTATGAAGTCACTGATAAGGGGATATTGACCCAGAATCTCAGAATACCCTAGACACAATCAGCATATCAATAGATTTCTAAAAAGATGGAAGGAGAGACCCCTGGTCCTGGAAAGACTGGATGTAGGGGAACGCCAGGACAGAGTAATGAGAGGGGGTTGAACGGAGAAAAGAGGGAGGGAAGGGGGCTTATGGGACTTTCGGGGAGGGAGGAAACGGGAAAGGGGAAGTGATTTGGAATGTAAATTAAAAAAATAAAATTAAATTAAATTAAAAAAAAAAAAAAAAAAAAAAAAGAATGGCCCCATAGACTCACATATTTGAATGCTTGGCCCATAGGGAATGGCACTTTTAGGAGGTGTGGCCTTATTGGAGTATGTGTGGCTATGTTGGAGGAAGTGTGTCACTGTGGGGGTAGACTTTGAAGTCTAGTGTGGCACACTGTCTCCTTCTGCTGCCTGTGGATCAAGACTTAGAACTCTCAGCTCCTTCTCCAGCACCATGTCTGCCTGTGTGCTGCCATGCTTCCCATCATGATAATGGACGGAACCTCAGAAATTGTAAGCCAGCCCTGATTAAATGTTCTTCTTTATAAGAGTTTCCATGATCATGGTGTCTCTTAACAACAACAACAACAACAACAACAACAACAACAACCTAAGACACCCACAGATCTTCAAACATTTATATGTAGTCATATGGTATAAGTAACTGTCCTTGAAGTGTGTGTGTGTGTGTGTGTGTGTGTGTGTATGTAAGCCAGAAGTCACTGTTGGGTGCTTTCCTCAATCTCTCTTCACATAATGTGTAGGGTAGAACCTCTAATTTAACCTAAAGCTCACTGATTCAGCTAGACTGGCTGGCCAGCAAGGTATCCTTGACTTGGCTTCTGTCTGAACTCAGGTCTCAGGCTTACGCAGGAAATGTTTACTGATAGAACTATCTCCCCAGGTGAGACCTTGTAGCTTAAAATGATTATGACATACTTTGGTTTTTTTCCAAGGTGGTATCCAAAGGTAGTATTCCCAGGCAAGTAATAAATAGAAGGCATTGCTTCATGCAAAGGAGGGAGAATTAACGAGAAAAAAGGAAAGCAGGAAGAAAAACCTATCACTTTTGTTTCATTTCAGCCGGAAGGGAGAAACCCTGGCATACCCGATGTAAGCCTTAAGAAGAACTGAAAGTGACCATTTGTCAGTCAAAAAATTAATGTAGAAATAGATGAATGGAAGGATATATGTACTTGTGTATATATATACATACAAATATATGTATGTATGTACATATGTATGTATATACGTATGTGTGGTTTGGTTTGTTTGTTTGATTGGTTGGTTGGTTATGACCAAATCCCTGGCAAGAAGCAAGTAATAAAAAGAAGAGTTTACTTTGGCCCATCATAGTAGAAACAGCAAGGCAGTAGGAGTTTGAAGCAGCTAGTCGTGTTGAATTTGCAGGAAGAAGAGAAAGAAATGAACAGCGAAACTCATCCAGCATTATCTTCCTTCATTTTAAATTCAGCCTAAGCCCCACCCCAAGCCAACAGTCAGGGTGGGTTTTCCCTGTGCAGTTAGACTTCTCTGGAAATATCCTCAAAGGCATGCCCTGAGACGGTTCTCCCAGGAGATTCCAAATGCAGTCAAGCTAATCATCAATATTAATAATCACAATTTATAAGGAAGAGACAAACAAGGAAGACTACCTGTTGAACTCTGTGGTGAGTACATGCTATTTTCCATCCTTTCCTAATACCAAAAAAATTACTAAGTGGACTTTTTTCTGTTTTGATTTTTTTTTTCAAGACAGGGTTTCTCTATGTATTCTGGTTGTCCTGGAACTCACTCTGTATACCAGGCTGGCTTCCAACTCAGAGATCCACCTGCCTCTGCTTCCCAAGTGCTGGGATTGAAGGCATGTACTACCACTGCCCCACTAAGTTGATTCTGTTTTTAAAAAAACATTTTATTTTTAGCTCTAATTGTTTGCATGTGTCTTAATGTGGGTATGTGCATATGCTTTCAAGGGCCTGCAGAGAACAGAGTTGTAAGATCTCCTGGAATTGCAGTTATAAGTGGTTGTGAGTTGTCCTGTACGGGTACCGGAAACTGAATGCCAATCCTCCATGAGAGCAGGCATCCTTAAACACTGGGCCATCTCTCCAGTCCTGAGTCTTCTTAATTAAAGAAAACTTAAATCACAAGGGAAAAGCAACTGCAGGTGAGAGAGGTTAATAGAAGTTTAGAAGCTGAAACTCCGGAGGCAGTCTATAACCTGACTGCCCGGTAGGAGAACCTGCAAGTTGGGGATCTCTGAGGAAGTAGGAGGAGCATGGCAGATTCTCTTAAGAACTGGACATGGGAAGGAAAACAAAGATAAGGAAGATCCCAGGCTTTCTCCCCAACTCCCATGGAAGCAATAGGAAAAAGGTGTAAGCTCTCAGGCCCACCTGTCTCCCTGAGTTGCAGGCCGGAGGGTGCCTGTTAGGATTCTGTCTGAGTTCCACCCCACAGTTACCTGGCAACATCCAGGTAGGCCTGGTCCACTATAAAAGGGGTTTCTTCCCCCCCCCCCCTTACTCTCTTACTCCTGTTTCCTGTTTTCTTCTCTCTTGCCCTCTTGAACTCTTTTCTCTCCCTTACCTTCCCCCCTCTCTCCACATGGTCATGGCCAGCCTCTACTTCTCTATTCTCTCCTTCTCTCTGCCTTTCTCTGCCTCTACTATCCTCTTAACCCTCCTCCCCATGCCCCGAATAAGAATAAACTCTATTCTATACTATACCGTCTTGTGGCTGGTCCCTCTGGGGAAGGGATGCCTCGGCGTGGGCCCGCTGAGGCACCCCCTTCCTCCACACCCCCTTATCTTTTTATAATCACAACAGTGCTGCTACCATAAACAAGTATGTGGTAGAGAGATAGGAGAGAAAGAGAAGTGGAGAGGTCTGCATGCTGTGGGGAGGGGCTGACTGGAGATGCAATGGCAGTGAGGACCAGGCTGATGTGAATGGCCTGTGCTGCCATCTGAAGCCATGCTGATGTATGAGGGCCCAGCTACTACCACTGGGGGCCATACTGATCTGGGTTCCCTTGCCCTGCCATGAGGGGCCATGGTGATGTGCTAGCCCTGTTCCCACTGAGGACCAGGACTGATTCTTCTGTAGCCGGGGGCTGTGAAGATATCCATTGTCTGTGCTGTGGCCTCAGGCCATGTTGATTCTGTGGGTGGGGCTGCTACTTGAGGCCATGATGATTATCTGAATCAATGCTGCCACCAGGGGCCATGTCTGCTGCAGCCAGGGTCTGAGTAGATGTCTATGTCTCCTTATAACACCAAAGGACACATGCATGTCCATGGTCTGGAAGCAGCCTGAAACCATGTTGATAACCGTGGGCTGTGCTGACTCTGGGGGTAATATTGATGTTAGTTGTTTTTTGCTACCATCTGAAGTCAAGTTGATGTCCATGGTCCAGGCTGCCTCCAAGGGTCTTGTGTGGTTCTATGGTCCTACAGCAGCAGGGGTCTATGCCAGAAAACATGTGGAAGCCCATGACCTGTTCTCCTGCTGACTCTAAAGAGCAAGGAAACTACTTTTGCAGTGATATAGATAGAGGATTGAAGAGGAAGGGACATAGAAGGCTTCAGTGACAACCCCTTTCTCCATCCCGACCCCTTTTCCCCTAAAAGGTAACAACCTAAACAGGAAGCCATCAAAGAGACCTCTTAGAAAGTGTGATAAGGATGCTGAGGTCGGCTCTGCACAGATTGATGGCTTCTGGAAGAGGAGAGGAGAGGAATGACTCAGTTCTACTTAAGAGGCAGACCCTGAGGGTCAGTCCATGCTCCAGAGAGTGGATGGCTAACACAAATTAGACTTTTCTGTGTGTGTGGAAAACATAGAAGGACAGAAATGAGTATAATTGGGGTATATAATATGAAATTCCCAAAGAATCAACAGTGTGTGTGTGTGTGTGTGTGTGTGTGTGTGTGTGTGTGTTTTCTTAAAATAAAAAAAAAAGGAAAAAAGGCTTAGGGGAAAAAAAAGAACTGGACACAGAGCCTCACTGAATACAGAAATGAGGATGAGACTAGAAACAGGCACCAGCTGGATGTGTGTCCTGTTCTCTCTGCCCCATCTCAATGCACAGCAGCCCCCTTCTGGATGTTCATGCCATAAGCCCGTAATCCCTTATCCACCTAAAACACTACAAGTGGCCCATTAGCAAACCTTACTGACTCTGCTTTAAAGCCATCTTCAAAGTACATCTAGTCCTATCAACCTTAACAAAGACTAGATAGTTACATTGTTACTTCTCTGGTTTCACTTTTTTTTTAATCATTTAAATTCTCTTTTAAAACACAATATACTTCGATCATATTCTTCCTCTCTGTCAATCCCCTCCAGTCCTTCCTTACACTCTCTACTTACTCAACTTTGTTTTCTTTCTCTTTAAACAAACAAAACCAAGAAACACACACACACACACACACACACACACACACACACACACACACACACGGAAGATAAAATAAACAAGCAAAGCAGCAATAAGATAAGGATGCCCAAACAAATCAAAATGAGACTAAAAAGTCTACAAAATACCATCGAGTTAGTTTTGTGTTGTCCAACTACTCTTGTGAACGGGGCCTGCCCTGAAGAGGACTTAATATAATCACCTGAGTTTACTTCTTTGTTTTTTGCTCTTATTCCAATCCAGAATTTGTCCTACTTCTCTAAAGGACCTATCCAATTAATTAACTCTGTATTGTCCAGTGCTTCGGCCATTTCCAGTCCTTCCTTTGAGTAACTGCAGCATGTGACTCTGTTGGTCTTTCATTCTTGAAACATTACCTCCTTTTGTAGAACTGTGTTTCTTTTCCTATTTTTCTACCTCTCTAACTGTGCTGTTCCCCCATCATCTTGATAGCATCTGTACAGGGTGCTTCAAATTTCAGTCATCACATGTCTATTTTCTCTGTTATTCTTCTATTAACTTCACATCTACATGAGTGAAGTGAGAACTTAAGGGTTCTTTGGAAACTCAGTTGGATGGTGTTTTGCTGGGGCAAACACATGAAGGAGTGTTTTCCTGAAGTGGACACAGGTGAAAGACTAAGGCAGACTCATGAAGGAACATTTCACTGAAGAAGACAAAGGAGAAAGGATTTTCTGCTAAAGCAAACACATGAAAGGACACGTGATGAAGGACTCTTTGCTAAAAATGCACATGTATTGGTCCACCTTACATTGCATAGTTGAGCTCCATTTGTCGAGACTTCTTAGAGAGAAACACACCAAAAAGCTTCTGGTGGTGTGCTGTGACTTCTTGGGCTCTGGTCGATTGTCGGAGGGATGTCAAGCTGAGAGAAGTGAATGTGCTGAGGAAAGACCTGTGGAGGATGGGTGATGTTTGGAGGGAGCAAAAAAGGGACTCCATGGACAGCGATGGGGCCTGAGCTAGGTTTGCTTATAGAGCTGACTGTACAGTGCTTGTTGGTCTCTCGTCTTCATTGATTTTCACTTAGCTGAGAGAGGCACAGCCAAGAACTTTTGCTGGCACTCCTGTGGCCCTGGTCCCTCCTGCTGACTTGCACTCAGGCTGACTGACACCTGGCTGTCTCTGCTAGGTAGTGCCACCGCTGCTGAGTTGTGTTCGCTATCCGGACTCTACTGAGCTAGACTATTGGCATATATCCATGAAATGTTTGGGAATGGGTCAAGCTGCCTTTGCTGACTTACATGCCAGACAATGCAGATGGATTTGCTCCAAAGAACCATTGCTTAACAGGTTCACTTCCCCTGAATCCTTTCTTTTCCACTACCCCTGGGTCGGTGGGCTAGAAGGGAGGTTAAAGTGTTTAAGAACCCTCAATAAAAGGCTTGAACAAATTAAAGTTACATATGACTTTAAAAGCAGTCTGCCTTCCTAGTGGTGGGATTAAAGGTGTGCTCCACCATGCAAATTCTTTAAAGAAGAATGTCAGCCAACAAACACAGCAGAAATGTGTAATTAGAAGGACCATCCTTTGTAACTCAATAAAATAGTTGATTGATACCAAGATTATCAATAGAGACTGAAACAGTAGATGACAAGTTTTTGGTGAGAGCATAAGGTTGGTAAAAGCGTTGTCAACTAATGGCCTATATAGAGGAAAACATATTTTTATATTTTACTAAGGAAAACATATGGTTGTTACCCCTCAACCAGGTAATTCCACTTGTGGTGAGAAACTTATTCCATTTCACTATGATAGAATATTAAGTGTAGAGCAGTGTGCCTGACATGTACCTGCCAATGTAGCATTGGAAACAATAGTGATTTTGTTCCATGGTCCTAAGTTTGAGAAGTAGTATATTGACCAGTGGCTACAGATGTCCCATTAGTAAATAAAAATCTTAGCTTTGTTTTTAATTTAAGTATATTACTTTTTTTTTCCCCAATGAGTTACCAAACTGTTAAGTTACAAATACTTAAGTAATGTGGTCTTATTTATTTGTAATAACAGAGGTAGATATTTTGGCATATGGATGCTATGAAAAAAATTTATTGAGCCATTATTGCTAAGCACAGAGTGAGTTTGAGAACACCAGAGAGCAGTGTAATAATCACTGTATTAGAATTAAGTACATTGGATGATATTCAGTCTTCCCATTTGATGTCATCAATATGATTCTCTGAGTCACTGTCTCCAGTCCTGGAGTTCACTTTTTTGGCCATTAAACTGTTCAGCTTCTCTGGAAATCCTATTTCTACTTCCTGAGTGCTAGGATTTCAGGCAAGTCCCCACTCCTGCCATGCATGTATGTGGGTGCTAGAGATTTGAACTCAGTTCCTCATGGTTGTGTAACAAGTTCTTAACCCCCCTAAGCCTTCTCCCCAGCCCTGATTCCTGATGATTTCAGTATGTACAGAGATGAACTTTCTCTGCTCTGACGCTTCATATATTTGATCTCCTTTACAGTGACTTTGTCTTCCATCTTGTATCTATAGTGAGACTTTCTTGGACCCAGCTGCACTATAAATAATGACATGGAGTCTTCTAGGCAGTTTGCTTCTAGTCTTCCAGCTAGCTTATCTAACTTAACCCATCAGGCCTACGACTTGCCACTTGACCAGCTGCATCGATGTCTTCCCTTCCAGGTCTGTTTCCCAAAACTCCCACTTCTGCTTTCTTCCCCTGCACCATTATCTCTGCCAGTAAGTCCCGCCCCCTACTTCCGGCCCATCTATTGGCTGTCAGCTCTTTTTACAACCAATCAGCATTGAAATAAATAACCTCTTATAACAATTCTAGATTGCCTCTAGGCATAGAGGGTTGTCCGACCTTCAAGTATCAGAACAGGTGTGGAATTTATATATTTATAAATATAAAGCGGGCGATGGGCCATAGAAATGACCAGCAATATCCTGTCAGCATTTAGCTCTCTGCCAATACAGAATTAACAACTGAAAATACAAAGACACACCTTTACACAGAGTGAAGAAAAGTTACCCCAATAGTCGACTATTATGTCTCCAATAGTCATACGCTAGTGCCTAACTCAAAATCCTTTGAAAGGTTTCTTACCATCCACCAGAATGATCATTTGACTAATCCCACCACCCCAGGCAAGTCCTTTTTCTTCCTCGACGTAGGTTCCATGTTGAGTCAATATAACTCTGCTGCCTCTGCTGCCAATATCCTTGTCTCTTTCTCCTTTCATTATAGTGCTTGCCAAAATCCACGTCCTGGCTCACCCGGACCATTCCAAGACCTCACTGCCTCTCACGGCTGCAGAGTGACAGATCGCCATTCTCCACAGGACCCTTCAGTCTCCCATCCTCCATTTGCCTCCCTACTTTCCTTTGCACGGATACAATGGCCCCTATAGCCTATGCTACTCTCTGCTTCATGTTTCACAGTTTCTAAAATGTTCCCTGGTCTCCATTCTCTGCCCATGCCTGTGCGGCTCGGTGTTTCCCTAACAGAACTAATCTCTCAGTCTGTACTGTAACTTTCCTGACAGGTTTCTGCTGTGCCCCCAAGATTGCCCTCAGATGGTAACCCTGAACCTATCCTGCAGCTGTGGCCTCTCACCACACTAAAAGCTTTTTGAAGACAGGAAATCAATGTTTGTCCACTGGCATACGGGGTGCATACTATGACTACTCGTTGGGTCACAATGAATGTTGTGAACTGTGTTGGTTAAATACGAACCTGTGTGCACGCTTGAGAGTGTTAAGTCCTAGCAAGCTAGCTCTGCTTCCAACACCCTCCGTCACGTGGACTTGAGACACACCTTCCTGTCATTTCTTCTGTCAGCACAGTGGATAGAATGCTCTGCAATAATGAGTACAGCCTGGCCACGGAAGTCACTGTGAACAGACCGCTCCTAGGGGCTCCAGAACAGACTTAAGTTCATGCTCATTTATATATATACATATATGTATGTGCATGTATATATATATATGTATATACACATATATATATGTGCATATATATATGTATATACACATATATGTATGTGCATATATATATGTGTATATACACAATAATGTATATATATATATCTATGTATATATATATAATGCTTGCTGAGCAAGCAGGAGCACTTGAATGTGAATATATATATTCATACTTGAGAGGTGGGACTTTCCAAGGAATTTACTGCCAGATACCAAGTGAACGTGTAGCAGAAGTCATGTCCTTTCATCCATGACCGTAAAAGAGTCATTAACCTGCATTCCTACTAGCCTCTTAAGGTGTCAGTAATGATTAAATTTTTTTAAAAAATCAGTTTTAATGAAGCTTAGGAAAGGAGTGAAAAGGTACAGCTCCCCCAAGGATTCCTGAGTATGGAGTCCTGACAGGCCATCTTAGGTGCTGTCTCCAAAGCCTAGCTCACCTTCGATAAGGAAAAAAAAAAAAAGTATATGAGAATAAATAGATGGGCAAGTGAATGTTGACAATAAAGTTGAAATAAGAACTTTCTGAAGTAGATAAAAATAATCCCTGGGCAAACTTGTTCATAACACGGACTCTAGAGTTTATCTACAGTTTATTTCTGCTCACCTCTCTGTTCTGTTTTTTGTTTTGTTGTTTTTGTTTTTTTACAGACATCTTCCTTACTTAGAGGCAGCACACTAGTGAAGTTCATACTGTTACGCCAAGACCTGTGCTGGTTACTTTCTTTCAACTTGACATAAGCTGGGGTCATCTGGGAAGAGGGAACCTCAACTGAGAAAAGGCCTCTAACAGATTGGCCTGGGGACAAGTCTGTGGGCCCTTGTCTTGATTGATGAATTGATGTGGGAGGGTCCAGCCCACGGTGGGCGGTACCGCCCCCGGCAGAACATGCAAGCCTGTGAGCAGGGTTCCTTTTTTTTTTCCTGGTTTTTTTTTTTTTTTTTTTTTTTTTTTTTTGTTTTTCGAGGCAGGGTTTCTCTGTGTAGCCCTGGCTGTCCTGGAACTCACTCTGTAGACCAGGCTAGCCTCGAACTCAGAAATCCGCCTGCCTCTGCCTCCCAAGCGCTGGGATTAAAGGCGTGCACCACCACCGCCCGGCATGAGCAGGGTTCCTAAGAGGTCTGTTTCAGTTCCTGCATCCAGGTTCTGTCCTGACTTCCCTTCCTGGTAGGTTGTAAGTTGTTAAGGTGAACTAAACTTTTTCCTTCTTAAGTTGTTTTTGGTAATAATGTTTGTCACAGTAAAAGAAGGCAAATTAGGACAGTTTATTTGCTTGAGAAAAATACAGAAAAAGTAATCTTTGATTATGAAAGAATAGGAAAAGAGTTCACAAGTTATTTTTCAGTCTCAAAAATAAAGTTTTGGTGTTTTCTTTACTGGAAATAACTGCTGTATAGAGACAGTTTTTAAAAATTCCACACAAACCTTATACACCCCGCCCCGCCCCCCGGCATTTCAGTACACAATCTGCTGGTGTTGCAGATAGGAGCGCCTTCTGAAACTCCTGACATTACCCTGTATCAGCTCTTCAATCCTGGATCCAGGAACCTGCAACTTTCTAGGGGTAGGGAGGGAATACTGAAGTTGAATTCATAAAGGAGAGAGAGCAAAGGAGGCAGAGGGGAAGAGGTTCAAATCGAGACAGACATATATCTATCATATGTATATATACATACAAATGTATATATGTATATAGAGAGAGATATTTTGATTATCTCCTGGCTTTCTGAGAAAGGAACCTCATGTTTTCAAAGTCAGTTTTAATGAGTACTACTGTTTTCTAAGTGCCTGCAAACTCCTTTCAAACGTCTTCAAGTGGAGAAGGAACCAAAGTGTTGAGCTTAGGGCGAGGAGTTGGTTGGCCTGTTTGAGCATTCCAACAATAGACTATCACAATAACCATGCAGTCTCCCATTGAACAGACACCATAGAGGCGGGGAAAATGAGCCTTATGAGACGACTGGTTTTTTTGTTTTTTGGGTTGTTTGTTTGATAGAAGGTGTATTTAAGTATTCATGAATGTGTGTGTAGCTGCTGGTTTTTTTTTAAACCATCACAAGGGAAAGCAATTTTCTTCAGGTCTGGGTATGCATGTGGGAAAGGCAGCAGCCGCAGGTGGAACACAGGACGGGCAGTGGTAAGATGGTGTGGGGCGTCGTGTCTGGGCACAGCCGAGCTGGCAAGCAGCAAGCGACCCCGCATTCCCGCAGAACCGTGTGGGCCGCGGTTCTCCGCTCGCCGACGAAGCCTGTGCTAGTCTGTGAGCGTCCGGGCCGCCGCTGGGTGGCGCCGCAGAACGGTCGCAGCGCCCCGGCGGACCCTGCGCGCTAGTCAACCCGGTTAGTCCCGACACCCTCGTCCTCCGCCGCGGCTGGGGAGTCCGGGCGGGGCGGGGCGCGGCTGCGCGTCGCTGCGGCACCATTAGCCAGCCGGCCCCCGGGAGGCAGCGTGGTGATTCGGCGGATCCCGCGCCGCCCCCGCCCAGCCAGCCGCACGGTCACGTGCCGCAGAGGCGCTGCTCCCCCGCCCCCCCCTCCCCGCGGGCGCCGGCGCGAGAGGAGGGCGGGGCAGGGGTCGCCTCGGGCCGGGCGCGAGTAGCGCGCGTGCGCCGCGCCCGGTGAGTGCGAGCGGGGCCGGGCTAGCGGGCCGCGGCTGGGAGGGGAGGGGGAGCCGGGCGCGCGCCGGAGGGGCGGCGGGGGAGGGGCGGAGCCGCCGCGGAGGCGCGAGGCGGGCGCCGCGACTGAGGGCGCGTGGGCCGCGGCGCGGTGCGGCTCGGCGGCCGCCTGACCGGTTGCCGTCCCCGGCGTTTCCCCTCAGCCGCGGGGAGAGCGCTGAACGACGGCGGCGCCCGCGAGGCCTGAGGAAGCGGCTGGGCCCGGGCATGGTGGCCTGGGGAGGCGCGGAAGGTGAGCGACCCCGGGGCCGGCGGGTGGGGGAGGGGCGCCGAGCCGCCGTCGCCGCCCGCCCGTGCGGCCCGAGGCGCCGGGGCCGAGGCCGGGAGCCCGCGGTGCTGCTGCGAGGCCTCATGCCCGCCGCGCCGCCCCCTCGCCTCAGGCCGCCGGGTTATGTAACGCGTGACCTCCCGTTCTCCCTCCACCCCGCGCTCCGTCGCGCGCCGACCCGGGCGCCCGCGGGCCCTGCCTCGGAGTCCCGCTGCCGCCAGCGTCGAAAGTCACCCGGTTCCTCCCGCGCCGGCGCCTGGCCGACTGGCCATTCATTCCCTCGCGCGTTCGAGCGTCCGCTCCACCAGCGTTTGCAGAACGTGGCAGGGGCACCCGGGCCCCGCGCCGCGGCTCTCAGCTCGTCTCCGGCGCACCGGCTTCTTCTCTGCCTTGCTCTCGGACATCCCGGAGGCGGTGTTTTCCTCACTCCTTTTTCCTTGTCACTTATTTGTCCCCAAGTGTCCGTACAGGTGCTCAGTTCACACTTGGGTGCACTTGTCTGTTTGGAGACTCTTCCTGTCCCGGGTTTGCAAAGCACCGACCTTCCTGTAGTATCGTTCTTTAATTGTTTAAAAAACACTACAGGTGATACATGCCTCGGATTTTACTGTGTTTTTCTTGGGCCGGGTGTAAAGTAGAAATGGTATCCAGATAAACACCGAGACCTCATAAAAAGGATTTGTAACTATTAAGGACTATTTAACAACTCTTAAATGATCTGCTTGGTCTCTGGCTTCTCTAGTCCCTGTTCTTCCTTTAGGTAGAATAATAATACCATAATCTTGTTCCTCTGGAGTGCACAGTAGCCCAGCTTAATGTTACCTCATAAGTCTGTTTTCCTACATTGACTGGGCTTTGCCCGTCCAAATGTTGCTAGAATACCCTTCCTACTCTTCCAGTGCTACCTGTACTGGACACTTGGAAGCTTACCTGAAGCCCTCCATCCAGGAATTCAGTCTGCACGAGTGCACTCGTTCATTGGTTAGCCTAGTTACTTGCCATTTTTCTTGAATTTCAGTTTTTTTGTTTTTGTCTTGTAAGTACTTTGAGGTCAGTATGTACCAAATCGTGTATCTTGTCATGAAACTTTACTCCTTTTTATGGTAAATAATGCATATTTGTTCATTTTTTTTAAAGGGTGGGGATCATCTCAGGTAGAAAAATACAATTTTCAAAATTAATGTGCTTAAATATGTAACTCCACTTCTTTAACACTGACAACTAAGATTCTAAATAGGAAAGGAAAAAAACCCTGTTCTCAATAACCAGTCACTGTAAGTGCATTCCAGTGACTACATATACCTATATTTAGCACACATATAGTATTTAATGACTTTTAAGTGGAAAGATCAAAGCATTTAGATATGGGCTTGAATTTTGTCGCTAGTTGGTCTTGGACAAGCTTTTCATTCATAGTTGGAAGACACATTTTCCAGTTTGGGTAGCTGGCTTAATAATTTAGTTCTTAAATGAAAGTACTTAAATGAAATGAGACTGAATCTACAGGTACTTAGTAAAGTGTTTTCTGTGCTATGCTCTTGTAGCAATGTACTAAACAGGGCTTGCTATGCTAGAGAGAAGAAAACAAATCACAGGAGGCCTCAGGTACCTTCTGTCAACAAGTGAACAGATCCTGAAGACTGGTATGATTCTTTGTGCTTCATTAGAATGTAAGGGATTGAAAGTCACAGTGTAAACCGGGCTTGGTTCATGTCAGAAGTAGGTAGGTGGAGGCAAGGGGATCTGGTAGTTTGAAGCCAACCTGATGTACATAGTGAGGAGCAGACCAGTAAGGGCCTGAATGGTTATACCCCATCAGAAATAAAAAACAAAATAAACCATAGGGTAAGTTAAAACAGAATATTGAAAAACGAACAACCAAAAATACTTTTTTTTTTACTTCTTTTCTAGTAACACCAGTGCCAACTGAAACATTAATGTGGATATTAATAGACATTTGAAAGTTTTAATTTTCTTTGAACAGAACTTGAGAGTATAAGAAGTGATAATTCAGAGACAAGTTACAGGTTCCTTTAGTAGCTCCTTGCAAACCATGCACAGATATAAGGCTTAAGTTCTAGTGTTATCTTCCTTAGATCGTTGGGTTAGTGCTCTCACTGGTGTGTTTATTTTATACTTACTGTTTCTCACATAGTAATCAGAATGATGTTTTGAAAAAGAACTTGGATTGAACTTTTTGTGCTCAAGTCTTCCAAAAGCTCTGGGTTACATACAGAATTGAATCTCAGCTGCTTCTCCCTGCCACCAGGGCAGCTGCCAACTTAACCTCAGCCTTACCCCAATGACACTCACTATTGGACTTTAGGATGCTACCCTGGCAGATATACTGGACACTTGTGGCTGGTGGCAGTTGTTCTTGTCTTCTATTGCTGGGAACTTCTCCTGGTTCCTAAAAGAGAGCTAGTCTCCCTCTTTTTGTCATTTGACTCTTTTGTTTGGCATTAAATTAAATATTATTTTCTTTTTCTCCTTTGTATTTATGATCAGATATACTTTTCACTTTGTTAATTATTCCCTTTAGATTTGTTGGCTCTCTCTTCCTAACTACAGAGTGGAAATCTTATTAGATTTATTCGTAATTTTATCCCTAGTACTTAAAACTGTGCCTGGTACCTAATAGGCTCTTTGTAAAAATTGTTAACAATAATTGCTATAGTTGATTTGAACTTTTGACATCTTCAGTCCAGATCCTGCTTGCTCCATTTACTGATTGCAGGACCCTGGACTGGTAATGACTTCTGGTGCTTCGTTTTATTCAGCTGTATGTGATGACTGTAGTATTACCTACTTCATAGCATGACAGTGAGTAATTGAGTCAATCCATGTTAAAGAGCATAGGTCTGAGTTTCCTATGCTTTGTGTCAGAGGTCTATGCTCAATGTCTTCCAGTTGCTCCCTACCTTAATTTTGAGTCAAAATTTCTCAGTGAACCTGGAGCTTGCCATTTTGGCTGGACTGGCAGACTCCTAGGACCTGTCTCTTGTGAGACAAAGTGGTGGAGTTAGAAAGAAATGTGCAGGACTCCACCAGACACTGTGGATAAGCATCTGAACTTAGGTTCTCATGCTTGCAGAGCAGGCACTTAACTGAGCCTTCTCCTCAGTTCTTATTAAACAACAACAAAACAAAATAAAACAGCAAAAAACACTTAAACATAATTGTTTCATGTACCGACATCATTTTTGTTTTGTCTTTTAGAGACAGGGTTTCTCTTTGTAGTCCTTGCTGTCCTAGACCAGCCTATAGACCAGAGCTGGCCTCAAACTTAAGAGATCCACTTGCCTGTCTCCAGAGTTTTGGGATTAAAGTTGTGTGTCACTATTGCCTGACTTCTGACAACATTTTTTACTGTTGATATGAGATTAAATTGAATTCATTTTAAAATTTGATTTTTTGAATGAAATTTTGTTGCTTACCAAAATTTGACTTTTTAAATACTTTCTCCATCTAGAATAAAATAAAAAACAAATGACTGAGAATGATCTCACTTTAGTCTTTATGTGTATATAAGATTTATTTTTCAATCTAAAGAAGATGCTAAGTAATTTTCCCTACAGCCATTCACCAGAGTGGCTTTCTTAGGTTTTGCTTTGAGATTGAACTGGAAATATGATCATGGTGAGACAACTTGCTGGGGCTTCTTATTTTGAGACAGGAAAATGGTTGAAGATCTTATAGAAGTCTGTGTTTTTAGTGTTTATTTAGGAAGAAGAGGTGTGTTTGATCATCTCTGGTATGATATTTTCTGCCATCTTGCACAAGGAGTTTTCCTTACATGTTGTATTTTGTTTCTCAATTTGGAGCTTAAAGCAACCTAGCGATACCTATCTTTTAGCCTCCTTATTATTTATTTGTTTAGTTAGTTAGTTTATATATATGAGTACACTGTTGCTGTCTTCAGACACACCAGAAGAGGGCACCAAATCCCATTACAGATGGTTGTGAGCCACCATGTGGTTGCTGGGAATTGAACTACGACCTTTAGAAGAGCAATTGGTGCTCTTAACCGCCGATCCATCTCTCCAGCCCCAGTCTCTTCTTTTTTAATGCATTGGTTTTTTTTTTCCGTAGAATATATGAAAATGAGACCATGACTTTGTAATAATAGACACTTTGAGTTAATGAAAATGTAAGATTTTGCACATGGCAATTATATTTGCTTAACATTAGATATTTTTACTTAGCATCTGTCCTTGGCAAAATGACTTTTTGTAATTTCTTTTATATCTCAGTCTCAACTTTAAGTCATAGGATTCTACGCCTTGTGCCTGAAACTTAGAAATACTGCTTGTCTTTTTACCATTTGTTCCAAAATTTAATAATAATTGGTAAGTTACTATGTATGGACTATCTTCTAGGGCCCTTTGCTGAGTGGTTTCTCATTTAATATTCAAAAGCACTGTATAAAGTTGGCACACTTATAAAGAAACAGATTTGTAGAGATGATAGTACTTGGTTGGGTCACATGGTACAAAAGGAACTGGGATTTCTACTTCTCCCTGATTCATGACCAAGGGTTCTAATGGCTTTGTAAGTTTTACTTTAAAAAGGACAAAGATTTTCATTGTTGTCATATGCTTGCAAGAGTGTGCTCCTTACAGTTAGGGTGCCTGGTCCCTGGGAGTTGTAGTTAAAGGTGTTTGCAGGATCTGGGATTTGGACTCTGGGTCTCATGATTGCACAGCAAGTTCTTTAATGGTGGAGCCATCTCTCCAGCTCCCAGAACTGTAGTTTACGAAGAGTTTAATATCCATTTAGACATGGACATTGAGGGAGGGGAAACACAAGGCATGAGGAGGAGAGTTAGCAGTGTGTAAGTGAGCTTTGTAAACAGAAGACAGAGGGAGTCTGGGGTTCTCAAAAGAGAATGTCAACATTTAAGTGTTCATTGTATGGATGATTTTGTGGCTTTTAAAGTTACTTTGTTCTGAGAAATGTATCCTTAGAAAATTGACACCAGGAAGGAGTTAGATTTTGTCTTAGTACAGCTACATTGTGTGCGTTCCTACTTGGGCAAGAAGAGATGATTTGAAAAACCTATAGATTTATTTTTAATTACATTCATTTATTTTGTCTGCATGTGGCTATATGCATCAGTGTGTATATATGGAGGTCAGAGGACAATTTGTGCGAAGGTGATCCTCCTACTGGGTTTTGGTGATCAAACTTGGATCCTCATGCTTGATGATAAATGCTTTAACCCCCTTTAAAATTTGCATTTATTTATTTGTGTATGTGTGGAGGTCAGAGGACATCTGGTAGGAGTCAGTTTTTCCTTCTACTGTTTAGATCTCAGCTATTGTACTCATTGCATCAGGCTTGACCACAAGAACCTTGATCACTAAGCTATCTTACTGGCTCGTCGGTCCTGTGGCTCTGCGTATGTGAGCTTGAATCTGTGCAGGCCAGAAGGTGTTGGTGTTTAGGTGCCATCCACTGTTTTGTTTTCACTGGCTTGGAATTTGGACAGGTAGGCTAGGCTGTCTGGTTAGGGGGAACATCAAGTCTCCGTTTCACTAGCACAAGTGTGTATCACCAAGCCAGGTCTTGCTGTTGTTTTACTTTGCTGTTGTGTTTGGACTGAAGTTTACCATCTGTGTATCTGCCCCATGACTTTCCATGTGAGTAGGGGTGGGCAAAAAAATGTCTATGACTGATGTTAGTATTATGTACTTGAGTCTAGTATGAAAGTGAACCAGAATGTTGCTTTCTGGCTTAGTCTTTCTTGATCCCACTCAAGGTTTAAGAGGAACTTCTTGAAGGTTTAGTCATACAACAATGGTTATATAATAACTAAACTCTCATTCCTACATCTGAGATTACTAACACTGTACCATTTTACCTTTTAGGCACAGTCTAAATTATATAGCTGAAATTTTGATTTAGGTTCTTTGAGTGCAAGATCTCCTTTCCATTGTGCTGGGCATTGAACTATGTAGCATATTGGTAGGCCACTGCTCTTCTACCGAACTGTATCCTGGTAAATCATTATCTGCTTGTGCAAACTTGGGGAAAGACCCCATGAAACTTCCAAGTAAAGTAAATCCTGAGTTTCAGGGGCCTCCTGACCTTTCCAAAAGGAAATTCAGAGGAAATAACTATCTCCTGCCTCACACATAATCTGGAAGGATTGCTTCTGTTGAGGATTATAATAGATGCAATAGAATCTGAAACCCAGGCTTGATGTCTGTCTCAGTCAAATGTTTTCTTTATATACCTTCTGTTGTAAGTTGGGTTTATAGATTTTTTTTCTGTTTTTTTTCCCTTTATTTTTTATTTTATATACATTGGTGTTTTGCCTGCTTGTATGCCTGTATGTAAGGGTGTCAGATCTTGAAGTTCCTGACAATTGTGACCTGCCATGTGGGTGCTAGTAATTGAACCTGAGTCTCTGGAAGAGCAGTCAGTGATTTTAACCACTGAGTCATCTCTCAAGCCCCACTTTTCTGGTTTATAAAATACTCAGTTGCCTGAAAATTTTGGTATTTGGAATTTCTTTGAATCACATTGTTTGATCTAGATAATTTACTGAAGAAAAAAAAGTGAGATTTTTGTGGTTGAGATGGAAGTATTACTAATATACTTTTTAGACTTGTAAAATGTCCTGAAGATTGCTGTTTGGAATTTAAGAGGCAGTACCTGCACTGTTCAGATTTCTGACAGTGGGGGCTAATGTTCTTCTGCAAGTCCTTAATGCCAATAGAAAATGTTCTAATTGTCTTTTAAAGATCATATGAAACTCTCTTGAAATTCACTTTCTCAGAATCTGTTAGGTATAGCAGTGGCCACTATGGTAGATACCTAGAGTCCAGGAATTGGAAGGCTGAGGCAGGAGGTTTGTGGTCATGACCATCATCCTCAGCTACCTAGTGAATTTAAGGCCAGACCTGGCTTTGTGAGAGCCAGTCTCAAAACTGAACAAGCTCCAGCCTAACAAAGCATAGTGTGCTAAATGAGCTTAAATTAAATTGAATTACACTTGGAGTATCTTGAAGAATGTAGCATCTCATCTTTAAGGCAGCAGGTTTTTTTGTTTTTTGTTTTTCTATATATGAGAAGTCTCAGCAGAAGGCAAGGAAAGAATCCGGAAGTTTTGGCAACTTAAATTTTCTCTGTTTTATGTTCATTTGTAGTTACATTGAATTTAATGATTAGTGAGAAAAGAGACTTGCAAAAATGGAACATATAAAAAAGTCACACACACACATTGTGTGTAGGGTATGTACAGTTTGAGTGGGTGTGTACATGTGAGGTCAGTGTTTGGTGTCTTCAGTCTCTCACTCCTTATTTTCTTTGATAGGCACTGATTCTGTAGTTCATCTATTCAGCTAGTCCAGACTGGCCATTGCCTGGTGAGTTGCAGAGATCCAATTCAGAGTCCAGGGATTAAAGATGCATGCCACCATAATTAATACCTTGCATACCTTGCATTATGGTTTATACTTAATTTATTTTTTTAATGTAGGTGCTGAAGACCCTAACTCAGGGTGTCATGTTTGAAGGACAATCGCTTTGCTATGGAGCCATCTCCCCAACACCAAGTTAGATCATAATTTTAAACTTTACTTCCTCCCAGGAAATTATTTTTAGTTGCATATTATTGATGCTCATTTACCTTGTAAATTTTATATAGGACATGTTGCCTTAAGCTTCTCTGTCTTTTTTGTAGTTTGTTTCATGATTTTTTTTTCTCCTTCTGACATCACTGCTGTTTCTCCCCTGCCCTGCTCCTTTCTACCTTTAACAGCACACGTATTCTTTCATTACTCGTCTCAGCTTCTGTCTCCTTTAAGTGTTGCTTTGGTGGTTTTCTTCTCCAACCTGAGTTTGATTGCTTTCTCTGTGCACTGATTGCATTCTGTCAATTTAAATATAGGATCTAGTATTTAGTTTTATGTAAGTCTTTCATCTCTGATTACCTTGCATTATGGTTTATACTTACTTTACCTTGAAGATTGCAAATGACAGTGTGTTTGAAGGACACTGTTAATCTGATCTGGATTAGGAGGGGAGGAATGTGGGAGAGCAGACAGGATGTAGTAGACATCCTATGGAATTCATGCACGCAGAGCTCCACGTGGCAGCTTTTGCTCTTTTCCTCTCAGCTCTTGGGCTAGACTGTCTTCACTTCCCCTCTGCATACACTTTAAATATCTGCAAAACCAGCCCATGAACAGTTTATGAATTACCTGGGAAATTTCTAGACATACACATTTCTAGCCCTGCCCAAAACCTCTGTATCAGAATCATTTAGGTTGGGATGCAGTAGTCTGTGTTTAGTTTTATAGGTCTGCTATGTTTTTCTGATCCTTAGGAATGAGAACTACAGCTCCAGAGAAAACCCCCCTTCTTTGCTATTAGTTCTGCTCCTTACCTGTTATGTCCCTACTATTAGACTTGAGTGTATGACCCATGAAATCCTGTGGTTTCAAAGTTTACTGTGATTGACTACAATCTTGACGTTTCCTACAGATAATTATTTGCTGCTTTTCCACAGGCATGGCTAACGATTTTACTTCTTCTTTGGACTCTTTTTTTTTCTTGATCTATTGTCTACTCATAGTCTTAAGCTTCCTTACACAGTTTAGAAACACCTGCCTAGTGATGGTTCCTCCTGAAGTAGTCTGGGCCCTCTTACATTAATTAAAACTGGAGGCAAATCCTTCAGAGACTTATTCACAGGTCAGTCTGACCTAGATAGTTCCTTAGTGGAAGCTTTCCTCTTAGATGATTCTAAGCTATGCCAAGTTAACAAAACTAAGTAGGACAAGGAATTAGAAACCTTTGTTGGCATTTTCCATAACAGTGTATCCAGATCGTTTAATTATATATCTTACTGTCTTTTACAATCTATGTATAGTCAATTTAAATGAGGAGTAAATTACTAATACTAAAGTGTAAGTGTTCTTAAGTTTATTAGCACGTAAGTTAAGCTGCTGGAAAAGACTGTGGGTCCAGTGTACACAGTATTGAGGCTTTTCTCTTGCCTGTGACAGTCCAAATGTAGGCAGCTAATCCAGAGTGGGCAACATTCCAGTTGTCAGGCTAGTCAGGGCCACAGTTTCTTTTTGCTTAGCCATTCTCTAGGGATTGCAGTTGAAACTATTTTACTTTACAATGCATTCTTGATATAGAATTAGGCAGTTTTCTTTAAGAATTTAGGCTGTTTGATCCCCAATACTAGGGAGGGTAAAAATAAAGAATATGGCAGACATTTTGCCTGTGCATTTTGCCTTACTGGCCAGAATTTAGTCACATGCATACTCTTGATTTTAGAGGCACCTAGGAAATGTAATTTATAGTTGCCAATTCTGTATCCTATTAAAGATGTAGAAAATGTGAAAGAAAAATTGAAAATTAGAAGATAATGCCTTTTTTTTTTTTTTTGGCCTAGATACTCTTGTTATTTTAGTTGGGGATGATTGTCTTAAAAGCTTTTTTTATTTTTATATATACGTTAGAGTGGTATATCTGTCAATGGTGTCTTAAAATTACTTTTATATGTACGGATATTTTGCCTGCATGTATGTCTCTACCACATGTGTCATTAGTGCCTGTGGAGGCCACAAGTGGGCATCTGATGCCATGGAACTGTAGCTACAGGTGGTTGTGAGCCTCCACAAAGGTGCTGGGGTTGAACCTTGCTTCTCTAAAAGAGCACTCAGTACTGGAACCATTGGGCCATTTCTCCAGCCTATGAATAAGGGTTTTGTTTTAATAAATGTATAGAATGAGAGTAGAGTATAGAGTTGGTCAGGTTCAACTTTGTCCATAAAGAGCTAAGATTTGCTGATTTTTAGAGTCAGTTACGCAGGACCAAGTTGACTATGTCCCTACTTTACGTGCATATGGACAAGTTGGAATTAGTCTAGGTAGACCTTATATTTAGGGTTTATTTTCATCCTTAGTTCTGTTCAAAATATGACTGCGATTGTGTCTACCACAGAAAGATGCTAAAGTCTCTGGTGGGAAAGCATCCAGTTTTTCTATTTTTTAAAACAATTATACTTAATTTTTGTGTATGGCGGGTGGTAGGTGTGGGGACGTGTGTGTGTTAGGAAACAACCTGTGAGAGTCTGTGTGCTCCCTCTACAACAGTGATTCCCACCTTTCCTAATGTGACCTTTAATACAGTTCCTCATGTAGTGGTGACCCTTAGGTTATCAGACTTGGCATGTTTGCTTGTAGGCCATCTCACTGTTCTCACTGTTTTTACTGAATTGTATTAAACTAGATTGATTCAGTAGATGTGGTCTTCCATAGCAACATGTGATAATGTCATTTAGGAAACCCTGACTTAAAACCTAAAAAATGGATATCATTTCATATAGAAATTGTTGTAGTAGGAAAAAAAGCACAAGCAACTAAAGATGGAGGAGGAACACCCATAAATTAAGAAGTGGGGGAGGTCACCACTGTAAAGCTTGACTAGAACATCCTGGGGTTGTACTGTGTACATTTTTTTTTTCTGAAAGGTATCTTATACATAGCACTGTTCTTAGAATGTGTACCATCTTGGTTTATAATCCCTATAAACAAGTCTAGAAATAAAAGCTAGTATTTATGTTTTTATGGGCATAGTTCCTGGGCCCTTTCACTTGGGTGTGTAGCTTTTGTGTTCACATGAAGTAGCTGGGTGTGTATCTCTTCAAATTCAAAACCCTAACGTTCATATGTAGGTTGGATCTGCTAGACTTCATAAAGTATGAAATTGAAGAATGTTGGCATTGCTTTTACAATGTAGAAATTTGAGAACCATAACCTGAAACATTGATGGTCTGGTCTGTATGGTTGAGTCAAAACAAAGTCTCAAAAAACAGCTGTATTTTTTGTATTTAAACATAGAGGTTGTTGATCTGGTGTTAAGACCCTTTATGGACAAAATAAGAGTACATTGGTACAGATACTCTCAACTCTTTTAGGCCTGTGGGTTTGTACTTCATTTACTTAACCATTTCCTGAGGGCAGAACATGGCCTTTGTAAATTGCCTTTGTGTTTGGTCTCTCATTGCCCCTGATTCCAAGAAAACTGATAAGCCCTGTTGCACAGATTTCTTGGAAAGTTAACTCTTCCCAGCTCTGTGCTCCCCACCCACCCTCCTGTCTGCCAGTCTCATCCTGCAGATGCTTTCTGTGTTTAAAATTATGGTGAAATGCTTAGAACATAAAAACCTAACAGTTTGATGATGATTCTTTTTTTTTTTTTTTAAGTTTTTATGTGTGTGGATATTTTGCTTGCTTGTGTGTCTCTGTACCACACTCATGCCTGGTAACCACAGAGGCCAGAAGACAGCAGTGACTACTCCTGGAACTGGAGTTAAAGACAGTTGTGAATCATTATGAGAGTACTGTCAATGGAGCCCACCATAGTCCTCTGACAGAGCAGCTAATGCTCTTGGCTGCTCAGCCATCTCTTTGGTCCTAACCATTTTTTAAAATGGGAAGTTCAGTAACATTAATACAGTGTGCAACAGATATTACCACAGTTCATCAGTAGATCCCTTTCATTGTGACCCAAGATGCTTCCTGTTAACTACCCCCAGTCCCAGAACACACCGTCCTATTTTCAGTCTCTTGTAATACTTGAAGTATCTGGTCTGAGTGGAATGGTAGAGTATTTATCTTTTTCCCAACTTTTTTGCTTTGCTTAAAAAAAAAAAATAACATCTTGGTTAGTTTTACATATGACTTCTTTTGATTAGCATAATATTTTCATGACTCTATGTTGTAGTATATGTTAAATTTTCTAAGTGTAAGTAGCATTTCATATGTGTATATGGCACATTTTGTTTTTGTGGTCTTATGTCAATGTACATTTGGGGTTGCTTGTACCTTTTAGCTACTATGAATGCTGCTGCTCCTAATATAGGTGCATAGATAAATGCTTCCCTACTTGAGTTTGGGTATACACCCAGAAGTGGACTTAAATAATTATAGTTCTGCTGTAATGCTTTGAATTTCTGTGGGATGTTGGAGCATCTTTTGAGTATATGCCTAGGACTGGTATAGGTGGGTCTTGAGGTAGAACTATTCCCAGTTTTCTGAGAAATTGCCAAATTGATTTCCAGAGTGGTTGTTCAAGTTTGCACTCCCATCAGCAATGAAGAAGTTCCCCTTGTTCTTCATCCTGATGAGTATGTGCTGTCTCTTTGTGGTTTTGATCTTAGTCATTCTGATGGATATAAAATGAAACCTCAGAGTTCTTTTGATTTGCATTTTTCTGGTGACTAAAGACTTTGAGCATTTCTCAGCCATTCAAGATTCCTCTGTTGAGAATTCTCTGTTTAGTTCTGTACCCCATTTTATAATTGGGCTATTTGGGTTGTTGGTGTCTAACTTCTTGAGTTCTTTGTAAATTTTGGGTATTAGCCCTCTGTCACATGTAGGGTTGGTGAAGATCCTTTCCCAGTGTGTAGGTTGCTGATTTGTCCTTTTGACAATGTCCTTACAGAAACTTTGCAGTTTCATGTGGTTCCGTTTATCAATTGTTGATCTTATAGCCTGAGCCATTGGTGTCCTGTTCAGGAAATTGACTCCTGTACCAGTATGTTCAAGGGTATTTCCTACTTTCTCTTCTGTGAGATTTAATGTATCTGGTTTTATGTTGAGGTCTTTGATCCACTTGGACTTCAGTTTTGTGCAGGGTGATAAATATGGATCTATTTTCATTCTACATGTAGACATCCAGTTAGTCCAGCACCATTTGTTGAAGATGCTTTCATTTTTCCATTGTATGGTTTGGCTTTCAAGTGTCCATAGGTGTGTGGGTTTGTTTTTGTCTCTTCAGTTGGATTCCATTGGTCAACATGTCTGTTTCTGTACCAATACCATGCAGTTTTTATTTCTCTGTAGTACAGCTTGAGGTCAGGGATAGTGATTCCTCCTGAAGTTCTTTTAGTGTTCAGGATTGTTTTGGCTATCTTGGGGTTTTTGTTTTTCCATATGAAGTTGAGAATTGATCTTTCAAGGTCTGTAAAAAGTTGTGTTGGAATTTTGATGGGGATTGCCCTGTAGATTACTTTTGGTAAGATAGCCATTTTTTCTATGTTAATCCTACCTTTCCAAGAGCATGGGAGATTTCCATCTTTTGATATCTTCAATTTCTTTCCTCAAGGACTTGAAGTTCTTGTCGTACAGATCTTTCACTTGCTTGGTTAAAGTTACACCAAGATATTTTATATTATTTGTGGCTATTGTAAAGGGTGTTATTTCCCTAATTTCTTTCTCTACTCATTTATCATTTGTATAAAGGAGGGCAACTGATTTATTTCTGTTAATTTTGTATTCAGCTACTTGGCTGAAGGTTTTTTTTTTAAAAGGGATTTATTCATCTCTATAAAGGCCCCTTTCGTCTTTATAAGATTGGATTTAAGGTCATTTGTGTGTGTGTGTTTCAGTTGTGTGTGTGTGTTTCAGTTGTGTGTGTGTGTTACAGTTGTGTTGGGATATCCAGAGCTTTCTTTAGTGGGGTAGCTGTACTTCGGAGGTGTCATATTGCCCTGGCTTTTGTTGTTTGTGTTCTTTCGAAGGCCTTTAGCCATCTGGATGTTTTGGGCCCCTGGTTCTTGTAGGCATTGGGAGGTGGGTTAACCTGGATGATCCTGGTGTGGTAGGCCTCTGATGGGTATCCTTGGACCTGCAATTCTGTATGGTTCAGGAGCCTCAGGTGGAGGTGGAGTTGACAGGAGAATGGTGGTCTCTTTGGGCTAGCAGACTGCTCGGGGCAGCTTGGCTGGGCCGTTGCTTCTTAGCGAATAGGCATTAGTGAAGAGGACACATTGTAATTGAAAAGAATAGTTGGAACAAAGGAAGACAACAGCTCATTATTTTTCAGACTATTCTGTCAGGTTATTTGTATCCTGATCCATTGCCCTCCTCCCTTTAGATAAAGTCTTATTTAAATAAATAGACCAGTCTGTTGGAGTGGACAACCTTTTTATAGCTAAGACTACAGAGACATTGATAAACCACTTCTTTTTTGATGATCTTTATGGATTAGCAGAAATTTACCCTTTATATCATGACACATTATAGATTATAAGAATAGAGTTTTACTTAGTTCCTTATTTAACACCATACTACCAATCCTATCAATGATTTGTGGTTAACTCCCATATAGTGGGTGGTTCTTATTGCTATCAAATGTGGTCTAATTGCTGGTTTTGTCTGTACCACTTCTAGGAGAGTTGTTTATGGTCTTCTTTGTTCAGAATTTGATTCTGAATTTTCAGAATTTTTATTTGGTTAAGGATTCATATTTTTATTTTAATTACATGTGTATATATGTGTATGTGTGTAGCAGATATTTGGTTGGGTGTATAGGGGGTGTGCACATGTGAGTGTAGGTACTGGTGGCATACAGAGCATGTGTTAGATCTCTTGGAGCTGGAGTTAGAGGTGATTGTGAACTTCCAGATATGGTTGCTTCAGCCAGGCTCTGGCCCTCTGCAGAACTAGTATGTTCTCAGTCCCTGAACCATCTCTCCAGTCTTGGAAAAAGACTTTGTTGTTGTCGTTTTGAAACAGGCTCTCACTGTGTATCCCTGACTGGCCTGAAACACTCTGACTACCCAATCACATGAACAGTAAATGGCAACTTACTATATTTCCATTATAGTATTTTGAGTATATGAAACAAGATTTTTGTTGGTCTCAGTGAAATATGAATGTGCAAGCTAGCATGTCAGGTTGACATAAGATACAATCATCAGAGAGAAGGGAACCTCAACTGAGAAAATGCCTCCATAAGATAAGCCTGTTGCTGTCCATCATTGTGGGAAGCATGGCAGTGAGCAGCAGGCCTGGCAGCTGGAGCAGAATGCGGAGAACGCACATCTTCAGCCACAAAGCATGAAGCAGAGAGAGCAGACTGGATATGGCAACAGTCTATAACCTCTCAAAGCTTACCTCCTGGGACACACTTCCTCCAGCAAGGCCATACCTGTTAAGCCTTTCCAAACAGTACTACCAGTTGACTAAGTGTTCAAATATCTGAGTCTGTGGGGACATTCTGATGACTGCAGATAGCTACATTTAATGACTGTGACATACACAGTAGCGGAATTCTCAAATCATTTGCTTGTAAAAGTGGATGCATAGATTGAGAGTTTCTTTTGAACCAGTAATTTTATATTAGGTATTTCTTTGACTCTTAAGGGATGAAGTCTTTAGGACTGGCACATAAGCTACTTCAGGAGAATTTAAAAGAAACCTATGGCAGTTCTGGGCTTGATAATGAATACACCATTGAACACCCTTGCACATGCCTAGAGCAAATTTAAAAGCACAACTGTCTGTCCACAGAATTAGTATTTCATTCTCAGGGCCTTTATACATATGCCCCTAAAACATTTAAATTGTCTTGGTTCACTACTGGGACTTAGCTGGCATTTTCTGCGTATCTTTTAGCCATCTTTCATGTGTACAATTTATTGTTAATACAAATGTCAGAAAGGGAAACCAAATCAAAGGGCACTTGAAGAACCAAGTGTATTTGAAACAGTATATGTGTGGGTAAAGTATGTTTTAAGTCATAAATCATACCAAAGCTAACTTAACTTTGATAGAGTGCATAAGGCTTTATATAATAATCTTTGATATAAACTTATATAATTACAAAAAATCTAAATATTGTATTAATTTATGAAAGATAATTCAATGATAGCCCAACTTGACTTTGTAAGAATTCGTTTAGTGAATTCTTTTGTCCTTAGACTGACTTAACTGGCTTTCTAGTCCCTAAGCCTGAAGCTTGAAATAGCCATGATTTGGTAATCTTGGTGCTGTGTGGTACAATTGATTAAGTGTGGTCTTGAGACTGCCAGATCTATTAATTTGTTATCAAGATAATCATTCCCCTATTCTTTTAATGAACTTCTTATGGAGACATTTGTGTCATACTATGTATGCATTCCTGAGTGACTACTGTGACATAGTTTAAGAGCCATCCTAGGTCAGGTGATGAAGGGACTAATTAGAGGTAACAAGTAAGTATGACTGTGTCAGTTGGGTTTACTGGTGTTTTATGAAAAGTGAGTGTTAAGTGTTACTAAGGAGTGTGCAGATCCTTTCCCCACGCAGCCCTTCATACCCAGTTGAAAAGTGTTTAAACATGAGGCCTAACCGTGTAAGGAGGGTGCTCTGCACAGTTTCCCTGGTAAAGCCATCGGAGGATGGTGCATTGACAAGGTTTACTTGGCATTGAACTTGGGTCTGTGTTCATTGAATGTTTGAATTTTCACATTTCCCATTTTCCTTGATAGATTGTCAATGAAGACTACTCACTTTTTTTTCCTCTCCGTATAGAAGCTCCATCATGAGGCGAGGTGGATGGAGGAAGAGAGCAGAGAACGATGGCTGGGAGAAATGGGTATGTCTTAATGAGTACTTAAATGTCCAAATGCTTTTTGTTGTTTTTAGTTTATCATATGGCTTAAGGTATAACACTTTATTGTTGATCTTTCTGTTTAACAATGCATTGAAAACCGTAACACTGTCCATAAACCCTAACCCTTGAGCTGTTATTTTACCATCAAGAGTAATATATTTTAATTTATCTAAGCATTGGTAATAATACTGAGAAATAGGAATAAATATATAAGGATCCAGTACAGGGTCTTGTCTATATATAGTAAAACACTGCAGTTATTGCTTAGCTTTATATGTTAACTTGGAGTTATGCCTTGAGGAAAGCAGTGGGAATAAAGGAATATCATCTATGATTGTGACTAGTGTGAGACAGAAAGGCTTGAAATAGCTTCCCAAAATGTTAGTGAATGGGTTTGCATCAATCATAATGTTCTTTATATATCTCTGTTTTCTGAAAACAATTATAGATGAGCATATAAAATTTTAATAGTAAGTAAAAACAAGTGATTTGCTGTTTGGACAAAGTGTATGCCAGTAGTTGTCACCTATAGCTTTACTTTGAAGACATAATAAAGCCAAGCCTAATTATTTTAAGGTTAAAAAAGTGAGACTGTATTTGTAAATCTGTCAGGGTTTTTTAAGTTAAAATAATGTGGCAGGGGAGCAGTAACGGTTGTTTGTTGGCATTCCATTTTTGGTTGTAGGGCGGGTACATGGCTGCCAAGGTCCAGAAGCTGGAGGAGCAGTTCCGCTCAGACGCTGCTAAGCAGAAGGATGGGACAGCATCTGCAATATTTAGTGGAGTTGCCATCTACGTTAATGGATATACAGGTTGAGTTCTTTTTACTTTTTTGGTGCCCAATTTTATCATGAACTTTTTAGGATTGAGAATTTTTTTTTAATCGCCAGTTATTTATCATCTGTATTATTTACTTTTCTATTGCTGTAATAAAATTCCATGACCAGGGCAATTCATGGAAGAGTTTATTTTGGCTCATGCTTCCAGAGGGATAGCAGGGAGCTGAGAGATAACATGTTAAGCCCCAAACATGAAGCAGAGAGAGTGAACTCGAATTGAGGCTAGTCTACATACTTTCAGAGTTTACCTCTAGCAAGATATAGCCTGTAAAGTTACCACCAGGGTTCAGATATTTGAGCCTATGAGAGATATATTCAAACTACTACATTCCACTCTCAGGCCCCAAAGGCTCAGAGACCATTATTATAATGCAAAGTGTATTTAATTCCTACTTCAGAAGCCCCCATAGTCTTCCACAGTCTCAATCAAACCCTGTGAATTCTAAAAGTGAATTAATTTCAACATACAATGGAACAGATAGACATTACTATTTCTAAAAGGAGGGATGGGGCCATAGTCAGAAAATGCTGGACCAAGAAAGACTGATAATGCTGCATGCAAACACCAAATCCCCAGCTCAGCAATTCCCAGCTGTGGGTCATGACCCATTTAGGGGTTGCCTAAGACCACCTGAAAACAGATATTTATGTAATAATTCATGACAGTAGCAAAATCACAGTTATGACGTAGCAACGAAAATAATTTTATAGTGGGGGTCACCACAACATGAGGAACTGTATTAAAGGGATATAACATTAGGAAGGTTGAGAACCACTGCTCTAGCTTAATCTAAGTCTCACTATTGTGCATGTGGTTTACTAATAATTTCTCTAGTGCTTTAGTTTTTATCTTTTTTTTCTGGGCCAAACATATAATCTTAATAAGTAACAATTTAACCACTTTTATAATTTAAAAATGTGCATTACATGGAAGTTGGAAAACAACTTGTAGGAATCAGTTATTCTTCCTTTTATCCAGTGGGTCCCAGGGATTGAATTCAGAGTGTCAGGATTGGCAGCAAGTACCCTTATTTGCCCAGGCAGCCTCCATCTTTGCAGCCTTTAGTGGGTAGGTAATCCGAGTCACGAATTGTGTTTTCAGATCTCCTCTGGTAAGAGGAATGCCAGTATTTGCATTAAAAATGGATAAAAATGATTTTTGTATTTGTATATTAGAATGTTAAAATATTATCAATCATATGCTTATATAAATGACCATTTTTTGTTCCTTTTATTTATTGCAGTTAGCACATATTATAAATTTTACTAGTTTTTCTGTAATACAAATCTAAACATCATCCTAAGATGTTACAAAATTACATCATACTGTGATTGTTAAAACTTAGAGTCTGTGTAAGTTAGATAACAAGGGAAGAAATGTGAGACTAAAAAAAAGAAAAGGCAGTTGATGCCTGGAGGCTGTCCTTGGGGAATACACTCCCAGTTTTAATATTACTGTACCAGTGGTCTGCTGTGATAGATAAAAAACACCAGCAACTTGGGGATAGGGGTTTATTTTGCTAACACTTTCAGGCAACAGTCACTGAGAGAAGGCAATACAGGGAACTGAAGCTCTGTTCACTGGTTTGCATAGCTTGCTTTCTGATACAACCCAGGACCACATGCCTCGGGACAGCAGTGTCCACAGTAGGCTGGGCCCTGGGCCCTCTCATATCAATCATTAGTCAGGAAATTGTCTGACAGACCTTTCTAACTCTTTTTTGTTGTTGTTTTTTTGGTTTTTCGAGACAGTAGCCCTGGCTGTCCTGGAACTCACTTCGTCGTCCAGGCTGGCCTCGAACTCAGAAATCCGCCTGCCTCTGCCTCCCAAGTGCTGGGATTAAAGGTGTGCGCCACCACTGCCGGGCTGACAGACCTTTCTATAGGCCAGCCTTATAGAAGCATTTTTTTCAATTAAGAAAAGCTCTGGCTTGTCAAGTTTACAAAAACCCTAGCTAGGACACTTTGTTTCTTATTGTTTCGAGACAGGATTTTATTGGGTAGACTAGGCTGTCCTTGAAATACTGACTTTCTTTTGGTTGTTTAATTGGTAACATTGTTTTTGTTGTTAATCTATATGGGGTCAGGGAAACATGACTTGATAAAAATGTGTCATTTTACTCCTTAAATGATTCTCTGTTCTTTTTCATTAGTCCGTGAAAGAAACGTTGAGCCTCTGTGTAGTTTTTGTTAAGAAGGACGGAAACTATTAATTTGTTGAACTGAAAATACTGAGAGATTCAACTGAAATTCTAATAGTGAAGCAAGATTGTTATTGCAATTTTTGCCCTTTTTTGGGTTCTTGGAGTTCCACCAGCTAGACTTAGCCACTATTGCAATACACTGTTTAGAGTTGAAAAATTGGTAGAATCAGGAAAAGGAAATTTCATGCTAGCCTGGGCTCATAGTGAGTTCCGGGCCAGCAGTCTGGTTGACTATTGTCTCAGGTCTGATCTTGCCAGATAGTCCTGTAAGATATTACTCTCATTGCTTGAGAGGAACAGTAATCCTATAAGATGATTATTTCTGCAAGTAGTCATCTTAGAGAATTCTTGCAGGATTCAGGATTATGACTTTGCCTTTAGTCTTGAAGGGGGTCATATCTAACTAAAGGTTAGATGTCATAGGCTTTTACACAAATACTCCTTGACCATTATCATACCTACACAGAGTTAAGCAGGAAGACAAAAGAGTAGACATACATAAAATGAGGGCAGACTACCAACTTCATTTGAGTTACCTTGTGGTCGCAGATGAAATGCATTTTCACAATAGCAGCTTTAGAGTGCTTGTTCTAAGGAAGACCCACTAGAAGCTAGTTTTCTTTCCTAAGTTACTTTTACTTGGTTATGATTTCAGAATAGTTTTTTCTTTTCTTTTTTTTTTTTTGGTTTTTCGAGACAGGGTTTCTCTGCATAGCCTGGCTGTCCTGGAACTCACTTTGTAGACCGGGCTGGCCTCGAACTCAGAAATCTTCCTGCCTCTGCCTCCCAAGTGCTGGGATTAAAGGCGTGCGCCACCACCGCCCGGCTTCAGAATAGTTTTATTTTGCACTCCAGAGAGGTGGATGCTTGATTTAAGCTTGATGTATATGTTGATACTGTCATAATGGACATACCAATATGTATGTATGCACGCATGTATGGTTTTTTGAGACAGGTTTTCTCCATAGTCCTGGCTAGCCTTGAACTCAGAGAGACCCACCTGCCCAGTCTCCAGGATACTTGGGTTAAAAGTGCGCACCACCATCGCCCAATAAATGTTTATTAGCAGGAAAGGAAAAAAATGTTTTCAAGTTTTACCATTTTTGAAGACAGAAAAATGTACCTTTCCTTTTTTTTAGTCAATACTTGCTTTATTTTGGGAGCCAGTACTGGGGATTCAACCTAGGACCTTATGCATATGAGCCAAACATTCCCCATTGACCTACCACCCCTAGCCCTTAGCAAACACTTACTGAAAATACTTTATACCAGGAAGCTGTGTATATTGTATATTTAAAA
This sequence comes from Tokudaia tokunoshimensis, assembly GCA_036184795.1. Lineage (NCBI taxonomy): Eukaryota > Metazoa > Chordata > Mammalia > Rodentia > Muridae > Tokudaia > Tokudaia tokunoshimensis. The sequence goes on from BTHU01000016.1 coordinate 9,911,486, forward strand.
GTGTGCGTGCACGCGTGCTGGTGAGATGTTTCAGCAGGTTACGATGCTTGTAGTCGAGCCTGATGGACCAGAAATTTCATTCCTGGAACTCATATGACAGGAAAGAACAGACTTCTGAAAGTTATCCTCTGACTGCTATGTGCATGTCATGGTACTTTTCTGTTATCTAGACACACATGCACACATACACACACACAGAGCAATTGTTTTTTTTTAAAGTTACAAAAACATTGTTCAATGGCTTAAGGAAATTGGCGCCAAATCCTAGGTTGCCAGGTAGATTGTTTAGGATTATCGCTGTAAAAGTCAAAGTTTACACAACTGGTGGAGCTTGTTGTTGAGGGAGCACATTGCGTTTGTGTGTGTGACCCACTGCAGGAGCACATTGCATGCACGAGTGTGTGTGTGGGGCGGGGGGGAGGACACGGACGTGCAAGACCCTTGCTGGAGGCAGAGCTGCTGAAGAGCAGCTGCTGAGCAAATACAAGTTTCTATAATCACTGAGGAAATTATTTTTTTAATTATTAATCAAGTGTGAGTTTCTTGAGACATAAGCCTGATTTTGAATTGTGAGTCTTTGACTATATATGTACGACTGTAGAGTAGCTTAACTTTTTCTAATCTTTGTTTTTCTGTAAAACAAGTATAATATTCCTTCATGACAGTGCTGTGAGAATTAGAAAAAGTAAATGCAAACTGTAATAGGAATGCAAACTGTAATAGGAAAGCAATCAGATGTTTTCAGTCTTTTTATAATTCTCTTTACCATAAATTTGTAGTATTATAAACGGTATATGGACTATAACAGTGCACATTGAGGGGCTAGAGAGATGGTTAAGCAGTTAACATGGGACTGCTTTTCCAGAGGACTCAGGTCCAATTCCTAGTACCCATGTGGCAGCTTACAGTTGTTCATAACTCAGTCCCAGGGAATCCAGTGCCCTTTTCTGGGTATCATGCATGCATGTTGTACACCAACATACATACAAGCAAAACTCATACAAATAAAATTAAATTTTAAAAATGGCACATTTGCTGGGAGATGGTAGTGTATGCCATTAAGAGTCAGAGGCAGGTGGATCTCTGTGAGTTGGAGGCCAGCCTGATCTACACAGAGAAACCCTATTGGGTGGGAGGGGGTACTTTGATTTAAAAGTGTTTCATTATACAAGGACTGTTGTAAAATTAATCTGCTTAGAATTGATACTGTTTATTTTTAAAAAACCTTTATTGCATAAATCCAATGAATAATTTGCTTGTTTAGAATTGTAGAGTCTGAAATTTTAGGAACTAATTTTGGCACACTGCCTTACAAAAATTTCTTGTTTGAATGAGTGCTATTTTTAATTCTGCTAAAGTCATCTGTGTAGCCGCAGAATCTTAGAAACTGGTTTTTAACAGACCTTCACTAAATGTCAGTGGTGATTTGTAGGTAAGGATTGTGTTGGTTTTCAGAGTCTTGTCTTTTTCATCCTATGATTTACTTAAATTAATATATTCAAGGAGGATACATAATGGGGCATGGGGGTGTTAGTTTTGTTTGCTAGATGTTTGAGGTAGTCTGTTCTTCACCTTGATGAGGCATGTGCTGTTGTTGGGGATGATACTCTGATGTGTAATATGGATAATAAGATTTAGAGAAGAGAATTGTTCTCAATTCAGGTTTGTTCTGACTTTATATTTTGTATCCATACTCTGCCAGTATGTTAGGGGCATATTCTCCCTCTCCCTCTCCACATTAATTTTTTATCTTCAAGATTTCAGGTATTTAAGATGTTTTCTATATGAAACACAATTGAAAAGATTGTATTGCTTGGGACCAGTGAGGTGGCTCACAGGGCAATGCTCACCTCCCAAATCTGGTGACCTCAGTTCAAACCACTACCTACAAAAAATGGAAAGAGAACCAGCTTCACAAAGTTGTCCTGTTAACCTTCAAAAACAGATGCTATGGCATGTTTGCTATTGGGAGAATTTTCTCCCAGTGGGTGGGAGACATATTAGGTATAGTCTGTTTCCCGCCAGAAGGTCCCATGATAAACCAAAGTTTGCCCTAAGTAAGTGGTTCTCAACAACTCTTAATGCCCCAGCCCTTTAATATAACAATTCCTCATGATGTGATGATCCCGACCATAAAATTATTTTTGTTGCACTTCATAACTGTCACTTTGCTGTTATTCTGAATCATAATGTAAATATCTGTGTTTTCTGATTGTCAAAGGTGACGTCTGTGAAAAGATATTTAACCCTCCCCCTCCAATTGGGTTTGTAGCCAAGAGGTTGAGAACCATTGCCCTACAGAATGAAGAATATATGAGGTTTACTTGTACAGCAGTGTGTAAAGGGTTTCAGGCAGAAATGTGGATGACCTTACAGGAGCCACACTTGAAAGCTGTGCATACAGTGTGGATAATGACTTCCATGGCTGTGTAGAGGGAGCCCCTTCCTTCCCTTAGCCTTTCCAACCTATGTACTCTAACCCCGAGGCCAGTTATACTGAGGGTAGAATTTGTATTTACTTGGTTGGGAAGCATGTTTGGGTGCTCAGAGGAGAGTCACTGGACGCTCACTGGACTCCTGTGAACTAACATCAGCAGTCAGCAGGCTCAGCTGGATGACCTACAGGTACAACTTAACTCAGGATGATGGCAGGCTCAGAGACCAGTCTTGTATAACACGCGCTCACACACATCATGTGCACACACGTAACAAGAAGTAAAAATTTAAATGTTATTTCTCAGTCTAATATTTTTGCATAGGTGTAGATTTGCCATTGATATTAGTTAGTTAATTGATAATTTCCTAAATGTTTTTAAAGCTGGGCAGTGGTGGCACGTGCATTTAATTCCAACACTCAGAAGGCAGAGGCAGGCGGACTCAGTGAGTTTGAGGCCAGCCTAGTCTACAAAGCAAGTTCCAGGACAGCCAGGGATGCACAGAGAAACCTTGTCTCTAAACATATATATATATAATTTGTGTGTGTGTGTGTGTGTGTGTGTGTGTGTGTCTATCCTTGAAATAGTGTTGGCTTGGAAGTTGTGGCTAGGGATGAGTGAGGTCAGAGGACACAGGGCTGCCAACCTGCTGAGGCCCTCATTTGTCAGCAGTGCCTATGGTCAGTTCAACTCCAGAGCAGATGAGGCAGCAACTGAGAAGGTGCTCCTGATCAAGAAACAGGTGGAGACATCTTGGAGCAGGCATACATTTTCAGGGGTGAGGGGCCAAGGTGGCAGAGCTGCTCCCAGGATAGACAAGTCAGATAGGAGCAGGAATAGTTGTTAATTTTTTGAAACATAAAGTCTCAGTATTAGATATGCTAAAAGGTTGTAAGCATTTGCCTTATTAGGATTGGCTCTTGTGTGAGGGCCTTGCTAGCAAGATGTCATTTAGCAGTAGATGTTTTTGTCTTGGTCTCTTGCAGTCAGGAAAAAATAATGTGTCAAGGCAGCACAGCTCTTATCACCGTGTCACTGTCTCCTAGCTTGGTTTTATGGCAGCATAGCCAAGGAGAACGTGAACTAGTGTTGTCTATTTAAGTCATCCTAGTTAAGGGATCATCACAACCTAACATTCTGCTGCCTTGTACATTAAACTGTTAATATGTTTCAATACTGATTTTTTTTTTTTTTGTTTTTGTTTTTAACAGATCCTTCTGCTGAGGAATTGAGAAATCTAATGATGTTGCATGGAGGTCAATACCATGTATATTATTCTAGATCCAAAACAACACATATTATTGCTACAAATCTTCCTAATGCCAAAATTAAAGAATTAAAGGGAGAAAAAGTAATTCGACCAGAATGGATTGTGGAAAGGTAAGTTTAACCTGTAAGTGCATTAAAAACTGCAGTGCTTCTTATTTCTGTTACAAATCTACCCTTACTTTCAAATGGCATGTGTCTGTCTGCTGACTGAGCCTACATACATGGTGTGCTTTGGAAGCCATTTCAGTGCAGAAGTGTGGCCAATAGTGTTGTCACTCAGCTGCCAGGAGGCAGAGGAGACAGTCCAGACAAGCAGCGAGAGGTAGGCAGTAGGACTCGACAGGAGATGCATTATCTATCTGTTCAGCAAATGTTCCTGTGCTCAGTGCTTGGTGGGTAGTTTGTGCTTGGGAAGTACTGGCTAACAAAGCCTAGCACTGCCTCATGGGGTGTTCCTTTAGACAGAGTGAATTGCATGCATTTATGCCGGTCAGTTTTTAAGTTGACAGAAGATAGTCATTTGGGAAGAGGGAACCTCAATTGAGAAATTGCTTCCATCAGATTGGCAATAGGCAAATCTGGAACATTTTCTTGATTAGTGATGTGTAGAGTGTCTCAGCCTAGTGTGAGCTCTGGAAAGCAAGCAGTTAAGTAGTGCTTCTGGGGGGCATATGTCTCAAGTTCTACCTCCATGTTTCTGTCTTGAGTTCCTGCCCTGGCATAACTTCATGCTTGTCTGTTAGCTGTGTGATTAAGTAACCCTTTACTCTCCAAGCTGCTTTTGGTGATGGCATTTATCAAAGATATAGAAAGCAAAGGAAGCAGTATATGGCTTTTTTTTTTTTAACCCCCTTGGTATGGTAATATAGCAAGCTAATGTGGACCTGCATTTCTGAGAGTAGGGTCAACGGAGAACAGTTGGCAGTACTGTGCAGTACTGTTACTTTGTTTTGCCTTAATAATATTAAAAGCAAAAACTAGAACCTAGGGCACTGTACAGGGTGTATACAAAACCAGATCCCTTAAAACATGTATTTGTTTTTCGGTTTTTGAAGGCAGAGTCTTAGTAGCACAGGCTAGCCTTGCCCTCATCTCCATCCTCCTACATCAGTTTCTTGAATGCTGGGAATTATCACATTTGGATCATATTAGTTTTTGTTGATCATACTTTCTTATCTCTTTTATTAGTTTAGAAATTATAAAATGTAACTAGTGAGGTAATTTACTTATCATTTTCTAATTTTTTTAAAGATTTATTTATTTATTATAAATATTATAAATGCCAAAAGAGGGCATCAGATCTCATTATGGATGGTTGTGAGCCACCATGTGGTGCTGGGATTTGAACTCAGGACCTTCGGAAGAGCAGTCAGTGCTCTTAACCGCTGAGCCATCTCTCCAGCCCCCATTTTCTAATTTAAAATAGTTCTTCTGGAACTTTGGTGATAAACTGAAACTTAAAAGATGGATTATTTGAAACTTTATACATGTAAGCACACACACACACACACAGAGTTATTCTTACTCTCTAACAAAATTAATAAATATAAAAAAACAGATGTAAATACATATCTTGTGGTTGTATGAAAACTAGAAATCGTTTGTGCAGGCTAAGCTCAGTGGGCTTACTGTTGTAGTGGCATACTGTACAAGAAGTACTGTCATTAACTTATTCTGTAAACCTCAATACATCCTAAAAGTTTAATAATGTTTTACCACTTCTAGAAAGTCAGACATATCTGTCAGCCTATAAAAGATCTGTAAACTTGGAGGGATTAAATGTGAAGGCCTGTTCCTATACCATCCCTCTAATGCCATCTCTCATTGCTGTGTTCTGTTATGTAGGATGAATAATTGTGGCTTTTAGCCCTGTGTCTCCTTATAAGACTCATGTGTAGTTCTCCCGGTATGAAGTTATTAGCTTCACTCCAGAGAAGAAGAATGTCATCATGGACAGTTCTGTCAGTGACCATGGCTAGAGTGTGGATCTGAGTTTGTGACGCTTTGATTTGGAAAGACTGAGGGAGAGTTGACAGTAGGCAACTCAGGAGAGGCCTTACCTGCTCACACTTAGATTCCATGATTACAGTTACTGCCTCTTTACCAGTCTTTCCTGAATTCAGCTAAGAAGATACCATGAGAGGTAAAGCAGCTGAGATACAACACATCTTAAAACGAGATTTTAGTAAAGCTCAGAGTTACTGCTCAATCATCCTTTTAAATGAGTGTACATAACTTAGATGGCCTTTTGACCTCATTTTTGGATGAGAAGATAAAATCAGTAACTCACTGGTTTGTCAAAGAAACAACTAGATTTAGAATTCAGATTTTGTGATTACTGTGTGTGTCTAATCTATCTAGCCTCTTATTTATCTAGCCTTGGTATAGAGAAATAGAGTCAGGTAACTGGATCATTTTGTATATGTATCTTTTGTGGGATCATAAATCTTAATGTGTAAAAATCTTTTACCTTATTATAGCATAAAATTGTTTTAGTTAAATAATAGGACTTGGGGTTTTGTACACTACTTCTAATCATGTTGATCTTAGCAGATTTAAATAAGATTATTGTTACACATATTTGTTATTTAACAGCTGGTATATTCTATTCTTTTCTGTAATTGAGTTTTCTCTTTTCCTTTGAGTAGTTTCAAAGATGTTTAGAGTGTTGCTTTCATTAGAATTCCCTAAGTGTGCCATTAAACCTAAGTGAATATTATAGGCACAAAGACTTGGCAACCAAGAGTCAGGGAGTCCTTTAAAGAGCAGTCTGTACATTAAAGTATAAAATTATTTCACTGAAATGTTTGTCTTGCTATTTCCATGGGACAAACAATGAACTCTGAAGCATAATATAGAGATGCTCTCAGGATATCATCCTACTGCCCCGTCTGTTCTGTCACACACCTTGGGAGTACACTGCAAGAACGCAGTCCTCAGTTTTTACTGATTGCTCTAGGTTTTCTTAGCTAGGGACTTGGTATTTAGTCATGTAGCATGGGACTCCATCCTTTGGTTAGGTTCGTGTGTAGATTGCATGTGACTGAAGGGAGGTAGACGGAGGAGCTGGTTTTCTTTCACATTAAGCCAGTTCACTGAGTTTGCTAGATTCCCAGAGGTGATCTTTTTTTCCCCCTCCTAATTCCCAAACAGTACATTAGTTTGTTTATAATGTCTTATAATCTGTAGATTTTATATTGCCATAGACTAAAACTTGGGCTTCTAACTATATTAATATAAATGTTAAGGGTATTACACATTAATTTTGATGTTTACACTATTCTCTTATAGCCTTACACATTCTGAGATAATTTTTCCTAGATTAACTCTAGCTAACATAAGCGTTTCAGGCTACCTCCTAACCACATAAAAAGTGAAAAAAAAATGAGTAAAATATAAGTTCCTTACCCTTCAGAAGATAAAGAATGAAGAAAACACTGTGGACTGTATAGGAGAAAGAACAGAAAATTGTAAACATATTTTTTCTTTTTCTGAGCTTGTGCTGTTTTGGTATATGACTAGAAAGTTTAGGTAATTTGGGATGGGCAGCATGGATTTCAATTCTGGATGTATAAGAACACCTTAATGTTGAGGCAGTAAGTAGAGAAGATCCTCATTACTTTCTCAGCACTTACTTAGCCTTTGTTATCTGAAGCCCACTGCTGAGAAAAGAAGGTCTGTACCTGAATGGCTGTGTAGGTATTCCGTGATGGTTTGCTGATAGAGAATGACTACAACATTGGCTACAACTAGACAACAATGGATTTGTAGAACTATTTTCATATAAGAAAGCTCTATTGTTACAAATGCTGAGGGTATTTTTTTATTTTTGTCTTTTAAAAAATTTTGGATCTGCTTGTAACTAATTTAAAGTCATTGGCAGTTGATAAGAGTAGGATATAATTCAGAAAACTGAGCTATAAAGTTCACTTTGAGAATTTCACCTAGATTGCATGGAAGGTAAAGCAGGAATCAGTACTCCGTAAAGGATGGCAGGCATGGGAGTGCGCATGAATGTAGAAAGGCTGAGTTTGAGGCTGGGCCTTAGAGCAAAGACCCATTTTTTTATATTTTTAAAGACAGGGTCTCTCATTGAACCTGAGCTCACTATTTTAGCTAGGCTGGCTGAAGTAAGTTTCAGGAATCCTGTTTCTACTTGCCTAAAATTATAGCAATTACAGGTGTATATCAGCCCAACTGACTTGCCATGTGAGTGCTGGTGATCCAAACTCAGCTCCTCAGTCTCTCATGGCCAGTGCTTAAGACTGAATCATCTTCCTGGCTGGAAATATAAATATTAAAAAAAACCAGACACTTTCATAAAATGTTTCTGCCCATATACCCAAAGATTTAATTAATGGATAAGCAGAGATAATTGAGTGTACAAGTGATATATAATTGGGTTTCAAATTATAAGGATTTTTGGCTAACGTTATGATACACTATTGTCTTCTGCATTCTAACTCATTTTACTAATCATCTCTAAGGATCTGTGACTTTAGACCTGCTATATTTCAGTTAGCTGTCTTGTGTTCTAACATTCTCTGTGGACTTACAAGATTAATTCTGCTAGGCTATGTGGTACTTAGGAGGTGAACTTGGTCTTATATACCCGTGGGTGCTCAGTGTTAATTTGAGTCACCTGCTTGCTGTCATTGAGGTCGTTAAGATAGACAAGTACAAGACTGTGGATTTTATTTGTTCTTTGCCTCTTGGTTTTACTTAAAATGTGCAAGTGGTTTACATGGGTGTGATTTTGTGCTGTCCCTCCTTTATCATCCATGTTGAAAAGGATGGAGAGTTACAGAGGATTCCCTTTAAGTGTTAAGTATCTGCTTGAGAATGCAGGGAGCAGATGAATTGTCATAAATGGAACTGTAAGGTACATCCATGTTTAGGCAGTTAGGTGGAAATGGATGAGACAAAGAATATAAAGTAACAAATGTCTAATATGAGGATTTTGGATTAGGTATTATAATGTAACTTACAATTTTGACATGCCTTAATAATCCATTTAGGAAAATGAAAAGTAAACCTTTCTAGCTTATGTTCTTTACTGTTGTGATTTAGTAGTTTCAGCATCTGGATGTAGTGTTAGGTACATTCAGTAAGATTATTAAATATCTACCAGTATACATTCACAAAGGACAATGACTATACAATTACTTGGTTTTGTTTTCAGAGTAGCTCACAAGGGTGTTATGATTGTTCACTCAAGTTTAAAAAGTGGTTGTCCATAAGACAGTTAGATCATTTCCCACAGTTTGTTTCTTTCAAGCTATGCAGAGGGTAGAAGAAAATTTAAAAACTTTTTGATTCATGAGACAAAAGTTTATTTAGGTTTTTATTATTTTCCTGAATAATTTTAAAGAGAAAGTTTTAGTATTTATTTTTGGTTTATAAACCAGAGAGTTAGTGAAAAAAAACATAAACTAAGCTGCAGCAATGTCTCCTGTAATATGACTCTGACCACCAAGTCTGCCAGTCTGAGTTTGTTTCCCCAGGACAACATGGTGGAAGGTCAGAATATGGCTCCCATAAGCTGTCCTCTAACTTCCACTGAGTTGGTCAGTCTCTGTCTGTCTCTGTCTCCATCCCTCCCTCCCTTCCTCTCTGCCTCTCTCCTTCCTTCCCTCCCTCCCCTTCAAATGTGATGTGAAGGAAGGAAGGGAGGGAGGGAGAGAGGGACAGATAGACATATACATTTCCTTATACTTAAGTTCCACCTGTTTTAACATTTGGTTATTGATCTAAATATTATTAGCCAATTATTTGAAATTTGAAAATGAAATTATATTTTAAAGATAGTAGCTAATGTAATTCATAACTTATTAGCAAGCAAAGATCAATTTAATCATCTTAATGACAGACAGGATGGCATATGCCTGTAATCCCAACACTTGGAAGGTAGAGACACGTGAGTTCAAGCCCAGCCTTCAGCCTCATGGGATCCCTTGCTGCTTCAAGAAACAAACTGAATTTGTTTTAGCTCTGTTGTATAAATGGAGTGTGCCAGTATCACTCAGTATTGGAGCGCTAGAGTTCACTTAGATTTTTATCATAGTGTTTGAGCTATACCAAACACTTGGGGTTAAATATGTTTCAGCCCACTAGAGATCATATTAAAAAATCTCTTGTCTCTTACAACTCTAATACACACAAGTTATTTAATTATTTTAATATAAATTCTTTATTTTGTTCTATATTCTTGAATTTTAGTTTTTACTTGTAATGCATTTAATAGTATATTATGACCACTAAAACAGATGAGAAGAAATACTAGGAAACAGATGGTCTGTTAACTTTGGGTTTTCTTGAAACTCATTTTCACCTAGTCTGAAACTCTGATTTGGTATTGCCTTTTTGTTTCAGCATCAAAGCGGGGAGACTCTTGTCCTCTGTTCCCTACCAGCTCTACACCAAGCCGTCCGCTGCACAGAAGAGTCTCAACTTCAATCCTGTGTGCAAACCTGAGGATCCTGTGCCAGGTCCAAGCAATATAGCCAAACAGCTCAACAACAGGGTGTAAGTTTGTATACGTTGGAAAGCCAACAAAAAATGGTTATAGTAGTGAGTATGGTCCCTGTTCTACTGAAGATAGAAGCAAATATTTTAAAAGCTGGGCATTCAACTTTCATAAACATTATGTATAGGGTTATGTCTCCTATAAATGAACCAGTTTTGTAATAAAGTTAGAGAAGCGTACAGGGTAAACAAGTTTTTCTAGTTATGCTAAATTCTCTTATTAGCTGATATTTTAATTTTTTTTGTGGATTTTCATGAAAAGTATTTTCTGATAAGCAGCTTTCTAAAAGCATGTTACTTTCTCAAAAAACCAATGTACTTTCCTTATGCTCCGTGCATAGAAAAATAATTAAAATACTTACATTTGCAGGTTGCTTTTGAAAAATTAAGCATTTGTAATTTTAAGTCTAATATATTTATAGTTATTATATATTAGCTGTTGATTCTTGGTTATAGTTGTGGAGTGACTCTAGACTTTATTGTGTATTTTTTTTAAGTTTTAATTGCAGTAATTCTGAGTGCATTGGCTTCTCTTTTAGAGTGACCTGCTGCCTTAACTTGTGCATCAAGTGGGTCATTGTCACTGTCTTGTGATTTGTTACTAAGTCACTTGCTGTGGGAGTTGGGCTTTCCCCAGGAGATGAGGAACCTCACCTGGAGGTCCCAGTGTCATTGTCTCTGTAGTCCTTCTTCTTGTCACCTGTTATTTGTCTCACTCACCCAGAAGTCCACCCCAAAATTCTTTAATGTTCTTCACATTACTAGTCTTCAACATACTGTCAAAAAATACACTAATAACAGGAAAACCACATATGCCCTTTTTCCCAAGTAGAAAATAGATTTTTCTCAATTTATTTCCCTTGCTAGTTTTAGGAAGAATTTACCTTTGAGATCTGACTTCTTAATACAAATAAAAATATTGTTAGTTGCTTAAATGTGTGTTTTACTATATATTTTACACAGCTGTTTTCCAAATGTGCATTTGTCTAGTCTGAAGTACCAGCATAGAAACAACATGTATTATTAACTATATATTTTCTTGCCAGTAATACTTGCAGTTTTGTTGGTTGTGCTACTATTGGTCATGTCAAGAGTCATAATATTTTGACACCAGAAAGCTAATTGTCAGAGTTTTGTTTTGTTTTTGAGACAGGGTTTCTCTGTGTAGCCCTGGCTGTCCTGTAACTCACTTTGTAGACCAGGCTGGCCTCGAACTCACAGAGATTTGCCTGCCTTCTGTCTCCGAGTGTTGGGGTTTAAGTTCTATGCCTGCTTGTTGTTTTTGTTTTGTTTGTTTGTTTAAACTTATATCACTTTGTTGACTTCTGGGTGTTTGGTGAGGGCCAGTATAATTTGCATTTTAAATATATTTCAGTGGATCTTCACTTCCTGTTCTGTTCTTTATCTTAACAGGCAAGCTTCCTCTGATTTGGGACTGAGTAGGCTTTCTTTTGTTTCCAGTTTGTGTTCTTCTTTCACTGGCCTTTTATGAGAGTTGATGTACTCAAAATTGGCTGTCATAGTGCATGAACGATTCAGCCAGGGCCGAAGACAAGTAGAAATGGGTGGGGATTTTGTTTGTTTTTGCATCTATCTTGTATGATTTTTCTATGTAGTCAGACCATCATTACCAAGAAGTCAAGTTGGCACTAGGGTGAGAACCTTAAGACAACATCTGGTAGTGCTGTAGTCTGACCTTCAGTCTGGAGTTGGAAGTGTAATTGGAGTAACACTGTAGACAGACATTTGAAAGAATGAATTACTGGTGAATCCAGTTTTGGATATTGTTACTATCTTTTTGAGACAAATGAATTTTGTCCTTACTAATGTTACTTAAAAAACAAAACAAAACATGTAGCCAGGATGTGAATTTAGTATAACATTTGTCATAGACCCTGCCTGCATTTGTAAGCCTGTGATCATATCTGGATTGCCATTGAATATCTGTGGCATCTAAATCCACATTTCTGTGTTAATTATTCAAGTGTTGTCATTTTTCTTATAAAGATATTGTACTGAGCTAAAACTGCATACTTGATTCTTACGTCGTACCATCTGGAATAGTAGTCAGCCAGTCAGTTTGTAGTTGAACACAATCTCACCAGCTCTCATGTTGACTGGAGCTGACAGAGACTTCAATCCCATGTGCTGTGGTACTGGTTTTTAATGTGTTAGAGAATGGCTTACATAAAAAGCAAAGTAAAACTAGGAGCAGGGAGTCAGGGAAAACTTACTGTTCATTTATGAAAACCAGATGTCATTCACATAGTAAGCAAAGGACAACGCCTGTGCTTTGGAAGTTAGAGGTGAGAGACAGTTTTTCTAGAGAAAGTTTCAGAATACCAGTGGACATGCCTGTGTGGCCTGAAATTTCAGTACTTGGTAAATGTCAGCTGAAGGGCAGTTAAGGAGTAGTTAGACTTTTTTTTTTAATTGAAAAGAAAAGCAAGTATCAATGTTTCTTTAGTTTGGACAAGGCTTATCCTTTGTTCAAACAAAAATATAATGTTTGTGGTTTAGCTTTTTAGTATTTAAGGGGAAACAATAAGTCACAAAGAATTTGTTTTTTAAGCATTCAAATCCTATACATTAACTTAGATTCTTCTTATACTTTAGAAATCACGTAATTAAGAAGATTGAGACAGAAAGTGAAGGGAAAGCAAACGGACTGAGCAGCTGGGATGAAGACAGTGCAAATGATGGTTTCAGTTTTGAGGACCCAGAACATACGTTTCCAGGAAGGAAACAGAATGGAGTGATGCATCCCAGAGACACTGGTGTCATTTTTAATGGACATACCCATAGTTCAAATGGTGCCTTAAAGACACAGGATTGCTTGGTGCCTGTGGGCAACAGCATTGCTAGCAGGCTGTCGTTAGACTCCGCCCAGGAGGAGAAGCGGGCAGAGAAGAGCAACACTGACTTCAGAGACTGCACAATGCAGCATTTGCAGCACAGCACCAGAAGTGCAGATGCTTTGCGGAGTCCACACAGAACTAGTTCTCTCTCACCATCTTTGCACAGTAACACTAAAATCAATGGTGCTCACCACTCCACTGTTCAGGGGCCTTCAAGCACAAAAAGCACTTCTGTTCTAAGTAAAGTAGCGCCTTCAGTGCCATCCTCATCATCAGACTGCAACTTCATTTCAGATTTCTATTCACGTTCAAGACTGCATCACATCTCAACATGGAAGTGTGAATTGACTGAGTTTGTCAATACCCTACAGAGACAAAGTAGTGGTATCTTTCCGGGAAGGGAAAAGTTAAAAAAAGTGAAAACAGGCAGGTCTTCCCTTGTTGTAACTGACACAGGTAGATACTAAAATTGTTTTCTTCAAAACAGTTCTATTTAATTTTGTTCTGATGTTTTCATTAGTATTCTAATTATTACAGACTTCTTAATGTAGAAAGCCTCCAGGAATACCAGGTTATATAAGCTACAGTAAATATAACTGAAAACTTTATTACTGTTTTTTATATCAGATTTAATTGTGGTAACTGAAAATGTTGGATCATTCCACACTGTCAGAACTGGGTTCCAAACATTCCTTCCTCCTGTAGACTTTATAAATTGTTGGTTTTGAACTGTATAAATAATAACATTTTATATTCCATGCCTAATCTCCTGTGAGAATGAAGTTGATTGGTAAGGGTAATTGTGAATTTCTAGAAGCCTGCTTCATTAAAAACTAAACACTGATATATAACAGTTGCACTTACAGTGGTAATCTTAGTGAGATTGTTTTTATATCTACATAGATCGTTTGTGTGCTTAAAATCCAACAGGAAGTTGTGTGACAGTTGTTACTTAAACTAGATTCTAGTTCAGATCCCGTTTGAAGTTTTGGTTGTTTTGACAAAGTGTTTGGCTTTCTTTTGTGGGTGTATAGCAAAAAGAAAGTTCTAAGATTAAATGATAGTAATCTTTATAACTATGGAAAGGGAGACATAGAAAGATGCTAATGGGGTTTTAGAAAGTCGTGGGGTCTTTTCTGTGTGAGTGTTTGTTGCTCTTATATTTGTTTGATATATTCCAACATGTTTTTAGTCAAAATGCTTTTTGAACATCATTAAGTGTTAGATTATGTTATATCTAGGTTTTTCTAACCTGAAAGTCACTTAATTTTGAAAGCTTTAAAATACTATTGTGAATTAGGTCCTTGAATGGGAATAAATACATAAATTTTTATGTTGTAAGAAAGCATTTGGTAGGTATTTTATGTATACAGTCTGTACCCCTTAAATACTTAATACTATGTTAGGTTGTTTACCTTCTGTTTCATAACACTTCAAAACAGTAGAATAGTAATCTTTGCCTTACATGTGCAAGGCCCTGAGTTTGATACCTTGCACTGCAAAAGAAAGAGAGATTGTGATTAGTGAAATTTACATAGAGGATGGCAAGAGTTTGATTTAGATAGTGCAGCCTGCATCTGAATCCTTGCTCTGCTACTCTTTGCAGCAGGACCATGCATGGGTGTTTGCCTTTCTTGCCTGTTTCCTCTCTGCTAGAAGAATGACAGGAATCAGTGACATCCAGCATATGTCTGATTAAAGACAACATGAAGAAAGGTTCAGTACCTTGCACCTAGTGAAACTAGACAGTTGCCTCACAGTTAGTACATGAAGTGGCTCAATTATTTGGGAATAATTTAAAAAAAAAACTTATAAAGCTGATAGGCAAGATATTCTCTGAGATCAGAACTTCTTTCAAGCTTAAAAAGTTCCTAGATTTTAGGTTCTTAGATTTAGGCCCTCTACTATTAAATTTTGGAGCACCAAGAGAAGTAATAGTAATAATGTTATTATAAGGTAATATTGTTCTAATAGTTGGATTATAATAACCCTTATAAATACATCTATGGTTATTCTAAGTCATTTATTGTCCCAATGAGATAATATTTATTTTCATCTCCATAAATATAATAAACATGCCACAGAAGTAGTAACATCTAATGGTATAAGTAAAGTTTCCTTTGTCAAAATGAGAACGGTAGCATGAACGTCTAAGAACTTAGAAATCAGACTGGGGCACTCACTGGCTGTAGGACTTAAATTACTAGTCTGTAAAAGGTAGGAATGGTAGTAGTATTTTCCCCATAATGCTGTGAGAATTAATCTAAATTAACCTCTGTAAACCTCTTATGTCTTGTACCTACCAGGCGCATTGGGTGGTAGTAGCCATTGTTGTTTCATTAAATAATGTTTGTAGGGTGTGGAGAATGGAGCTTATCAAAGGTGACTTAGCTCCATGGAACTAAGCATGTGAAACTGGAGATAGCAAAATTGTTATAAATAATCATATATTTTTAAATTATCTAATAAAATGGTAATTTTAAGATAACATTTTTGGAAAGTAGAATAGGAAATGATATAGTATTATTAGAATTGATTTAAAATTCTATCAGAAAACTAAAGAAACTGAATATTTGTTTATTGAGAGGGTACACAGTCCATAACATTCTATATTAAGACCACATTCTTCTTAAATATAATTTTGAAAATTAACTAGACCTGTTTTTTAATAAGAAGAATTAGTTTGGGTTTGAATGTTCTTTTTTTCCTTCTAGGCAACGTGTCAGCACTTAGCTCACCCAGACATCAGAGCTGTGTAATGCACGTTGATATGGATTGCTTCTTTGTATCAGTGGTCATACGAAATAGACCAGATCTCAAAGGTCTGTATTCCTGTTCGTTTTAAGAAAATTGATAATTTGTTATGAGTATATATGTCCTAATTGATAAGGTGTTCTTTGAAAAGTATTTTGATTTTCCTTGGTCAAATCATTTCCTTTCTTCAAATTGACTGGACTCCATTATCACATGTATAAAGAAATTAGGAAACTAGTGCTTGGTATAAGGTGAAATATACAGAAAAGAGGATCTTAAATTGAGGACTATTATCACATAGATGAGGCCTTCTGGATATTTTTCATATCTTTTTATAGTTTGTTAAAGGGAATTTTCTGGTATCCTGTGTCTTCAGGCTTTCTATTTTTCCTTTTTAAATAACTCTCCATCCTTAATGTAGGTAAATACCCTAACTTGACTTGTGATAGATAATTTTGTATCATTGAGTTGAGTCATCTGGGCAGTCTGTTGTTAATGAAATTTTAAGTTTATTCATCTACTGCTTACTACCATTAGAAATATTCACGATTTTTCTTAAGTTCTTTCTGGACAAGATAGCTACATTAGCATTTTCTCTTGAAAGTCAGTTTTCTCTTAAGAAATAGTAGTCACAGGACTGAAAATCCTAGAAAATTCTAGGTTCCCAATAGGGCCTTAATTTTGTCCTTGGTAGTTGCTACTCAGCTCTGAAAGGGATTTTTAGAATGTGAAAGAATTTGATTTTAGCCTATGAATAACTTACCACCTAGTATATTGTGATTTTGTTTAGCTTCCATGGAGGGCAAGAAGGTTCTATGTGTGTGTGTTTCTTTGTTTTGAGCTGCCTGCCCTCTAAACCTGTTATACCATTTGCAAATCAATTTTACAGCATTATAGCTGTCTTGTAACTTAATACACACACAAAGGAAATGAAACATTAAAGTAACGTTCTTAACGAAAGCAAAAACTGGAGGTCTGAAAATTCACATTTGGTTATATGCTAAGTCAGATTTTGATTGGTATTCATGAATCTTTAACTTATTTCTCTTTAAATAAAAGTAAAAGGATAAGTGTACATGTTGAACCTATTTATATCAGAATTATAAAAAGTCTGTTTATAGTTTTTCTTTCATTGTCCACTCCTATAATCTGAATCTGGGATCTGAGTCGCCCATTTTTCAGTGTATGAAATCAAAGCCAGGCTGGAGAGATGACTCAGTGGTTAAGAACACTAGCTGCTTGCTCTTCCAGAGGTCCTGAGTTCAATTCCCAGCAACCACATGGTGGCTCACAAACGTCTATAATGGGATCTGATGCCCTCTTTTAGTGTGTCTGAAGACAGCTACAGTGTACTTATATAAATGAAATAAATAAATCTTTAACAAAAAAAAATCAAAAACCATGGGAAACTGACTCGGCTGCTTTTAGATTGAATCAATTTATCAGAAACATCACTGGGGTCATCCTTAGTAGCCTATGCTTTTAATCCCAGTACTCTAGAGCTAGATGGATCTCTGTTAGTTCCTGGATAGCCTGGAACTTCCTAGACCCTGTCTGTTTTTTAAAAAGTCGCCGAAACTGTCCCTTTTAATGAAAATGGAAACTTTAGGTGAGTTATATGGTGACAGGTATTATTAACTTATTGAAGATTTAATGCCTATGTGATTAGAGAACAACTTATGTAATTAAAATCTCATGAAAAATTTTCCATTACACATTCTTAACATCCTTTTATACTTAGAGAAACAATGTAATCTTTTTCTCACAGGAAAACCAGTGGCTGTTACAAGTAACAGAGGTACAGGAAAGGCACCCTTACGTCCTGGTGCTAACCCGCAGCTGGAGTGGCAGTATTACCAGAATAAAATCCTGAGAGGAAAAGCAGGTACAGATGAGTTCTTTGAAGCCATATGCTCCTATGGATGGCCTCGGATGTTGCTGGTGGTGTTGGTGCTTTAGAAGTAAAAGTAGAATTAGAATAATTAGCTCTTCCAAGCTGAAGGTTTTAAGGATGCTAGTGACGACTTGAATCAAAACAAAATCTGAATCTAAACAGATGACTGGTGTATACTTAATGATTTTTGGAATTGGATGATGGTGTTTTCCTGGAACTCAGTGAGGTATGATTTTTAAAACTGTGATTAATCTACTTTTTATAATTTAGATTGGGAATGAAAAGCATGATTGTTTCGTAGAAACATTGATCTGGATAAGTTATTAGCCATTTGGCTTATGTCATAGTAAAGACACTGAAGTTTATGTTCTTCAGTATTTTTAAGAATTTAAAGGTAGACACCGTAGTACCTAATCCCAGCCTTTGGGAGATGGCACTAGGAGAATAGTACTTTCAAGGGAAGGCTACAGAGTAGGGGAACCCTGATTCAAGGAAGGACACAACCTCTATTGGAACCAGAATCTAAATGCCTCATTTGAATGAACTTGTTTCTTAGAAGAAACATTTTCGTAGCTGTCTTGGAAAACTAGTCTCTTTACAATCATTAGATCTTCATGTGTTTTTATTGCCCTGCCTTAAAGTTATTAAAAATTATTTACCTAGAAAGTCTTTCACATTGGTTTCCTTGTAGAATATCTTGTAAAACCACAAATATTTTTTAAAAACATAATTCTTATAGAAAAATATTAACCAGACAAAAGACATATAGCATAGTAGAGAGGTTTTAGCTTGGTTTTATCCCAGTTACTTCTGTTCCCTGTTTTGTCAGATATAAAACACTGGGATTATTTTAGAAAAGACCCTGATGTGGCAAAACAGAGTCTGGATATCTGGATTTCTTTTCAATAGTCGGTCTTTGTGGTTGCAATCATGTGCTTACAAGTGTACATCGGGAAGGGTAATTGTAGACTCAACATTTGTATGTGTATCCATTTCTCACCTTCTCTAAGGCTTTAATAGTTGGTAAATGTTTTCAGAGACTTTGAGATTTAATGATTTGTGTCAGTAGATCGTGGGGTAACTTCCTGACCTTGCTGAGGCTTTGCTTCATGGTCTATGGTTATTTTGTTAAGTGTACCTTTGTACAAGGTTGCTTTTTCTCTCTGTATTTTCTACATGATATTATTAAAAAGATAGCAACTTTTGTTGTAGAAAGCAAGAAATGTGTAGCTGAAGGAAGTACACAGTGCTTGTCACATGTTGAACACTAAGTAAATACTTCTTGAACATCTGTCAAAATGAGAAAAAAAAACCAGATGTGTATATTTAATAGTGTCTCTAAGTTCCTTTGTTGCTCAGTGTGGTGGGTAGAGTCTAAATCAACTGCTTGTTTGAACAGTCTGTGTCTAGATTTTGACCTTGGTAGGCACTTGTTCTTTGAACTTAGCAGGGAACTGATCTTCTTTGTCTTGCTTTCCATCACTGTCTGGCCATACATGGTTCTGCAGCAGAATATTGTCTTTGGTAACTTAATTATCTTCATCTTTGTAGCCACTGGATTTTTATAATATTTTAACAGCCTTTTATAATTCATATCTCCTTCACTTCTGTTGGGTAGTGCAACAGAAGCCAAATATTAAAGGAAATGTTTAGCTATTGAAAATTGACACAAGATTTTCCTCTCGTTAGAAAAAGTGACTATCTTATTTTAACTTTAGGACATTTTTGTATCTTAAGCCCTTTGACCCATTCGGAGCTTGTAAAAAATATTTGCAATACATAAAAGGACTAGATTGTCTTTTATTAAGTTCACAGCCAAACCTGTGCCCAGAACTTGTTTTCCTGTTCTTTTGTTCCACTTTTCCTGATCTCTCTTTCTTTAGGTCATTTTTAGAGATAGCACCAAAACCCCAAAGTACTAATGATCAGTTCTGAAGTTAGAATCTTTGACTTCTACACACCAGCTTTATAAAAGTCATTTTAATATTTTGGCTTGTGTGGTTAGATAAGGCAGAATATTAGAACAAAAGAAAAAAAACATCTTTAGTCTTTTTTTTAGAGACTGATTTCTTGTTCCTTGTATTCAGAACGTAGGTCCATGTAAGCAGGGCGTCTCATCCATCCGTGACTTCCTTTGTGAGCTGTCTCCTGAATCATCTTGTTGATGATGTCATTCAGAGTCATTTGACCTCTGCACCTTGTGGTTGGGGCCTCTTACCCCTTCCTGGATTCCCAGGATGCAGATATTTTCTATCCCTTCGACAAACTTCAGTTTTCATTCTAAAGAGCAACAGTTTAAAAAATCGTATTAGTCATAGATTTATTCTCAGCGATTTCTTTTTCACAGACTTGTGTCCTGGCCTCTGATTTCTCCAACCGTTCCTCCACATTCTCCATGTGCCCGTCTAGTTTGTCAAGTTTTGATCAGCAGTTCTCTACTTTGCCCTCCAGTGAGGACAGTGTATCCCTGCATTTCCCCGAATCTCACATGAAGCAACTCACTCCGCTGGTGGAGAGACCCACGCATTCTGCTGCACTGTGGAACAGGTCAGCCAGCCCAGTGAAGAGGAACAGCATGGTGCTGCCTCTCAGGCCAGGGCATTGGGGGCGCATGGACCACACTCTGATTTCACTTCACATGAGATTCTTATGTAAATAGTCCTTCAAATACAAACGTCATGTAACTCCCTTTTAAAGCATAATCCATGGTTATAACTTTGGAAGGTAGCAGATTGTGGCTGTGGTCTTTGTTTAGTGATACCCACCCTCTGTTGGTCTGTTACTGACAACCCTTAAATTCTTACAGATTAGATAGTGGACTAATACATAAACACTGAATAATCTGCTCACTTTCTGTCTTGAGTTCATAAGAGTGTGGCATATATTTACATTTTACCAAAAGTCATAGCACACATTGCGTACTCTTGTTTTTATTTTTAGATGCAAGTAGCAGTTAACTTTCACCAAGATACCAGTTCTAAGTTTGGCTTGTATTTGTGGTGTTCATGTATGGGTGCTAGGGTCTGGAAATATTTGTACGGGTTGTACATTAGATAAAGATGTTGATGGTTATTGGTCAGATAAGGAAGAGTTATTGTACCAATGAAGCCAAAAACTGTGTTGTGTTTTTCTGGTGGTGCAATAACTTGGTTGTTTTTCATGGAGCATTGAGGCTCTTAAATATGTGAAAAAGAGGTAGTGAGTAGTTTGTTAGCTGTGTGCTGTTGCAGTGTACTCAGAATAGCTTTGCTTGGATTTAGCTGAAGTGATAGGTTTGGGTCTTGCTTTACTAATGATGTTTATAGAGTAAAGACATGTTTGAGATTGTGTTTTAAGAATGTATGTTTTTAATAAAAAGTTGTATAAAAACACACTGTATCTTTAACCTAATAGTATTATCCTGAGACTATGACCAAAACTTTGATATACTTCTCAAATATTAGTGAATCTCTGTCATGTAGCCACTAGGCTCTCTAGGCTGGGCACTTTTATATATCTGGGTGAGATTGTAAATTTGGTTTGGATATTAGAAATGTTGGTGAGCTATTGTTCTATTGAGACTGGAATTATGTTCTGTAAATCAGTTACTACTGATTGTAATTGATCTCAAGTTTTTAACATGAAGGTGCAGTTGTTAAACTTAGAAGTAGAAAGTAATACTATTAGTCTTTTTATCTGATGTGTAGAGAAGAAAATCCTTGAACATGAAGCATCTTTATAGTATATGAAGATATATTTATATAATATACATATATACATATTATATATGTATGTGCATATATGTATATATGTAGTGTATAGATGAGATCATCTGGTTACAACTGGCTTAATTTCTGAATATAAGGAACAAGAAACCAAAGTTTCTAAAAAGTATTTCTAAGTTATTGTTTTATCAGAAATCTGATTTATCTTTAACATATTAAAGTTCTATAGACACTTCTTTTAGGAATTAACAAAAAAATCATTCTAAGAAACTTAGATTTTCTTTTAACTTTTTCCCATTGCAGTGAGCTGCATAGTTCTCCTAAGGCAAGGGGAGGGAGTTTACCTCCCTAATCACTTCACCCTTGTCTACTCTGAGCAACTGTGTTGAAGGAGAACAGGCTGATCTACATTCATTAGAACGGGATAGTTTGCATTTATTGTGGCGCATTTTTATCTGACTGTTGCTGACGAATATAATGAAAAAACAATTTTATCAGTTTTGTTGGACTAAATATAGAAATAATTCCAATTCAAATAAGTTTTTGGAATTTAAACATTTGCATCTGAAAATATAGAAAACAGATTTCTTTAATAAAAGTTAAGGAAAACAACTTTTTAACATAATGATTAAATTTTATCTTAAAGCAGATATACCAGATTCATCAGTATGGGAGAATCAAGATTCTACACAAACAAATGGAATTGATTCTGTTCTGTCAAAAGCTGAAATTGCTTCTTGTAGTTATGAAGCCAGGTATGTAGAAGCTAAGTGAGTTTTAATTCTTAATGGATAGTTAGTTTTATGTACTTTTAGAAAGATAAAGTCTTGCACGTCAAGCCTATGATTTCAACATATATTAATACATAGGAAAAGAAATATTTCTAGCCCAAGTCCTTCTTTTACACTACACGTTATTACTTTTAAATTCCTTATGCTATATCCTCCAGTGAAACAACAAAACAAAAATTAGGAATTGTCGTTTTTATCGCCTTTGAGGTATAAAATTCAAAGTTACTTTTTTTATTCCCTTTTGAAATGCGGTAAGTGGGGCCTTATTTATTCAGTCTTCTTACAGATAAGAAAAACTTTTCTTTTTTTAGGGTTCATTTATTTTATTTATATGAGTACACTGTTGCTGTCTTCAGACACACCAGATGAGGGCATCGAATCCCATTACAGATGGTTGTGAGCCACCATGCGGTTGCTGGGAATTGAACTCAGGACCTCTGGGAGAGCAGTCAGTGCTCTCAACCACTGAGCCACCTCTCTGGCCCCGAAAAACCTTTTTTTTTTTTTTTTTTATGTTAAAACCTGGGCTGGAAAGATAACAGTGAGGAGCAGCTGTTCTGGCAGAAGATTAAGAAGTTCAGTTTCTTGCACCCACATAGTGCCTCACACCTCCGTCCTCCAAGTCCTGGCTGTCCTAATTCTTACGGCCTTTGTGGACACAAGGCACAGTGTGATGCACAGATATATTCACGAAAACACATACACAGAAAATTAAGCTGAAACTTGATTGCCTTTTAAATTGTAAGGAAAGTATTTAATACCATCAGTCCTATTCCCATTTCAGATTAGTAAGAATGTATAAACTTGTTACTTCTAACTTTTGTGTAGGCAGTTATCTTACAATAATTGGAAGCCATACTTACTATTTGCCCTATATACCAGAAAATTATGTAAGGGCCAGTGAAATGGATCGGCAGTTAAAGAGAGCACACAAGCCTGATGACCTAAATTCAACCCCATAACTGAAAAATTTAAAAAGTATAACAGTTATAAAAGGAGTAATAATTACTCAGAGAAATCTTTTTTCTTTTTCACTAATTAAATTCAGACGTTATTGCCTTATTAAGTAAGCACTCGTTCATGATGCATGTTGATTCAATAATTATGGAAGAAGTTAAATTGTTACAATTTTCAGTATTTTCAAAGTTGGGATTATTTAAGGAAGTCTGATCTGAACATAAAATATTTGAGTTCAGCTTAGTATTATCAGAGTAGTTTGTTTAAAATACTGGTAATTTTATTAAATTTCATTTTACTAAAATATATTTAAGTATGTGTAAATATAAAACATGTTAAGTTCTTAGCCATTTTATGATATGTCAAACATATGTTCACTAAGTTTACTTTTATCATGAACAAAACTGTATTTTACCATTGCCAATTGATGTGGCCAAATTTTTGAAACTTTCTTTAATAAGGATAATTAAGTAAAATTGAACTGTGTCAGGATTGTTGGTAATTGTTAGCATAGGCAGTTCAGAGTTTAGTGTTTAGAGAGTATTGAATGGTAACCTGGCCACTGATGGACAGTTGTGACCAGCGTATGAGGGCATAAAGATTCTTTGCTTGTTGGTAAAGGGAGAGCTCAAGACTTACCACACTTCCTCTTTAGGGTCTTGGTCAACACCAACCTGCTCAAGGATGAATGCTGGGTGGAAGTCCCAAGGCCATTGTCAGTGTGGGTGTGTTGTTAGTGTGGTAGTGCTGGGCTCCCTGGTCTCTGGACTTGGGTGGTATATTTGTATTGAGCGCAGGTGTAACCACTAAGCAGAAGGCCAAAATAATTGGAGCGAGAGTAGATGAGCACCAGGTAGTATGTGGCAAGTCACCTAAGTGCTAGGTAGATAGCATGTATCTATTTCAGATTTTACTCCAAAGATAAAAATGAATTTGAAAAGCAAAACCAAGAGAACCCACAGCTGTGGAGTTTCTTACTTTTATTGTAATTTTCTACTTTCTAGAATGTTTTTCCCAATGAAGGTATTCAAAACAATTTCTTGTCTCCCTTTTTCCTACACAAATTGCTTAATTTTATCATAGAAATGTTTCTGAGGTTGGACAAGCTAGTCCTGTGCATTAATGAACTTGACATATAGTAATTAGTAAAGCTATCAAGAGTGCAGTGTGAAGAGATGGTGGGTGCCCTGACGGGCCGTGAGTGTGGAGTGAGTGCTGTGTGTGCTGAAGGATGGGCTAGACTTTCATAAGCAACAGACATGGTGCTGCAGGATGGTAACGCTAACACTTGTAACACTTTGGAGGAACTCAGTGTCACTTTGGGCTACACAGCAAATTCAAGGCTGTACCTTAAAGAACCACACCCCATTTTAAACCTCTCTGTTCACATGCTTTTATAAGAACTTTTTTACAGTTATTTAATGATAAGGATTTGTGATAATGTAGTGTATTGAATGACTATCAGTACTGACTTGATGCTTTTTTTTTTAATATTGCCTAATCCAACCCCAAAGAACTGTGTCTTAGCCAATCCTATGGCAGTAAGAATATGTGCTGTACTTTAAAAAACAGGATATGAGTTCTATTTTGTACCACATACTTAGAAGTAGAGCTTTACTCTGCATGGATTTTAGTGCAGAGGGACACATGAATCAATCACTCTTTTCTATTAGAGCCACCTCAGGCTTTGTTGTTTGTTTTATGACAGCATATTGTTGGGCAGCTCAACTGGGTTGGAACTGTTTCTATATCCCAACCTACCCTCAAACTCAAAATCCTGTTTCTGCTACCATCCAAATGCTGCAATCCCAGCATGCATCATGCCTGGTACACTTCTTTTGTGATTTGTCTTTATTGGTTTAAATTCTGTGAAACCAATCTTAATTTCCTTAGCATCGTCCCAAGGAAAGCATGTGTTTCCTTCAGGTATGGAGAATCCTCCTGGGTTTGTTTCTTTAGTTCAGAACTTCTTTATAGTGTGCAGTGACCTCACACTTTGCCTTATGGTGGGAGATGTAGCTCAGTTGGAACATGCGCTTGGGTTAGATCCAAAAGCTCAGCAAAAACCTGGGTGTCTTGGCATCATTTGTCCTTCACTTGAGATGGAAGCAGGTGGATCAGAAGTTCCATCCGCAGCTATCCATGGAAACTTTTCTCTATGGAAAGTAGCATGAGTACCTAAGTACAAGTGGCATTTTTCCTAAGCAATGTTTGTGAAATTTTTGTATATATAGAAACTTTTAAAAGGAAAGGAAATAGAATGTATGTAGGATCAGTGTGACATGTGCCTTTAGAACTGAGTTACTGACTTTAATTTGAATGTTGAACTTACATTTAGTTTTATTAACAAAAGTTTATCCCTTTTCAAAGCTATGCGTTTTAGAAACATCATTTCTGAAAACATTTCTGGGTACTTGTCTAAACTGTTGTATTTATACTTCCATGTATTGATAAGCATATTGGCTTATTATAAGGCCTGCTGACTGTAGTAACTCAGGTCAAGCTGGGTAGATTCAGGAACATGCTCACAAACATCTTGGGGTCTGTTTGTTTGCAGGGTACACCCAGCACCTTACAGAATACCTGATACTGCCACTGTACATAGTGCTTCAGCTACCTTTACTGTCAATCACTGCTTCTTTCCTATTAGATCCTCTGTGCATTTACGACTTGATGCTGAAATCATTTATTACTTTTATTTACATGAAAAATGCATGTAGTTTTGGGTTTGTGTCTGAATAACTTGAGAGGTTTCCTAATTCTTAGTAGTTCTCTGCTGTAGTGAATGTTAGGAGAGTCCCTGAAGCCTCTGCATAATAATAGAAGACTGATTAGTCACCTGATCTTAGCAAGAGGCCAAGAAACAGTTTTAACTGTTTCTTAAGCATACATACTGCCAACTAAGTCCATTCTTGGTTGGTGGACTTTACTGAATGAAATGTTGAGTAACCATGATCATCCTGGGCAATCTTATGTAATCTGGTGAAACATTGCTTTATTTTGCTTGTGTTTTTACTGTGATATTTTTTCTTGATTCTCTACAGAGTGATAAAATGGGATTTTACTAATTATGTATAATTCCAAAATTGTAGTTTTATGCTGAATGCTCCAAATATCAAAGGTAATGTGGGGCATTGAGACACACAATAGATTTAAAATTTACCGTTTTCAATTAGGTCCCTCAAAGTTGTGGAACCCTGGCTCCTGCCCAGAGTGATGTCCTACCATTCAATGCTGTTGGCATCTCAACCACTGCGGAGCCATTGAGGAGCATTGGAATTGGTCAATTGGGAATTGGGTGGTAATAGGATGAGTACACTTTGTCTGTCTGTCACATAGCACTGTTGTGTGTAGTTCCTTTGTTATCTGCTTTGTCTTTGGGGGATGAGCCTGGCTATACTGTGCCATGTTAGGAGAAGAAAATTATTTGACAGCACATTCCTGCTCTGTGGTGGTTGTGATATCACCAGCATATGGCTGGCATCTCTGCAAAGGGGCCAGAGGTCAAGCTTTACAAGTGCTTAGCTATAGACAAAGGAGATGTCATTTACTCTAGTGAGACAGTTGTATTTTCTGTTGGGGGGACCACAGACTTGTAAGTTTTCCTACTGACTATTGTTAACCCCTGATGAGAAGGGGAGTTAGGTGGGACTTGTGTGTCAGTGGCATGGGGAGAAACGACACACTTGCTACTTTTTGTCAGCTGAAGACTCCTGATGTAATCTCTACTGTGTTTTCTTTCCCTTCTAGACAAGTTGGCATTAAGAACGGAATGTTTTTTGGACATGCTAAACAGCTGTGTCCTAATCTGCAAGCTGTTCCATATGATTTTCATGCATGCAGGGAAGTTGCCCAAGCAATGTATGAAACACTAGCAAGGTATTGTGTGGGACGTGCTCAGGTGTCTCTTCTGCCCGGCTGCTTTGACGTGCCCTGATTACTCATTGTGAGCGTCTCTAGACTTTTGTCTCTCCTGTGGTCCTTTTTCTCTGCCTGTCAGTTTGATAGCTGCCTTTTTTTTTTTAAATGTAGCTTTAGTAATTGGGAGTTCAGTCTCAGGAAAAATTAGCACTGTTCAAGTTCTACTGCATATTATGATGTGAAACCTACCAGTCTATGTGGGTCCGTTTTTCTTTCCCATGAAGCAGATTGACAAAGAATTCTAGTGGTTTTTTTGTTGTTGCTGCTGCTGCTGCTGCCTTTGTCTCACTTGGTTCTTCACTTTTATTACATTTGCATTATAATTTAAGATTAGAACTCACAGAGTGAGGTGCACTAGTGTGTACTGTATCCTAGAATTTTAAAACTAGCCAGGATAATGGAGGGAGACCCCTATATTGGAACTGAATAAAGTTAAAACTTATGAACCAGTAACATAGACATTTAAAAATCTTTTTTCATCTTAAAATCTTTAAGCATGACAAAAATTACTTTTTATGAAAGTGAGTCTCAGCAGGGCAGTGGTGGCGCACGCCTTTAATTCCAGCACTTGGGAGGCAGAGGCAGGCAGATTTCTGAGTTCGAGGCCAGCCTGGTCTACAGAGTGAGTTCTAGGACAGCCAGGGCTACACAGAGAAACCCTGTCTTGGAAAAATAAATAAATAAAAGTCAGTCTCTGGTAATTGTTTTTAAAATGGTTAATTAGAATTAGCTTGAGGAAAGGAGATAAATGACTTCTTTGTCAAGGTAGGCTTTTTAAATACTAAGGCAGTATTAAAGAATTAGAATTTTTATTTAGCAACTTACACATGCCCTAAAGCCAGAATCATGTAGTTTCTTCATAAAGGGCTAGAAGAGGTCTCAAAAGTCCTTGACTCTTTGTAAATTGGAAAGGTTTTAAGTGATGTGAATTACTAACATGGGCCTGCTCCAGTAAAAATTTATAAAGTTATTAGTCCAAGAATTTTAGATCCTAGAGCTGTGTGTGTTGACATTCCAGAATGTATGCTTATCTTTGTCTTCAATTCTGCCTCCTCCTGCCCCTTTATTGAAAATAGATTCTTATCTCATATATTATATCCTGATGACATTTTCCCCTCTCTACCAGGCCAGTTCCTCCACACCTCTCCTTCCATCCAGATCCACTCCCTTCTGTCTCTTATAAGAACAGGCTTCTAGGAGAGAACAAACATAACAAAATAAGATAAATCCATCACACTGAAGTTGGATGAAGCAAACCAACAGATGGAAGAGTCCAAGAGCAGGCACAAGAATCAGAACCCCACTCATTCACATACTCAGGGGTCCCTTAAGAACACCAAGCTGAAAGTTGTAATACACACACAGAGGATGGTGCAGACCCGTGGAGGCTGCCTTTTCTCCTTATGCTTTATTCTGAACACTACTAACCAGGATATACAGCTAGCTGCTTGGTTCTGCCAGTCTCACCAAGAGAAACAATGTCCAGTCCCTGCCCTTGTGGAAGCTACCTTAATAGTAACGAAAAATATACATGGAAAGATTCAGTCACCTGTTCTTAACTCAAGTACAGCAGTTTGTTGTTACTGCTTCACAAATGTGTTAAATGCTGTTCAAGCTGAGGGCATTGATGACATCCAAAGGAGGACTGGGAACAGGTTGTCAGTGTTGCTGCTGTCTTCTCAGTTCCACATCTCAGAGGACACGACTAGCTTGCACCTATAGTCTAAAAAGTGAGGAGAGCTAGGGGCTTTTACACTTTCCTTCTATGAACACTTAGTGGCATGTTTCTGTTCTCAGAGGAAAAATCATTGTCTTTATTTTAAAAGAAAAGAAAAAAAAACCTTTTATTTTTTAACGTTTTTAGCCTAAGTAGCATTTATTTATTGAATGAGCAGATTTTGGTGGCTTGGTTTTAACCTACCAAAGGTATGTACTAGCAAGTGGACTGACAGGCCTTGGTTGTAAGGCCTCTTTCCGTGTCTGTCATTTCTGGTCTGGTCTGAGTCTGTTGCATGGTCTCAAGATTATGCCTCTTGTCTAGCTTGTCAAAACAAGTATCCTTTATCAAGGGAGATTACATAAGATTAGGAAAAGGAACAGCATCTCCACTTGAAGATATGGATGTATTTCTCCTAGCCAGCATTTAGGTCAACTGGCCCCTTTAGAATCACAGGAATTTAATAAATATTAGATAGTTAATAGTGGTATTTTGCTTTTAGATGAATAGCTGTCATTGGATTGATGTGTGTAAACTTCTGTTCATAAAGTTTTCTGATAAGTCATGTTTGAAATGTTGACAGTTGTGATCCATTGGCCACTTTGTAGCTTTTCATGTGTACAAGGGTATTCTGGGTCCAGTCATTTCTGCTGTAGTAGTTTTGGTAGAGGATTAGAACACTAACTTTGTATCAGAATCAGATAACTAAATAATGGCACTTTGGAAGGGTTATTTAAGATTAGAAGTTTGTGGTGTTGTGATGGTATGCTGGTGGCTGCTGGTGGTGGGGTGGTGGTGCTGGGGTGGTGTTGCCATATCTAACATCTCCCAGAGCAGCCCATAGGTGTGACTCATTCACTGCCTTTGCTCTATCCTGACAGCTACACACACAGCATTGAGGCTGTCAGTTGCGATGAAGCGCTGATTGACGTCACTGACATCCTTGCAGAAACTAAACTTTCTCCTGAGGAGTTTGCAGCTGCCCTCCGTATGGAAATCAAAGACAAGACTAAATGTGCTGCCTCTGTTGGGATTGGTTAGTACATGGCTTATCGTGCGCTTGTTTTACCCAATGTTTGGAATCCTTAACTGTCCCCTGGTGTAAAGGGAGTTTAATAGTTGAAGAAGTGTCCTTTCCCTTACTGTTATCATTGTTTACAGCTGTGCAGCCAAATAAAAATGTGCAAATGCAAGTAAGTGCTTGGTGATAGAATATTTTTGTAGCAAAGGTCAGAAAAGTTCTTTCTTGTTCAGAAAGAAAAAAAGGGATGGGTAAATTAAATTTAAATTTTTGTTTTCCTCACATTTGAACAGAAACTCCTTTAAAAGCAGATTAACAGCATAGAACTTGAAGTTAAGCTTAAGTCTCCTCTGCTCTTTGCTTTCCTGTATCACAATGTTCTCTGTAATTCCTGGCTCTTGCGTCTCTTCCCTCCGTTCTGTGTTTGGTTTATTCAGCTCTTGCCACCACCTGTCCTCCTCATGTTAACTTTAAACTCTGACCTTTGACCTGAAAAACACAGGCTGTCTGTGCCACATTTTCCTACTTGTGACTGTTACCAGTCCCTGGCCTTTAGGTGATTTAAGAGAGAAGATAGACTGACTTGGCACATGTTTTTCTTGCCGTGATAAAGTAAGGTAACTTATAGAACAGTTTGTTTTTGAGCTCTCAGTTCTAAATGGGTAGGAATTCAAGATGGCACAGCATGGTACCACATAGCAGAAATGGCACCTGTCAGCTGAGAGATTATGCCTCACATCTCAGACCACAAACAAGAAGCAGGGAGAATGGACTGGACATGGGACCTGGCTTTTGAAACTTCAAAGCCTGAACCCGGTGACAGACTCCACCAACTAGGTCACACTACCTATGCCATCTCAAACAGTGCTACTAACTGGGGACCAAGTATTCACATGCCTGAGACTGCGGTGGGCACCTTATTTAAACCACCGCACTTGGTGAATGAGATTTGGGTGAGGATCTGGTTGAGTCTGAGATGTGCATATGAGAGATTTTCTTTTCTATGTATTTAAAATTAGCCCATCTCACCCAAGCTGTGTTCTTTTCTTAATTAGAAATCTGTTTACTGTTTTGGCAGTTTCATTATGTATACATAGTATTTATCTCATATCCACTACCAGGTTCCCTCCCATGTTTATGTCCTGTTTTTGTTTGGTTTCTATTGATCCACTGAATCTATGTGCATGCAGTGCCATGCTCATGGCTGTAGGACCATCTATCTGAGGAGACAACCTATCAGCATCCCAGACTTGTGGAATAAATTACTTCCCTTGACTGCCAATAGTCTCTCAACTAGGGTGAGACCATCCATTCTGGAGTTGTGGCTAGCAGGTCTTAGGAGAGTGACCACAGTTCCTGTGAGCTCTTGAGTGCACTGTGCGCTGTCCTTCAAGAGACAGCAATTCTCAGCGCTCTTCTCCTCAGCGCTCCTCCCCACTGTCCAGCTCTTAAATCCTCCCACCCCTTTTCTGAGATGCTCCAGAGCCCTGGGGGGTGGGGTGGGGGATGGTGCTCTGGATGTCCGTTAGAGCTGAGTACCCGGCAGTCTCTTATTCTTCATGTCTTTGACACGTGAGATTCGTTTTGAATATCTACCCACTAGAAAGAAACGTGTTTGACCAAGGTCGAGAGTAGCACAAATAATTCAGGGGCATAATATAAATATTTGTGGCAGGTAATTTGACAGTATGTCCATTTAGCAAAAGAACTACTAGATATACAATCTCACACTACCCACCCAGCAGGGAGATTTTAGTACGATACAGAATTCTGCCTGGTAGAGCTGGCTTCACATGAAATCAGAGAGCAGTTTTGACCCCTATCACAGTCATTCCCAATAGTGCACCAACTGACTTCATCTTCCAGCAAGGCTTTTACAATGGGAGACACCATAGCAGACTGAAAATTAAAAACCTGACAAGTACATGGGCACTGTTTATACAGCTACTGCCTTTTAGCCCTGACCCCTACTGCTGGCCTACAGATTGGCCTTCTTTTCCTACCAACCTCTGTGTCTCGGTGCCAGACACAGTTTTAATTCTTTGGTTTTAATCATACTTATTTTAATTTACAAGTGGTGGTATAAATACATTTTCAGTTTAAAAATGGAATGAAAACTAAAATTCCACTTGAGATCTCCCTCTTCCCCACCTTTTCTCTCCAACTTCCTAAACTTATCACTTTAACATTTTGATATGACTTTTCTAAACTTCAGCTCCTTATAAGAATTTATATTTCTTGTATCTATCATATATTGTTTCTTGATTCTTCTGTACGTTGTTAGTATAGGAATTTTCTGTTGTTTGATGTTTCTTTCTTTCATAGAAAAGCTTATCTTTCCTATGGATCTCTGCGTTGCACTCCAGCCCCCGGCTGTCTCCACTCACTGCTGACCTTCCTTCCCCTGCACTCTGAAGCCCTTAAAACCATCTCACATCACCTGTTCTGATTTGGGGCATTGCTTCCAAAGCCTGTTGGCTCATGGTTCCCATATAACCTAGGCCCTGGGGTTGGGAAATTTAACTGGTTTTTACTTTTGCTTTAGTTTTCCATAAATCTGCTACACTTTGAGTGGAAGGGAGAGGATTTGAGACAGGATGTCTTACTCTGTAGCCCAGGCTAACTTCAGATTCATAGCCAATGGGCAATTTAAGCCTCCTGAGTGTTAAGATTATTTACATGAGCTACCATACCCAGCTTAACCCCTTAACCCCTCCTCCTGTTTTCTCTGTCCTACATCCATCACAAAGAGACATCAAAATAATACTTTTAAAATAAAGAAAAACTTCCATCCAGCAACCATACTGGCCATATTCTGAAAAATTAAAATTACTCTGTGTGTGTGTGTGTGTGTGTGTACGTACACGTATACCTTGTTTGAATTTATCAAAACTGAATTAGTTTTTACCATTTTAAGATACTTGAATGATTCAATCTACGTTTCGTTTATTAAATTTTAAGAAATAATAATGTATATTTCTGAGCATTTCTTTTGTTTTCAATGTCACAGGTTCTAATATTCTTCTTGCTAGAATGGCAACTAAAAAAGCAAAGCCAGATGGGCAGTACCACCTGCAGCCAGACAAAGTAGATGATTTCATCAGAGGGCAGCTTGTCACTAACCTACCGGGTAAGTCCGAGGTCCCATGAGGCGTCTGCCTATGATAGATGCCGGTGCCTCTGTTTGTTTTTGGGCAGGTTGGGGCCTGATGGTACTGTGAGGTCGCCCGCCCCACACTCTCTGGGTCCTCTTGCCTCAAACCCAGGTGCACATGCTACCATGCTCAGCCTCCTTCTGTCTCTGTTTAAACACAATATTAACAGTCATAAAGAAAATGAAATACTGTATTGAACATCCTGTTGATTTACTCATTATAAATTGTAGTTTTCACCTAGTGGATCCCTTTACATGTTCTCACTGATGCTATTTGGTTGGAACCTGGGTTCTGTTCCCAGCACCACATTTATAAACATAGCTGTTGGCACAGAAACCTATAACCCAGGCATTCCAGCGGTCTAAGCTGGGAGACAGAAGTTGAACGTCTCCATGCTCAGCCAGTACTTGGCCAACCCGGCTAAAGCAAGCAACAGTTACAACTATTTAAGTAACAAGATCAAGGATTTAGAGAAATAATTTTAAAAGAAACATGAAATTAATTTACAGTCTTTTAAAAACATTTTTCTTAAGTTTTATTGAGTCTGTGTTTGTGCGTGTTATATGCCATTATGAATGGAGGTCCAAGGACAACTTTAAGAAATCAATTTTCTCCTTCAACTATGGGTTTTAGGGATTGGACTCAGTGCTTTTTCCCAGGGAACCATCGTCTTGGCAGCCCAGCTTTCATTTCCTTAGACTCATAGTCAAATGGTTTATACCTAAGCTGACAAAGGTTCTATTCCATAATATGACGCTTCTGAAATGGAGTGGAGTTCAGTGTGGGCACTCAACAGGCATGTGATGCCTTGGGTTTGAGTCCTAGCACTGGTTTTAAAGGTTAATATTTAGTCTGTATAGTTTTTAAATGTATTTATGAATGTGTGTCTGTGTGGGTTATATACATGTGAGTGCAGGTGCCCTTGGAGGCCAGAGGGCTTGGATCTCCCGGGAGCTGCTCCTACAGGTAATTGTTGAGCTACCTGAGGTCGGTGCCCAGAGCTAAACTCAGGTCCTCTGCAAGAGCAGCAAGTACTCTTAACTACTGAGCTCTCTAACCCCACCTAGCACTGGTTTTCAAAAAGAAAACCCAGAAGAGAAAGGAACAGTTGGACATGGCAGCATGTATTTGTAATCTCAGCACCTGGAAATTAGAAACAGGAGGACTAGGAGTTCAAGTCCAGGCTGGACTGCTTGAGACCCTGTCTCAACAAAACAAAAAGAAGGGAGTAAGGAACAACATTAGAAATAGCAGACAGTCAGCCTGCAAGGTTAGTGATGGATTTTAGACTTTACAGTCCAACAGAAAAGTAGAAAATGAATGGGCCACATTAGGAAAAGTTCTAGTTTTCATTAATTAACTAGTTAATTAATTTTAGGACCTTGACAAGAAAACCTTCCATATTATGTTTTTGGGGCTTTTGGGTTTTTGTTTTTGTCAAAAAATCTGTCCGCCTTGTAAAACCTTTTATATATATATATATATATATATATATATATATATTTGTTTGCAGGGAGATGTTAGAGATGGAGACCATGTGTGTGCACAAGTAGATTTAGTAGAACTTTCAGGCTTTTTTTTTTTTTTGCGGGTATTACTTGGTTTATTCATTAGAAAAACAAAAACCAAAACTGGATAGATCTTATATACAAAACAAGATGCTTTTTGTTTTCAAGGGTTAAAAGCACTCAAAAAATTTAAGGTGGGAACATTGATGACACAGAGCTGTTTCTCCTAGAAACACAGGAACAAATATGCACAATGGATTTATACGTAGATCCAGATCATTTAGGGCCACAATGAGACCACAGAGCCTGCCACCACATCAAAGCTTCAACATGGCAGATTAGGAGGATGGTTGGAGTATGTGTAGCATTTGGGCACAGAAGTGATTTACAGTTCAGACCCAGGTGCATAAAGTAGAAAATTCACTTCCATGTCAGAATACCAACAGAATTCAGCCACAAAGTCGACACACAGCAGTCCAGTACACTGAGCTGCAGAACTCAGGGGAGACAGGTGTAATCACAACACAGATATAGTCCTCACATCTGGGGTCCAGCACATCTTCAACTTCCAGTTGGCACAGGCACCTCAGCACCAAGGTGGTATCACTGCCAAACTCCCAGGACCCCAATGCCTGCAGCCTGGCCTCAGCACTTGCCAGGCCCTTCTTTCTCCTGGGTAGAGGCAGGGTTGCAGAAAGCCATGCAGACTGCTGTGTTATCATTGGTCACGTACAGCTGGGCTATGAGTCATATCAGGCATACCAGATGATGACTGGGTGTTATACTTAATTCAGTGTAGTTACCCATTGAAAGAAAAGATTATCTTTAGCAGCAGTTTCAAAACTAAGGACTCTGGGTATTTGTGGGTGTCATCTTCCATTATGAACCCTATGCACAAGGTCAGGGCTAGGGTTTGCGCATCCAGTTTGAGACTTCCAACTCCACACAGTCATGTAGCTGTTCAAAGGTTCTTCAACCTCAGCATTTACAGTTAACAGGTTCCTCATTTGTCTTCGCCATATTTCCTATACTCACAAGTCTTGAGCAAGTATCTACTGAATTGCACAAACATTTCCATCACTATTGATATTTCATTGGGGATGACAAAGACTTCATTTTCCTTATCATGTGGACTGCCAAGGTCTAGCTGTGTGGGTAGTGATCATCATCCGTTTTTAATATGGTTCTTCTCGAGGGCAGGTGCACATCATGCCCCAGCTGATGGACCAGCAGCTTCCACAGCTTTTTCCCTTTTTAAAAATCTTTTCTTCCTTGATTGGCTGTGCTAGTTAGGCCTTGAGCCCTGGTTTCTTTTTTTAT
Organism: Tokudaia tokunoshimensis; assembly: GCA_036184795.1. NCBI lineage: Eukaryota > Metazoa > Chordata > Mammalia > Rodentia > Muridae > Tokudaia > Tokudaia tokunoshimensis. The sequence goes on from BTHU01000016.1 coordinate 9,947,315, forward strand.
GCATATGGCTTTCCCTTATGAACTCTAGTGCATTGCAATCAATTAGTAACCGTTCTGGTCCTGGCTTGGAGTTCCATCATTCTCTCCCACCGTCACTGCAGGACTGTTTCATCCCAGCAGATCAGCTGTCCATACAGACACTGATTCCATTGCGTTAGGTGGATTGTGCCCCCTTTACACCTATCAGTGAATGATGCCATTCTAAGGTCCTCTCTCAGGCCTTGCCTTTCCCGCACCATCACATCCACACACAGTCAGGATCAGTGCTGCCTCTGCTCGCCCTTTGTTCCCACTTGTGCTATTTACAGCACAAGTGGGAAGCAGCATCCTTCCCTCCAGGATACACATCTCCAGTTCTCAGCCTGTGAGCCATGACCCCTTTGACAAACCTCTATCTCCAAAAATTACAGTTATGAAGTAGCAATGAAAATAATTTTACGGTTGAAGATACCTCAGTAGAAGGAACTGTATTAAAGGATCACAGCATTAGGAAGGTTGAGAACCACTGATACAGATTCTTATGGTTTAAACTTGTAGCCTACTTCCAAGGCAGAGATGCTTTAAAAGTCTGTCAAGTCTCACCTGTGTCCTATTTTACTGCATCTAGGAGTTGTCTTGATGGGGAATAGACTAGGGTCCTTCCTGTCACAGGAGACACTCAGGGTAGAAGCAAAAGTTACATGACCACATTGAGCAAAAGATATCAGCAGACTTTGCTCTTTTTTGATAACATACAAATAGCATACAAACACATAATTTTCACTTCTTGTAACTGTTTTATGATATAGTTATTTAAATAAGACTTAGAGTTTACCTGAGTTACTGTAAACTGTTTTCTCAAATGTTTATCTTTTTAATATCTATTTTTGAATATGGTGTGGGGCAGGAGAGCTTACCCGTGTCCTGGGTAGCACTGAAACATTGTGCACATTGCATGGGAGCCATGGTGGCTGCGGTATTGAGGGAGGATCTTGAAAATGCTCATTTAGCTGTTGATTTAAGGTGGTCCCATGTCACGGTCTTGTGAGATAAAGCCTATGTCATCAGCTCCTGTTCTGGATCAGAGTAAATGTGGGAACGCCATCATGGGTGTCGTAGACATCAGCATCTCAGCACAGTTCCACTCTGAACTCTAGTGTTTGTGTCTGTCCTGTAGGTTCAGATCATAATGAGTTCTTAAACAAGAATGTTAATTACTGATTTGTGGATAAGATCTTAAACTTGGTATTTGTCATGAAATTACTTCTTGTATAAAATTTAAGTTAATGTTTTCTGCATATGTAAATAAATGACCAAAAATATTAATAGTTTGTTATTTGTTCCTTTTCCTAGGAGTTGGGCGCTCAATGGAATCTAAGCTAGCATCTTTGGGAATTAAGACTTGTGGAGATTTGCAATGTTTGACCATGGCAAAACTCCAGAAAGAATTTGGCCCCAAGACAGGGCAGATGCTGTATAGATTCTGCCGAGGTTTGGACGATAGACCTGTTAGAACAGAGAAGGAACGAAAATCTGTTTCAGCCGAGATCAACTATGGAATAAGGTTCACCCAGGTAATGTGTCTTTACATGGTACTGTTTCTAACCTCTTAAAGCTCTTGGTGATTGAAATAAACATAGAAACTGTTGGTTTTCTCAGAGCCTTGGTGACTTTTAAGGTAGATCCTTAATTGAAAAATCCAGGTCTTAAGGAAAGATATACTCTGTTTTTGTGGTCAAAAGTGATTTGAATTACAATTATTCTCATTACCAATGAAGAAGAAAAGGCCAGACAAGTATTTTGCATGTCAAAAATTGTTCCACACTATAGTTAAAAAATCAGCCTCCTCCTCAATTGTTCATACCTCAGTGGTTCTCAGCCTTCCCAATGCTGTGACCCTTTAATACTATTTTTCATGTTGTGATGACCTCCAACATGACCACTTTTATTAACACACAGGCCAAGGTGTATGCACAGTGTTTCTTTTAAATACATGCTTATGATAGGGAAATAAGATGTGCTCAATATGTAGAGCTAAGAAACTTGAGAAGAACCAGTTAGGTTAAGGAAAATAATCGAGTGCTTTTCATCTTTGTCTTTGTGTAGCCCACAGAAGCGGAAGCTTTCCTTCTGAGTCTTTCAGAAGAAATTCAAAGACGACTTGAGGCTGCTGGCATGAAGGGCAAACGCCTGACTCTGAAAATCATGGTACGGAAGCCAGGGGCCCCTGTAGAAACTGCAAAATTTGGAGGCCATGGAATTTGTGATAACATCGCCAGGTAAACTTTTTCTTTAAGAAAAGAATGTTGGTAGTTATATTCTGTGCAGTTTATTGTAAGTCATACAAAATAAAATCAGTAGTAGTAGTTTACAACTTACCAGTCCTGGTGTTGTTGAACACCCTGTTGAGGCAGGCCACAGCCCATGGTCACTTGACTTAGGTTTAATACCTATGCAAAATAATGAAGATTGATGGATAGTTTTTAAAGATTTATTTAGTGCACAGTTCCTACTGTCTGCCAGCTGGTGGCACCACAGTGTTAGGAACATAGGTAACAGGAACATAGATAACAGACACAGGTGAGAAAAGAAGCTAAACAGCTCTTTACCGCCAGGCTTGCTCCTCCCGTCTCCAACCAAGTGACCATGACAGCAGTATCAGTTGCTTCCTAGAACAGTGACCTAGTTAGGTCCTCTTTAGGTCCAAATCACTGACACCAACATGACTATGTGAACAGACCACATATAAGTCACAGCCAGGTGGTGGCCAGGGGCTTCCTTGGGGCTCTCCAGGCTGTTAACTTGAGAGTGTAGAAAGGAAAAGGGCTGTACATTAGCAAGATAAGGGAACTGGTGTGGTTTGTGAAAGACTGAGAGATGTTCCAGACTTTACTGAGTGAATCATTAGAGCAATCAGAATCCTATCGGAAAGCTGTAGAACACTTTTCTTTAAAACCATGATGTTTGATGGACAGGACACATCACTTAATGTTTGTGACCAACACGAAACCACTTTTTAAAGTGGGTCTTCTATTCAGTACATTGCATTCTGACAAGCCAGTTTTAAAGTCTTTAACAATCAATCTGTGAGTAAGGGTTATAATGTGAGTTTTCAGTAAAGATGAGCTCATGTCAAACATGTGTCATTGAAAGCATTATGTACTGTGGAAACAGGCAAAGTAAAACAACATACTTTATTTCATGTGGAAATTAAATGTAACAATAATGGACATTTCTGTATGAAACTGGTTCTTAAGCATAGTTTTGTTACGTGGGAGAGAGGCAATAACCAGGTCCAGTTTAGAGTGTGTTTATGGGAGGAACTGACTTTCTACCATGCAGTCTGTTTTAATTCCAACATTGTCTGTCTCTGTCTCTGTCTCTGTCTGTCTGTCTGTCTGTCTGTCTGTCTGTCTGTCTGTCTGTCTGTCTTTCTTTCTTTCTTTCTTTCTTTCTTTCTTTCTTTCTTTCTTTCTTTCTTTCTTCATGCATTAACTAAAAATTTTCTTGCCTGAATTTGTCAACTTTTGGTTTGGGTCTTCATGGCTTGTCAGTGTTGTGTATAATGGTTTCTATGCTTGTGGTTGGCGTTCCTGGCTTACTATAAGGGCAATTATTAATAACTCCATGCAATGTTTATATGATCTTTTAATGAATATATGTATATGGAATGTACATTTGTTTGCTTAAGAATGTACTTCTAATACTTACAGAACTGTAACTCTGGACCAGGCAACAGATAGTGCAAAAATAATTGGAAAAGCTACTTTAAACATGTTTCATACAATGAAACTAAATATATCGGATATGAGAGGGGTGAGTATCACACTGGCTCCTCCTTTCTGTAGTGTGAAGTCTGGGCTTCATCTGAGCTTGGTCCTGATGTAGTTCAGGCATATTATGTACACGATTTTAGCTTCTTCCATGCAATCTAGGGAGGGAAACAGGACTTCCTGTCAAGCCTCTTAATGTTAGTTTTGGCAGATTAGATTTGTTAGTGTGAGGATTCTGTTTTCTGCATAGCACTATTCAAATCTTACATGTCTTATTCCCAGCACTGGACAAGCACCTGCATCACTGCGCTCCTGCCCCAGCTCTGTAATGCTATGCTAAGTAGATACATGGACCACCACTCTGCTATACCCTGCCTGTCAGCTTTGGAGACAGATCCTATTTAAAGCCTCAGCTGGGGCTGGTGAGGCACTTTGGTTGTCATGGGCCTCTGTGCTTGCACTGTACCAGCCTCTCCCCTTTAAATGTAATAAACCCTGTAAAGCCAACCAGAAAATCTATGGAATACTGAAATCCACTTGTTTGGGAATTCTGATTTTAAAAGTCTTACGCACCACCATGTTTGGGTAGAATATAGACTATGTATCAAGATAGAGCTACTTTAGTTTTAATCACTGAGCCACAAGTTGTTTGTGGGACAACTCACAAGTAAGCTGTTGGCTTGCATTGTTTCATTCCGCTCCTCTATTCTCAAACTGGATTGTTGGTAGTACCAACAAATAACTGAGAATTTTGTTTAGATGAATTATTTTTCACTTTTGTTGTTTTAGAAACATTCTCTTTATTTTGACTCTAGGTTGGTATTCAAGTGAATCAGTTGGTTCCTGCTAATTCAAACCCTTCCACGTGTTCAAGTCGTCCATCAGCTCAGTCAAGCCTCTTTCCTGGTCGACCACATTCTGTCCGTGATCTCTTCCAACTTCAGAAAGCTAAGAAACCCACAGAAGAGGAGCACAAGGAAGGTGGGCGGCTTCTTTCTGCTCCACTAAGTCCTCGGGGAGTAAGAAGTTCCATTTTAAATCCACATGGGTCTGTGCCTTTCGTTTAAAAGTAAAATTACATTCTAAATTATGAATCTAAAATATTTGCAAGGAAAAGAGTGAAATGACAGGGAGGGGCTTGGGCTGCTTCTCTCCCTTCCAGTGAGCTAAAGAGGCTAATTTGATTTCCGTTTCCTACAACTGTAGTGCTTCTGGCTGCTGTGGATCTGGAAGTGTCCTCCACCTCTAGAGCTTGTGGTTTATTGTCACCCCCCTCTGCACATCTGGCAGCTAGTGTCAATCCTGACACTAACAGCGGCGAGTGTTCCAGGAAATGGAACGGCCTACATGCTCCTGTCTGTGGACAGTCAAGGCTGAACCTCAGTATAGAGGTCCCATCTCCATCCCAGGTATGGGCTTTGGTCCTTAAGTCAGTTTTGTACTAAGAACAAAAATGGCATTCTTCCTTTGTAGGTGAGCATACAAAGTCATCTTCATGTGTCTTACTGTTCTTGCTTAAGTCCCTCCCACTTCTGCAGGTTCCCTTGTTTGCTAGTAGGCTTTGTGCTTTGTCAGGTATATCCCATCTTTTTTACATGCTTTCACATGGGGGCCAGGCTAAAGGAAATGAAAATGCTGCCTCCAGATCTAGGGAAAGGGGCAGTTCTCATGCTTCTGTAAATACCTTTTTAAGTATGGGATGATAATATTTGGGGGTAGGGGGGGAAATCTCCCATCTGCAAAGGTAATTTGTTCTTACTGTAAGGTGTACCATGAGTATGTGGACTCCCTTGTGTATGCTACTGACTCTTTCCTACACTGCACTCATCAGACTCAGGCTTCAGTGGCAATCAAGCTAGCTGGAGTAGGCACTAGCTTTTTGAAGGCTGGTGGTCTGAACTTTTGCTGCTCCTCAAACCTTCATTTCTGAGCATCAAGTTCACATTTGGTATTTTACAGATTGATCAGTCTGTTTTAGAAGCGCTCCCACCTGATCTCCGGGAACAAGTAGAACAAGTTTATGCTGCTCAGCAAGGAGAGCCACGTGGTACCAAGAAGAGAGAACCAGTAAATGGCTGCAGTTCGGGGGTATTGCCACATCCTGTTGGCACAGTTTTATTACAAATACCAGAGCCTCAAGAACCTAATAGTGACGCCAGGATCAGCGTCATTGCCCTTCCAGCATTCTCACAAGTACGTTACGTTAATGTTGTGCTTTTCTCACCTGTCTTCTCTAATTCCTGAGAGGCTCGTACATCTGCAGACAGTGGTTGGCCAATTGACCTTGTTTATAAAGTAGGCACCTCAGCACCAGAGGGAAGAGACGTGGGAGGCAGGTGTCAGTCCCTAAAGCATCTGGAAGGAGAACATTCTTTGGCCCACACAGATCATGAGACCTCCTGAATAGGGGAAGATGCAGGTGTTTTTGGCTTCCCATTTTGTAACTGAGTGTCTTGTTCTGATCAGTTAGCACAGAAATTGGATTGCTCATTTCCAGTCTCTTGCAAGATTTTGTCCTAGCTTTGCTGTTTAAGGACCTGTTAAAGTGATTTGAATACAGTCTAGCTGTCCTCCAGAATTAACCTGTGACTTTTCTTGTATTAGGTAGACCCTGATGTCTTTGCTGCCCTTCCTGCTGAGCTTCAAAAGGAGCTGAAAGCAGCCTATGATCAAAGACAAAGGCAGGGAGAGGACACTGCTAATCCGCAGCCAGCCAGTACGTCTGGTGAGATGAGAGTACTGTCATGTCCCGAAAAGGGACTAGAGCGATGACATCATTGTTACTTCTAACTCTTCGTCCTAGAGATCAAGACAGACCAGTAACTAGTGTTGTAAAGTCCTTTGAGACTGCTATTTGAAAGAATGTGGGTTCAAAACATGAAATCTAAAAACCTTTGGACATGAGTCTCTGAACACACATTATTATACCTGCATAATTGCTAACTGTCCATTTAGGGCCATTCCATCATAAGTAAGCACCAAGAGCAAGCTCAGATACTAACTCTTAAGAGCTGAGCTGGGAGAAAACGCCTTAAGCCACTGCATTCCTGGCCTCCTTCCAGCTCTTAGTTGCTCTAGGGTGTGTTGGGAGGACAAAGAATCAATGGTATTACCTTGATTTCATTTTGAGAATCTCTTACCTCTTTTTTTAGTGCCAAAGAATCCTTTACTTGAGCTAAAGCCACTAGCAGTGAAAGACAAGAGAAACAAGAGGAAGAATACCATTGGTTCTCCCAGAAAGATTCAGAGTCCTTTGAAAAATAAGCTGCTTAGTAGTCCTGCAAAAACTGTGCCAGGGGCCTATGGGAGCCCCCAGAAGTTAATGGATGGTTTTCTACAACATGAAGGAATGGCTTCGGAGAGACCCCTGGTAACTGGAACAAGATACTGACTGTTTGTAGATTTTAATGTACTTGGCACTGTCTGAATACAGAATTTCCGTTCACTTTCTTAATAGGAAGAAGTCTCAGCTTCCACCCCTGGTGCACAGGACCTGTCTAGTTTGCAGCCTGGCCAGAGCAGCTGTTTTAGACCAGCAGCACCCAACCTAGCTGGAGCTGTGGAATTCAGTGACGTGAAGACCTTGCTCAAAGAATGGATCACTACTATCTCAGGTTTGTATGGTTGCTCTGTGATTCAAGAACATGGATGGAGCACATCAGACTCAGCCTACTTCTCTAACACCAGCTATCTTTCAGTTCTAAGACATGATTTGATAGCTGTCAGTCAGGGGGATAACTAACTGCAGATTTTTGACTTTCTCCAGAAAGACACTGGGGTCCTCACTTGAGGTTTTCCTCCTTCCTAGATCCAATGGAAGAAGACATTCTGCAAGTTGTGAAATACTGCACTGACCTTATAGAAGAAAAAGATTTGGAAAAATTGGATCTTGTTATAAAATACATGAAAAGGTAATTTATTAAATATTTTTACTAAAAGAGAAAAAAAAATGCACGTCCCAACAGTCATTTGAGGGCATATGGATAGAACAAATTTTTTAAGGTTCCTGGTTTCAAATGCCTTATAACGTTGACAGGGTATTAAGTTTAAAATAGCCACTCGCTTGGTTATGTCCAATACACATGAAATGCTTCTGAGCACCCTAATAGGTCTTTTATTTTATTTTTTTTAAATCCAAAACCAGGTTTATTATCTTAAGACTTGGTTTTACTGTCTGGGCTGGCCTTTAAACTCAGTGGCTGAGATTATAGGAAGTGAGCCACTTGGTCCAGTTCGATATTTAAAATATATTAAAAAAAAAAAAAAAACCAAGAACAAAAACACAATGAAGCAAAGTCTGAAGGACAACCATGTGCGCTGGAGCTTTCTCTTCAACAGTGCCTCTTCCTCGCCTTCAGGTTGATGCAGCAGTCGGTGGAGTCCGTATGGAACATGGCGTTTGACTTTATTCTTGACAATGTTCAGGTGGTTTTACAGCAGACTTATGGAAGCACACTGAAAGTTACCTGACTGACTGTCCAGAGAGCCTAGTGCTCTCTGCCAGCTGTGCTCGTGAGGTATTTGCAAAGTGCATGATAGTGATGCTCTGAGTTTTCATAATTCTACATTTCTTTTTAAGCAAGTGTTTTGTACATTTCTTTTCAAAAAAGTGCCAAATTTGTCAGTATTGCATGTAAATAATTGTGTTAATTCTTTTACTTGTAGCATAGATTCTATTTACAAAACATTTGTTTATAAAGTTTTATGGATTTTTACAGTGAAGTGTTTACAGTTGTTTAATAAAGAACTGTATGTATATTTTGTACAGGTTTTTTTTTTTTCTTGTGAATCCTTAAAAAACTCAGCTATAGGAGGAACTAGCAACAGTTTATTCTACTTAAGGCTGGACCTCCAAGCCAGCCTGCTACAGACTATGTACAAAAGCTGTGAAATTGGACTGTTGAGTCCAATGCCAGCATTTTACTAGTTTTGTGAACAAGGAAAACCAATAAAATCCTGGCCTTTTATTACCTAACAACTCAAGTCCGAGATGGTCTTGAGAAAATCTCTCCTGTCTAGTGTGCGCTGTGTTCTCTCTCTCTCTATATATATATCAATCACTTCACGTTCATTTGTAGTACTTTGAATGCTCTGAACTTCAAGTTTTCCCACTGAACAGGTTTCTTCAAAGGATGTTGATGGAATCTCAGGGATAACTACGCAGTGTAGTCATGAGGTGTGTAAATAAATCACTGAGGTCTAAACATGCAGAAGCAATAACCTCTGATAACTACTGCCACTTTTTTGAACAGAAAACAATGGAATGTATGAAAAATGCCCCTCCCCGGGGGCAAGTGTTAGCACACAAGCAGCACTCCTGGCTAGGATGGAGGCCTAGCAGAGCCTACTGGACTGCAGTGTCTCCTCTTTATTGGCAGTTTGTTCCAATGAGCTCTCGTGACTAGTACAAGCAATAATCGCAGCCAGCTATCCTTTACACCATGATTGCACACAAAGCAGAAGTCACTAAGGGCATGTGGGGTGGGAGAAGGGGAAGTCACTGTGGAAAGAATACCCATAAACTTTTCTTACATCAAAAAAGTCCCAAGAATCACAAAATCTGTAGAAGCTTGGTTAATCAAATACTGCAGGACTGATTTAATCAGTATAAAATTGAAAGATTTAGATTTGTAATAAAAATCCAAATTTGAGGAAGGGTGGGTGAGTGCAGGCACGCTGGACTGTGGGGCGGGGAACTGACCACTGTCAAACCAGTGTAAGTTGCTTGGTTTCTCATGGAAAACATTTTATACACCTAAGTCCATCAGCGTCCAAATGTCTGTTCCGTTGGTAATATCACAACATAATATTACGTTTACTCCAAATTCTGCTCCATATGGGAAATTTAGATGATTTCAAATACTTTCTTCAGCTCCACAATAAGCTGCCAGTCACTCTTCTGCATTTCGTCTCTGAACCAGTCTTTGAGTGCATCAATGGACTGCCGGCTGATCTGCAATAGCCCAGGCACAAACAGGGTGAGCCAAAGATACAACAACTGTGTTAATGAGAGAGAGAGGGAGGGAGCGGGGAGAGCTGCTTCAGGGGGCAGAACCCACATCTGTGAGCTGTGGCCCTGGAGTCCCTGGGATTGTCAAGAGGCACTACCCATCAGAAGCTCCACCTGATGGATAAAGGGGACTGAGATTTCTGCAAAAATTTTCAGTCTGAAAATATGGCATCTTTTGCTAATAAAATACTTACCTTGCTGACAAGTATGTCTGTAGCTTCGAAATGTCTCCCAAACATTTTGGGAGATTCCCCAGGGATAGGTTCTATTTTGACACAGACCTCTTGTCCTTTTTTTGCAACATCCACCTGCTTGTGGTTTATTTCAATGCTTGTTACTATCCCAATGTCTACAAACTATAAGAGAAAGATCAATGTCAGAGATTCACATAGGTTAGTTACCATGACAGCTGAACTTGGTCTAAAACCCTACAGTGTCCACAATAATTTCTCCATACCACTCCATCTACCCCTGAGATGGCAGCCAAAAAAATAATTCTGTGAAGACTGGCATGTCTGTTGGCTCAGTGTCATTTTGTGGTCCCGCTGTAAACTCAGAGGCTGGGAGAGAACATACATAACATACAAATAAGCCAGAAAGATGGAGGCACAGGAGGCATGACACCACAAAGTACTAACTGCAAGTTTTTCATGCCAGGAAAGTACTAGATAAGCCTAGATCACAATCCCAAAATGAAAGCTCTAAAGGCCATGTCTTGACAGTAGGCAGCACATGACCAATAGCCATTGGCCTGTGAGAAGCTCTGAAAACCGAGGACTGGAAGGAGAACACGCGTTTGTCACCTTTTCCAAAGTAAATCCAATGGGGTCAGTGTCACTGAGAAACTATGTTTTGGTGACCTGCATAGTTAGTGTTGGAGCCCCTTGAAGGTTCCCTTTCAGTAAGTCTGTCTACAGAGGAGGGAACGGACAAATCCAAATGAATAATGTGCCTAACACATTTGAGCTGGACTCTTCAAATCTCCACTGAGATTACAACATAAATCTGTCCAGGAGTGAGTAAGCAAACACACACATGAATGAGGACTGCAGACAGGTTTCCAGGTTGAACACTGCTTGCTTGAGATAAGAAAATTGATGTTGGCCTAGAACTTACATTTTTGCTTGGAACGCACATAGGTGTTCCTTGTTTCACTTGACCAGCCTCCACAGTGACCCCTATTACTATTGGATCTCGAGAATTGAAAATGTACTGAGGGAGGATTTTCATCTTGCAGGGAAATACTGCTATGTGCCTGAAAGTAAAAAGAAAGCAAAAAACCGTCAAGCTCACAAACTCAATGAACAGAAAGCAAGTGTAGATGCATGGCATGTTTATTGGATGAATGCCACAAAGCTCTAACCCAGTTCACAGCTACAACAAGGAACATGTTTATGCTCACACCAGATGGTGATGCCTTGCCCCCAAAGGTTACGTATTTTGCTAACCATGTTCTGAAATTTAGAACATGGGTAGAACTTGCTTACATGTCTGTCATCCATCTATATCCTCTTCTTCATATTCCTAGTATTTGAAAAAAAAGCTACCATGAAGTTCCTGCCCTTGTCTTTCACATGCTGGAAGCAAATTAGGACAATTTAAGTCCTGAGTCACTGTCCCCTAGGCAACTCTGGTAACCTCAAGACATTGACTTCCTAACCCCACCCCAAATGTAATCATGACTTGACTTGGCAGAGGCGGGGGGAGTAAACCCATAAAAGCTCAGCCTTTCCTGAAGCCTAGGATGTTATTCCTGTACTTTTCCAACTTTATAACTGCCATGTTCTCTGCAGTATACACTGCCAGTGTGGTGTGGTTCCATAAGTACTGTACTGTGTATGCACACCACACACTGACTACTCAGTCTGCTTCCGGCTGTTATTCCCAACAACAGGCCCAGAGGAGATGGCTTCCCTGTTCACAGCCCATCCTCTGCATCTGCTTTAGAATACTCACACACTTACTGCTGTCTCTCTAAAGGATGGAAACCTGAAAGGCCCAGGAGGAGGGAGCCTAGTTAAAACCCTGCAGATTCCTCAGGTAGCATGGACACAACCACCTTGTAAGGTCTATAGAAGAGTGGCTTTGTCTCCCTCAGAATACTCTGCCATGTTTTCTAGTTTACACAAAGGCAACCTAAACCCACCAAATTGAAAATTTGAAATTAAAAAGGTTCCAGGGAGAACCTGGTATTTCTCTCTCTTCCACCACCATCCTCTTATCAAGCACATACACATACATAAACACACACACACACACACACACACACACACACACACACACACACAGAGGAATGTTTGTCCCAGACAGCAGCTCCTGGGTCATAACACACCACTTCAGAACACAGCTATGCTACTGTTGCCTGCATTCTTATCAAAGTAAATAAAAACACCAACTTACTTAAATTCTTCTTGTTTTTGTTTCTTGTAGTCTTGTCTGTATTTTGTAAAGGCATCAAATAAGTGATAAATAATTTCTGCACTAAAGATTCTAACTCCCAAACTATCAGCCATCTCTTGCGCATCCCGTTCAATTCTTACATCAAAGGCCAAAATTACTGCATACCTGAAACATGGGAACATCAAAGATCATTCAGTGAGAAGTAGTGAGTCAAACTAAAGAGCCTGAAGAGAATCATAAGCAAAGAGTACTACTTACTGGGGATCATGTTCCAACATCACAGAAGCCTTCATAACATCCTTTTTATGGACTGGGCCAATGTTAATTCCCGCATACTGTAAAAGAGTTTCCACGTTTACCTGCATGCATCAGGTAATTGTAACAGTCCATCATGACCACCATATGCTTACAAAGCTGGGTAGCTACTTACTGGCACCTCTGATGTTTTCAAAAATTCAAGAAGAGCTTCCAAAGAGCCCAGTGTAGACGCCTGGACATAAACTCCTTTTTCTTCTAGTTTGATAGCATTTAGTGTCTGCTTTAACTCATGGATCAATTCATCCTTGAAAAGATATCAAACATGACAAAGTACACCTTTATCTTTACCCTAATATTAACTTTTGCCCACCTGAAAGCATGGAATTAGGGCGTGACAGTCTGTTATAGAACACAGACTGGCACAGCCTACCCTATCTGAACCCATTTCATCTCTGCCTTAAGCTAATAGAAAATATGCTGTATTTCTGCAGCACTTAGTAAAGAGAGTAGATGACTGGGAAGAATGTCATCCTTTGTGAGGACCACACGAATGAGTGGCAACCTCAAATGTGGAACCACCTAACATCACCACTGAAGACAAATCTACTCCACACTCAGGCCTGGCTTGTTCTACCTCAGCCCTGAGGTAGTATATTCTCTAATGACATGACCTGATTCTGCCTAAATACTGAATAGGCCTGTATGTCTGACAGTTAGCAACAGTTCTATTTTCTCTTTGGCAAGCAAATAAGCTATGACTAGAGCCTGATTTTCATTGGATATGGGCTAACTGATCTTCCCATCCGACAAACAGGCTTTAAAATGGCTACCAGTACCAAATTAAGATACCCTTTAAGATCTTTGTATTTAGGGATCTGAAATAAAAACTGCCAGTGGCTTAACCCCAGCACATAGAAGGTTAAAGCAAGAAAATGGAAAGTTCAAGATCAGCTTGGATAACACTACAAGTCTAAGAACAGGCTGAGCTACATAGAAGACTTACAACTCAAAACTGAAACAAACATACCAATAAACAGTGTATATCTGTGTATGGGTGCGTGCATGTAAGTGTTGGTGACCTTAGAGACAATGGATCCCCCTAGAGCTACCAGATGTGAATACTTGATTCAATGTGCTCCTAACTGCTAAGCCATCTCTCCAGTCCATTTATTTTTAAAGGGCTTTTTGGTCTTTCTCCCCATTTTTGAAACGTGGTTTTATAAAGCCCGAGGTCACCTTAAACTACCAGTGTAAACAACGAAAGCCACAAGCTTCTCCTCTAACTCCCTCCACTTGCCAGGCACTGGATCATTCACGCACTGCTCTACTTGGTTTTATGCTGTGCTGAGATCCAACCCAGGACTTCAAGCAAGAACACTAACAACTGCTGCTCCCCAGTCACTGGCCTGAGTTTTTCAAATTATGGAAAATGAACATTTAAAATCATGCATATAAATTTATACAGCCTCATGATAGTACAAACAAATAGTTTGAAAGAAACCACTTTCCTGAAAAAGGACAGATGACCTTTACAAGGTGTCTGTTTCAGTGAGCATCCTTAATGTGTCCTGCTACCACTCAACAAAATGCTGTGGTAAGGAGAACAGCAGGATACAGATGATGAGATATGGGAGTAGACTTTAATTAAGGATAGGGGATGGAGGTCAAACCAGAAGGAGAGGGCAAGAGGATGTTTGATAAAGCCTCAAGGAATAGGTTATATTGACCTAAATTATGTACAACACACACACACACACACACACACACACACACACACGCCTGCCTGAGGTCTAATTGCCAGAGTACAAGAAAGTGGTGTGCAAGCTGCCAAGGGTTAGAAGCAACCAATGGTGGTGGTAAACAGAAGCTGTCTAGGTGGACTTAAGGGAGCTTATGCCCAGTACTAGAAACCTAGCCAACTACTAAGAGGATCTCATACTAGACCAGTATAATTCCTAACTGCATTCTAAAGCACATTCTATGTCCACAGGTAAGTGTACTCTCACCACCTATCAAAGAAGTTTCAGGCTATTAGAAAAATCACGGTAACTCGGGAGGCAGAGGCAGGTGGATTTCTGAGTTCGAGGCCAGCCTGGTCTACAGAGTGAGTTCCAGGACAGCCAAGGCTATACAGAGAAAACTTGACTTGAAAAACCAAAAAAAAGAAAAAAAAAAAAGAATCACGGTAAGTCATATTTCACTGATCATGGATCATGGGGAGTCCAGCCTCAAATGGATACATATACAGTGTAAACACTGCCTACACCCAAGCTCTGGGAACATCATGGAATAGGGTGGGATGATTGTTAAGAGCCAGGACAAGGAAGTCTGCTGTGAGACTGTGCCTCCTGTAAATGACAGGAAGTTATGCCCATGATACCTCAACAGCTTGGCTGCCTAACAGGACCTGGACAATCCCAATACAATAGACTAGATTGTGAGGAAAGGACATCTCAAGGTAAAAAAAAAAAAAGATGCATGGCTAAAGCATGAAGATGAAGAATTCAAGGTTAGTCTGGGCCATTGGGAAGGAAACTGGTTTGTCTAAACAGCATTGGAAAAAAAATTACTGAACTTACTTTGAGAACTGGGATTTCATCATCCTTGTAGGCCACTAGGAGAGGTAAACCAGCCAGTGTTTTCTCAAGGTCTTTCCCAAGAATCTTCACTCCCTGGGCTGCTTCTACTTCTTTATGCTTTTCATATTGGTTCTAGAGAAAAAAAATAGTTTCCATTGAATTGATCTCAACAGTGGTAGCACTGATGTATTTTGTGACTATATGGAGAAACAGTTCTCAAACTCTGCACAAGAAACCATACCTACAACATACTCTGTTTCTCAAACTAACACAGGAAAGTTAAGTTAGAAGATACAGCAACACATAAAAAGTAAAAACAGACAACTATTCAGAACTACAAAATCTGTGGGGGGAAAAAAATGGAACAATGAAAGTGGAGGGATAACCAGGTAATAAGCACAAAGCTATGCTGCCAGAGGTGGGCGAGCCGACTGAAGTCAACCACACCTTCCAGGACAGAAGGTCCTGAAAGGGATGATGGCCCAGAGCAGGCGCAGATGGCAGAGGGAGGCTTCTAGCTCCTGCTGGGGCAACAGTGAGTTGTGTCCTGCACACACTGGGAAAATAGGCCTAAGTTAGCAGAAGGTGCAGAAAGAAGTCCACAGCACAGCACAGCAGCAAATACTTTCCATGCCCTTAAGAATGGACAGCACAACCAAGTCACACAGTGGACTATAAATGTGAAGTGTTTTTCAGTTGAGAAGGGCCAGGTGCAGGGTCAGCACCAAGAATGGCTCCACTTCCACAGGAAGACTGTTAGTCGTGCCTATCTGTGCAGCACCCAAGGCTGTTTATCCTTAGGAAGTCCTAAGAACCCGACAGGCAGACACTACTACCATGTCCACCTCTGCAGTAACACAAGGACAGGGACAAATGTGTGCTGTGTGTTAAGCCAAACAACCCTCAGAAAGACAGAATGGTCTGTAGATATAAGCACTGTGAAGCCCCCATGTTCACGCTACTACCTTGGCTTACCTTCACACGTAATTCCTTCATAGGAGGAGGTAAAAGGAGGCCTCGAATCTGAGTGACAATGGGCCCTTCTACTCCGGGGACAATGATTGTATCCCCTTCCTTCAAACGTCCATTGATCAGTATGACATCTATCGTGGTACCCATTCCTGGGAGAGCTTTAACCTGTTATAAGATGTATAAATATGACAGCATATCACTAATTATGAAAGCAGCCTATGTCCATTACTAATGTGACGGCGCCCACGCCGCCACGGTACCAAGTATCGGGCGTAGGCCTGGGGGATTAACAGAAAACACAGACTCGGGTCATTCTGGTGAGGAGAATGCAGAAGCTTTACTGGGGGACCAGCTATATATACTAGAGGCCGGGCGAAAAACAACAGGAAAAACAATCATAGTCATAGGTCAGGGACCTGGCAAGTCCCTACCACACCGGGCGGGAAGACAGAAATCAAGCTGAGCCGCAGGATGCTCTGCTCTCGGGAAACCTGTGCTAACAGCTCAGCTGGGGGCGGTGAGCTAAAGCTCACCGATGCCCAACACTAAAGGGTGTAGAATGGGAAAGGAAGCCTGATAATTACCTCCATGACTTGTGCTCTCAGCTCTTCACAGTGTGCGAGCCTCTTGCTCAACATAGTCTGAGTTAACTCCACAAGAAGGTAGATGAGACTTCCCATGCCATCACCAGTATGTGCAGAGGTAGGTACCAAAGACACGAAAGTGCGGGGATCTTTATTCTCATAAAACAAAGCAGCATTCAAACCCTAGAAGCAAGAGCAGCACAGAGCACTGTTAACAGAAGGCACAGGCCTAGCCATTTTTAAACTCTGCGAATACACTCAGAGAACCAAAGTACACAATCCAGAAATAACTGTATAGGTGTTTAGAGAAAAAGGAAAACGTAGTTTCTAAGTCAGTGCAGTTTATGAGAATGCTCAGGCTGCAGAGAGAGAACTGTCAAACACTAGTGTCTGGTGTTAAAAATAGAACAAGCAAAGAACCCAGTCACTCACTCAAAGAACCCAGTGCGCTCACTACCCAGTCAGACAGAAGGCTGAGGAAGGAAGATCAGGAGCCCTGGAGTTTAACACCAGCAAAACCCCATCTCAGAGAAACTAACAACAAAACACCAGAAAACAACAGAGTGAAAAAAGTACCCAGCTGAAAGGGGACAGATCCACATTAATGACAATGGTGACCTGACTAAATAGATAGCAAAAGAGACATTCTGCTAGGTCCTTCAGAAAGAAATTCTTCCTACCTGCTGTGCAAATTCTACAATAATGGCCTTTGCACGCTCCTCAAATTCATCCTTTGTATTCTTCTTCTGCTTTTTTAAAGTAACAGCCACATCAGAATCAGGACTCTTCTTCCAATCATATAACCTGTCAATCTGGAAAACATCAGATACATTTCAAAAATCTACAACATTAAAGGTTATAAGCTCCAGAAATTTCTTAATTTGTTTCTTTCTCTATTCTACACGCACACTGCGCGCGCGCGCACACACACACACGCACACACACACACACACACACACAGTGTAAAGAATTCAGGCATTTTATTGTACAAAAGGCCCTCTTTAGAGGCTGTGCAAATGAAGCTCTCCAATGAGAAACTGCTGAGGTGGCATTTAGCCTCCAGTGAGTTCATGTAGCTCTGCAAAACAGAAGGTCCTAGAATTATCCTGTGAACACTGGCATGGACTGTTTTCAAAATTCCAAAGTGAGTTAGTAAATCAGCAGAGAGGCAAGGACTAATTACAGCAAGTACCAGTCAGGATTACGTAGCAATTGCTTCCTTGCTTAATTGAGTAATAATCAGTCTGACTAGTTAATAATAAGAGACTGTATTTCCTCAGTTGTCAACCTATAGGATATTTCAGGTGAAGGAAATGCTAACTGCCAACAGAAATCAATATACTGAACCCCCTAAGTCTATCAATTATGCATCAATTTAAAAGATACTAATTTTGTTTATCCATACCTCCCTGTAAATACAAGAATAAGAGAGGGACTTAATCACCAAACAATGACAGTGTCACCTGAGATCGAGCCTACATTGACAAGGTAAGGAAGCATATTTGTCTGTCACTAAGAGAAAACCCAATAAGGAGGAACAGACCCGA
Source organism: Tokudaia tokunoshimensis (assembly GCA_036184795.1). Taxonomy (NCBI): domain Eukaryota; kingdom Metazoa; phylum Chordata; class Mammalia; order Rodentia; family Muridae; genus Tokudaia; species Tokudaia tokunoshimensis. The sequence goes on from BTHU01000016.1 coordinate 9,965,417, forward strand.
GATGACTGTCAGGATCAAATTACTGCTTGAGGTCTTTAAAATAGTTTCTGAAAATATACTCAACATTAATTTCTAACCTTGACAAAAAAAAAAAAGAGAGAGAGAGAAAGGCAACAGAACTTTATTATCCTTAGGTTATACTTTTTAAAGCTCAAAAGACTTTTTTAAGGGTGACCTGAACCAAAATGATCCTGGCAGGAAACTGAGTTCTAGAGAAGGTATGAGAATGATCCAGTGGGTATGATGGTCCAAGATGGTTCTGCTGTTAACAGGATACAGTCTTAACATTTATTCTTATTATTCTGTCTGTGTGAGGGTGTGCACATGAACGCAAGGCCCCAAGGAGTGCAGAGATCCACTGGAGTTGAAATTACAGGATGTTACAAGACGCCGAACATGGGAGCTGGGAACTGAACTTGGGTCCTGTGCAAAAGAGCACCTGCTGAACCATCTCTCCAGCACCTATTTTGCTCTCTCAAAACACTGCTTTAAACTGAGCATTTAAAAATAATAAATTGCTGGTTTATAATAAAAAAATAAACAGAGCAAACACAAAAAGGAAAGGAGACAGGAACTATTGTAACTTAAAAGGGCTGTAGAACAGCGTCAAGAAGAACATGCAGACTGCACACCACAGGAAGAGCTCACAATCCAGTGCTGACAGCGAGATGTAATACTGAGAAACTGCCAAGTGCTGGGAAGCAGAGGGCCGGAAACAAGCTCACTTAAGATAACACAAAATCAATCATGGCACCGTGCTGACAGGAGCAAGGATGCCAACCAGTGAGATGCTTTACCTCAAACTGAAAGACTAGTGCTTTGGACAAGTTAATGCAAACACTGTCTGCAAAGAAGGCATCTTGAATGTAACAACTAGGCAGAAGGTAATAAAGATGCATCCTACACTCCTAAGGAAAGGGAAATAGCCACACACTGCCACAGAAGACTTGAGGGTAAAGACATAAAAGCAATGTGTCAGGAAGACTCAATAATCTCAAGTAACCTTAATTAGATACCTTCAGAATACACTAAGTAAAACTGCACAGCCGCTGCAATAGTCAATCAGTCACCGGCATTGGTAAGGAAGACAGACGAAGTGAAGGACAGTACAGAACACCAAACCGAGCAGAACATCACACAAGGCTGGTCCCAGGAGACCACTCAAACAGCCACAGATAAAGTCCTCTGATCACAAGACAATTCAAAAGTATCTGGAAACCCCCCACCCCAAATAATGAATAGATCAAGGACAAATGCAAGATGATTAAAATATTTTTTCCTAAATAAAAAAAAAATGTAAGCATTGCTTAAAATGGAAACTGGGCATTGTGGCAGAGGCAGGAGGATCAAAGCCAGGTCAAGGTCAGCCGGGGGCTCCCGAGGGAAGCTGTCTTAGCACTGAGTGGTGCCCACCGCTCCTTTTGGTTGCTGTTGTTTTTAAAGACACCTGCACTCATGTACACACACAAAGGTGTGAGGAGGTTATTTTTTAAAAAGGAAAGGAATCCCAATGCAACGAAAGGTAGTTCTTTCCAAGACACAAATTTATAAATTCAAGTCTAATCTGGACTCCATAGTGAGATCATAGCTCAAAACAAGCCAAACCCCAAAATAGACCCCTAAACAATGCTGGCCAGGTTGTACAGAAACTCTAGAACACAATTCTATTAAAGATGCAAAATGATTCTCTCTGGAAAAAATTTGTTTCTCACAGAACTGAACATCCATCCATATATGATGCAACAATTTTTCTATTAACTATTTACTTAAAACAAACAAAAATAAATGACTATACAAATATCCATAGCTATACTACTAATAAGTAACTCGGAACTACAAACCATCTAATGCTACAGTAGTAACTTACTCAAGTGTGCTGTTACTAGTGAATGGAACGTTATTATGTTATCCTAAGTTAAGTGTTACAGCTTATCTAACAACATGAAAAGAAGGGAGACAGCTGTGACAGCAGGACACATTGACACTGGAAAGAACACACACCTCAGTCCTACCAGAATGAGTACAGAGACAAAGGAACAATACTGTAAAGCCAGCATGTGCCTGGGTTAGAGGACAATGGGGTCCCAAGGACTGTGAGAATGGAGGATGGACTGCATTCTGCAGAGTGACGGTTTACACAGCTGCACTGAACAGACAAAGATAGGTAAGTACAACTATTCTCAAGCATTTTCTCTCATGTTTTACTAGATTTCTATCTTGTTTTAAAACTTAGCATATATTAATTGTATAATAATGAGCACTTTATTTTCATACACATATATAATTAAACAAATTCACTGTCCTTATTTCCTTCTTATTCTCTCCTCTCTCTTGATTCTCTTCTACTTCCTAAATAGTTCCTTTATTTTTGCTTTTTAGAAATTAAATCAAGAATCAATATATAAGAGAAAAAGTAGCACTTCTGGCTTCCTGACATGGTACTCGGCTCCATCCACTTCCCGAAAGTGACACCTTTTCCCTCTTCAGATGACTGGTGACTGGCTGTCCTCAACACTGACTAAACTCAGCCTCGAGTATGTTAGTTACACAAGCATTCTTCCACCAGGTCAAAGCCCCAGTTCACACCTCCTCATGAATCAATGTTCCATTTTGCACATATGGCATATTTTCTTTATTCACTCATCTACTAATGAGCATCTAGGCTTAGTCCATAATTTGGCTACAAATAGTTCTGTGGTGAAAAATATTAGTGGGCATATATATGTAAGTGTGTGCATGTATGTATGTATGAATGTATACATGTACACACACACACACACACACACACACTGAAATGTTCTTTTAAGTCTTACTAGTCTAACATAGGATAGGGAGATAGTGGTCAAAAGCTCACGCTGCCTTGCATGGAGCCGTCCTGTTCCCAGCGGCATGCAGGTCGCTCACAAGCACTACAGGGGCCACTGTCTTCCGACCCCCTGGAGACCAGTATTCCCATGTGTACAAATTCATACAAGGACACACGCTTTCATAAAATCAAACAAATCTTAGGAAAAAAGTATTTTCAGATAAGTGCTTACCTTATTAAGTGCAACAATGAAGGGACATTTTTTAGATTTGAGAATGTTGATTGATTCAATTGTCTGGGGCTCTAAACCATGCATAATGTCAACAACTAAAATGGCAATGTCACACAGAGAGCTTCCTCTGTTTCTTAGGTTACTGTCAAAGGAAAAAAAAAACAGTTTAAGTAGAAGTCTTTTCAGTATTTTTCCTAAATTTAAACGTTTTAATTTCTTTGTAAAGCCTAAAGAGACAGAAGAAAACAAGTACAGTCTCTCTGGTTCTGCAGGGATTGACTGGTCATGAACAACACACAGCAACAAATATTGTTTGCAATACAGAGCACACAATCCTCTCATATGCACACAGCAGCAGCTCTAGGAGAGATGCACAGGCAGGACCACCATCTCTGGTGCAAAATCCAAATCCAACCCTTCTAAGAACAGACATTGAATTCCAGGACATTTGACTGGAAAGTGCATGGAGATGTAAAACATGCCCACCACCAGGCAAGGGGACTCAACGGGGACACCAGGGCAGTGTGAACAGGCGTCACACAGGCTGTCTAGGGTGACAGCAAAGGGAGAATCTGACTGTAGCTGACGTGAACATGGCCTTCCTCAGCTACAAGTTCCTCTATGAGGGGTGTGGGTGTGGGTGTGGGTGTGTGTGTGTGAGAGAGAGAGAGAGAGAGAGAGAGGGAGAGAGAGAGAGAGAGAGAGAGAGGGAGAGAGAGAGAGAGAATGAGAATGAATGTAGTGAAGTGAAGTGAAGTGAAAACAATATTCCCCTTGTAACAGTCTGCGGAAATTAGAACAGGAATTCATGAAGTTTTCTTACACAGAAGTGATGCTCTTTCTAATTCTAAAACACGTCTTCCATAGAAACCAAGAAAGCACAGAAAACATTATAAAACCAATGCTAATTCAAAGATTAATTATGACATTGCATATACCCCAATGCTAGGCTCGCTGAGTTAAGGAGAGTCTGAGGGCAAGTGTCCAGGCGTACCTGAACGACTCGTGTCCGGGAGTGTCGATGATCAGCATCCCCGGGATCCGGACATTCTCTCTGTCAAACTAGCAATGGAGAGAGAGACGCAGTCTGAGAGCAGTCCAACAATGGAAGCTTCTTTACAAAACAATTTACCGAAGCCTGACCACATCACTGCTTCCTTTTTCCAAAGTAATAATCTTAAAACGGAGTCAAACAGCGCAATGTTTAACATTCTCTTTAATATCCAAGTCTTGTAGAGACTGAAGATGGTTCAGTACTTAGGAGCATGCGCTGATCTTACAGAGGATCTACGTTTGATTCTAGTAGTCACATCAAGCAACTCCAAACCACCTGTGGCCCAAGAGACCCAGTTACGCCATTAGCCTCCCATAGGCAGTCATACACATGCAGATACACACGTAAAACTAAGTTTTATGTAAAAAAGGAAATCGTTTTTGTTGAAGTTGTATGTAAGTCTGTCTGTAAGTAGTGTAAATAAATCTGATTCAAATGGCAGAAAAGAACAGTCATGTGCATTATCTACAAAAGCTGACTTGGTGGGTGAGTGAGTGTGAATGTGTGTCTCTGTGTCTGCACGCCTTTAACCTAGCACTCAGTGGGCAGAGGCAGGCATATCTACAGAGTGAGTTTCAGGGTAGCCAGGGCTATACAGATTAACCATGTATTGAAATACAAAAACAATAACAAAAATAATTTGACTTAATATCTACAGAATTTATCTGGGGGGCTGGATGGTTCAGTGGTTAGAGGCATTTGCAACACAAGTCTGTCGACTACTGAGTTTGGTCACCAGATCTCCTGGTGGAAGGAGAGTGACTCCTCAAAGTTGTCCCTGCCATGGCATGTGCACACCTACATACACACACACCATAAATAAAAACATATCTGGTGCAATTTTAAATAGATCTAAAATACCAAACCTCAAAATTATAGTTTCATAATACTGAACAAATGTATCAAAACTGTTAATAAATGCACATCCTGTTTTAAATAGAAGCATTTGCTTACCTGGACAACGCACCTGAATACAAATGTTCACTAATTCCTTCATTCACCCACTCATTCATTCTACAGCGTGGGTGGTAAATGCAGGCTCTGGACAGCCATGGGGAACATTCTAGCAGTGATGCACATTCACAGGCCTTGGAGTGTGTTTGACTTTTAATATAAATTTCAGGCTGGCCTCCAACAAGCAATCCCCCTGCCTCACCCTCTCAAGTGCTAAATCAAGAGCATGTACCAGCACACCCAGTACACAGCACATGCCTTCTGACCCTAATACAATAATCCAGAGTCACAACCTTTTTAATGACTCTGTGCGGTTTTTCAGCTCGTCTATGTTTTAAATGGACATGTATTGGGAATTGTATTGTTTCCACTTCAGTGCCTTGACTATGAAAAGGAAATCACAGATATCATACTCTGTACAGAGAGATAGAGTACAGGCCTAATGGTAAGTTTGATCTTTATGTACCAAAACCAGAACAGTTCACTGATAGGAACCATCCAATGAGTAACACACAAGTGTTACTTCAGGGGGGTGGAAAGACACTTGTGGTCAAGAACACTGGTCGCCCCTCTAGAGCACCCAGGCTTGGGCCCCAGCACCGAATTGGGTGGCGCATGACCACCTGTAACTGCAACTGATTCAACTGCTTCATCTGGCCTTTGCAGGTACATGCAAAGACATGGTACACAAACCAAGTAAATACGAAACATACAACTAAAAAATTATGTTTTTTTAACTTCTAAAAGGAAATATGAATTTAAAATGCTGTGAGCCAGGGCCGGGCTGTCTACCGTAGTACAGAGCTATAACCGGTGCGAGCATGAGGACCTGAAGCCTGTGTGCTGGTATGCGATGGGATCCCAGAGCTCAGGAAAGGTAAAGAAGCAGCTCCCACACAAATCCAGTTACGTGAGACTTGGTGCTTTGTGTCTGCACAGCACCTGGAAGGCAGGCTCAGGGCTGCCTGGACTATAGGGAAATCCATAAAGCCCATAAAATAAAGATTTAAAACAATACACTGCAAAAACAGCACAATATTAAGTAACTGGAAAACTGGCCAGAAAAACCAACACCAAGATACCAAATGGCCAGATGTCTCATGATCAAACTTATATGCAAGAAGAAAGGCAACTAAGTCACACTCAAGTAAAAACAACACAAAAAACAAAAACATAAAAAGTGAACTAAGGCTCAGGTAACTAGCAAGGCTCTATTTCCTAACAAGGTCACACAGTGTTTGTACTATGCGTTCCAGTAAGCTTTATACTTCTTTCACTAAATTTAACATTAAAAATTTGCGTCTATCTAAATAAGTAGACAAAATATTCAGTTAGCATATTTACGTAATTTGGTTCAACTTTTAAAAGCTGAACACAGCTCATGCTGGTCTGGACCTGAATATGCAGTAACCTTCCTGCTCCAGACATTGAAACCACACCCCTGTGCATGGTAGGAAAGCACTGCCTGCTGAGCGGCCTTGCTTTCGCAGACAGCATCCCTTACGTAGCCATGGCTCTTCTAGTAGTCTCTTATGTAAAAAGGTCTGCCTCAGGAGCCCCTAAAACCCCAAACCTGAGATCCTGCCCTTATGTGTAGAGATCAGCTTTTAAACATGAAGGGTTAATGGTAGTAAAACAAAACAATGGAAAAAACAACAATGCAACTTCACAACAACGGGGGCCTTGAGAAGCAGGAACAGTGGCGGTTTAGAGCTGAATAGCACCAACTTATTTCAGAGTGCTAAACAGAGGGTCTCCAACATCCTATGATTATCAAGTAAATCCTTTGGGAATGTACCCAAAGCTATGATATTCATCAGAAAGCCTGGGGCTTATAGGAAGAGTATCTCATACCTGGTATTTCTACAAACATATTTGAAAAGCATATTGATTTAAGACTTTGCTCTATTACTATAAAAACTTCTTAAAATTGCTACCATGTTAGAACCTGAATCTGTGCTCCTGGGCCATGCTAATTGCCTTTTGACGTGAGAGATGTTTGCTACGTCAACAAAACAAATAACATATAAGGTAACTTACATTTTTAATCATTTTCGTTTGTTCATTAATAGCTTCAAGAGGAACATTTGTGGCACCAATCTGCTGTGTAATACCACCTGCTTCACCATCTTGCACATGTGTGTGACGGAGCTACAAAAAGACAGCAAAATGAGATTGGGATTTTGGCATGGAAGAACTCCTTTTTTGTAGGCAGAGTAGCTGTATTAGTGACCCCAGATGAACACTCTCAGAACAGACCCCTGGGCCTCCTCCCCCGCCATCTTTATTCAGTTACAGAACTGTTGGCGGCCTGCCAGGCTGCCCGACAGCACAGCTGTGCAGAGGTACTACTTCTTGTTCACAGAATATTAATGTACATATTTTCTTACCTTATCTAGAATTTTTGTCTTCCCTGTGTCTACATGTCCAAGCACACAGATGATAGGGGCTCTCAGCTTTTCTGTATTTACATTTTTACCATGTTCAAGTCGTCGTTTCTAGGAGGGATCACAAATTAAACACTGCTTCAAATCCTCCTGTGTGACCTTTCTATCCTCTTAGCTTATATCCCAAGCCTTGGTTAGCTGACCACACAATACTGCTTTTACTTTATTTTCTTTTTTTTGAGAGACAGGGTCTCACTGAGCCCAGACTAAAGACAAACTCAGCATGTAGTGGTGGTGACCTTGAATTTCTGATCCTCCTGCCTCTGCTTCACTAGTGCTTGGCTGCTCTACAGTTGAGCGCTGAGCTACAGCTATGTGCCACTGTGTCCAGACTTTACCCGAGGGATAGGAATGGAAGTCAGTCCTACATTTGAAGCAAGCACTTTATCTATAGTCATACCTCCGGTCCTTAAATTACACTTTAAGTATTATTTACATTTAACTGACAGAATTTTTAAGTCGCTCTTGAAGCTGATGGTAGTAAATAGGAAAAGTACAAACAGCTAAATAGGCACATGCGCTTTACTGCACAGAAGCTTCACCTGTATGTGGTGGCGTACGCTTGCAATCCCAGCACTGAGGAGACAGATGCAGAAGAATAGACAAAGCTGGCCTAGGCTACCAGACCCTGTCTTCAAAGGAATAAAAACATAAAAACCAGACAAAAGGAAAAAATAAGCAAAGAAGCTCCATCAGCAGCCCGATGAGGTGCTCACACCAGTCACCTCGACACCTGGGGCAAGCATCTGCCCTGTGAGATCAGCATTCAACACACTGCACATCGCTAAGCCACCACTCACCAGGATATTGATAGCTGGAATAAATGAACACACTTTGATGAAGCAGGCCCCATCCTATCTAAGGGAAAAGGGAGGCTCCCAGTTTAGAACAGTGTCAAAAACATAGCTTGGTCCAACATCACAAAAACTGGAAAGGTACTAGTCATGTTAATATTTGCTTAAAGCACTGACTTGAAATCTTTAGCCACACAAGCTAATGAGCACAAAGGGCTGAGGAAGGGAGAAGCAAAGACAGCAGGCAGACAAATACCTCAATTCTCCGTTTTGCTTTGTCATACACCCGCTCTTCTTTAGTTCGATCGTCGTCGGAGTCATACTCGGAGTCTGAGCTAGCATCTTTGCTGGGCTTCGTGTCTCCGGCCTTCCCCGACTCCTTCTCGTCCGACAGCTTGCCGTCCTCCTCATCCCCATCGCTGCCCTCACTGTCCCCTTCCTCTTCCTCATCTTCACTCTCTTCTTCCTCTTCCTCCTCTTCTTCCTCCTCTTCTTCCTCAGGGTTTTCATCTACTTCTATGTGAATCATATTTCCTTCTTTGAGGAAAAAACAAGTTGATTTTAAAATAAAAGTTAACATCATAGATTTATACAAAAAGAACCGAGACTACAAAGTAAGGAAAAATAACAGTGAAATTACATTAATTACAGCAGTCGCCCTACACTCTGTTCCTGATAAACGCCAACTACTCATCTGTGGTCAGTGAAGACTACCACCCAGCAGTGAGAACCAAGGCAGCAATGTGCCAGGACCCTGGGCAGGCGGACGGCAGCACAGCTCAGCACAGCACGGAGGCTGCTTTACCTCACGGTGCTGTGATGGTTCTGGAAGTAGCCAGACATTTGGAGTCCAGACCTGCCAAGGCTGAGTCAGGGAGGGAGACGGAGGGAGGGATGAACCAGTGGACACTAGACTCTAGTACTGTGAGTGCGGATAAAATCCTAGAATGATATACCCTAGAATAAACAGTAAATAACAAATGAATGCACTGCCCACTGGCTAAAGTGAAACAAGCCCATGCATTTGTTATTCAGAAGTTAGTGTACAGACTGAATACCCTTAATTTAAAAATCTCTGAATTTGAAATTCTCCAAAAACAACAATACTGACTTTTCTCTTTTGACACAAGGCCTCAACTTACACCTACTAAATAAACAAATAAATAAATAAAAATTAAAGCTTGAAAAAAATTTCTTCTATCCAGAAAATAATTTACTATATATAAAAAAGAGGAAGGACAAAAAATGGCAGTTAAAAAACAGAATCTGAAAAGAAAAGAAGGAATGGTATGTAAGCTGTAAAGCTGTTAGGAAAGAAGGCGGCACTGGACTCTTAACTGAAAGGTTCGAGTTAAAAAGGATCTCTAAAACCAGCATCTTGAAGGAAGTTAGACCAGTCAGGGCGCACACTCCTACAACCCCAGCATTCAGAGGCCAAGGCAGGAGCACACAGTTGAGGACAAGACTAGGTAGATGTCCTGTCTATGCCTTGAGAAGTGGAGACAGAAAGACCTTGGCCCACATCAAGGTCTAGGAGCCTGAGCTTAACAATGAGACCCGCTTCAAACACAGTGCCGAACAGAGGATTAGAGGAACAAGGGGGCAGGGAATGGAACCAGTATGAATAACAAAATCCAGCCATTCAAAAGATAGTTACAAAGGAGAAAAACAGAAACAAGAGTTAGGGAGGCTGGAGAAATGGCTCAGCAGTTTAGAACAGTGGCTGTTCTTCTAGAGGTCCAGAGTTCAATTCCCACCACCCACATGGTGGTTCACAACTGTAATTCCAGTACCGTGGGATTTGATGCCCTCTTCTAGGGTTCAAATGTACATCTAAACTAAACACCCAAACAAATAAATAAATCTTTAAAAAAAGAAGAAAAAAAAAAGGAAAAGAAACAGGAACGAGGATAAAAAGCTCCAAAGCAGATGTACTTCATGAACTCCAGTGTCGGTGCATGGCTGTGGTACTGAAGATAAGCTGTCCAGACAAGCTGTGCTCACTGTGCTTGCAATGTCCCTCGCACCGTGCAATTGAGAGGGCACGGAGAGGGCAGGTCTCAGAGAAGCTATGCCATTTGTGCTTTGTACTGCTGAGGTGAATGCTCCAAGGAATCTTCACAAAGAGTTTACCTCACTATCCCCCAACCCCACCCCTAGTCCTTCCTACCAAGTGAGACCAGTGCTCCTTCCCTCTGAGGGACAGCAACAAAGCACCTACCACCTACCACCTGCCTCCCACCAGTGGCAGTACTGTGATCTGACGTCTCAGATTGCAAATCTAGGAAACACATCTCTATTTTTGTTAAGTCATACAACCAGTATTTTATTATGGCAGCAAAAATGTTCTGAGGTCAAGCCATGTAAAGACATAAGGAGAGTAATGAAGGCAGGCAGCACTCATGGGAGCCGAGGGTGGTGTAGCTGACAATAGCTAGTACTTGGAAACAGAACTATAATAGAAAGCCCGATTCATCAGAAAACATCTTACACTGTATTCACCTGATAATATAGAACCAAACTATACAAACAAAGAAAAAAATTAACAGAACTCTGAAAATAGGTATCTGCACTCACAGTGGAAGACCTTTTCAAATACATGAGCTAGTAAGAGTGTGTATGCATGGGTGTGCTCACATGTGAACAAACTCTCAGAATAATAAGATCTTGAACAAAATAATCAGCAATTCGTGGCCTCAATAAAAAAACCAAGACAATAAAATTCTACATATTAAACAGTTTTTATCACATTTGAAAACAAAATATCTGAGCATGCACTGACTTGTAAGGCAAGAGCCATCATATTTCTATGGAGAGAACCAAAGAACCTCTGAGAAAGAAAGAACTCAGTGCCAGTAAAACTCTTGCCTAGTTTAATGCAAAGCTCTGGGTTCAATGCCCAGCACACACAGATACACATAAACACAAAGGAGGGTGCAGGCGGGTGGGAGGAAATATGAATCATGGGCATATCCCTGGTCATCAGATTCTGTAGGTAAAATAGGATATTAAAAAAAAAAGGCAAAAAAATAGCAAAAAACAAAAACAAAAAAGCCCACCACAGTATAGTGAGTAAAACTCACTAGGTAAAATATATAAAATGAGAAACTAGACCATATTAACATTAAATCTTACAGAATTCAGTGAAACCCACGGTTAACTAAAATAAAAAAAAATAAATAAATAAAGGAAGAGGGGGGAATCTCAAAAAAATCAAAAAAGTAAACATTCTCAAAAGTACATGAAAGAAAATAGTAGTCAAAGACAAAAGTCTACACCTTATTCACCATGACCAAGGGAATCTTTGCCTTGTGCTAGGCTTTGTGGAGGTGAGCTTTATTGACAAGCTTGGCATGCCATACTGTCTGGCTAAATGCATTCTGGGTAGCTGTCACCTTGAAGGAGACCTTCTAAAAAACACATTCGGAATTCAGGAACACACACATGTGGGCAGTGGGCACACTGGTATACTCACAATTACCTTTTTCTCTCTCCTCATCACTGGCCATCGCTTCCCAGTCATCTAACCCAGCGTCTTCAGTGTCTTCCTCTTCCTCTGTAAGTACAAGGTGCTATGTAAGACACAGGGCACTGAAGAGTAATCACACACTTGCTTTCAGAAGTGTGAAATTATGCTTGGACATACAAAAAGACATGATCCAGTTATGAAAAACTATGTGACTGTTTTCTTTGGAACTGTGTTTTCATGCACCTCGCATGCTGTCTATTACAATAACCTGACATTTCACTGTTCTAATCCAGTTCAATATGCCATATTAAAACCAGGTCTTATATCTGAATAAACTAAATTAAAAACCTCAACAACAAAATATTTGGACTTTTGAAAGGATGAACAAATAGACTCAGTTCTCTAAAACTTTCAACTCACACACGATGTACAGAGTTTTTATTTTAGTCTTATCAGACTTATCTTTTAGAACAATGTTTAGATAAAAAAGCCAAAATTTTTGCCAGCCCTTTTAGGCTATGTGCACAAATGTATGGGTGCACACACATATAGATGCATAAGCTAAACACGTTTAGATTAGTAAGTAGGAGGAAACCTCTAAAGCTTCAAAATGTATGTTTTATGGTTCTTAAAAATGTTCTAACTAAAGATGTTTCCAATTTGCTTTCAAATCATAAGGTTAAAAACTTCAGGCTCAGAGATTTTTGATCCATAAATAAGAACAAGGAAATTTGGAAACCCTTCAGTGTCTCTCACAGGCATTTTAATGACACTACCAAAAAGGGAAAAATCTGATTCAAGCATCACTTGGATGTTTCCACAGTGGAAATGAAGAGAGATGGGCTAAAAAGAATGGAAGAAACCCATTCAAGCCTGTAATCCATCTGACTCCAAACTACCTCTGAGTTGTGAACACTATCTAACAAGAATCCATGAAAACCTGATGGTACTGGCCTGGCTCGAGAGAAGGTGGTGTCTCTTCCTTTTCTGGTGCTCCTTGGTCCAAAGCTTCCACAGGAGCACTTATTTCCAAAGTTTCAGATACTAAATAGGAGCACAAAGTGTATTAGCCACATTTTGCAGTCTGTAATTTCTCTTCAAATATTCTATTCAGCATAATAAGAATCCTTGATACATTTCATACCACTTATATAGAAAATCACTTTTTGCTACAGCAAAATACAAAAATTACAGGGCTAGAAAAAAATGATTTATATTTTGTTCTTTAGATGTAACAGTACCTATTCATGAAATAAAATGCAGATATTTCAATTTGAAGTATTTTTTGAAGATTTATCTTATTGTGTGAATATACATGCACACCTGTGTGTAGGCTAGAAAAGGCAGTGGATCCCTGGGAGATAGATGTATCACAGGCATTTGTGGGATGCCCAGCATGTTACCTGGGTGATAGGATCCTAATTCTGGTCCTCATGGCTGAGCAACAAGGGCTCTTTTAGCTACTGAGCCCTCTTCTCTAAGACCTAAAGTACTTTTTCTGTTGCCTCTCATTTTAATCACGTGAGATTGACTAAAAAGGGCCCTGGGCTGTCCCCAGCATCGTGTACACATGCGTGCTCACACAAAGATGCTTCGTGCTGAAAGCTGTGAGGAAAGGCACATGCCACCCCTCCCAAGGCTAAGTCTACTTCATACACAAACCTTCTTTACTCTCTAGTTGCTGTGGTGTTTTCTTCTTCTTTTTATCTTCATAAACCGGCCTTTTCTTTGGCAACGAGTCTTTTGATGGCACTTCAACACCTAAGCCGTGGGGAAAGAGAGAGAAAAATTTAAGGTTTAAATTGATAAAATGGTTTACTTGGTACTGGAGAGAGAGAATTTAAAATGGGGCATAGTAGCTCATACTTATCAGCACTTTGGGAGGGTGAGGTTCTAGATCAACAAGGCTACAAGGTGAAACTGTTTCATCTCAACACTTCCAAAACAAAGTAGTTTAAAAAACATTTTAGTCAAAGATACACACCCTAAAATACAAAAGGACATCTAAAGAGAAACCTAAGGCTCCTTCTCAGGGTGCCTGTATACTCACATGTACACACTGAGGGCTGAGGAGTGTGCGGACCTAGCAAGCTGCATGGTGATGAAGCAGCTCCGCACCGTGCAAGCTCTCAAGCAGCCAAACCTACTTGGTCTAAGTTCTCTAATCACACTGCTCAGCTTTTCTAACAATGCCAAACAAGTGCCATTGCCAGCCTGGCTTCTGCCGTCAGAATGGCTATGGGAGCCAACAATATTTCATCCGTGCTTGTTTTATTTTAGACAGGGTCATGTTGTGTAGCCTAGGCTAGCCTTGAACTCACTGCTCAAGAGTGCTGGGGTTAAGAAGGGACCACCACTAAGTCTGGTCTAGCATTTCATCTGTAACTGCTGACTTACTGTATCATCATAGATCATCAACCCAGTTAATAGTTAAAGAGCTTCTGATCAATTTTAGTCTACAGTAATTATGAGAAAAGCAGATGTGAATATTCACACAGGCTTCTTCATGAATTATCTCTCTTGAATGACACAGAAGTTAAATATGTGTTTACTATTGTTCAAAACTGTAAGTTGTTCTTTAAAGTGGACTTTCAGACTTAGCATTCTTTTCAAGTTTACAGTTTACTGTTAAAGCGGCCATTCAAATCTTTTATATGCTTTTATACGGAGTTGCTAGGTTTCCAATGGCTAAATAAGAGGTTTTTAGACCTCTGACAGTTTTTATAAAATATGAAATAGGAAGGTGTGAATTCGCCTTCCTTTATGGTTTCCATTTTATTACATTTATGTGTATGTAGGAATCCACAATATCACAGGACACACGTTAAGGCCAAAGGAAAACTTGTCAAAGTCAGCTCTCTCCTACCATGTGGGTTTCAGGGGCTGAACTCAGGTTATCAGGTTTGGAGGCAAGTTCCTTTACTCACTGAGCCATCTTGCCAGGCCCTTAATTATACTTTTAGAGACATATCTGAAAACTCTACGAGTAACACATTTTCTCCTATTTATCTCTAAAAGTTTTGGCATGTAATATTCAGAACTAAGATCAATTTTGAACTAATATTTAGATAGAAAGTAGGGATAAAGACAAGTTTCTGCATAGGGACATTCAATCGTTTAACATTTGTTTAAAAAATCTACATATATTGCATCCACTGAATTTCCCTCTATAAAGGAAAATAAAGTCCCTTTGTCACGTACAGGTGCTGCTCTGCTAATCCACTTGTCTACCCACGTGCCAATATAACACTACACTGATCCTTGGGGCTTTAGAGCAGGTTTTAAATTTTTATTTAGAATAAATCTTGTTATCAGGTACTTTGAGGCTTCTGAGACTCTTTTTTCAAACGTTTTCTTGGGAGGGCTGGAGAGAGGCTCAGAGGTTATGAGCACTTGCTAGACTGGGGCCTAGTTCCCAGGACCACATGGCAGCTTCTAACCATCCATAACTCTAGTTCCAAAGGACCTGATGCCTTCTCCTAACTCTGTGGGCATGTGGCACTACACATGCACATATACATATATGCAGTCAGCAACACTCATACACATAATAGATAAACCGTGTGTGTGTGTGTGTGTGTGTGTGTGTGTGTGTGTGTGTCCCCCAAGGAAGGGGTTCTTACTATGTAGCTCTGGCTGTCCTGGAACTTACTATGTAGAACAGGCTGGCTTTGAACTCATTTGCTTCCCAAGTGCTAGAGTTAAACATGTACACACCATGCCCAGCTTAAATAAACCTAAAAAGGTTTTAAAGCAATCGCTTTGGCTATTCTAAGTCAATCTTTTCACATGTGTGTTTTAGAAATAGGAAACAGAGCACTGTAAAGCATCATTCTGTGATTTCAATTGAGATCCCACTGAATCCACTGGTAAACTAGCCCAAATTAGGGAAAGCGTCACAGTCCTGAGTCTCAGGGTTTAACAGTATGTTTTGTACAGTCCTTATTTTGATTTATTCATTACTGTTTTACAATGTTCAGATTTAGGTACTACAAGTAATAGATTTATAATTCTTTCACTTTCTCTTTTGGATTGGCTTAATAAATGTTACTGCTCAAGTGTTTGTTTTTCTGCAGCAGCTAATAGTTGGCATGAAAACACATCTGATGTTAGCACACTGATCTGTCTGCTACTTCCAGCCTTGGCAACCTCATCCTTAACGCTCCATCTGTCTTGGAGAGGAAGACGCCTTGGCGTTTTTCTATGTTGGTGACCGTAACCTGCAGAGACAGCTTCATGGCCTCTTTGGGACCTGCCTGCCATTCATTCACTTATCTAGCCCAGTTCCATACATCAGGACATCACAGCACAACACTGAATGAGTGTGGTAAACAAAGACTGACCTGCCTTTTCCATAATATAAGGGTATCTTTTTATTCAATTTTTAAAATTACATTAATTGCGTGTGTGCACACAGTCATATATCTGGAAGTGAGTCAGAGGACAACTTAAAGAGTCTCCTCTTTTCCTTCCGTTATGTGGGTCTCAGAGATCAATCTCAGGGTAACAGGTTTGGCAGCAAGTATCTTTATCCACTCAGCCATCTTTTCTGCCCACTGTTAAGGTTTCTTTCTCAGCTTTTCACCACCAACTTGACAGCTGTGCCTTTGGGAATGGGCCAGACCAGGAAGTTCAATGATACTGTTTGTAAATGTCAGTTGTAAATGACAACTCACTCAAATGTTTTTTTCTGAATTCACTGATATGATCATATAATTTTTATTCTTTAAACTGTTAAAATGAGAAGACAGTGATTGATTTTCAAATATTCAGTCAGCCTTACATTCCCAGGATTATACCCAATTTATGAGACTGTCCTTATGTATAATATATGTAAATATCTATGTAAATCTATAGATATCAATACATATTCATAAATATCCACATGTCTACCTACCTATCTGGGGAGTAAGTGTGTGTGTGTGTGTGTGTGTGTGTGTGTGTTACTTTGCTAAATTTCTGTTGAAAACTTTCTCAATCATGTTTGTAAAAGGCCAGGTATTATAGCTTATGCCTGCAATCCCAATACTTAAAGACGAACTGTCAAATCAGCCTAGAGTGCGCTACAGTCTTCATATCCTCTCTTGAAATGCCTTTGTCTCGGTATGTTCTCAATATATGTAAGTTATTTTGAGAATATATATGATGTATAATTGCTCTAATTTATTCCTTAATCATTTTTAAAATCCATGGTGAAATAATTGGAGCTTTTTGTTGTTGTTGTTGTTGTTAGAAATTAACTTAGTAGAATTTAAATAAACAAAGAACTGTGTGGTGGTTTGAACAGACTCTGGGGCTGGAATGCTGGTCATAGGGAGTGGCACTATCAGGAGGCGTGGCTTTGTGGAGACAGGCTTTTAGGTTTCCAGGGCTCAAGCTCTGCCCAGTGTGACGGCACTGCATTCCTTTGGCTACCCTGGGATCAAGAGAACACTCAGCCCCTTCTCCAGCACTGTCATGCTCCCTGCCATGAAGATAATGGCCTGAACTTCTGAAACTATAGAATGGCCGCAATTAAATGTTCTCCTTTATAAGAGCTATCGTGGTCATGGTGTCTCTTCACAGCAATAAAACCCAAACTAAAACAAACTGCAAATTAGGTATTTGTGGGTTTAGGTAGTTCTGTATGTTTTAAAAGCTTTTTATTGTATTACATTTTTAATATAAAGGCATATAATTGTTCACAGAATACCCTCCATGTCACTACTGGCACTAGTTTTAAATAAGTCTGTTTTTCTTAGTGAATGCAGCTAATGGCTTGTACATTTTACTGATCATTTTCAAGACCTAGCTCTTATGTCATCAAGTATGGATACTTGGTTGTCCCCCTCTTTTTTTGTTTTAAACCTAAGAGTTCCCTTATCTACATAAGCGTTCCTCTTTGAATCAATAGGGAAGGAAAGACGAATTGTCTCCTCTGCACAATATACTTGGAAGCAGTATTTCATCTGGCACCTGAGAAACTAAGAATTCCAGGCCTTTGGTGAACCAGCCTACCTTCATTTGGGGCTTGAAAGCCATCTTATCGTAAAGACAAAGTAGGTTCATTCCTGTTTGTGATTACATCTGTTTCAAGGATTGGGCTAAGTCCCATCTCTGTCCTTAACTACACCTGGCTCTTGTACTGCTTGTTCCAGGGAACGGCAGCCATGCCTCTGTTTCCCAAGACTGCTAGAGCCATATGTTGCTATGACTACCTTATCATTACCTTTCCCACATCAGGTGCTAACCTTCTGAATCTCATCTGAGAAGGAGGCAGCCTTTATACACCAACTTTAAAAGCTTGTTTTGATTAATTGCTTGCTTTAGTTAATTTGCCCACGATGATTTGGAATCTTTGGCATTAACAATCTTGTCATTAGTTTGTATCATGTCACAGCTTGGCTGTTCTAAGGAGAGAAGTCTCACAGTAGTTGAGCAGCGGTAGTAGAGTAGCAGAGCACAGGTCTGAGGCCAGCCCTGTGAACAACTTGAGGCTGCTAAGACAGTATCAGGAATTACAAGCATGCAGACAACCTGGGGATGCCGCGACCTGGGAAGGTGCAGGTCTGCAGAAGGCCTCTGCCTTTTGCCTTTAATAGTAGCCCTCCCTTTGAGGAGCCTGAGTCTCAAACCGACCGACCATGGGGACAAGGAATCAGCTAATTACAACTACACAGAGCTTGGTGGTCTCTTGGGGTTTCCAACTCTGTGACCTTAGTGTCACTCAGCCAAGGCATAAAGAAAAAAACGGCCGGGCGGTGGTGGCGCACGCCTTTAATCCCAGCATTTGGGAGGCAGAGGCAGGAGGATTTCTGAGTTCGAGGCCAGCCTGGTCTACAAAGTGAGTTCCAGGACAGCCAGGGCTACACAGAGAAACCCTGTCTCGAAAAAAACCAAAAAAAAAAAAAAAGAAAAAAACGGTCAGCAAAAAAAAAGGGAGTTCTCTTAAACTTTCCTGATATCAGAGATACCTTAACTCAGCAACCCTGGCAACTTTAAGCAAACAAATGAGACTACAACTCTAATTTCACGCAATGTTACAAAATAATGTGCTCAATTCAAAAATGAAGAAAATTATTTAAAATTTTAAAGCTGAAGGGAAATTCTGGGACTCTTTTCTTCTCATTCCGCAAAGGACCACAAACACCTTCACCATTCTGATACAGTCCACAAACTGAGGTTGGAAACTACTGAAGCACAGGCCACAAGTGACAAAAGATGAACAGGGATGTAAGAGAAACGTAGGATCCATTTCAGTATCTACTTTCTCAGACACATCCTTAATAATACAAAATTTACCACCATCTGTCTCTTGATTGTATTTTAGATAAATCCGCTGTTTTCCCCAATCCCCAAGAGGAGGGAGGACTCAAGCTACAGGCGACTATGATCGACAGTGGTGCCGACCTGCTCCCCATCCTGGAGTAGTGCACACTTCATCTCGTCACCAAGAGAGACAGGATGAAACATGACACACGCAAAACACTGAAGCTTTAAAGAACTCACAAGGAAAACAAAAACATATTTTAACTGTGGAAGGCAGACCAAAATCCCACACTGAGTGGAAGTGTGGAAGGAGGGCAGACAGACAATGAAGATGGCCTACATGACATGATTTAATGTTAAGCACTTAAACGTGTGTGGAAATTCTCTGAACAGACCCAACTGCATTATGGAATGTCTCATGAGTAAAGAAGAGTCTTTTCCAGTAGAGTCTGGATCAGAGGTAGAAGGTTGATGGCTTTGAAGATAAAGGACACTTGTGAGTCATGGAATGTGGATGGCCTCAAACAGCTTTTAGAAAATACCACAGAATGTGCTTGCACTGAAGCTCTACACATACACAGTCCTGCCGACACTTCAGTCCAGTCCTGCCTTTCAGTTACACAAGTGTAAGCTATAAAATATGTGTTGTTTTCAGGTGTTTGTGGTAATTTATGACACAGTTATAATAATGCATCTGCACCTTCTCACAGCTTAGGGACAGCTGAGAAGCAAATTCAAAGGAAACTCATTTTTTTTTAATTAAACATTCCATAGTAAACTTTTCCTTGGCTTTTTAACAAGGTTAATAAAGCTTTCTTTTTTTTTTTTTTTTTCATTTTAGGCAGATAATTTTATTAAGTACTATTAACTCATCTGAAGCTATTCTCTTCTTGTATGGCACAAACTCTTAAGTTCTTGCCTTTTGGGGAGGAAACTTGGAACCTGAGATCATAGACTTCAACAGTCAGGAGGAATACTGAGTGTGGCAGAGGGAGGCTGGGTTTTCACTTACATCATGCGGTCTCTTCATAGCACAATTCCTGTGTGTGAGAACAATGCTAAGAGGGCCTGTTTGCAAAGACGACTGTTCATATCTGTTCGAGAGGATCTGCTCCAAAGAAGAGTGTCTGTGTCTAATAACCTTTCAAGGCTGTGGCTCAGTTTTGATTCTTTAGTATTTCCAAGCATTCATAAACCACACCATTACCAACAGCAACACCATTACAGATACTGCTGGTTGCATTTCCTGCTTTATGGGTTTTTTTTTTTTTTTAAATTTACATTCCAAATCATTTCCCCTTTCCCGTTTCCTCCCTCCCCGAAAGTCCCATAAGCCCCCTTCCCTCCTTCTTTTCTCCATTCAACCCCCTCTCGTTACTCTGTCCTGGTGTTCCCCTACATCCAGTCTTTCCAGGACCAGGGGTCTCTCCTTCCATCTTCTTAGAAATCTATTGATATGCGGATTGTTTCTAGGGTATTCCGAGATTCTGGGTCAATATCCCCTTATCAGTGACTGCATACCATGTGTATTCTTTTGTGATTGGGTTACCTCACTAAGGATGATATTTTCAAGATCTGACCATTTGCCTAGGAATTTCATGAATTCATTGTTTTTAATTGCAGAGTAGTATTCCATTGTGTAGATATACCACATCTTCTGAATCCATTCCTCCGTTGAGGGACATCTGGGTTCTTTCCAGCTTCTGGCTATTATAAATAAGGCTGCTATGAACATAGTGGAGCATGTGTCCTTACTGCATGCAGATAAAGCCTCTGGGTATATGCCCAGGAGTGGTATAGCCGGATCCTCCGGGATTGTCATGCCCAGTTTTCTGAGGAACCGCCAGACTGCTTTCCAGAGTGGTTGTACCAGCTTGCAATTCCACCAGCAGTGGAGGAGTGTTCCTCTTTCTCCACAACCTCGGCAACAACTGCTGTCTCCTGTGTTTTTGATCTTAGCCATCCTGACTGGTGTGAGATGGAATCTCAGGGTTGTTTTGATTTGCATTTCCCTAATGACTAAGGATGATGAACATCTCTTTAGGTGCTTCTCAGCCATTAGATATTCTTCAGGTGAGAACACTTTGTTTAGCTCTGTACCCCATTTTTTAATAGGGTTACTTGCCTCTCTGGAGTTTAACTTCTTGAGTTCTTTGTATATATTGGATATTAGCCCTCTGTCGGATGTAAGGTTGGTAAAGATCATTTCCCAGTTAGTTGGTTGCCACTTTGTCTTTTTGACAGTGTCTTTTGTCTTGCAAAAACTTTGTAATTTAATGAGGTCCCATTTGTCTATTCTTGATCTTAGAGCATAAGCTATTGGAGTTCTGTTCAGGAAATTCTCCCCTGTGCCCATATGTTCAAGGTTCTTCCCTAGTTTCCCTTCTATTAGTTTCAGTGTGTCTGGTTTTATGTGGAGATCTTTGATCCACTTAGAATTGAGCTTAGTGCAAGGAGATAAGAATGGGTCAATTTGCATTCTTCTGCATGTTGACCTCCAGCTGAGCCAGCACCATTTGTTGAAAAGGCTATCTTTTTTTCCACTGGATGGTTTTAGCTCCTTTGTCAAAGATCAAGTGACCATAGGAGTGTGGATTCATTTCTGGGTCTTCAATTCTGTTCCATTGATCTACATGTCTGTCACTGTACCAATACCATGCGGTTTTTAACACTATTGCTCTGTAGTACAGCTTGAGGTCCAGGATACTGATTCCCCCAGAGGTTCTTTTACTCTTGAGAATAGTTTTAGCTATTCTGGGTTTTCTGTTATTCCAGATGAATTTTTGAATTGCTCTTTCTAACTCTATGAAGAATTGAGTTCGGATTTTGATGGGGATTGCATTGAATCTGTGTATTACTTTTGGTAAGATGCTCATTTTTACTATATTAATCCTGCCAATCCATGAGCATGGCAGATTTTTCCATCTTCTGAGGTCTTCTTCAATTTCTTTCTTCAGAGACTTGAAGTTCTTGTCATACAGATCTTTCACTTGTTTGGTTAGAGTCACGCCAAGATACTTAATATGGTTTGTGGCTATCGTGAAGGGTATTATTTCTCTTACTTCTTTCTCAGCCTGCTTATCCTTTGAGTATAGGAAGGCTTCTGACTTGCTTGAGTTGATTTTATATCCGGCCACTTTGCTGAAGTCGTTTATCAGCTGTAGGAGTTCTCTGGTGGAGTTCTTTGGGTCGCTTAAGTATACTATCATATCGTCTGCAAATAGTGATAGTTTGACTTCTTCCTTTCCAATTTGTATCCCTTTGACCTCTTTTTGTTGTCTAATTGCTCTAGCTAGAACTTCAAGTACTATATTGAAAAGATATGGAGAGAGAGGGCAGCCTTGTCTAGTTCCTGATTTTAGTGGGATTGCTTCAAGTTTCTCTCCATTTAGATTGATGCTGGCTACCGATTTGCTTTAAATTGCTTTTACTATGTTTAGATATGGGCCTTGAATTCCTGATCTTTCCAAGACCTTTAGCATGAAAGGATGCTGAATTTTGTCAAATGCTTTCTCAGCATTTAATGAGATGACCATGTGGTTTTTTTTCTTTGAGATTGTTTATGTAGTGGATTACATTGATGGATTTCCTTATATTGAACCATCCCTGCATCCCTGGGATGAAGCCTACTTGATCGTGGTGAATGATCGTTTTGATGTGTTCTTGGATTCGGTTGGCAAGAATTTTATTGAGTATTTTTGCATCGATATTCATAAGAGAGATTGGCCTGAGATTCTCTTTCTTTGTCGGATCTTTGTGTGCTTTTGGTATTAGTGTAATTGTGGCTTCATAGAACGAGTTGGGTAGTGTTCCTTCTGTTTCTATTTTGTGGAACAGTTTGAAGAGTATTGGTGTTAGGTCTTCTTTGAAGGTCTGATAGAATTCTGCAGTAAAACCATCTGGACCTGTGCTTTTTTTGGTTGGAAGACTTCCAATGACAACTTCTATTTCTTCAGGGCTTATAGGACGGTTTAGATGGTCTATTTGATCCTGATTTAATTTTGGTACTTGGTATCTGTCAAGGAAATTGTCCATTTCCTCAAGATTTTCTAGTTGTGTTGAATACAGGTTTTTGTAGTAAGATCTGATGATTTTTTGAATTTCCTCAGTTTCTGTTGTTATCTCTCCCTTTTCGTTTCTGATTTTATTAATTTGGATACTATCTCTGTGCCCTCTGGTTAGTCTGGCTAAGGGCTTATCTATCTTGTTGATTTTCTCAAAGAACCAACTCCTCGTTTTGTTGATTCTTTGTATGGTTTTGTTTCTACTTGATTGATTTCAGCCCTGAGTTTGATGATTTCCTGCCTTCTACTCCTCTTTGGTGTATTTGCTTCTTTTTGTTCCAGGGCTTTCAGGTGTGCCATTAAGCTGTTAGTGTATGCTGTCTCCCGTTTCTTTTTGGCGGCACTCAGGGCTATGAATTTTCCTCTTAGCACTGCTTTCATTGTGTCCCATAAGTTAGGGTATGTTGTGCCTTCATTTTCATTAACTTTCAAAAAGTCTTTGATTTCTTTCTTTATTTCCACCTTGACCAAGTTATCATTGAGTAGAGCATTGTTCAGCCTCCATGTGTACGTGGGTTTTCTTTTGTTTTTGTTGCCATTGAAGACCATCCTTATTCCATAGTGATCTGATAGGAGGCATGGGATTATTTCTATCTTCTTATATCTGTTGAGGTCTGATTTGTGACCAATTATATGGTCAATTTTGGAGAAGGTACCATGAGGAGCTGAGAAGAAGGTGTATTCTTTAGCTCTAGGATGAAATGTTCTATATATATCTGTTAGTTCCAGTTGGTCCAAGGCTTCAATTAGATTCACTGTGTCCCTGTTTAGTTTCTGCTTTCCTGAACGATCCATTTCAGAGAGCGGGGTGTTGAAGTCACCCACTATTATTGTGTGCGGTGAGATGTGTGCTTTGAGTTTTAGTAAAGTTTCTTTTACGAATGAGGGTGCCCTTGCATTTGGAGCATAGATATTCAGAATTGAGAGTTCTTGATGGTGGATTTTCCCCTTGATCAGTATGTAGTGTCCTTCTGTGTCTTTTTTGATGACTTTAGGTTGAAAATCAATTTTATCTGATATTAGGATGGCTACTCCACCTCATTTCTTGGGGCCATTTGCTTGTAAAATTGTTTTCCAGCCTTTTACTCTGAGGTAGTGTTTGTCTTTGACACTGAGGTGCGTTTCCTGCATGCAGCAAAATGCTGGGTCCTGTTTATGTATCCAGTCTGCTAGTCTATGTCTTTTAATTGGGGAATTGAGACCATTGATATTAAGAGAGATTAAGGCATAGTGATTATTGCCATCTGCCATTCTTGACGCTATCTTTATGTTTGAGTGGTTATCTACTTTTGGGTTTGATTCAAGAAGGTTATTATCTCATTTTTTTCCACAGTGTTGTTTCTCTCCCTGTATTGGAGGTTTCCACCTATTATCCGTTGCAGGGCTGGATTTGTGGAAAGATATTGTGAAAATTTGGTTTTATCATGGAATATCTTGGTCTCTCCATCTATGGTGATTGAGAGTTTTGCTGGGTATAGTAGTCTAGGTTGGCATTTGTGCTGTCTTAGTGTCTGCATGAGATCTGCCCAGGATCTTCTGGCTTTCATAGTCTCTGGTGAGAAGTCTGATGTGATTCGGATAGGTCTTCCTTTGTATGTTACTTGGCCCTTTTCTCTTACTGCTTTTAGTATTCTTTCTTTGTTTAGAACATTCGGTGTTTTGATTATTATGTGACGGGAGGTATTTCTGTTCTGGTCCAGTCTGTTTGGAGTTCTGTAGGCTTCTTGTACGTTCATCGGCATCTCTCTCTTTAAGTTAGGGAAGTTTTCCTCCATAATTTTGTTGAAGATGTTTACTGGCCCTTTAAGTTGCAAATCTTCACTCTCATCTATACCTATAATCCTTAGGTTTGTTCTTCTCATTGTGTCCTGGATTTCCTGGATGTTTTGGGTTACACGTTTTTTGCATTTTGCATTTTCTTTGACTGTTGAGTCGATGCTTTCTATGGAATCTTCAGCACCTGAGATTCTTTCTTCCATCTCTTGTATTCTATTGTTGATGTTTGCATCTATGACTCCTGATTTCTTCCCAAGGTTTTGTATCTCCAAAGTTGTCTCCCTTTGTGATTTCTTAGTTGTTTCTACTTCCTTTTTTAGTTCCTGGATGGATTTGCTGAGATCCTTCACTTGTTTGTTTGTATTTTCCTGTATTTCTTTAAGGTATTTTTGCATTACCTCTTTCAGGATTTCTTCCTGATGACCCACGTTCTCCTGCATTTCTCTGAACGATTTTTGTGTTTCCTCCTCATGGGATTCCATCTGTTGATCCATCGTCTCCTGCATTTCTTTAAGCAGTTCTCGTGTTTCCTTTGTAAGGGCATCTAACCGTTGATTCATTTCTTTAAGCAATTTTTGTGTTGCCTTAATAAAGCTTTCTAATGGTCCTTTATGTTATTGTCAAATTACTCTGCTAGAGTCACAGAGACTGACACTGCCAGGAGCCCTGGGTGACTGTCCAGATCCTACAGGTCCTAGCATCACTGCCAACAGCCCCACTGCCATCTCTGTGTATGGATTTTCCTTTTACCATATTTCAAAATTATGTTTGATTCCTGGTTAACTTCCTCTTCACTGAAATAATTTATGTCCTGGGCTTTTCTTATCAATCTATATTGTTATGAGTAATAATTTGCTGCACTATATTCTTAAAAAAGGAACACCAAGGGTGTACAGTGACTTATCCAAACTAAAAACTCCTAATTTCAAGTCATTAGTCTATTTCCATTTGGATTTGTGGTTATCGTTTTTTATTTTAACGTTTTCTTCCAAATAAAGGAAGTAAGTAAGTATTGTTGAGGCACTAGAGCAAACCCATGTCGAATTTGTAACATTACTAAGTAAGAGGGCATATCCTCTTCTCAGTTTAAATTACTGATACAGACCTACAGATGAATGGTTGCATATTACAACCCTCTTCTCTACTCCTTTAACACACTCAGACACCTTTCAGCTAACACAGGCATTCAGTCTGCTCACGAGTTTTATAATATAGACAGCAGCAGGATTGTATGGTATGGATTTTGAATAAAATCAAAAGACTCAGAATGTTTCTAACTTTAAAGTGTAGGGATGTGTGTATGTAGGTAGGCAATGATAAAAGCTAGAATTGCAAAGATCAGTGTTAAAACTATGATAACAGAAATGTTTTGACAAAACGGCAACCAAAAGACACTCAGTGTAAGGGGCTGGAGAGAGTGCTCAGTGGTTAAGAGGTTTCCAGAGGTCCTGAGTTCAATTCCCAGCAACCACATGGTGGCTAACAACCATCTGTAATGGAACCTGATGCACTCTTCTGGTGTCTGAAGGGAGCAATAGTGTACTCATATACATTAAAAAAAAAAATAAATCTTAAAAAAAAAAGACATTCAGTGTCGACCTTTGACCCCCCATGTGCACATACATTGCATGCACCTACAAAAAGAACTTTTGAAAAACTTCAATATTGTTAGTGATAATATATATTCTACTTATGATAAGCAAAATTCTCTTATTTTCTATATCAATTAATAATATGGAGAAAAAGAAAAAAAATAAGTGTCTATAACTCACTTCAAAGAACCCCAGGGGGGAAAACAGTGGTCAGAAGAAAAAGAAGTATAAAACAAAAATGGAAAAAGGTTAGTAATCAGTGAAACTGGTTCAAAGGTCTCCCTTTCACTTTTTCACTTTGTTGGAGGGCAAATTTCACAGAAATGTATTATTTGCACACAAATTTCTGTCATAGCATAGAAAGCATTCTCCTTCCCAATGGCACTTTACACCTGTTCCTTACCTTGTTCACACAGCTTTTTCACAGACCCCACCCCGCACCACAGGTCCTGTGTCAGGCAGGTCTGGTCATGAGAGAAGCTGTACACTCACAGCTCAGCTCTCAAGGTCAACTCACCCTGAGCTTGGAGGTGTCGAAGGGTCACCTCAGCTCTGGCTCTGGCTTCTCTCTGGGACTTTGTCAGCAGTTTGCCTTCTTTTTTTAACCGTTCTTTTCTTTCTTTTTCTTTTTGCTTTTTCCTTTCTCTTTTTTCTTGTTCTAATCGTTCCTAAACAAGAGTACATGGCATATAAAAAATACTAGCTAAATGAACCATGAAGTTTAAAATAAACAACACAGGTCTTAAAAATGCATACAAAATATGTTGGGAGA
Source organism: Tokudaia tokunoshimensis (assembly GCA_036184795.1). Classification (NCBI taxonomy): domain Eukaryota; kingdom Metazoa; phylum Chordata; class Mammalia; order Rodentia; family Muridae; genus Tokudaia; species Tokudaia tokunoshimensis. Next base: position 9,992,625 of record BTHU01000016.1, read on the forward strand.
TTACAACTGAAGATATCTAAATGTTAATACATTAGTCTTAAAATAAAACCGGGTTATATTATTGTCAGTAGCACACATGTGACTTTGTCTCTCCATGGAGAGATGAGGAAGACTTTCATGTATATCAGAGTACTTCGTGTAACTACAGAGCCCATATAGACATGTACATTTCACAGAGAACAGAGCTCAGGTAAAACTCACTATCAGTATTTACAACATCATAAAAATATACCTCTTCTTTTCGTTTGGCTTCTAGCTCCTCCAGCCGCTTAATCCTTTCTTCCTCCTCTCTCTTCTGTCTCTCCTCCTCCTCTTTGAGCTTAGCCAAAGCTTCCTGGATAGCTTTAACAGTGGATTTGCTAGGGCCTTTCTTCTTTTCTTTTTCTTTCTCATCTTTTTCTGTTTTCTTTTTCTTCTTATCTTTTTTCTTTTTGTCACCTTCATTGTCGTCTACCCAAAAAAAATAAAGGCAAAGCACTCAAGCTCATTTCTATGACAGTGAATACACACTGGCCAGAATTCAAGAAACACTGTGGCTTCTGCCACCAGTTCTCTTAAAGAGGCATGGATACAACGTCCTGAGACCCTTGTGCCTAGAACTGCTCATCAGACATCACAGTTGACCCACGGGGCATCTGCCATTGCTGTTGCTGGCCTGAGTCATCCTGATAAACACAGACTCTGTCAGCAGTAAAAGGCAGCAGAAGCGTCAGGGACCTCTGTCGAGTAATCACAGCAGGTCTGAAATACTAAAGAATCAGCCTGGCTCAAGTCCATTCAGGTACTGAAGTCACTTTACTTCTGTTAGATGGGACTGTCACAATGATGCCAAGAATATGGGGGTATGGGAATAAAATACAAAAATATAATTGTACTTCAAGACACTGAAGAAATAAAACCTGTGATACTCCTGTGATGGTGTTTCTCCTCAAAATTCGGAGAAAAAAATTTCAGTGGTTAAAAATTGGGCCATGTTTTTTTACTAAAATCTTTCTAGTCTAAGCAAAAACCATTATTTCTAGAAATCTAAATCACCTGATATTTAGATATATTTATTCTATGAGTAAGCAATCAGCACATGCCTTTAATCCCAGAGCTCAGAAGGCAAAGGCAATTGAATCTCTATGAGTTTGAGGCCAGCCTGGTCTACAGAGTGAGTTCTAGTACAGCCAGAAACCCTGTCTCAAAAAAACAAACAAACAAAAAAAACCCAAGCAATCAGCTAGAATATTTAGATTTCAATTACTGATCAATTTATTTCAATTACCAAAACGACAAAAGAGGGGCCAGTAACAAGACTCAGCAGGTAAAGGTGAAAGCTACCAAGTGGGTAGCCCATGTTTGATTCCTGAAGCTGACTTCTAAAAGTTGTCCTCTGACCTCTCCTCATATGATGTGGCACAATATGCCCACACATACAAACAAGTAAATAAAACAAGTTTGGTTTTTTTAAAAAGAGAAATAAAAACATGCTCTCTGACATTTAAGTGATGTAACTAATTTAAGTCTCTTAATTTACTCTTTTATATTTCAAAGGTTAAGCTGCATTTTTTTATGGGAAGGGAAGAATTTAGTTAATATCTTACATGAATTTTGAGAAGGAAATCTCTTTGGCCACTTAGTCTTCATTAATAGCAAAATGAGTATTCATAATAAAACTTTATTAAATTTCTACTGTATAAATAAATAGCGCAGAGAAATGGTTTAACGGGTAAAGTGTTTGCCATGCAAACAGGAGGAATTCAGATCACACCCCCAGTGACCACATAAAAAGTCAGACATGGGCTGAGAGATGGCTCAGTGGTTAGGAGCACTGACTGCTCTTCCAGAGGTCCTGAGTTCAATTCCCAGCAACCACATGGTGGCTCACAACCATCTGTAATTGGGTCCGATGCCCTCTTCTGGTGTGATTGAGGAGAGCAATGGTGAATACATAAAATAAATAAATCTTTAAAAAAAAAAAAGCCAGACGTGCCAGCGCTGCTGCCCAGCCAGCACACTAACGCTGTTCAGTGAGACCCTGACTGACAAAAGCTGAGATGGAGGACTATTTCTCACGCTCTATCCCAGCATTCCTCGGTTGCCTGTGGCTCTCTGTTGCGGTCTTTATTCAACTCCTGTTCAGATAGTCACTAGGGTGAGACTTTAGACATGCAGTTTTTGGCACTCCTGGGAGACTCAACCTCACAGCAACTCATGGGGAAAAAACAAGACCATGAATTTAAAAAAGAGCAAAGAGGGGTATATGGAAAGGTAATAGAGAAATGATCTAATATTAAAAACGTATCATGGAAAGTGACAGCAGAATCGGCCTCCGACCTCCATATCTGCACACAAGGGGATGGACCCACACACGTGCAGGAGGACGAGTCACAAGACAGTACCCCAGCCAATGACCACAGCTTAGACTAAACATGAACCAGAGGCTTCTGGGGCTATGACCAACCTTCCAGAGCTGCAGCAGTGTCTTTCTCTTCTGAGGCAGCTCCTGTGTCAGGAGTCCCTCTGAGCGTCAACGCCTCCTCCTCGGGTCTCTTCGGAGGCTCCCTCTGTTTACTCTGCTCCTTCCTGCCCTTCTCTAGCTCTTCTTTCTCTTTCATCTTCCGCAACTTCGCTTTCTCTTCCTCTCTCTTCTTCTTTTCACGCTCTTTCTTTTCTGCCTTCTTCTGGGCCACCGTCTTGATTTTGAAGGAAGAGTCATCGTCCTCATTCCCACTGTCTATGGTAGGAACTGACTTGTTCTTCTGATTTTTTTTCTGTCCTTTTCTGGACTGCAAAAATTCATCGGACTCACCACCACTTTCACCTGAGGAGTTTACTCTCGAGCGTTCTTTACTTCTTTTGCTATTGTCTTCATCCTCTTCTGACCCATCCCGCTTTTTCGTGGATTTCTGGGCTTTTTTACCTTTTCTAGAAAGTTTATTAGAATCATCAGCATCCTCACTCCCAGAGAGGAGTACCTCTGAGTTAGGTCTGGCAGTCTTTTTTGACTTTGAATCTTTATCTTCCAATTCTTCACTATCATTTTCATCAAAACTTGTTTTCTTGCCTTTTTGTCCCTTCTTCTTTTTATCTTGTTTTGAGGCAGATTCTTCTTCATTGTTTTCTGTAGGCTAAAAAGTATTCCTTGTTAGAAATGTCAACAGATTGTCATCCCTTAAAGGTAACAGAACTCTGTCATCCCTTAAAGGTAATGGGCCCCCTCAGCATCAAGTGCTTCACTCAGTGCACACTTCAATATCTTTTATGGAAGCTGACTGTCTTGTTTCACGAGAATATTAAAGTATGAGTCTGGAGAAATAGCTTAGCAGTTGGGAGCAACTGTTGCTCTTGCAAAGGATCCAGGTTTAGTTCCTGCACTCACATGTAGTTCACAACCATCTGTAACTCCGGCTCTAGAGGATCTAATGCCCTCTAGTCTGACCTCTGTGAGCACCAGGCACACATGGTACATGTACATATAGGCAGGCAAAACATTCAGACACATAAAACAAAAATCTAAAGAAAAAAGGGGGGGGGAAAATAAATAGGAAAAAAAAATCCAACCACACAAAAGACAGTAGTTCTATGCCTCACACTCACCACACACCTACATAGATAACTGAAGGTGGAAGGAGACGGAATCACTGACCCCAAGTGGACCAAGTTTATCAACAGGCAATAGAGTAAGTATCGCTAGATTCCTATATAAAGTTTATTTCTATCAATCAGAGGTTTAAAACAATACTTCTTTTTTTCCTGAAAACTTAGTTCCTCCATTTGACCTGTTTTATAGAAACTATTAACATTTCCAAACCAGGCAACTCCCAAACATCAGCAAGAAGAAGACAGCGGAGACAGGAAGGGTGCTCTCTCTCACCTTGACTGCAGCAGCGTCTCTGTCAGCTCTGATGCCTTGGGCTTCCAGAGACAACTCCTCCAGCTCTCTCAGAATGTCGTTCTCACTAGAAAAGAAGTAGATAAGATCTGAAGCACTGGAAGCATTAGATGGCCACAACACTCAAGCTATGAAAATCTAAATGCTTTTAAACCCATACTCAAAGTCTTGCTTCTTTTTCTCCTTTTTCTTCTTTCCCTTTGGCTTCTGAGGCTCCTGCTCCTTGGCAGCACCAGCTCCTTCTATTTCTGCAGCCAAGGCGCCCAAATCAGTGTCATCCTTGGTGCTTAAATGAGAACAAAGAACAAAAGGTCACTCAAGAGCACGCAATCTACTTGTCCACTTACACTGGTGTCCCTGCTATTTTATACCTTCTACATATTAGCAACACAGAGAAACACTCATCGAGACCTCTCATGATCAAACTGTCTTCTCCCATAAAGATCACTATGCCAAAACCAGAAGGTATGAATCAAGAGCCCTACCCCTAAAACAGAGAAGCCAACAGCCTAGGCAGAGAAGGGAAAAAATAACTTCCACAGGTAATGAACATCTGTGCATGTGCAGGTGAGCATTTTTTGAATGGAGTTCTTTTGTAAAACACCGAAGAACCAAAGTATAAAACAAGCTATGAGAAAGTGTAAATATGCAGACCTTTACCTATTTTTCAACCAACTAGTCTATTGTCTAATTTTACTAGTTGAGAAAATGGGACTACACAAAAAGATCTGAATACCTTGTGGAAAGCATGACTACACACATAAATTTACATGAGGTAAGTATGGTTCACTAAATCAATCTCTCTCTCTCTCTCCCCCCCCCCAAATTTAGAACCAAATCTATTAGCAATCTCTCCCATCTGATTCCAGTCTACAATATCGCACCTATATTATTTGGGTATTATTTGGAGAAACCAAAGTCCCAGTCAAGTTAAATCTACAGAAAGTCAAGGTCAGTCATTTTGAAATGTACACATACAAAAAATATATTAAATTCACTTGAATGACACATTAAGACATCAAAAGATGGAGCTGATATAAAAAATAATCCAGTTTTCCTCCATCCACTTAATTCCCAGAACTAATGACTCTGAGACTATGTATTAATAAATGCCTAGGCCATAAGCTTCAGCCTGTTCTCTGACTCACTCTTAACTTATTATCCCTTTCATTTTAACCTGGCTCAGCTACCTGCTGGTTTACTTTACATCCTCTCCCACACCCACCACACCTCTATTTCCCAGAATTTTCTCTATCCATGCTGCATGCCCCATCTCCTATTTTTTCTGTCAGCTTGTGGCCATTGGCTTTTTTTGACAGACGATGCTTATAAGAAATTCTCTCTAGACTGGAGAGATGGCTCAACAGTATGAGCCCTGTCTGCTTTTGCAGATGACCTGGGTTCAATTCCCGGTACCCATATGGTCGTTCACAAGCATCTGTAACTCCAACTCCAAAGGAGCCAATGCCCTTTTCTGGCCTCCTCCAGCACTAGGCACACATGGGTTATACAGACATACATCCAGGCACAACAACTATATACATACAATAAAATACTATTTTAAAAAAAGACATCAAAAGATTTATAGAATAGAGAAACACCTTAGATATTGTTTAATCTGGTAAGGGGAACTTCTAAAGAAAAATACATTAAGTGCTTCCTTACAATAAAAAGACTAACAAAATACTGACAAATACCAAATTTAATTTCAAGAAGCTTACTAGAGGATAGGAACTGTAATAAAGGAACTTAGTACTTTCATGAAAAGTTGAACAGAATTAAAATATTTGATACTTGATACTTTTATGTGACTCTGAACAGTTTGTACCACATCTATACTGGGGAAGTGAAAAGCTTCCTGGTAAAGCGGATTGGAAACAAGCAACACAGTAGGGAAAGAAATTAGCTCAGCAAGGAGGATGGATGGTACAGCAGGCACAGTCCCGACTACCAGAGAGGGGTGCCTGTAAGTAACTGTAGTAAAAACATAATGGGTGCCTGCCTTGCACTAACACAAGCAGGATGAAGACTCAAGTCGGATAAACGCTGAGGACTGAATCATTAACACTTAAAACTAGACATATCAGAAGGGAGTAGGGAACACATAATCAAAGATGTTCAGGTCACATCAGGTAGCAAGAGCCTAAGGCCAGCCCATGACCAACCAAAAGTAGCTCTAAAGGAACCTCTTGTCAATATTCCACACAACCTTTCCTGAAAACTAGGAGAAGGGGAGGTTGACGGCTGGCACCTCATCTCCAAAATATTTATTGGTCCTATCAAAAGACACAAGGGATCTTCTTTGTTACCATCCCAGATGGTGCTATAAAAAAAAATAAATAAATAAAAAAATAAAAAAAAGATCAATAGCTTCTGAATGCTTACAAAATATCAAGCATCGTGATAACCAACTGCTACATATTAAATAGCCATTCTCTCTTAATACTTCTAAAACTTTATGACATGAAGCTTAAACATGATAAGCAACAGAAGGCTACACAACTACAAAGCAGTAACTCAAGTTTCCAACTTAACTATAGTGCCTTCCTAAAAAATTAGGAAACAATTTAGCTTCTGATTTTTCAGAGCTGCCTACAGGTATAAGACCTTAGATTCGATCCCCAGGATTACAAAACAGTAAAGAAATCTGACTTACAAGACAAAGTAATAAAATAAAAGCCACTAACTAGTTCATGCTGAGATAAACCAATGGACGGATGAGGAAGAAACAAAGGCTAATAAGTAAAGTATACAAAACTGAACATCCGGGGGCTGGGGTGTAGAACCTAAACTCCCACTCCTAATACTGTGGGTGTGCACAGTGACATCCTTCTGTAGATGGAAAGGACATAAGAATAAGCTCACAGAGCAGAAGCCTGACCAATCAACAAGATACTGAAAGCTGATGAACTATCATAGATAAAATGAGCCTAAAGAAAAATTTACCACATTACATGTGGTACATAATTTAACAGTCAGTAAAAACAAATCTAAACAAACTCTGCAATTACAGTTAATTCATACCAGTTTCTTAAGTGTATCATGCTGATATGTTAATAAGCTATGGTGGTTTGAATAAGAATGGCCCCCATAGACTTACACCTTTGAACACTGGTCTGAAGTTAGTAGAACTGCTTGGGAAAGATTAGGCCTTACTGGAGCTGTGTCAGTGGGTGCAGCATTCTGAGTTCAGAGAGAGTGACTGTTCCCAAGGCTTCACTACCACGAACTCTAACCCTCTGACACTGTAAGTCCCATTCAATGTTTTCTTTTATAAGCTGTCATGGTCATGTTATTTATCAACAGCAATAGAAAAGTAACTACTGCACAGGGAAAGTTGGGATTGGATAGACAAGAGTTTGCACTTAATCCTGAAGTTAATTTTAAGATGATTCTTTTTAACTGTGTGTATATCTGTATCTCTGTGTGCAGGTATGTGCATATGTATGTAAATGCACACAGAGACCAAAAGAGGTGTTGGATCCCTTGGGGCTGTCAGGCATTCATGAGCCATTGCTGCAGCTCCCGAAACACTCACCTCAAGACGGGAAAGCCATCATGTAATTTATATCTATTCCAAGGCATATCAAATATTAAACTTAATAAAACATGCACATAAATTGTATTTTAAAAACCATAAAATGTTGATGAAAGAAATACAAAGAGACAGAGGGATCATATTTATTGATAGAAGACTCTACCAAAAAAAAAAACCACAAAATTCTCTCCAATATTACACAGGCTTAATGGAAACCCAAGAAAGATTTTTAAGACACGGCTAGTACAGAAAACTATAAAATTTATATGAGAAGGCAAAAGACTTAGAATAGTTAAGAGAACATTTTTCCTTTTTTTGTGAGAAAATAAGGTGGGAGGCACCATTTTGCCAAATTCCAAGACTTTTAATATAGTTGACAAAAATATCCAAAACTACACTGGAATGTTGATAAAATACAAATTCCTGGAACAGAAGGAAAACACAAACAGCCTCCGAGAAAGCAGCCTCCACACAAGTGTGCTCACCCTCCTGTACAAAGCACAAAGGCCGTTTACAGGGCAGCTAACCTTCCCACAAATGCGATGGTGCAAACCAATGTCCTCAAACACAAAAGATTATAGTCTCTGTATGAGGCACTCTGTGAATTTAAAAACAGAACCTCTGGGAAAATAGAGGAAATAAACTGAAACTCATCAAAAGTAAGAACTCTTGTAGTTGGAAAAACTACAAAAGTAGCCTGAAGAAAACAATCTCCAGCGTCGAGGGTAGGAGATTGAAAAGTACTTATCCGGAAAAAAAAGAGCTAATTCTAGAATGTGTTCTAAAAACATTCAAAACTCAACTGCAAAAAGCCCAATAATCCAATTTGAAAACCAGCCAAAAAGTATAAAAAGGCATTCTACTGAAGAGGATATGCAGGTGACAATTAAAGACATTCTTATGTTAGTCATTGGGAAATGGGAGCCACTGTGCGCCAATCAGAATGCCACATTCCCAACATGGTAACAATGCTAGTGAGAGTGAAGGGAACTGCACAGCTCACCAGAGGATGTGGACAGGCACATGTGAGGTATGCAGGGGGGCTGGTGCTGTAACACACAGAGAATATAATCAGACCCAGCACTGATGCTCGTATCTTAACTGTGGTAATGGATACACAAATCTACAGACATGAATGATAATGTAAACCACAGCAAACATACACAAGAGTGTAAATGAAACCAAGCACACGACTATGACCAGTGGCTTTAATCAGTACCAACATGTGAGTCGTGCCATTGCAACACAGCTTTAAGATTATCACTACAAACTAGAAAACACATACTGATTTCTATCATTTCTTACAAGTGCACATGATTCTGTAACAATCCCCAAACAATATTCTTTAGACAACATAAATTAACACTACTAACAAAATGAAAGTCTAAAGAAATATTTGCAATATAAACACATGAAGGGTGCTCGCTTTGGCAACACATATATTAAAATTGGAACAGAGAAGATTAGCATGGCCCCTGCGCAAGGATGACACACAAATTCGTGAAGCGTTCCATATTTTTTGAGGAATGGATACAGAAGATGTGGTATATTTACACAATGAAATACTACTCTGCAATTAAAAACAATGAATTCATGAAATTCTTAGGCAAATGCTCAGAACTGGAAAATATCATCCTTAGTGAGGTAACCCAATCACAAAAGAACACAAATGGTATGCAGTCACTGATAAGGGGATATTTGCCCAGAAACTCGGAATACCCAAGACACAATTCACATATCAATAGATTTCCAAGAAGATGGAAGGAGAGACCCCTGGTCCTGGAAAGACTGGATGTAGGGGAATACCAGGAGAGAGAAGCGAGAGGGGGTTGACTGGGGAACAGGGAGAGGGAAGAGGGCTTATGGGACTTCTGGGGAGGGAGGAACCGGAAAAGGGGAAATCATTGGGAATGTAAATAAAAAAATATATAGAAAAAAATAAACACATGAAGGACTGTCCTATAATACCTAAGATTCCTACAAGACTTGAAGATACAAAAATGTCCAATAAACACATGACAAGATGGTCAGTATTACAGAATCAAGTATAAGCTACATTGATGCACGCCACTGCCCATCTTCTAGAGTAAGTAAGGAAAGTTAGGACCCCGAAAGCAAGCACTGACAGGACACTCACCTGCCCCCACAGGCAAAGCAGAAGCGGCAGTCCAATTGGGAAGAAACGGTTTGAAGGCCTCTTAAAGTCACATGCAAGCAAGCACCCTCTCTCCCTCTCCCACATACTATCCCCTTCTCCCCCCCCATTCTAGACCCCCTCTACCCTCCCACCCTCTCTTTCTTATCTCTTACCATATAACCCAGCAAACTTACTCCTAAGTATTCACCACAGAAATAATGTGTCTGCACAAAGGCTTGTACTCAAATGTTTAGAGAAATTTTATTCATAATCATGAAAAGCTACAAACAACTTGAACACCTGTAAAATAGTTTAAAACCAGTCAAGAACCACCCAACAGAGTATCACACAATTAAAGGGGGCAGGAATGATGATGCATGCACCAGCACAGAGGACTCTCAGTCACTACACTACATAAAACCCAGTAAAGAAATGGCGCCTACAAGTATCACTCAACTTATCCACATCTCTAGAAGGGGAAGCATGACAACTAGGCACAGGGTGCACTCAGTGATAAGCTCGCTGGCAAGCATGTGTGAGGCTCCAGGCTGGATTCCTAGAACTTGGTGGGAGGTGAAGAACACAACCACAGTGACTCCTAGACAAAGCCTTCCGTAAAGAGAAGGATCACTGACCAAAGGTCCTAAGCAAATGGTCTACTTATTCACAGGGACCTGACCTTAACCCATTGATTGTACCCTTGAAATTTGCACATCTTATGTTACCAACACCTCAAAAAATGTGTGCTCAAATTCTAGATTACAAAAAACCACAAAGAAAGAATCAAGTTAGAGAACATACTTAACAATTTAAAACAGTTAAAACTAAAATTACATAAACCTAAAAATCATTTATCCATTTTTTTAACTTATAACAATACCTAATCTTTTACATTAACAATGTAATGTGTAGTTAAAAATCATGCTATTATGGAAAACTTTTTAAGACATTTTTTATTTTAAATATATTATTTATTTTTATTTTACATCCATTGCCTCAGAGGATGTCAGAAGCCCTGAAACTGGAGTTACAGATAAGTGTGAGCTATCAGGTGGGTGATGGGAAATTGAACCTGGGTCTTCTGTAAGAGTAACCGGTGCTCTTAACTGCTGAGCCATCTCTCCAGCCTCAAGACATAATAATGTGTGTACTCAGCATTGGTATTTGGTATTTCTCCTTGACCCACATGCGCCTTCTCATTGTAGATCTCCATAGGAGTTATTACTAATAATCAAAAATAATACTAGCAACAATATAAAAATATTGCAATTAAGATATATACACATTTAGAGACCAGTATAAAATTTTCCCTTTTAAGGAAACAAGGTCTCCCTGGCTGGCCTGGAATCTCAGAGACTGCCTGCTTCTTTCTCCCGAATGCTAGAATTAAAGGCATGCACTTAGCCCAGTATAAAGCCTTTTAAACAGTTTATAAATAATATTTAATGCAAAGTAGTAAAAGCAAAATATGTCTCTTGTCAGTTCCAAACCTGGGAGATTCATTTAATTATGTGCATTTTATACTGACAAACTGTCTATTGTATGTGAAGTTAAACAAGAAACAAAAGATCTAATTCTTTTACAAATTATTTTTTTTTAAGATTTACTTATGTGTAAGTATACTGAGCTGTCATCAGACACTCCAGAAGACGGCATCAGATCTTGTAATGGATGGTTGTGAGCCACCATGTGGTTGCTGGGATTTGAACTCAGAACCTTCAGAAGAGCAGTCGGTGTTGTTAACTGCTGAGCCATCTCTCCAGCCCACACAAATTATTCTTAAATTAATTCAAACCCATAAGATTTCTAAGATTCTCATGTCAGCCCCTCTTCTCTTCTGCTGCTCTATTTATTGTCTATATTTTAAAACCTGGTTCAAAGGCACAGTGGTACACATCTGTTATTCCAGCACTTGGAACAATCAGGAGTTCAAGGAAGAAGATCATGAGTTCAAGACCAAGGAAAGCCAACAAGACTCTGCCTCAAAAAAAAGAAAACCAAAAAAAACAAAACAAAACAAAACAAAAAAACAAGTAACGACAATGCTCAAAATTTCTCAGAGGCTGTGGTAGTTTGAATGAGATGACCCCCATACGCTTACTTCCCCCTGTTGCCTGTGGGTCAGGATATGAATTGCCCAGCAACTGTTCCAGTGCTGTATCTGTCTGCCTCCCACCATGGTGATAATGAATTAACCCTCTAGAACTATAAGCAAGCCCACAAGTATGCTTTCTTTATAAAAGCTGCCTTGGTCATACTGTCTCTTCACAGCAATAGAAGAGTAACTGAGCCATGCTCCACGGAAGTAACATTAAGAGTTTCCAGGCCAAGGCCTTAAAGCCAGTTTCTCCTTTCTGTTTCTTTGCTCTCTGCCAAGCTAATGTGAATGCTCAAGTCACACCAAGAGGTCAAGTTCAGGTTCCAATGGCAAGTCCAGACAAGGTTCCAAAGAAGAGCTATTATCAACCACCAGAGGAGGTTAGATTTTTCATAAAGCAAGCTTAAAGATGCCTCCATTACAGCCACCATAACTATAATCACAGAAAAAGCCAGAAAACCCATCTAAGAATAGTTAATGCCCAGGACTACAAAAAATAATTGTCATTAAGCCCTTTAAGTTTGAAATGATTTGTTAGGACAGATGTTGTATACCAATTTCCTCTGAGATTAAAACATTCCATCATTTAAGGAAGCTTCTTAAGCAAAGTAAACAACTCAAATAGCTTCAGGAAGTCCCTGAAACTGACCAGACTCACAAGCCAGACTCCCCACACTCATTCCCACCATCAGTAGGCAATAAACAAGGGCCTCGAGTCACTCACAGACTAGCCAAACTGCAAAGTAGACTGTGAGACCAGACCAGATGCCCGGAAGAATCTGACAACAGCCAAGCATTTAGACCAACTGAGTCACCTGGAAAGGATACTCTCCAACACACTGAGTTGTCTGTAGGCTGTGCAGCATGCTCCAGGGCGCCCCCCCTCCTTTTCTGAGCTGTCACCCATGCTGAGGTGGACTCCTGTAAGTAACCCAATTGTTTCACCAAGTTGGACTTAGTGGTATCTGTACTTTGGTCTTTCACAAATTCTGTATTTGAGGTGAATAGACATGTGCCTCCCCAGGAAAAGTTTTGTCTTACAGTAACACAGTAATAATTGGGACATTCCTACATTTCTTTCTATTCCTAACCTGAAGAAATGCCAAGTATGTTGATAGAAGGAAACAAAATCCAAACACTCCTTCATCTACCCACCACTGTCTAAAGTCCCAAAGTGCCAAGGAAAGGGAAGGCCAGACTAAAGCCTGTCACTGCCTCTTTTTACTCTACTTTGCTGTTTCTCTCTCCTCAAACACTTTCAGCAACATCCAAAAAAGAAAAGGCAGGAAGAGAAAGTCTATTCTTTACCCCTGCTAACTCAGCCGCTCCAGTATCAAAACTGGAATATCTGTTCCTCCCTGTTGACATTTCCCTTCTATGGCTTCTCCTTACTCTCATTCTCCAGCCATACCTAAGACTTGAACAAAAAGCCCAGAACTCGATGTTCCCCCACTAGCTTCCACTGATCCCTACCAATCCCAACAGGTCTTATTCCCAGCTATGCTGTCAATAGATCTAGCTCCAGTACTACAGTCCCTCAGTAAACTAAGAGCTATGTATGTGCACAACACACACACACACATACACACACAATCAGCCCTCCCTTCCTCCCAACTTAACAATGTCTTTATGGTTCGGTAACACCTTCATCAAACCAGAAACCAGAAACCCCATCACCATTACAATGCACAGTGCAACAAACACAAAGTATCCCTATTCCCTCTACAAACACAAACTAATATTGTTTTAATTCTTAAAATTTTTACTTGTACATGTTTATCTGTGAATGTATGCCACGTGTGTGGGTACCCGTACAGTCCATGTATCTATCTGTTAGCACCTGGAGGCTGAATATGATGACACATACCTGCAGCCCCAGATACTCAGAAGGTTGAGGCAGAAAAACCTTGATCCCTAGATGATGTTCTGGCCTGGGCAACACAGTAAAACTTCACCAGAAAAAAGAAGAAAAAATAAATAAGAGATGCCTCTTATGTCATGAAATAACTGCCCACCTGTTTGTTAAGTGCTCACTTAAAAGTAAACTCAGTGTCTCTGTAGTCTACTGCATTGAATCTGCTGCTTACTGTTAGAAGAATTACCCGCCACCTAATTTACTGTTTACTGCCACATAACTGGTAGTGGTGCATACCTTTAATCCCAGCTTTTGGGAGACAGAGGTAGGCAGATTTCTATGAGTCTGAGGTCGGCCTAGTCTATAACATGAGTTCCAGGACAGCCAGAATTGTTACAGAGAATCCCGGTCTCGAGAAAACATAAACAAACAAATAAAAACCTGAATAGGACAAAACAAACAAAAAAGTAAAACATTTGATGCAGATAATTATTTTCATGAGAGATGTTTCTACTAACTTGTCAAACACTACCATAATTATGCAGGCCTGACTCTAGCTGTGTACAGAATTATTGGTAATTTTATAGCAACTGAAAACCTTAAAACATTATTATCATCCTTAGTACTCAAGAGAGGTAGGAACACAGCATGCTCCTGTTTTTCCACTCTAGCACATTCTCATGATGGTAAAATTTAATTACTAGTCACATTTCAAAATGCAGGTTTGAAAGCAGGGATGAGTGTCCCATGCTTAGCAGAAGCTCCCAGCGTCTATGCATATGTACCTATCTGCCATGATAAAATATGCCCCCCTGCTTCCATCCATTTTCTCAGTTTTAGGGCAAAGTATGGAGAAGAGGCAACAGGCACCAAGTCTGGCCTTTACATGAGAGAAATGGGGGAAGGAAGAGGAGAGGGAGAAAGGAGAAAGGAGGGAGGGATTGATTCAGGGCCAGGTGGCGGCGGCACATATCTTTAATTCCCGTATTTGGAAGACAGAGGTAGGCAAATCTCTGTTAAGTCCAGCCTGGTCTAAAAGTAAGCACCAGGACAGCCAGGGCTACACACAGAAACCCTGTCTCACAACCAGAAGGAAAAAAAAGAAAAGAAATTCTGGAAGATGAATAAAGAAAGGTGAAGGCTTCAAGAAAAGGGTTCCCATGCCTGGTGCAGCAAAGTGACCTGGAAAGCCTAGGTTGTTCCTATGGTCAAGATTCAGGTGACCTCATCTATCCCTCTTCAACCGGCTATATCCCCTGCCATACATCTGTTGCCACCTACAGATAAATGAAATATTGTAACGGAGACTAACTTTTGTAAAGAAAAGAAAAGAAGAGAAAAAAGAAAAGGAGAGGGACAGACAGGGATGAGAAAAGGGGTTAGAAGGAGGGGGGAAGGGGAATAAAGCTTTCAGGAGCAAAGGCTTCTTTCTGTCTGTCTTCCCTGGGCATATCCCAGCCTTCTACAGCAACAAGCACCAAGGATTTTGTACATTCCTATGAGGCACCACCAGCCAAGAAACGCGCAGCTCAGGAACGGCAATCACAACTTTAAAACACTAGGCAAGTTGCTCATCGGTGTCAACCAGAACAGACGGGTGTGTAATAAACACCCGTCTAAGGCTGGCAGTGGTGCCATATGCCTTTAATCCTAGCACTTGGGAGGCAGAGGTAGGTGGGTCTCAGAGTTCAAGGCCAGCCTGGTCTACAAAGCAAATTTCATGACAGCCAGGGCTATACAAACAAATCCTGTCTTGAAAAACAAAACAAACAAGCCTGCCTGCTACTATAATTACTTTATCTGTGCACACGGGAAAACTTCCAAACTGCATTCTAAAGCAGTAAGTTGAAAGGCTAGTTAAAAAATACAGTGAGACTTCATTTATGTACCAATACAAAGACCCTAGCATATGTGCATTCTCCACATCAGTGGAAATGCTTCATACTAAAATTTACAACTAAATGCTATAAATGATATAGCTTAGTGGTTGAACACTTGCCTGGCATGCACATGGCTTCAGGTTCAATCCCAAACACATTAAAAAATGAAATTTACAGTTAAGATATAAATGTTAATTGACTGTGTAACTTCTTGAAATATTTTATTATGAATAGTTTAAGACAGCCAAATAATGAGAGGAAGAAAGTAGCAGAATTTTAGACAATGCAAAGCCACGTATGAATGAGCATTAGATTCAAGACACTGTTTGTTCTCAAGTCTTCCACTTTTGTGCATGTATGACACTTTTCATTTAAGGAAAGTCATGGGCTGCAGAGTTGACTCACTGGTTAAGAGCACATGTTGTTCTTGCAAAGGACGCGGGTTGATCCCCAGTACCCACATGGAGACTCATCACTTCACGTCCTTAGGCACCAGGCATACATGTGGTGAACAGACATACATACAAGCAAAGCACTCATACACTCAAAATAAAATCTTTAAAAAAGAAAGCCATACTACTACAGTAAGAGACACCAAAGGAATAAAGTGAGAAGCCTAGAAATAAAATCCAGATAAAGTATCTACTGATCCTGATGCAACATTGGTGACAACGGCATGCAACCGGGCAGCCTCCTCAACAGGCCACACACACACAAGACTATAACAAACACCTACAAAACACCAGCCACAAAAATTAATGAAAAAAAAAAAGGAACTAAGTGCAAAAACTAGAGCAATAAAACTCAAATGAACAAAACCATGGGTGTAACTCTCAATGACCTTGGTCCACAAAACACATTCTTAGTTATAACATCAAATGCACAACAAAGAAAAAGCAAACAGAACTTGATCAAACTTCAATCTGTGAAAAAGACTCCATTGCCTTGTTAAAGAGAGCCTACAGAATGGGAGAAAATATCTACAAATCACACATCTAACTATATTGTCCCAATTATATTAATGTTTACAACTTGACAATAAAAAGACAGCCTAGTGAGAACTAGGCAAAACACTCCCTGAGACTTGTGACCAAAGATTTAAAATAGTGGACAGAACATGAAGTAACTATCAAATGACAATCGAGTCCACAGTGGACCCTGAGTGTCAGCATTCGGGAAGCTGATGCCAGAGTACCTGCAGGCCCAAGGACTCTTAAGCTATATACACCCTGTCTCAAATAAAAACACAATTACCCAACCAAACACCACTGCCACCACTACACACAACCACTAACCTGACTGTTTAAGAGAGAGAAAGAAGAGGGAGGAAACAAGGTTGTTGGCAAGGATGTTAAAAAGCTGGAGCTCTCATATATTGCCGATGACATGCAGGTGCTTAGAAAACAATTGGAGACTTAGAGAATTATCATTATAACCTATTAAGTTCATTCCTAGATACATATTCACCCTAACAACGGGAGTTCAGACAAGCATCTATAACCAAGCGCTCATAGCAACTGTATGTACAATAACCAGAATGCACACCACTGGATGGAATCCACAGATGCAGAGCAGGCCCTTACCATGCAGCACTATAGACTGTAAAGCTCTACTTCTGTATGACTGGCAGCACTGTCTCAGAGCAGTGAGATGTACAAAGTACAAGCACTGGTACCACATTAGAGTCTCTGAGATAAAAGAACTTTTCTGTCCCATTGCAATCTTAAAGGACCACAGTTGCATATACAGTAAGTACACTGATGGTCAAAATGTACAAGAACTCATGGCTTCACCCTGCCACAATAACATTCAGTGACACAGATCTAGAATCCCAACACCTGAGAGGCTGAGGCAGGAGGACTCCTGTATTAGTCAAGTCCGTGCTACACAGCTAGTGTTTGGTTAGCTCGAGATACCAAGTTGCCAAGATCTCAAAACAATCAGTAACAACAAAAGAGACACAATGTCCAAATTATTTTTAATCCAAATGACAGATCTAAAACAACTAGATGAACGTTAAAAGCAAAAGATGTGTTCATCAGTGTGGTGCTCTGGGTGAGAACAGCCTCCATAGGCTCAAGATATATTTCAATGCTTGGCTCCTAGTTGGTGCAATAGTTTTGGAAAGGATTTGGAGGTGTGGCCTTGTTAGAAGAAGGGCTTTGAGGTTTCACATCAGACCCAGTTTGTCTATCTATTTGTGTCTCTCTGTTTCTCTCATCTGGCTGGCTGGTGCTCGTTCTCTCTCTCTCTCTCTCTCTCTCTCTCTCTCTCTCTCTCTCTCTCTCTGTGTGTGTGTGTGTGTGCTCTTTTCCTCCCTCTCTGTGGTTCTTAACATGTAAGCTCTCACCTACTACTCCAACATGTCTGCCTGCTGCCATGATGGTCAGGAACTTATCCTCTGAAACTATAAGCAAGCCCCCAATTAAATGCTTCCTTTATAAGTTGCCTTGCTCAACTAAACAGCAATAGAAAAGTTAACTAAGAATCAGTAATATGGTATCAACCAAATTCTACCAACCATGACCAAGTAGGATCAGTTGATCTCATTATTGACTGATTCAGCATGCACTCGCTCTCTCGCACACGTGAGTTCTCTCTCCCCCCTCCCTCCCTCTCTCCTACATCCAGAGAAGACGAAAAAAAAAAAAAAACCCCACATGAAATGTTTGTTACAAGGGGTATTATCAAGAAAATAGAGCTAAGGGTATAGGTTATTTACCAAGCATGGTCCTAGGTTCAAGCCCCAGCATCACAAAAGGATGGTATGAGATGATACAGTTGTTATAGCTACTTATCTCTTCCTCCCAGACCCACAAACGAGTTACAGCATAGGTTCTGCATTGAGTGTGTTAATTATTAAAATTATGCAAAATACTGTGGTAACTAAGGCAAAAATAGTACAGGTGATAATTTCAATAGATGCTGCTTAATGAAATCCAGTTAATTTTCTTTTTACTATAATCTTTTTTTTATTATTTTCATTTACTATTCTCCTTTTTTAGACAGGGTCTGTAGTACTCACTGGCCTGGACTCTACTATGTAGACCAGGAGTGTCTCTAACTCAGATCAATCTGCCTCTGTCTCTGAAATGCTAGGATGAAAGGCATAAACCACCATGCCAGACATTTTTACTACAATCTCTTAACAGAACCTATCGTTATAAGGCACAAGTTAGGTGATTTGCATGTCACTAAATACTTGAGAGGCTGGCAAGGTGACTCAAGAGTTTAAGAGAGCTTGATGCTCTTGCAGAGGCCCAGAGTTCACCTTTTAGCACCAATGCCAGGCAACTCACAAGCACCTGTAACTCTTCAGTAGATCAGATGTACTCTTCTGCCTCAAACGTGCACATTCTCGCTCATGCCCCCATAAATAAAATTTCCAAAAGTAAACCAAGAGAATTATTAGATTATGCATGTTTTCCTTTTTATTACCATCTAACCAATATAAATGATTAAAAACCAGTTCAAATATATGCAAGTGAGAATGGATTGCTGAATCAGATCATGGGAGCTACAGGTTGTCTCCGTTAAAGCTAGGGGCCTGAAAGATATCAGATTTACAATATCTGAATATGCACAAAGGGGGGTGCAACACATCTAAACACTAAATCCACTACAAATAAATAAATAAATTCATTTAGTTTTTTTGAGACAAGGTTTCTCTGTGTAGTCCTGACTGACCTAGAAATAGCTCTATAGACCAGGCTGGCCTTGAACTCAGATCTGCCTGCCTCTGGTCCAGAAGTGTTAGTATTAAAGGTGTGTTCCACCACCACCCAGCTGTTTCAAAATGTCTTAAACAAACAGTATGAAGACAACTTCATACATTGTTTTGGGCAAACTTTCATTTTGATGATAAAACATGAGATCAAGAGTAGAATTTTCCCATTTTCTTTTAGGGGAGGCTTGGTACTAATAATGCCCCAAATCACAGATCTTCTGAGAACAAAAGCCTTAAACAATTCACATTTGCTACTTTATTTTTAATCTCACATAGGTAGGTGTGTGTGTGCGCGCGCGCAAGTGTGGTTATGCACATGAGTGGAGTGCAGTGTCCCAGGAGGTCAGAGGAGGATCTGACCCACTGGAGCTGGAGTTAAGGCAGTAGTAAGCCATCTGTCCTGGTGCTGGGAACCAAACTCAGGCTGTCTGCTCTCCTAAACACTGAGCCATCTCTTCAGTCCCAAACCACACTTTTTTATCACAGGCATCTGTTAATTTGATTGTACCTGACTGGATGAATGTCTGGCACTGAAACATCATCTAAGGTTAGACACTCTGTACGATAGGCAGAACACCCACAGGGAGGAGTCTGTCTGTAATTACAGAGCAACATCAGTAATGAAAAGCAACGAATGGCTTTTTTTTTTTTGGTTTTTCGAGACAGGGTTTCTCTGTGTAGCCCTGGCTGTCCTGGAACTCACTTTGTAGACCAGGCTGGCCTCGAACTCAGAAATCCTCCTGCCTCTGCCTCCCAAGGGCTGGGAATAAAGGCGTGCGCCACCACCACCCGGCTAACGAATGGCTTTTTAACACACTAATTCCCAAACACCTATTTGATGAATAACACCCTGACTGCCATGACAGGCAATTTCCAGATAAATGAGAGAAAAAAATTGTTTTTGCTTCCCCTCTGTGTTTGGGAGGGAATCATATCTAGGAGGCTTGGAAAGAGGTTATTTGATTCCATTAAGGTACAGAAAAGATTCATCTAAACTGAAAGATCTACAATACTTAGTTATTATTACCTTTAAATAGATTTAGGGACAAAGTAAAATGAAAAATTAATTGTAAAAAAGACAATCTGGATCCTTGTCCCCCTGCATATTACCAGCTAGTGACATCCACTGTACCGACCACAGAAATCTAGAAATGTAGGCTATCACTACAGCATGCACTGTACCATACAGTATGGACGTGCACTGGACAAGGAAGGTTATAGCATAAACAGCAACACCACATCATCAGCGGTCATCCTGTACATGGAATCCTACCTTCTGTCTCACATTCCTCAGTCAATAAAAAAGAACCAAAGAACCTTGTTAAACACCTGATGGTTAAAAAGTCTGGAAGGTAAGTAAAAACTGGAAACTGAGTAACAAAAATACACATTTTTAAAGTCAAACAGTATAAACTTGAATCAAATAAACTGTAAAAAAAAATCTTTAAAAACCCAAAGTAATCCATTCCTGTAATTCCTGAGCTTAAGAGGTGAAGGAGAATCAGGAGGTTCAAGGTAGCCCCTTGGCCACACAGAGAAGCAGGCCAGACTAATCTATGTGAGACACTGTTTTAACAACTCTAAAAAGGCTCTCAGAGAAAACAGAACTAGCTGGAGAGGTAAGAAACTAGTTTCTATTCCTTGGTACCAATCCAACTGTGGTTGTATTCTGTTACATTTCTACAGGGCCCCTGCACAACGTTTATCTTTCAGATACACCTGAAGTTTTTACATATGAAAGGCCTCTTAGATTTGGTTCAGAGTATCCAACAAGTAGGTAATTTAGAACTGGCCACGAGATGATGTTTGCAGACCAGCAAAGGCAGGGTAAGGTGATGCTTTAACACAGAGACAAACAGAGGTGTTAGGTAGGTAGGTAGACAGATGATAGATGACAGAACTCAAAATTTTTCTCAGAAAAAAAATGTAACTCATGTATGACAATGTCCTATCAAAGGTTCAGAAATATCTGCTTACCTCTTTCTATTCTCCTGATTTGATTAACAGTAACTTTCGGGCCACTCTTTGAGAAGCCCTACCCCCATTCTACATACAGGAAGTTTTCAGCTTCCCTGCTCTACAGATCCCGCCTCTGTTGTCACTCTTAATGCTCACACCTAAATCTGTAACAAACCCCGCTCCTCATAAACTCTAATTCTGCCACAAGAAACCCAGAATCTATTCCCCAGACCAGTTTACATTCTCCAACACACCTAAAACCAAAATACAAGGCTAGTCTTTTAATTCTACTCGCCAGAGAGCCAACTTCGAGGTCCACAAACTTAGCGTTCCGACCATACATTTAATAGCTTCAACTTCAAAACCAAGGCTGTGTGAGCCTCGGTGATGAAGTGTCACAGGGCTTGGTTTTGTTTTCGGTTACCAGTAGTGTTTTAAATTAAGTTGAAAGGCTACTGCTTAAAGATGAAAAAGAACAGATGGTTGCAGACTCCCAGGAAGTCAACTCAACTGAAAAGGGTAAAAGAACTTAATCTAACGTGGCAAAGACATGCTCTCCAAATCTCCACCTAAGTAGCTCATAAACACACACTCCCTCCCCTGAAAAGGCTTTTTTTTTTTTTAAGGTTAGAAAGCAGCGACCCTGACTGGTTTCTTCCCCTCCTCCTTTCTTAAGGGAAGTGGTAGGAAGGCAAGACACACGCGAAAAAGACAGGCCGGAAGATGGAAAGCCAGAAAGCAAGAGTCTGGGCAACCGGGACTTTAATCCCAGAAGTGTTTCCAACTTGGCATACAAGAAGGGGGAGCCGCTGGGCTACCTCTCCACAACCC
The DNA here is from genome assembly GCA_036184795.1 of Tokudaia tokunoshimensis. NCBI lineage: Eukaryota > Metazoa > Chordata > Mammalia > Rodentia > Muridae > Tokudaia > Tokudaia tokunoshimensis. Next base: position 10,014,527 of record BTHU01000016.1, read on the forward strand.
CGAGCAACTCCGAAGTTCCTGAGCCGCTCCGGGAGGCGTTCCAGGGCCAGGGGAGGCGAGGGAACCGCTCCCGGCCCGCCCCACCCGAGCTCACAGGGCCCGGCTCGCACTCACCTGGGCCGTAGGCCTGCCTTAGCAGAGCCTAAGTCCAGTCCCACACCGCCCGGACCCCCAAACGACCTCCAAGCCCCCCAGCCCCCAAGCCTCGGACCACAGCCCGAGTCCCGGCCGCGAGACGCACCCCGTCGAGGCTCGCCCACCCAGGGCCCCGCGCGACTCCCGGAGGACCCCCGGCCCGAGCCCCGCCGCCTACCTGTCTTCGCTCTTGTTTTTCTGTTTCTTCCCCATCGCTTGTCAGCGGCGCTCGTGGCCCCGGCCCCTCGGTTCGGTGTCTCACAGCCCCACTGTCTCCCAGCTGACTCCAATGCCCGCTCGGCTCGGTCCCCCTCGCGCCGCCGCCACTCGCACCCGGCTCTCCACAGACCCGCGCACTGGGACAGGGAACATATGGTGTGAGCCCTCAGTACGCAAGCGCATCGCCCCGCCGCCTCGGCGTGGGGACGCAGGGCGCGGCTCATCGAGAGCGGCGCTTCGGCTAGAGCGTCTCCAGTTGACCCGCCGGCCAGGTGGGAACCCGAGCGCCCCCTAGCCGCAAGTGAGCGCCGCGCACCGACGTCCCGCAGCGCCCGGGTTCTAGAACCCAGAAGACCACAATGAAGCCGTTCGTTTCTCACGTCAGCACCCTTCCAGGGGCTAGCATTCGACGCAGAAGTGGGACTGGAAATTCTCTCGTGCCTACGCGGCCTCAGCTGCGGGAAGTCCATTCCAGGATCACAAGGATGATGAGCTATGATGAGCTTTCCGGGGGTGGCAGGACAAAGAAAAAAAAAAGGGGTTCCCCCTCAGAAACACTCATGAATTGTCAACTGTGCATTTATTAAGGGAAAAGACATACGGGCACAGAGACCGGTCCCCTAATTTGAATCACCATATGAACAAGTTCTAAAAATTCATGTGTTTAAGAAGTCAGGAGGGAAGATCCTGGAGTGGTGAAATTTTTCTCTATATGTTTCAGGGCGGTGTTACTAGTGCGAGCTGTGTACAGACTTACAATGCACTGTGAGCTACACTTTAGAAACTATTAAACACAAAGGACATGAAACCCCTCTGTCACTCAGGCGCAAGGTCGAGCTCGTTTCCACGTAGCTTTACGAGCCGGAACGCTCGGCCAGTGCACAAAAAAACTGCAATTCCCAGCGTCTCTAGCGCCCATCCTTCCGGCCATTAGCCCACGTGAAGCGTAGGCTCAGAAGCCAGTAGTTCCGGGTGGCGAAGGATAGGCGCTTCTCCGAGGCTTTCGTCACTCGCCACCGCCCCTTCCGGGGGGGGCTGTCTCACACTGTATCGCGAGAGAACTGTAGCCAATGAAAAGGCGGAGTTGGCAGTTCAGTCGCCGCCCTTAACAATTGCTGCGAGGTTGAAACCTCTGTGAACCTCGTCGGTGTTCTTGATCTGCGGCTCCCACTCTCCGTAGGCTTCACCAATACTCCAGGTATGGCAGAGGGTGCAGTGGCCGATCTTGCCACAGCGTCCCTGTATTGTTGAAGGACACATCTCGGCTGGGGTCGGGGGTGCGGCTGGGAGGGCCTCGTCTGGGCTGCTGTGGAGGCTACGGCGCATGCGCCCCAGTTAGTGCGAAATCGCGTTCCCCGGAACTCCTCCACCAGTCCCTTGAGCTCAGGGAGTGGCGAAGAGTAAGTCGGCTAACAGGTACATGGGATTAGGGTTTCGGGTAGGAGTTTGTAAGGGAGTAATTAGGTGTCAGCCCCCCAGTTCATCGATAAGAATAATAATTTGGTTTGATAAATAGAAAGTTATGGGAACCGCTAAGCTATATCCTTACCCCCAGTCTAAAGGCAGTGACCACCTCCGCCTAACCCAGCGTAGCACTTGTTAGTCGCATGAAGCTCCGAATTTAAACTTTAAAAGTCTCCTGTGAAAACCTCGGGGATAAACCAATATTATGTCCTGTTGATGGCAGATTGTGAGTAGCTGGTCTCGGATCCTTTCTTAGAAGTCCCTTCTGGAGAGTCACAATCGTATAGCTCTCTTCCCTGGGTTAGGGATCCTGGGAATACAGCTTCTTTTCAGTCGTATAGTATTTATGAGAAGCTGACAATTGGGGTTTAGAGGGTAATTTAGGAGTTTTCTTTTTGTTTTGTTTTGTTTTTTTTAGTAGTTTTATGTAGCCCAGACCTATCGCACCAAATATATCCAAGGATAGTCTGATCCTTATGCTTCTGCGCTTGAGAGATGAGGTTGTAGTCATAAATCACCATGCCCAGGCTTATTTTGTGTGTGAGTTGATTAGTTTTAGCTGTCAACTTGATAGAATAATCTCTACCTGGGAAGAAAGACTCATTGAGAGATTAGGTAGATCAGGTTGGCCAGTGGCCATGGCTCAGAGAATAGGGATTGTCTTGGTTGCTTTAATCTGCTCCCTGATTAATGTTGCTCTTCAATAGATGGTGGGCACAAGTAGACGTGCATGTGTTCATTTCTCTCTGCTTATGGCTGAAAGTAATGTGTTCTGCTTCAAGTGCCTGTCTTAAGTCCTAGAAGTGATGGGCTGTAACCCGGACTTGTAATGTTTTTGTCAGGTTATTTCTAAGTATATAAGTGAAACTCCTTAAGGCAGTGTAGGTGAAAGAAAAATGGCTTTTCCAGAAGCCGAAAAGCAAGTTAGTATATTTAGGGATTTCCCTGGATTCTGAAGCTATGGATGAGATCTTTGATGGTTTACATCTTTATTCTGGTTTTGGCAGGTATTAAGGCCTACTTGCTAAGTTCCAAGGCCAAAATGTTGCCTCTAGCATGGCGTCTGTTGTGTTAAGGTCTCAGACCCTGTTATAGAGACCCTGTCTTTAAAATGAAAACAGCAAAGCCTCCTAAGTGTAAACTTAATACTTGTTTTACTTGTTTTTTATGACCCCCCCCCAGCACCAAGAACACTTAGAAAAATGGAAGGTAATGGATCCATCGACATGTTCTCAGAAGTCCTAGAGAACCAGTTCCTCCAGGCTGCTAAGCTAGTGGAAAATCACTTGGACTCTGAAATTCAGAAACTAGATCAGATCGGTGAAGATGAACTGGAACGGCTCAAAGAAAAGAGACTGGAGGCGCTCAGGAAGGCTCAGCAGCAGAAACAAGTAAGCTCCCGCCTGCTCTGAAATCACTGTAACACTGTGCACTGTGCAGTCATGTGGCACTACCTTCTCACTTGCAGAATGTTCTGAATTCACGTCTCTGTCACTGTTAAATACTTGCCCAGGAGTAAAACACTAGGGCAGATCTAGGCAAAATGCAGCATTTGACTGAGGTGATGAGAGTAAAAGAGAGATTAAAACTTTACTCTTAGACCAAGTGTAGGGTCCACATGTCAAAAAGAAGTACAGTGGTTCCATGTAAGAAGATAATTCTGAGAGTTAGACTTGTGTGCATGTTTATTAGACTGTCTTTTGTGGGGGGCAGGACGGGCAGGATCTCGTTGTGTAGCCATGACTGGCCTAGAACTCAGGCGTCCACTCAGACTCTGAAGCACTGGGGTTGAAGGTGGGCACCAGCACCCCCCTTCTGTTTGTGGTTTTCATGGCCACTCAGTGGCATGGTTGGTTTGTCACACCCATTTACAAGAGAGAAAGTAAAAGCTCAGAAAGCTCATTAAAACCCTGGTCAGGCAGGGCTAGGGTGGGTGTTGCAGCTGCTGCCTGCCTTGTTACTTTTTTCTCCTAACCAACTGCCTAAAAGGGAGAGTGAACGTCTGTTTGAGGTGTCAAGCTTTCTGCCACAGGAGAGGTGGGAGGGGCTGGAAGAGTCCCAGGATTGTTGGCAGTGGTCCTTCCTCAGCTTGGGAAGCTGAACTGGATGTGAGGCTTTGCCCTGACTCTGGACACCACACGGGTAGGGTATTTTCCCTTCTAAGAACTCTGCTCATGGTTGGCTGGTCTAGAAGCCCCTGCCTGTTTGGAAGTCGCTGTCAGAAGCAGATAGGTTCCTAAGCTCCTGAGCTGCGGTAACTGCACTGTCCCACAAGGTTGATGGGCTTTAGTCCATGAAGTGGTTTGGTTTGGTTTGTCTGTCTAGTTTTTGCTGTGGATAGGACATTATTTGTTAATTTTGAGACTGTCATGATTATATCGTTACTCCTTCCCTTTGCTCCTTCCAGGCCATCCCCTATTCTCCCATTCAAGGTCATAGCCAAGTTCTCACTAATTGTGGTTACATCCCTATATGTATGTGTGTAGACATACGTGTTCCTGAATATACCCTGCTCAGTGGGTATGTTACTCATGTGTACATTTTCAAGGCTGACCATTTGGCAGTGGAGAGCCAGTTGGTGCGCTCTTCCCTGGAGAAGGCACTCCTGCTCTCAGCATTCCCTGTTGCCTGTCAGAACATTATTTTCTAAAGTATAGAACTGAGTGCATGTGTATGTCGCATCACAAAATAGAAAAGCCCTTTGGTAATCATTTGGATCAAACAATCCTGATTTTAGTAGTTTAAAGAGCACACATGTGAAGTTAAATTGATGTTTTCATTTTGTGTCTCTCAGACCTAAATTCTGACTGTAAAACTTATAATGAAGCAGGTAAATGAACAAGATGTGAAACTGTCTGACTGGAGCCCGTCATAGAGACGGTCACTCCCGCCCACAGACTAGGTCTGCACTGATGGCCACCGAGGCATAGGAAAGCCACCTGCTCAAAGGAACACCTGCTATTCGATAGAATTGATCCCATTACCAAAGTACACTGTGATTAAGACACATAAAACACTCAGTGTCACTGTAACATCTCAGCTGGGTCTTTTTTGCTTCTCTTAAAATAAGGAGTGGCTTTCCAAAGGGCACGGGGAGTACAGAGAACTCGGCAGCGAGAGAGACTTCTTTCAAGAAGTCAAGGAGAGTGAGAAAGTAGTTTGCCATTTCTACAGAGACACCACATTCAGGTAACCTGGCTTCTGTTCTTCTCTACTGTTGTAATGAGACATTTGCATAGACACACTGCTGACTTGCAAACTGAGGAAATTAAAAGGATAACTGCCACATTGTTGCATGGCGATGTGGTCATGGGTGTTTTCATTATTGTAAAGATTAACTAAAAAGCTAGCAACGTACAAGTAAATAAGTCAGTCTTATTGGAAGTCAGCACTCCTGTATAAATGCTTCATTGTGCAGAGCTGCGGTTTCTCCATGTAACTCCAAAGACATCCTGGAGTCAATGCTTGCAGTTCTTACCAAAACAATCACAGCTGTTTATCCATTCAGTCTTTGTCCTCTTGATAAGGAGACAGAAGCCTGACCAAGTCTTTCGTAAGAACTGTAGTTGGAACTGCCAGGTTTGGAGAGAAGTAATTTCCCTTAAGGCAGCCCAGTCTCTGAGGGGCATACATACCTTAGGCAGGAAAAGTAGAACACCTTCCCCAGGTTATATTTTTGAGGGCCTAAGAACTAAGGATTTGCACGTGCTAGGCAACTGTCCTACAACTGATCTACAGCCTCAGCCCGAGAAGTTATGTCTTAAAGCAAAGACCTCAATTGTGTGTGTGTGTGTGTGTTCCTTCAAAATGGGCTAGTTGCCAACCTTTAAAATTTGACAACTTAAGAATTAACTAGATTTCAGAATTTTTAAAAATTAGAAAAGCTGATAATGACAGATGTAGAATCATAATAGAAATTTCCTGGTGTCATCTCTCCTGGGTAGACATGCGGGGTAACTGGCTGACTCACTGTACCTCTGCCCTGCCTTCTCTCTACAGTAGTTCACCTGGCCTTCAGCTTAGCCTCAGAGCCAACCACTTCAGTGTTAACACCTTTCAGAAACTAAATGCCTTGGATTCATTCTCTCAGATGATGAAAGCAGATACTGAGAATTAGAAAGGCGGAAGGCATGGAACCTTCTTCCTTTCCTTAAGTTCCAGCCTGCCACAGCTGGGATCAAGGATCTGCTGACAGCAGATAGGACCGATGCTACATACACTTGCTGTGTCCCGTCTTTCTCTGCTAGATGGCTGCTTTTATGAAAGCAGAGTGATTGCTATCACTGGCTCTAGAGCAGAAATGCTGGCACGCAGAGTGGAGGTCAAGTAAATGTGTCTGATGGAGGAGACAGTGCTCACCTCCGGGTAGATCTGGGAAACTAAAAACACTAGGAGCTTGGTTTATGTAAAACGGATTTCAATTTAAAGAAATGTCACTTCCTCTTCAGTAGAACGGGCAGTTTACTGGGTTCAGTGTCTGGCAGGAGGAGGAGGAAGAGGTGGAGTCCCCAGTAATACCACCCCATTTCTCGTAGAACACACCACCCATATTTACAGAGAATCAATAACCTTCAACAGAAGAGCTTCCCTGACAGTCCCATGGTTCAGGGAGGTCTTGGTGACTCCGGGTTTAGTTCTGAACTCCAGATGGGACACCAGCTGTATTTTTGCCTCTTGTGAGTTCTGTCGGCTTCGGATCTGTCTTCCTTCATGCGTGGGGGAACCAAGACCCTCTTTGTTTTTATTCTGAGTGTGACAGTTCATAAAATGATAGACAAAGCTGTGAAATGGGCCGTGCAGGGCTGCTCCGTTCAGCTTTAACCTCTCTGCCTTAACTTCCAGGTGTAAAATACTAGACAGACATTTGGCAATTCTGGCCAAAAAACATCTTGAAACCAAATTTTTGAAGCTGAATGTGGAAAAGGCACCATTCCTCTGTGAGAGACTGAGGATCAAAGTCATCCCTACACTAGCTCTCTTGAGAGACGGCAAGACACAAGATTATGTTGTTGGATTCACCGATCTAGGAAATACAGATGACTTCACTACAGAAACTTTAGAATGGAGACTTGGTTGTTCTGATGTTATCAATTACAGGTAACCTTTAGCGAAAACAACAACAACAACAAAAAATAGATTGTTTTGAAACTATTCCTAGTTGGTAGTTTTAGAGATTTTTTTTTTAATGTACTTGTATTTTTGTTTCTGTTTTTTAAGACAGAATTTCTCTGTAGTATTTTCTGTCCTGGAACTCTCTCTATAGACCAGGCTGGTCTTAAACTCAGAGATCTGCCTGCCTCTGCCTCGTGAGTGTTGGGATTAAAGGGACGCACCGCCAAATCTGGCGAGTTAACATTTATTTTATGAAATTAAGACCTGCTGGCTAAAGTGGACAGCTTGGGAAAAAAACATTTCTCAGCAGTGTGATCTTACAACAAAACCAAATTTACAGTTAAGATAGGCTTAGAGGTGGCTTAGAAGCTTTCAACCTAAGAAATATTACTGAAACTAATTTTAGAAGCCCAAAGTGACTTTCCAGAATAGATTACCTTTGTGTGAGGGGAAGCATTTTTGTAGCTGTCCAGCAGCCATGGGCAAACTGGGTTTACCTGAAAGGGAGGCTGGAAATGAAGATGGGGGGCAATAGAAGAATGAAGTCAAGACAAAGGTTCTGATCAAGGCTCCAAGTTTAATAATAAGCTTTGCATTTATAAAGGGAAAAACCGTAAAACTCGTCTCCTTCTTCAACTGGAGTATGTTGTAGCAGTAAAGTCAGCACAGGCAACCAAAACATCAAAGTTCCCATGGGAACCTGCAACTGCAGCCAAGACAGATGTCTCTGTCCAGGTCGATGAGACCTGTCGTGGCGAGTGTTCAAGGTCTGCTTAGCCTGCTCAGCTTTTCAAGGCTGGGGAAGGCCACTCAAAGCTGAGAAGGCTACACGTGTTTGTTTGTTTGTTTTTTAATATTAGAGATTCAACCCAGACCCTTTCACACACTAGGCAAGGCCTCTGTCCCTAAGCTATAGCCTGAGCCTTACCTTCCCATGTTATGACTGACTTGAGGAATTCTTTGTGATGAAATTAAAAATTTCGAACACACTAGTACAGGAGGCATTATACTGTGTAATTCCACGTTTGCAGCGCTGAGGTGACACGCAGGCCCTCACACATGCTAGTTGTGCACTAGCCCTGGAGACTGGAGACAGTGGACTTTAGGGTAGACACTTGTATGTCACATGTGCAGTCTCAAAATGCAGAAGGTTTCCCTGCTTACCTGACTCTGCAAGAGAATCCTATTTGGAGAATAGTTAAGATCCAGCTCCCATTTTCATACATGACTTTTATCCCCTTCAAATTGGAAGTTATCACCTGCGTTCTGTGCCTAGTGCTTAAAAACAGAAAGAAAAAGGAAAAAAAGACAAGGAAAATTGTGCCTTTCAAAGCAAAAAAATCTCACCTTTTCTTTCCCTACTTCCCCTCTAGTCAATTTCTCCTTGTTAATATTAACATAAATTAGCATTTATTCAACATGGAAGAGTCATTCCTGAACTATAGAAATCAATTTCTTTTTGTTATTCAACATTCATTCAACAAAATGTTACATTTTGAAATTATTGTAATTTTTTTCTTTTGATTTTTGTTTTTGACACAAGATCAAACTCTACAAAAGTGCTAGAAGTACAAGTGAGATCCACCATGCCCACCCAGATCAATTTCAAATTTTGATTAAGTTGCAAACTTGCAAAAGAAATTCTTACATAGTCTTTACCATATTTCCACATTTTAAACCTATGTGCATTTTCTTGCAGTTGCTAAGACAGCAGTGATGTATTTCATGGAACCTACTCAAATGTACCGCCATCCTCTTATTGTTCACCATGTCTGAGAAATGCGGCATATCTAGTTCTTCATTTAATTCCTGTAACAATTGGTAATTTAATTTGCAAGGCTGACAGTTTTGCTGGGTGGTGGTTCGTGCCTTTAATCCCAGCACCTGGGAGGCAGAGGCAGGCAGATTTCTGAGTTTGAGGCCATTCTGGTCTACAGAGAGAGTTCAGGACAGCCAGGGCTACACAAAGAAACCCTGCCTCAAAAAAACCAAGAAAAAGAAAAAAAAAAAAGAAAGACAGACTGAAGCGTTTTTAAAGGTATAAGCTAGCTAATTCCTCAGATCCTCCACGTATTTATAAGTATCAGACTCAGATCCTGAGTCGTGGCTAGATTCTACAGGAGGATGTCTGCCCTTGTTCCTCATGCATTATGTGAAGTCTGCTCTATTTTGTGGTATGGCACTAGATAGAACACTGGTCTGTTGTGCTAGGTGGCAATTTGATGAGGAACTGCTACATTACTCCCCGATTTAATGATAGTCTGGGCTAGGAATATTTTATTCAGTGGGTTATAGTCTATAAGTCATTATCCTTTGAATCCTTCCTTTTGACCCAAACAAACTATAAGCTTTAAGAAAGCTTATAGTGTATTCTCTTCCTAGAATTAGCTGTGTTTTTAAGAAGTTGTGCTTCCTTTCAGTGAAAAATAATATTTTTCTTTTTCCATTTATTGATTAATTTATTTACTGTCTGTTTAGGATAGGCTCTCCCTACATAAGCCATATCTCCCTATATATGGTCCTATATATAACTCAGTCCTTCCTTATAGCCGCCCCCCCACACACACATACACACACATCTTGTCATTTATTTCTCTAGCATCATTGTTTTATGCTGATTACAGGTTGATAATAATTCATTCCACGAGTCTGTCAATGTGTGTAGAAATGTAAACATTGAGGTGCTACACAGGAATAGTCAGACCCAGCAGGAGCTCAAAATCAGTGTTGCCTGTCATTGACATGGGTTCAGCACAGGGTCAGTACACCCAAGACATGCTTTTCTCTCTGCCCCAGCATGCCAGGATGTCATCTCCATCACCCCAAAGATGTACATAATAATGATTATGATAACCAAGAAACTCAAACATTGATCTAACACAGATAGTATATGAGACTGTAATGTTAATGCTTTTTATAGTCTAGCATTCTGAGTATATTAAATCATAAAGAATAAAATGTTCTTTACCTATGTTTCACTTTTAGTGGAAATTTAATGGAGCCACCATTTCAGAGCCAAAAGAAATTTGGGACAAACTTCACAAAACTGGAAAAGAAGACTATCCGAGGAAAGAAATACGATTCTGATTCTGATGATGACTAGACTGTGCTGTACTTTAAAACCTTCTGTCTGTCTGTCTCTCTGTCTCCTTCAGAGTTAAGTGTGTTTTCTAAATTCCACTGATTTCGGCCCATTGACCAGCTGCACTCTTATCCCAGCGTGTACACTATTTGACCATTTTTGTCTGTGGTCATCATGTATAACTTGAGAGAAACAGATATTTTAAATTACCTGGGAAAGGTCTGAATTCTCTATTTTTGTGGTTGATTTTGTCATAATGTGATTCTTCTATCTTTAAACCGCTCACACTTCTGTTTTTAATCTCCTGCATTAGAAATTCTGCCAACTGTTGTAAGGCCCAATGAGCGCTGACCATACACCAGGTTGGAGACCATTCCCTGGGCACCACATGCACTGTCAGTGATCCACTTGATAGTGTGGGTTTCAGGAACTATTAAAGACTTACCCATGTATTCTGGATACAGCATGTTGAATCTGCTGATGGCAGCAGGAAACTCGGGTGTGAGCACATGGCCTTATTTAAAGTCTCCTCATTGCTTATGTACATTATGAGACGTGCGAAAATGGACCATTTTTGAGTGGTAGCTAAGGAACTCTGTTGGCTGCTCAGCAAAACAACTTTAGCAAAGGGGAAAATTATTTTCTAAAAGTATGAGTCTGGAAACTATGAGATCATATAGCAAACAACATTAAAAAAAAATAGATCATGTGCTTAGCATGAACAAAAAGACTCTGATGCCCAGAAATAAATAAGTCTTGGTAGGAAAAGAGAGTGTAGCACCATCTACTGAGATGGCTTAGTAGAAAGGCACTTGCCACAAAACTTGGGGACTGGACCCATTGGTGGAACAAGGAAAGATTTCTGCAAGTTGTCACTTAATGTACACACACAATACAGGGAATGCAAATGAGTTGAACTAAAGGTGTCTTGGGATTTGAAAGCAATCTAAAAAACACAAAAGGGGCTGGGGAGAAGCTCTGCAGCTAAGAGCACTGGAGTTGGATTCCTAGCACCTGCATAGTTGCTCTCAGCCATCCACTAGCTCCCATTCCAGGGACTCTGATGCCTTCTGACCTCCAAGGCCACCAAGCACACATGTACTTGCATGCAGGCAAAACTTGCACATATAAAATAAGGTGAATCTAAAACAAAAACATTAACAAGCCTGAGAAGTTGAGAGGGAAGAATCAAGTAAAAGCTGAAAGGGCTAACTATGAAGAACTCTATACCAATAAATCCTGAAAAATGGACAAAGTCCTAGAAAGAACAACTCAAGTATCTGAGAAATAAGTTTGAGCAGGAGTCGAGATGGCTCAGTGATTAAGAGCACAGTGCTCGTGAAGAGGACCCAAGTTCAGTTCCTAGCATGCATGTCAGATGGTACCTCAGCCTCCAGAGAGTCTGAGGCTCTTTTGGCCTCAGCAGGCACCTCCATACTCGAGTGCAGACTATATGGAAAAAAAAAAAAAATCTTGAGTTAGATGATAGATCCGAAGCTGCCACTGAGACTACAAAGACGAGAATTAGAAAAGCAATGTGTATTTCCAAAGAAAGATGAGAAGTGATTCAGAAATCCACAAAGGTAGTATGAAAGCCTAGGGGAAGACCAGTGATAACCCAGAGACGCCAAGCCAAGCACATGTGTGCTCAGTGGTGAGAGGTCCCTTGATAAGCCAGGCTGTCCTGGTGAATTGACATCCCTACCTCCCAGGAAGCCCGCAACACTCAGACCCAGGTGTGGGCTTTGATGAGGCTGTGATTCCTCCAGCCAGTAAGTCTGCAGTAGAGAGGAATCCCATTTGTGTTACTGTGAATGAGAAGGCTGGATCCAGGCACCACCTTGAGAGGGAACTGAGTCATACTGGGAGTCTGAGAATGGAGAACAGCCATCCAACGGTGAGCCTAAGAGTAGTCGGCCGTGGTTCCTAATGACAGACGACCTGGGAGATGGTTATGGAGAGTGGGAGGGCTCCGTGCCAGAGACAAGTTAGGGCAGTACAGTGCTCAGGGAAAAGCTCTGCCCCGGATGCCGGGAGCAGATTACATCAAGAATAAACGTGCGTGAAGCCCTGCGCCTGAGGTCATCGGGTGGACAAGCCAGTGATGTTATCTAGGTACGGCCACAGATCCTGAAGACTGCAGCTCCAAGCAGGTAGGCTCCCATAGCCACATCCTTCCAGCAAGACAAAAGTACAGAGACAAAATGTGATGTCTCAGTTGTTCCCACACTCCCAGTGCACTTGGGAGACTTCACCGCAACAGAGAATATTTTAAGAATGAAAGCCCGCAGACTGCAGAGCTAAGTGTGGCCAGTAGAGGACGCTATTACATAAAGAAGGGAAGCTATTCAAGTGGAGCCAGGACCTGTGGGAATCTGACGCTTACCCAACAGGGCTTAACCATAGAAAAGAGCCCTGGATTTCAACAGTTGTCACCCACATCACATCAAGCCCTGAGACTCCCCTGGCTCTTCTTTCTTTGACCTTCTGGCCTTCCCTTGTATTTTATTTTTGTTCAACTCACAGCGATTCTTTTATCCTAGTGTTACACCTCTTCATGGAATCATTCATTTTGATGATGCTTTTTTTTTTTTTCACTATCTGGCGATCTTTTTCTTGTTTCTTTTGTTCCTCCCAACTAGACTTTCAGCAGTATTTGACTTTATCTTACTGGTGATATAGTCTTTACTTTTTTGTCGTTTTAAAAATCTCGTGTTTTTATTTTGTCCTTCCTTATTTGAGGGGGAAGGTTGGGACAGGGACTCTCTACATAGCCCTCTGTAGAGCAGGCTGGCCTTGAACTATAGATCTGCCTCCGGAACATGGGAATTAAAAGGTGTTGCCACTGTGCTCAGCTGGTCTCCCCTTCTTAACATTTATCTAATTTTGAGTTTGAATTTAATTATTGAAAAATCTGGAATTTTTATTATCATGTATTTTTTCTATTCTAATCTCTTTTCCCTTCCACAACATTCATCTCTATCCCTCCTCTTTAGCTTTCGGTTCATTTAATATTACTTCTCTATTTCCCATCTTTTTTATCTCATTCATTTGCTATTGCTACATTTATCCTAAATAATTCTTAACTTGTAACATTCTCTGTTTAATGGTCATGTGTGATATATTAATGGACTTAATTTTTGATGCATTTCTATATTTGGCTGTTACAGTTACCGTAGTTCCCTTTCTCCATACAGGGTGGTAGTAGGGACTGAGCCCCAAGAGCAAGTTGCTTACTAAGATTTTCAAGTAAAACCAGGAGAGAACCAAACCAAAGATGTTCCAATTTTATCAGAGAAATACCAGATATATAGGGGTGTAGGGGCAAGCAAAATAATATGATTACCAAGACTATAACTTTGTATTGATTATTTTTAAAAGGTGGAAGATTTATGCCATCAGAAAGGGAAGCAGAGTAGAATTATTTTTAAGTTTTTACATTTGTGTATATGTATATGTCAGAAGACAACTCTTTCCACTATGTGAGTTCCTTTTTAATGTATACAAGTACACTGTCACTCTCTTCAGACACACACCAGAAGAGGGCATCAGATCCCATTACAGATGGTTGTGAGCCACTATGTGGTTGCTGGGAATTGAACTCAGGATCTCTGGAAGAGCAGTCAGTGCTATCAACTACTCAGCCATCTCTCCAGCCCCTCACTCTGAGTTCTAAGGGTTGAACTCAGGTCATCAAGGTTGGTCCAGTGGGTAAAGGTGCATGCTGCCATGCCTGACAACCTGAGTGTGATCCCCTGAACTTCTGTAAAGGCCAGGCACAGTAGCACTGATCAGTAATCTCAGTGTACCCCTAGGGTCAGAAGCAGGCAGGGGACTCTTCCAAATCTGTGGTCCAGCTAGCCTGTACACACTGGTGAAGAACCCCTTCCTCAAGGTAGAAAGGGAAAGGCCAAAGCCCAGTGACTTTCCTAATGCTATGCCCCATGGGCCTGAGGAAATGTCTCAGTGGTTAAGAGCTCAGAACTCTCACAGGGGACTCTGGTTCCCAGCACCCACATCAAGTGGCTCACAACAACCAACTATAACTCTAGTTCCAGGGGATGTGACACCCTATGAAACTTTGAGGACAGTCACATGCATGTGATGCACATAAGCCAATACAGTCTCACACACTTACACATAATAAATATTGAAAAAAAATGCTATCCTACACAAAAACAGCCTTACAGAAAAAAAAAAAAAAGCACAAACACTGGAAAGGCCTTTGACAAAGTTCAATTCCAAAGAAGCTAAGAATAAGAGGAGGATAATATCATAATAAAAGTGGTGTATGACAAACTTATAGTTGACATTATACTAAATAGGAAAAAAAGAATTTAAAATTAGGAATGAGAAGTGTTTTTGTTCTCACTTAATATAGTCCTTGAATTTTAACTAAAGCAATAAGAGAAGAATATAAGGGAGACAAATGGGAAAGGAAGGAGTTGAAACATCCTTATTTGAAGACATGATCAGATGCTGAAGAAACTGGGAAACTCTTAGAACTAAGTAAAAAGACACAAAACCAACATACAAAACCTAGCAGCCTTTCTGTCTACCAGATAAGAGCTTGCCAGATAAAAGAGTATAAAGTCAGTATAAAAACCATAATCAAATCTTTCCCAAAGAGAAACCAAGGAGGTGAAAACATCTACAAGAAAACATTGAGATGCTGGAAAAGGACAGACATAAAGATACAAACTGATGGAAGAATCTCTTATGCTTGTGGATTGGCAGAATTAATATTGCAAGAAGTGATATTATTGAAGCAATGTATAGATTCAATAACATGTCAAAATTATAATTGTTTTCTTCACAAAGAAAGAAAAATTGAAATGCCCACATGAAAATACAAAAGGCCTCAAAGAGCCAAAGCAGAAAGATCTGCAGTATAGACATTACAATTAAGCTATGCTACAGAGCCACTGTGATCAAAACAGCTCCGGAATGGCACAGAACAGATATGTAGACCAGTAGAATAGAAGGCAGACCCAGAAGTAAAAACACAGCTGTGGTCACCTAATCTTAAATAAAAGTGACAAAAATAAATAATGGAGGAAAGTCTCCTCAACAAAGATAGGACTAGATCCCTATCTTCCACTATGCAAAAAAAAGCAATTCAAAATTAATTAAAGACAAGATAAAACCTGAAACTAAAAGCACCATAGGAAAACATTAGGGAAACACTTCAAGCTACAGGTATTGTCAGGAATTTTCTGGGAAAGGTTCGTAGAAAATAATCCCAGACACTGACAAGTGAGATTACAAGAAATTAGTTCCCTTGCAACAAAGAAAATGAGCCTCAGAAAGAAGAGGCAGCCTACAGAAAGGGAACAGCTGGCAACTCACCTACATATTCCTCAGAGGATGTGCAGAGTACATAGCCACAAAGAGACTGTACAGACACTGTGTGTGTGTGTGTGTGTGTGTGTGTGTGTGTGTGTGTGTGTGTGTGTGTGTGTGATCCATGCAAAAAGAAGGCTCATGGCCTGAACTGTCAATTCTCACAAGGATAACTACAAATGGCTAAAAGCATATGAAAAAAATCCTCAACATCTTTAGTCAGCACAAAATGCACACTAAAACTAATTAGAGATTTCATCTCACCCCAGGCAAAATGGCCATCATTAAGACTTGTTTTTATTTTTAAAATTAATATTATGTATGTTACAACAGAAGAGGTGGGTACAATAGAAAGAAACCAAGGGGTTCAACTTTAAAGTCTTCAGTACAGAAGCCAAGGAAAGAAATCATCATAAATGTTACATGCATTCCCAAAGAAGAAAACCAAGGAAGAACAATTGCCAAAATGGTAATTCAAAGAAATTTTCTGAGATAAAACACTTAAAGTTACATAGCAGAAAAGCACTCCTGTGTATTTGGTGAAATTGAGCCACTAGAAAAGCCAAAATGAGAGGTGTTCTTCCAAATCAAATCAAATTAGTCAATCAATCAATCAATAAATAAATAAGAAAGGGAGGCTGTGGTGTTTTGAATAGGAATGGCCTCCATAGACTCACGTTTAAATGCTTGGCCATAGGAAATGATTCTATTAGGAGGTGTGGCATGGTTGGAGGAAGTGTGTCACTATGGAAGCAGACCTTGAGGACTCATATGCTCAAACTACACTGTGTGTGTGTGTGTGTGTGTGTGTGTGTGTGTGTGTGTGTGTGACACACAGTCTCTTTCTGCTGCCTGTGGATCAAGATGTAGAACTCTCAGCTCTTCCAGCACCATATCTGCCAGGACACTGCCATGTTTCCTACCATGATAATAAACTATGAATCTCTGAAACTGTAAACCAGCCCCAATGGAATGTTCTCCTTTATAAGTGTTGCCTTGGTCATGGTGTTTCTTCATAGCAATAAAACCCAAACTAAGACAGAGGTTTTGAAGTGTCAGATGATTTTAAGGTGAAGAAATTGAGTTTGTATTGAAATTTTATACACCACACATCATTCCATAATATACAGAAATCATCATGGATCCATGATTTCTTACAGATTCATGATTTTTGCATATTCAGTCAGATGACTTAAATGCAAAAAAAAAAAAAATTCCTAGAGCTGGGAGTTCACTTTGTGGTGGAATGCATGTATGAAACATTGGATCAGTCCCCAAGCACTGCCCCTCACTCCCACACATGCTTAATAACATGAACGTGAAAGGTTTTTGTTTGCCTACATTTTTTTAGAGACATGCTCTCTTGCATTTCAGATTATCCTTCAACTCAGAGTGTTGTTAACCTTGCAATATTTGTCCTCCTGCCTCCAATCCCTTAGTTCTTGGATTATAGATGGGCACTGGTATATCTATGTTAAATGTATCATACTGCCTCAGTACCCCAGGTGTTTGGGTGCCCCCTTCTTTACTGCGAGGTGCAGGAGGGACGCTGGGGGACACTCGAGCAGAATCCACATCCACCTCGTTCTTCCATTCCATTTTGTAGGCCTGGGAAGCTTTCTTTGAGAACTGATCTGGCAAGAAGCGCCTGGTCCTGGGTTGCAAACTGAGCACGGTGGTTCCAGCATCTGTGTCCGAGTCGCTGCTATTTCCATCTGTCACAGAATAGAAGGGCAGTGTGGGTAATCAGAGCTCAACAGAGATAGCATCAGTCACAGCAAAACTCCAGTGAGTCTCATCCCCTCCCGGGGAAGTTTGGGGAAGGGGCAAGTCATAAATCTAACTCCAGCTGAGTGGACTTGAACATCCATGTTACCAGAGCATGTCCGTGCTAATTTTGAAGCACGTGCTTTAACTGCTAAATGCGTTTCCCCACTGACCACATTTCATCGCCCCTACTTTTACAGTGAGGCTGAGGGTCCAACAGATATTAGCAAGTAAGTGTTGGGACCGAAATTCAGTCTGAGAAGCTCTGGCTCTGTCTTCGGCTGCTGCCAGGATCCTCCCAAGAGGGCTCAGCTCTCTCTGACATTAGCAAGCAATCTGACAGAATTTTCTGCTACTTAGATGCTTTCCTTCATCTGGAATTTTATGTGTATCTTTGCACTCCGTATGCCTGCAGAAGGACACCGGGGGTGCTGAGGCAGCCCCTGCTCTCCAAAGACCAACAGTTTGGCTGGGGCAGGGAAGACAGTTTGACTGAAGACGTTACACCCAAGCCCCCACCAAGGTTGGTGTGACAAGCATCAGAACCCGGGAACAGGAAAGACCGTCTCAGCAACGAAAAGCCATGATATGAAGACAAAGCCAACTTGGGGTG
Organism: Tokudaia tokunoshimensis; assembly: GCA_036184795.1. Classification (NCBI taxonomy): domain Eukaryota; kingdom Metazoa; phylum Chordata; class Mammalia; order Rodentia; family Muridae; genus Tokudaia; species Tokudaia tokunoshimensis. The sequence goes on from BTHU01000016.1 coordinate 10,032,262, forward strand.
ATTCAAACAAGGAGATTAAATCTATAGTCCACTCCATGAGAATACCTTAGAATTAGTGGATGGATGCAAGTGTTATATATCTTCCTATTTACAACTTTGTATTTATGGCTTAACAAGTCCACAGTAAAAGGACTTGCTTTTGCTATAATTAAAGGATCATTCTGAAAAACACAGGATTAGATTGTTTATAATACGCACAGACATCTGTCAAGTGAGGTCACAATGCTGACACATGGCAGCCTGCTGCTGCTTGAGGTTCACAAGGGAGTGGGCTCATCCTTAATGAAGAAAACTAGGAAGCTTTATTTCATGAGCATTTGTAAACGTGTCTGAAGGCGCTTCTGCTCTGGGCAGAATCATTACCTGCATTTATTTTTTTTTTTTTTGAAGTTTCCAGTTTATTTGTTCAAGTTACCTAAATTCCTCCTCAACACCTCCCCCACCCTCCTCCCCCATGCACCACCGTCTTCTTGTGGGGGTGGAGAGCCATTACCTACATTTAAAACCTTATTCTTCTTCTGCAGCTTCTCAGGAAGCTTTGTATTTTTAGGTAAGGATAAGTATCAGGAGGTTGAAGTGGAAGCCTGTAAAAGCAATAGAAAGTGTCATTCAGATGACAGAAATGCCAGCAAATGTCTGCCAGCAGTAAATTTTTATGACAAAACTAGATTTTAAATATAAAATGGGTGGAGAGATACAGACAGGCCTATAGACCCTGCTCATCTGAGGTAGGAGGATAGGAGTTCAAAGGCACCCTCGGCTATATCTGGCGTTTAAGACCAGCCTAGGTTACATAAGATTTTAAGTAAATGAAACAAAACCAAAAGGAAGACTATAAAAGGAATGAGTTATTATTTGTCTTTTTTTTTCTCAAGGTTTGTCCCACATTATATTGCCTAGGCTGGCCTCAAACAATTCTCCTGCTTTAGCCTTTCAAGCAGTTGGGGCTATAGGAGCATGACTCTACACATGGTAAAAAGACTTTATAATTTGTTCCATCCCAGGGTATCTGGGAATTGGCCCTTGGCAGCCATTTAACCAGCAGTGCCAGAGATTCTTCCTGTCAGCTGGTGAGAGGAACAGCTGAGGGCTCTGTCCTTGGAAGTCCCATGACTCTGGGGGCAGTGGTTACCCTGCGCTCGCGGTTCGAGCTGTTGTCCTTCCTGAGAGTTTCCCAAAGGCTGTGCCTTCAACGAATCAGGATCTCCTTGGCTTGCCTCTCGCTTGTGTCTGCCGACAGGTTGTGTCTGTTGTATGATAAGGTCTAAAGGGACAAAAGCATATGGGACATTTTTCTCAAAGGATCCATAGGTTCTCCTCAACTTTACATCAGTAGGATGAAACCAAAATTAGAAGCCAGAGTCTCAAAGTTAGCACTCAGATTTTAAAAGGATTAATTCTTTCGTAAATCAGCGAGTATACTTTTCTTTACTGAAAGCAGTGGGCTTTATAAATTAGATAAGAAATTTAATTTACAAACACCTTGTCTGTTTTGAATGTTTCAGCCATGATTAAGAACAAAACAAAGGGTTTGAGAGATGGCTCAACAGTTAAGAGCACTGACTGCTCTTCCAGAGGTCCTGAGTTCAAATCCCAGCAACCACATAATGCCTCTCAGTCATCTGTAATGGGATCTGATGTCCTCTTCTGGTGTGTCTGAAGACCACTACAGTGTACTCACACATATAAAATAAACCTTTAAAAAAATGGGAGTTTAGAATTTATATATATATATATATATATATAAAAATAAGAACAAAACAAAAATCATTTTCAAACACATTCTCTACTGAGTAGAGATTTCGGTCATAGATGTGAGTTGTGCTGACACGTGGTGGCATCAACCCTTCCGACTAATTTCAGGGCTGTCATAGTGAGATGTTCTGTCACCACCAGCAACTTTCACCTCCAAATGAAGGCTCTCCAGATCAGACACACATCACGGTTGCTGCTCAAGTTCATTTCCTGCTAGAATTGGAATGAACATCTTGGAAGTAACCCTGTTCTCATATATATTAGGACCTGCAGGCCAATAAAAAGGTGACAAGGTTTAGATTCTACTTCTGTCTCAAGGAGTTTACTACCTAGTTGGACATTTGAGTCTAATAAAACCATAAAAGCAAATGCTCAACCAGATACACTGCAGAAGCCCCGTGTGTTGCCTGACCTAGAATAGGGCTGGTTTAGGATGGTCCTTGGCAAGAACCTAAACCTGGGAGGCTAAGGGCCAGCTAACAGGAAGCAGGGGCTGGCTGTAAGTATAGACAGTGCACCCTGCACAAGGCAAGGCTTGAGTAGAGAATCTGACATTCTGTGAGAGTCTGAAGTGAGTGGAGAGTTGGAATCCTGTTGGATAAAGCGGAGCTTGGCAGTAGAGGCCCCAAATTTCAAGAGATCTCTACACTCCTCTGTCAAATGTATGACTCCCAAAGATTTCTACCTGTTTAAAATTAGTTCCAAATAAAATGTTCAGTTTTGTAGAAATCCAGTGCGCCCTCTTTTCTTTTATGAAACATGCTTTAGTGTCATACATAAGAGGCCTTTGCCTCGGTATAAGCTGGGTTTCTTCTAAACTTTATATGTTTATGGTTGGGTTGGGTTTTTTCTTCTAAACTTTATACAGTTAGGTTTTTTTAAGATCTATATTTCATTTTGAGTTCAGTCTTGCAAGAAACATGATTCATTCCATCATATAAGATACATCACATTGCATACTACAGACACAATACATAATACATTGTATATAATACATAATGATGATACTCAGTTGATCCCACACTATTTGCTTAGAGGTTCTCTGTTTTTAAATTGTTGTTGAACTTTATGAAGAATCAAGCAACTATTTTTGGTACAGTTTGTATTTATACTTACTATTAGTGACATTAACATGTTATTTTGCTCATGTCTTATCTTAACTGCTATTGAGAACAAAGTAAGGAAATGCCTCTTGGGATGGTTTGCAATCTTCAACTATAAGAATGTGTCAGGGCAATAAGATAAGAAAAACAAAATACATCTGTCTTAGTTTGGGTTTTAGTGTTGTGAAAGCAAACTCTTATAAGACCAAAGCAACTCTTATAAGAACAACAGTTGGTTGGGGCTGGCTCACAGGTTTAGAGGTTCAGTTCATCAAGGCAGGAACATGGCAGCATCCAAGAAGACATGGGGCTGGAGGAGCTGAGAGCTCTACATCTTCATCCAAAGACAAACAGGAGAAGAGTGACTTCCAGGAAGCTAGGAGGAGGGTCTTAAAGCCCATACCCACAATGACACACTTCCTCCAACAAGGCCACACCTCCTAATAGTGCTGCTCTGAGCTAAGCATATTCAAACCATCATAACTACGTAGACAAAGCATATTTTCTTTCATCTATAGCTGCAAAGGTTTGATTGGTTGCTTTTTTTGTGTTTTGATCTTGCTTTCATAGTAAGTAAGTTTCATTCACTATCTGAAATATTCTGCAAGGATTTCTGGGATTTTTGTCAAATGCTATTTCGGAAGTGCTTTATTGGATCCCATGGATTGTCTTTCCTCTCTCTCTCTCTCTCTCTCTCTCTCTCTCTCTCTCTCTCTCTCTCTCTCTCTCTCTCTCATTATTTTCTAAGTTTTTTATTTACATTCCAAATCATTTCCCCTTTCCTGTTTCCTCCCTCCCTGGAAGTCCCATAAGCCCCCTTCCCTCCCTCTTTTCCCCATTCAACCCCCTCTCGCTTCTCTGTCCTGGTATTCCCCTACATCCAGTCTTTCCAGGACCAGGGGTCTCTCCTTCCATCTTCTTGGAAATCTATTGATATGTGAATTGTGTCTAGGGTATTCCAAGATTCTGGGTTAATATCCCCTTATCAGTGACTGCATACCATGTGTGTTCTTTTGTGATTGGGTTACCTCACTAAGGATGATATTTTCAAGTTCTGACCATTTGCCTAGGAATTTCGTGAATTCATTGTTTTTAATTGCAGAGTAGTATTCCATTGTGTAAATATACCACATCTTCTGAATCCATTCCTCCGTTGAGGGACATCTGGGTTCTTTCCAGCTTCTGGCTATTATAAATAAGGCTGCTATGAACATAGTGGAGCATGTGTCCTTATTGCATGCAGGTAAAGGCTCTGGGTATATGCCCAGGAGTGGTATAGCCGGATCCTCTGGGAGTGTCATGCCCAGTTTTCTGAAGAACCGCCAGACAGCTTTCCAGAGTAGTTGTACCAGCTTGCAATCCCACCAGCAGTGGAGGAGTGCTCCTATTTCTCCACATCCTCGCCAACAACTGCTGTCTCCTGTGTTTTTGATCTTAGCCATTCTGACTGGTGTGAGGTGGAATCTCAGGGCTGTTTTGATTTGCATTTCCCTAATGACTAAGGATGATGACCATCTCTTTAGGTGCTTCTCAGCCATTAGATATTCTTCAGGTGAGAACTCTTTGTTTAGCTCTGTACCCCATTTTTTAATAGGGTTACTTGGCACTCTGGGGTTTAACTTCTTGAGTTCTTTGTATATATTGGATATTAGTCCTCTGTGGGATGTAGGGTTGGTAAAGATCATTTCCCAGTTAGTTGGTTGCCGCTTTGTCTTTTTGACAGTGTCTTTTGCCTTGCAGAAACTTTGTAATTTTATGAGGTCCCATTTGTCAATTCTTGATCTTAGAGCATAAGCTATTGGAGTTCTATACAGGAAATTCTCCCCTGTGCCCATATGTTCAAGGTTCTTCCCTAGTTTCCTTTCTATTAGTTTCAGTGTTTCTGGTTTTGTGTGGAGGTCCTTAATCCACTTGGAATTGAGCTTAGTGCAAGGAGATAAGAATGGGTCAATTTGCATTCTTCTGCATGTTGACCTCCAGTTGAGCCAGCACCATTTGTTGAAAAGGCTTTCTTTTTCCACTGGATGGTTTTAGATCCTTTGTCAAAGATCAAGTGACCATAGGAGTGTGGATTCATTTCTGGGTCTTCAATTCTGTTCCATTGATCTACATGCCTGTCACTGTACCAATACCATGCAGTTTTTAACACTATTGCTCTGTAGTACAGCTTGAAGTCCGGGATATTGATTCCCCCAGAAGTTCTTTTACTCTTGAGAATAGTTTTAGCTATCCTGGGTTTTCTGTTATTCCAGATGAATTTTTGAATTGCTCTTTCTAACTCTATGAAGAATTGAGTTGGGATTTTGATGGGGATTGCATTGAATCTGTATATTGCTTTTGGCAAGATGGTCATTTTTACTATATTAATCCTGCCAATCCATGAGCATGGCAGATTTTTCCATCTTCTGAGGTCTTCTTCAATTTCTTTCTTCAGAGACTTGAAGTTCTTGTCATACAGATCTTTCACTTGTTTGGTTAGAGTCACACCAAGATACTTTATATGGTTTGTGGCTATCGTGAAGGGTATCATTTCTCTTACTTCTTTCTCAGCCTGCTTATCCTTTGAGTATAGGAAGGCTACTGACTTGCTTGAGTTGATTTCATTTCCGGCCACTTTGCTGAAGTTGTTTATCAGCTGTAGGAGTTCTCTGGTGGAGTTCTTTGGGTCCCTTAAGTATACTATCATATTGTCTGCAAATAGTGATAGTTTGACTTCTTCCTTTCCAATTTGTATCCCTTTGACCTCCTTTTGTTGTCTAATTGCTCTAGCTAGAACTTCAAGTACTATATTGAAAAGATATGGAGAGAGAGGGCAGCCTTGTCTAGTCCCTGATTTTAGTGGGATTGCTTCATGTTTCTCTCCATTTAGATTGATGTTGGCTACCAGTTTGCTGTAAATTGCTTTTACTATGTTTAGATATGGGCCTCAAATTCCTGATCTTTCCAAGACCTTTAACATGAAAGGATGATGAATGTCTTTCTTACAGTGGAAGTTTCCATTGAAAGACTGAATTTTAAACCAGCTTCCATGTACTGACTGATACCACTGTCTTTTTTTTTTTTTTTTTTTTAGTTTTTTGAGGCAGGGTTTCTCTGTGTAGCCCTGGCTGTCCTGGAACTCACTCTGTAGACCAGGCTGGCCTCGAACTCAGAAATCTGCCTGCCTCTGCCTCCCAAGTGCTGGGATTAAAGGCGTGCGCCACCACCGCCCGGCTGATACCACTGTCTTAGATAGGCTTCCATTGTTGTAAAGAGAAACAATTGACCAAAGCAATTCTTATAAAAGACAACATTTCATTGGGGCTGGCTTACTGGTTCTGAGGTTCAATCCATTATCATCATAGTGGGAAGCATGGCATCATCCAGACAGGCATGGCACTGGAGGACCTGAGAGTTCTACATCTTGTTCTGAAAGCAAACAGAAGACTACTGTCTTCCAGGAAGATAGGAGGAAAGTCACAAAGTCCACCCCAACAGAGGCACACTTCCTCCAACAAGTCCTCCTAATAGTGTCACTCCCTAGGGCAAGCAAATGTAAATCACCCATTTGTCTTCCTTTTCCATAGTTAAGAAGACACACCATGACCAAGGAAATTCTTGTAAGGGACAACATTTAATTGGAGCTGGCTTACAGGTCAGAGGCTCAGTTCATTAACATTATGGCAGGAAGCTTGGTAGCACACAGGCAGACATGATGCAAGAAAAGAAGTCAAGAGTTCCACATCTTGATCTGTCAGCAGCGAGGAGAAAGTGTCTCATGGGCAGCTAGAAAAGGGTGTCAAAGCCCACCCGATAGTTACACAATTCCTCCAACAAGGCTACACTTATTCCAACAAGTCCACACCTCCTAATAGTGATACCCTCTGCCAAGTATATTCAAACCACTACATTCCACTCCCATAGTCTGGTTCAAGCACATGAGTCTATGGAGGTCATACCTAGCCACAGTATAATGTAAAATATATTTAGTCCAACTTCAAAAGTCCTATACTCTATAATGGTCTCAACAATGTTAGAATTCCAAAGGTCAAAGTATGTTCTGAGATTTGTGCTCTTAACTGTAATTCCCTATAACATTTAAATCAAAATACAAAAAAGCAGATCACACAATTCCAATATACAGACTATACATTACCATTCCAAACCTTCACAGTGGATCGGGCGGTGGTGGCGCACGCCTTTAATCCCAGCACTTGGGAGGCAGAGGCAGGAGGATTTCTGAGTTCGAGGCCAGCCTGGTCTACAAAGTGAGTTCCAGGACAGCCAGGGCTACACAGAGAAAACCTGTCTCGAAAAAAACCAAAAAAAAAAAAAAAAAAAAAACCCAAACCTTCACAGTGAAGGACTACTGGACCAAAGCAACACCAAAAACCAGCTGGTCCAACTACACATCTCTGTGTTTGATGTCAAAGCACTCTTCAGATCTCCTTTCATTCTTGCTGACTGCTATTAGCAGATCTGACATTCAGCAGCAACAAAGTTCATACCCTTGGGCTGGTTCCACTCCCTATTAGCAGCTTTCCTCAGCAGGAATCCCATAGTTCTGGCATCTCTAACATCTTGAGGTCTCCAAGGCAACTTTAACTTTACAGCTCCTTGCTTCAATATCTGGTATCCACACATGATCTTCTGGGCTCCTCTAAAGGGCTTGCGTCACTTCTCCAGATGTGCCCTCTGTGTAGCTCTTCAGGGTTTAGTTGACTCCACTCCACTGCTGCTGCTGTTCTTGGTAATCATCCCATGGCACTGGCATCTCCAATATGCTGGGGTCTTGGGCTGCAACTAGGCTTCACCAATAACCTTTCATAGGCTCTCTTCATGGTGCCAATCTCAATCATTTGCATGACCCTTTCAGTCCTGGGATATCAACTGAAACTGAGGTGCACCTTCACCAATGGCCTTCCATGGCCTCTCACAGTGCCGAGCCTCAGCTGTTCTTCATGACCCCTTCATCTCTTCAAAATCAGTACCACCTGCATGATTCTGGGAATCCAGCTGCAGCATGAGGTATAACCTTGCTGTCTCTAATACACAGCTTCTTTGTTCTCTCAGAGAATACTTATCAGAAGATTTCATGTCAGTGATGCTAGTCTCTTCTTAATCACTGCTAATTTCTTAGCTCCAGCTAACTGGCATCAATTGTCCCAGTAGGCCCTTCTATTCTGGACTTTAAAGCCAGAGCCACATGGCTGAAGCTGCTGAGTCCTGCTGCTTGCTGGGGCTGGAATATGGTTGCTCTTGTTCTATTACATTATCAACAGCTTTCTTTTCTCCAACTCCTTCACTGCTAAAGCTTGGTTGTCCTGAAACTTGTTCTGTAGATAGAACCTGAACTCAGAGATCTGCATGGCTCTGTCTCCTGAATGCTGGGATTAAAGGCATGTACCAGCATGCCTGGACTTAAGCTTTTCTTAAGCAAGTACTTGCTCTGTACCAGGCTGGCCTTGAACTCAGAGGTCTGCTTGGCTTTGTCTCCTGGCACTAAAGGCATGTACTGCCATACCTATTTATTATAAAGGCAAGCCTACATTAGATATATTGTTTCATTAAAAATCTTATTAATAATATGCCTTTAATTATTGTTTAGACATTGGATATTCAATATGGATGTTAATAGGTATAGATTCTGTCTATCATTTCATGACCATAATCCTATTTATTTCCTTGTATCTCTTCATCTTATTTTTCCCTCTTTTTGTTTTTGTTTTTGTTTTTTGGGGGGGTAGGCATTTTCTACTATTAATCTTTTACAATTTTGCTATAGTGCAAACAGTTAATTTGATGTACCTAACTGACCAACTCCAGGTTTGCAAGAAGTGTTTCTTTCTATACTTGCAACACGGCAAAGCAGATCACCAGACAGCATTCATTTCCCTGGACTGACACTGCATTCCTACAATGACTCCTCTTCCATGCTGACCTCCAAGACTTGGTAAGTTCCATGCCAGCCTTTCATCCTAGGAATTTGACTATTCTACATTCTTCATGTAAGTGTTTAGTGTTTGTCTTCTCGTAACTGGGTTTTTGTTTGTTTTCCTTACATAATATGTTCTCTATATCCATCTGTGTTGTGAACAGAACTTCCTTCTTCTGGGTTGAAAAGTGAACTCTTCGAAGATTGAGATGTCTTGTACTGCTCAGGTCTCAGGACACAGCTCTTGCTCAGAAGACAAAAACTCTACTGTACAAGACCATAAAATTAACTCTAATCCAAAGGGATCATTTGCCCTCTGAGCCTCATGGACATACATCCCAAGTAACTGTTGTCACTCTGACCTCCAACATGGGGGCAGGCGAAGCTCTGTGGAGCGCAGCAGCACAAGATTCGAAAGTCACTGGGCTTGAGGCACTTCAGCTTTGCTTCAGCAAATCTCCCCAGCTCTCAACCACCAGCACTGAGAGGAAGCCTCACATGCTCAGCTCAGCCCGGTCCCTAAGAGGGTGGGGGAGGGGTCCCAAAGCACGCACTCCTCTCCTCCTCAGCAAAGCCAGCTATGCTGAGAGTCAGTACTGTGTGAAATGCTGCGTCCATGGGAAATATTCCGCCAGTGAGAACTGCTCTGGTGAAAGAAGAGGCGCTAGGAGAGAGAGAGAGAGCGAGAGAGAGAGAGAGAGAGAGAGAGAGAGAGAGAGAGAGAGAGAGAGAGAGAGAGAAGAGAGAGAGAGAGAGAACACAAGAACTGTGCTCTGGGCGGGGTCCAGGTGGTGGTCAGAGGAAGTCCAGCACAGTCTACATAAGAAAAAGAGGGCGTGAGTGGTGTGAGGCAAGGCAGAGCACATCAGCCTCATGGACCAGGGTGCGGAGGTGGAGAGCCCCCAGAGGAGCGTCCCAGACGTTGTGAACACCAGCATAACGACCCTGAGGGGCATGCAGTCCATCAGCGGATGATTAAACCACCATAAAGTTCTCTTATGCCACTGTCATTTAGAACAAGGCAATTGCCAGCGTGTTATTAAGTAATTATCAGAAACAATTCTGAGAAAGCTTGCAAGTTCAGAGAACATTTAAGGAAGGGATTTAAAAAATGCCCTAGAGTGCTCCGATGACCCCAAGATTCGCTTTATTTATCACTTCCAATCACAAAACTAACTTAGGACTTTAGAATGCTAGGACTGCAATCCTTAGGCAAGGGTACCCAACTCTTCCTAAACCTGGTGTGACATCTAATCACCCAGCAAAAGCCAAGGGGGAAGCTGGGCCCAAGTCGCCCTGGAGGGGCCTTTCCTCTGTGTACATATGAGGGTATCCCAGTCATGGAACTTCACAGCAGTCTAGAATGGGACTCGGGGGTTCATTCTTGGTTTTGTTTTTCTGAGACAAATGTAGCCCTGGCTGTCATCAGACTCAGTGTATCCCAGGATGACCAAGTTTCTCTACCTGCCCTTCCCCAGAGCTGGGACAGAGTGTGCTGCTACACCCAGGTCCATGTCTTGTTAGAGACCAAATCTAGGGTTTCCTGCGTGCTAAGGAAACACTCTAACTGGGCTACATCCCCAGCCCCAGGAAGACCAAGACATGACATCAGAATTAAACACGGGAACGCCACCATCTGTAGCTTCAGCAGTTAACACTACGGCAAGGTGGGCATTTCATTCCCAATTCAGAGACCCCAAATAAGGAATTCCCACCTACTGCCCACGTGAATACTATGTACAGCACAGGAAAAGTTTCCAAACCTCGTACCACTGGAGCCATAGTTTCTAAAACGACCCTCTGCAGCATTTGCTCATTAACAAGACACTCAGGACTCTTCAGTGGACCCCTCCCACTCTTTGGGCCCCTCCCATTCTTGGGACCCCTCCCACTCTAGGGACCTCTCCCACTCTTTGGGCCCCACACACTCTTGGGAGTTTCCTCACTTTTTTTACTAAATCAACTTTCTTCACTTGGTCTCAGAGAGAGAGAGACCGTGTAAGGGAGCTGGAATGTAGCTCAGATGGCAGGATTCTTGCCTGGCATGCACCAGGCCTTGGGTTGAATGATCAGCTCCACATAAAACTGAGCATGACTGCATATGCCTACAAGTCCACAGTCATCCTGGGTTAGTTGACACTCTGTCTCTCCCATCATGCCCCCCAAAAGATACTCATGAACTTTTGGAGTTGTGGATTCTAAAATTCTACAGATCCAAAGCACATAGGGTTGATGCCTAACAGAAAGGAGTGCGGAGGGCCTCTGGAAGCTGAGGCTGGGTCCTCACCATCCTACACTGCCTATAGCTGCACGCCTTTGCAATGTGCAGTGTGACCTCCACAGTATATCTTTACTGGGGTACATAGGAATGATGTGTAGAGTTCACAGGATTAACTATGAAGATGAGGTGGGTGCACCACTTGGCACAGTGCCGGGCATTCTGGAGGATGTCAACAAAAATCCAGTCAATTGAGAGCTACATTAATGAATTTTTACTTTATATATCGTTCAAAGCCAAACATGCATGATTCAGGGGAGTAATTTCTTGGCTGACATAGACCAGAAAAAAGTCTAGAGGGGACTGGAGAGATGGCTTAGTGGTTAAGAGCACTGACTACTCTTCCAGAGGTACTTAGTTCAATTCCCAACAACATGGTGGCTCACAACCATCTGTAATGGTTCTCTGCTGCCCTCTTCTGGTGTGTGTCTGAAGACAGCTACAGTGTACTTATATACATAAAATAAGTAAATCTTTTTTTAAAATGTCTAGAAACACTTGGGAATTAATAGGCTCAGTCTCTTTCTCTTTTTAAAAATTTGCATTTTAAATATATTAAAATACAATTAAAAGGTATAATGCTGTAATACCAAAAGGTGAAGAACTACATAACTTTCACTTAGTACATGGGAAAAGTCACTTCTCTGTTCAGAATCTAGGATGGGTAACCCTCTGGTACCAGTGCTCTGAGTTCACCAACCACCACAAGGGAGCCAATCTTCTGGGGCAGTGCTTCCCAACCTAAGCCTGCTACAAACTGCATTCATAGCCTCCTAACTGTGCTGTGCCTGGACACAGTCTGGGGGCATGTCCAGGACACAGCCTGGGGCATATAGAGGACATCACCTGGGGATGTGCCTGGGACAACATCTGGGGGCATGACCAGGGCGCAGCCTGGGGACATATATGGGACACCACCTGGGGGCATGACCAGGGCACACCCTGGGGGGCACATAGAGGACACAGCCTGCGGGCATATAGAGGACACAGCCTGGGGGAGTGCCCAGGACACCACCTGGGGTATGCCCGGGAAACTGCCTGGGGGCATGCCGAGGGCATATATGCAGGGCACAGCCTGGGGGCATGCCCAGGGCATATATATACAGGGCACAGCAAATCAATAAGTTTTGGATTCCTTTTTTCTCTAACCCACCTGTTTTTGTTCACTTTTTGGAGTCTTCAAATTGATTTTTCTTTTCTGTCTTAAAATTTAATGTTATTTATTATTGTTCTGTGAACTGATGGGAAACTTGCACATGATATGGCATACAGGCATGCAGGGAGGCCAGAGGAAACATTGAGAATTGATCTCTTTATGCCTTTATGTGGGATCCAGAGAGTGTAGCAGGTCTCCAGGGTACAATGAAAGTATTTCACCTATTGAATCATCTCACCAGCTCTCAAAGTGTTTTTTTCTATGCATGTCTCCAGGTTGTATAGCTGTGATGAGGTTAGTGTCTCCATTAGGGTTTCTATTACTGAGATAAAACACCATGAAATAAAACAGTAAATTGGGGAGGAAAGGGTTTATTCAGTCTTACAATCCTCAGGTCCAATGTCCAGAGAATCCAAGCCAGGAATCGGGAGACGGCGGCTGAAGCAGAGTTGGGGAAGAGTGCGGCTCAGCGGGTTCCTATGTATGGCTTATTCAACTCGCTTACTCACAGCATCCAGAGCCACCAGCCCAGGGGTGACACGGTACGCAGTAAGCTGTGACCTCCCACACTGATCATGAATCAAGACAATGCACAACGGGCTTGCTCACAGTCCAATCTGGTGGTGACACTCTCTCAGTCAGTGTTCCTTCTTCCAAACTGATTTAGCTTGTATCAAGCTAGCATAAAACAAGCCAGTAGTCAGGACCGTAGGTGTTTATTTTATATTGCTTGAGGTGTAGAGCTTGGAAGAACATGAATGTTGAGAACTCTCTGAGAACTGTCTGGGAAACCATACAGGATCCATAAGGAAAGGTCTGCAGTGTGTCCTGGAAGGACAGAATCTATACTCAAATGGCGATACTGATATAAAGTGTGATGACCATTGTATTTGTTCAATGTATGTGAAACAAGAGGCAGGACACATGGCCTCCTCATCTACATGGTGCAGCCAGAAAACATGGCTTTGCTTTCACTCTACTGAGTCTAGCTGCTCAGACAGTCTCATGCATATAGGAATTTTGATTATTCCTCTTGTTTTAGTTGATAAGCACAGGGTAAATGTTAATAACAGTTTGCCCCAAATGCATACCTGTCATCTCACTGGACGTAGCTATGGGGAAGAGGACATTCTATAAGCTATTTCTGCTTTCATGTATGTAAAAGTCTGAGGTGCTGTAAAGCCAAAGGCTTGGGAGCTCAGTTATCTTGGAACAAGATTAACCTGGCTGCACTGGCCATTTCTGAGTCTATGATCTCAGGGAGAGGCTAACAAGAAACCCAGGAAACCTGGCCATAGCCAAGGCCACAGTGGTTCAACAAGTGTGGGTTCCTCCCCACTGCGATCCCACAGAGGTCCTTCCCACAAAAACTTCCTCCAGGGATAATTTATGCTCTTTGGTTCCACTTTAGCTCTGAGATTTCCAGCCAGGATGCTGCTTAGCACCAAAACCAGAGTGGTTTTTATGATGTGGTTCTTCTGCGAAGGAGGATCAGAAGAGCATTTCACACAGGCTCCAAGTGGTCAGATATCAGCAGATGAACCACGCTGTCTGTGGACCTCATTCGGTCCACAGTGGATGTGACTCATGATGTGGGAGCCAGTTCATGAGGTGCTGCCTTCACTGCCCACGAAATGAACCACCCTGTTCCATCAGGAAAGGTGGTGTTCGAAGGTCATAAACAGTCACATCAACTCAAACCCTGTTTTAGCAACAGACAAACGTATGAGCATCTAATTCACCTTGCTAATCAAACGATAACCTGGTCCTTAAACACATCATCTTGTTACCCAGGAAGGCTTCCCTAAGTCAGTCAGTGTCCATATAGGGTACCACTCTCAGCAGGCAAATGGCTCATTGCAAAGGTATGGCATCTGTTGTATTCTTGGTGCTTGTCAATGGTTGTGTGCCTCAGACTCTGCAGGACGATTGCTGCCTCTCCAGGTTGTAGATAACTACAAATCCATTCCTTGTCCTAATTGGACTAATGAACTGGGACAAATTAGTGTCTACTTGCAGAGACTCGGGTAAGGTGTCTAGCTGAGGAAACAAGGAAAAATTGTGATTAGCTCTATCCCATTCCTAAATCCAAATCCCATGTGGATTGTGCCAGCCAAGAGGAGGGCTCTGTCCTCTCTGTTATATACAATTTGGAAGAACTTGACTCAAATTTTTGACACTCTGAGTGTTGATCATGTATTTTTCTGGTGCTAGTGACTTGTGATGTGACTTTCACTTACAGGAAAGAAAGCATAACTCTCACCCAGGCCCTTAGAGACAAGGGGAATGACTACCATTCTATAGTGTACCTTTCTAAGCTTGGACACAGGATGAGCTAACTAAAAGCATTTGTGAGTTATAATATTTTATGCCAACAACGAAACCCATGTACATTATTCAATGGCAGGTCTAGAAATACATACCTAGTTCATGCCTTCAAAGTGGTCATGTCCCATAGGGATCCAGAAGATCATATCTATGCATACAGCAAAATTTCTTTTTTTTTTCAGGGCATGGGAAAGGAGTTAAGAGAGTAGTAGAGGCAAAGAAAGGCAGAGAGAAGGGGAGAGTAGAGAAGTAGAGGCTGGCCATGACCACGTGGAGGGGGGTCAGGAAGGGCAAGAATCCAAGAGGGCAAGAGAGTTGGCAGGAAACAGGAGTAAGACAGTAAGAGAGTGCAAAATTTCTTTATAGAAGGGCTGTAGATAAAGTTTCAATCACTCATACCTAACAAAATAAAATCCTATTTACCTGATTGCATATACACGCAAACATATAATAAATTCATACATATAATGCAAAACAGGCGTGCATGCATGTTGGACAGCTCATGGAGCCATATCTGTTGATTCTGCTCAGGCTACTCGAAAACTCTCAGGGAAATGTGTGCTGAGCACACGGCAGAGGTCTGGAGTTTTATTGTCTGTTCCAGGAACTCAGACCCTAAAGCCTCAGATGCTGCTTCATTCCACTGCCTGTCAAGATTGCTTGGCACTGAGAGCAGAAAGGCTCAAGTTTTTATCAGCCTGATCCACACAGCAGGTTCTGCCCATCAGCACCTCTTCTGGTGGCTGGAGAGAAGGAGGTTGGGTGCTCCCTTGCTGTTCCTTGCATCAGGCCTTCCGTTCTGAGTTCCGTGGCTGTTTCCTGAGTTGCGCATTCCTCCCGGGGGTTTCTGTGTCACCAGGTCCTTTTCAGGGGAATAGCCCTTTGGGATAATTCTGAGCCAGTTGAACATAAACCTGTTGGAGTTCTTCACAGGCATGTGATAACGAATTTGGGTCCAGAACCTGGAACTGGCGTGGACCGACTTCAAGCCTTTCCACGTGACTGTGGGGAGAACCCGAAGAGCCTTTTTGACGAGGTAAGGAAGAGATTCTGGCTCTTGGAAGGAATAAAACTTAATTAAAATCAATTTCAATGTCTGATCAACCAAGGCAAGGTTCACTGCGGCTTGTAGCTCAAAGACACGGGGTCCATTGATGTACCTGGGACTCAGGATAAATATTCCTCTTCGGCTTTTCTTGATGACACTCACAATGTCATCTGCATACACTGGGAACAACAAATACATTAATGACTTTCAACTGATATTATTAAAACTTGAGTCACAACAAGTTCGAACCTTCCAGAGATGCCTGAAGGGTTTTATCTAACTTGGATACTCTTGGACAGAAAGATAAGGAGAAAGGACCCCGGCCCCATTATTGTCACACTTTGAACTATTGAAGATATGTGCCAATACCCACCGACTGTCCCTGTATCCTGCCACCTTAAATCACCACCTAAATCATGTCAGAACATGACTGAGGGATAAGGTACATCCCAAACTACTTGTGCAAGTATCTGGGACAGGGATGGCTAACAGGCCATTTGAGGCCTGGATGGGTCATGTGCTACACCTCCTGCTGGAGCAGAATTCTAGAAGCCAGAAAGGCCATCTGTTTAAAATGAGAGTGAGTATTTCCCAGGAAAAGCCTAGGCAGCTTTCCCAGGGCCTTCTATTATTTGTTATTTTCCTGAAAATAGATATTTTTGGAAGACAGAGCATATCTCCAGAACACCATTTTCTATGTTCTTGTCCAAGATGATCTAAGATCATAAAAAAAAAAATACAGAAGGTGTGTATCACGATGAAGGCATGACAGAAAAAGCTCTGGGCTACAGTGGGTTACTCTTTGTGTTCTAATTGGTTCCTTGGCAAGCAGGACCTACCTCCTCCTGGAGTCACATCTCTTTCAAGCAAACACAAGCTGTATCCATACATGTTTTCTAGCACTTCCGGGAAAAGATTCAGAGCCAAGTGCTCCTCACTCAGAGATCCCGTGGCTTCAGTCTCAGGAGAGCTCCAATTCACATAGGATACAAACTCATCAAATTCCTTCTTATCTAAGGAAAGGGGACAACAAGCAGAACCAAAGTCCTTTTTCTTAACTATCATGGTATATACAGGTGCTTGGAGCGTATGCTAAACGGATAAGAAATAATATTTGGGGTCCTTACAAAAAGGAATTAAAAACAAAGCCAGCAGATGCATCCATTCTAAAATCACACCCCGGAGTGGTTTTGATTGTCCATATAAAACCCAATGATTAGCTTATGAAGCAACACTGTGTCCTTGTAGGCATGGATCAAACAGCTGGGGCCTCCCGTGATTGAATCTCGTGTGCTCAGGAGGCTGCCATTCTCCCTGTCTGCAGTGTTTCTAGCTCATTTGTTACACATCAAAGAGGAGTCTGCTCTGTTAACGTGTGACATTAACCAGAAAGTGTGCTGTTAAGATCGGGATCCAGTACCCGTTGGGGAGATGGCGGCACGCTTACAGCCACACAACCAGCAACAGAGGGCTCAGGTAACAGTGGGCTTGTGGCAGTGGAGGTCCCATAAGTTAACAACACACAGGTGACTCCTATTGCCCGTGACTGCTGCGGTCATCACAGCATTACAACACATCACATTTCTCCCATGTTCAGAAATGCTTGCGTGGTCCTCTATGAGCACAACACACAGAAGCATAGCCCTCCGACTGTGTCCCATACACAGCACATGACTATGTCACCGACCGACCGTGTCCCATACACAGCACATGACTATGTCACCGACCGACTGTGTTCCATACACAGCACATGACTATGTCACCGACCGACCGTGTCCCATACACAGCACATGACTATGTCACCGACCGACCATGTCCTGTACACAGCACATGACTATGTCACTGACCGACCATGTCCTGTACACAGCGCATGACTATGTCACCGACCGACCGTGTCCTGTACACAGCGCATGACTATGTCACCGACCGACCGTGTCCCATACACAGCACATGACTATGTCACTGACCAACTGTGTCCCATACACAGCACATGACTATGTCACCGACCAACTGTGTCCCATACACAGCACATGACTATGTCACCGACCAACTGTGTCCCATACACAGCACATGACTATGTCACCGACCTTTACATTTGCTGCACTTCACTTGCCATGAGTGTGGAGCACATTTTCTGCTTCTTTTTTTAGTTTTTTTATTAGATATTTTCTTCATTTACATTTCAAATGTTATCCCCTTTCCTCATTTCCCTTCTGAAAACCCCCTATCCTATCCCCCCCTCCCCCTGCTCACCAACCCACCCACTCCTGCTTCCCTGTCCTGGCATTCCCCTACACTGGAGCATCAAGCCTTCTTAGGACCAAGGGCCTCTCCTCTCATTGATGTCTGAAAAGGACATCCTCTGTCTGCTACATATGTGGCTGGAGTCATGGGTCCCTCCATGTGTACTCTTTGGTTGGTGGTTTAGTCCCTGGGAGCTCTGAGGGTACTGATTGGTTCATATTGTAAGTGGATGCTCACAGCCATCCGTTGGACTGAGCATAGGGTCCCCAGTGGAGGAGAGAAAGGATCTAAGGAGCTGAAGGGGTTTGCAGCGCCATAGGAGGAACAACACTCCCACTTCTGAACAGTGTTTGCCCTACAGCGCCATCAGCAGCCTCATGTACCTGGCCTTTAACAAGTCTCATGATCTGATAAATGTTCCCTTCTGCTTAACTGGGTGTTGGGTGTTTATCTCATCTCAACCTATGAGTAGTCAGGCTTTATCTACCTATTTACATATATAGTACCCACTATGTAGTTATAGGCTTATATACACACACTCTCCAGAGAGCCATAGCCTCCTCCTGTGTAGTAGGTTTATACAAGCACACTATATTTTGTTTCTATAAAGAAAAGTAGCCCAATGTATCTGAATGTACCCTTGTCATGAAGTGTCGTGTCACATGACAGTAGTTGTATCTGCATGTGAGGTGAGATCAGTAGAGATCCCCTCACAGGATGTCAATGGTTGCATGAGGTAGCAAATATGCTGGGCTAGAGTCTCTGGCTCTCACCCAGCCCTCCCCTTACATTTGAGAAGCTACATTTATAGAACTAGTCTTAGGATACTGTGATGGTCTCTTGTACTTTCTGTTGATAACATTATCAGGAAGATTTGTTATGGGATACACTAAAAAAAAACTACCTAGAAGAGAGAGAAAAACTCAGAGTTAACTCACAGACTTTGGGATGGAGAAGCTGGAGCTTATGTTCCAGGCTGTTCCCATGACCTCCATCTACAGTGTTGTTAGAAGTAACTAGCGTCTCAGGCCATTTGGCAGTGTGCTTGCCCAATGTGAGTCAAAAGAGATACCTCAAGGATTGACTACCATCCACAAATAAAGCAGGAGGCTGAGAGCCCCCAAACCTCTAGAAGTTGGTTTGTGAGGTACTCAATTGCCCATATAGGAGGGAGGAGACTCTGAGGTGTGGCCTACAGGTAAGTGCTGGTGTTTTCAAATGTGAGACCTTGAGGCGAGGAGGATAGTAGGGCACACTGATATGAAGAAAGGGTTAAAAAGTGAGATCACCTTTATTGAGAAAAGAAATGGTGGGTGTATATCAAAAGAGATGATTTTAAAAGCTAAAAAAAAATGTGTAACACACCATAGCTATCTCTATTCCTCCTATCATTTTGTAAAATCCCCAGAGTTTTCTATAATTCAAAAAATAAGTGTATTTATTAATGGAATTACAGAGTGTGGTGTTCGAGGACTCATGTACGTCCTCCTAGTTTTATTTCTTTCTAAATGAAGTTTAGACATTCACAATAAAATCCGGGCTTTCATTTTGTAAACAAATATCAGAGAGACAAAGAGATATCCGCTGAGATTAACCAGGGTCATCTGTGAGACCGTGGCTTTGGAGGTATCCATTGCAGCCTGGTGGGCTCAGCAGTGAATGCACAGCTAAAAACAATGATTCTTCTTTTCCAAGAATCTGCCAACATCCAGAGTGAAGGGTGTGGCCCATAAGCCTCTTCCTCTCCTTTGATTGGCCATAGATTGGGCTAATCTGTTGTGAGTGCCCAGTGCAAGGAACTAATTTGGTGAGTGCAATGGTTGCATTGAGTCTAGAGAAGGACACTTCAAAGCCCTTCACATGTCTTTCAGCTCCTACATCTTCTTGCTCCCTCTTCCACAGTATTCTGTGAGCCTTTGAAATAGCGGCTAAGTGATTGCTTATAGCTGGTCTCATAGCTGTTGCTTATGTGATGTTTCTTTGGGCAAGTCCGAGGCTCAGTCATTGCCCATTGTAAGAAGAGGCTTCTCTTTTTTGTACTTTTGCTATAGTACACCCAAAGACATTTAGAAGCTGCTATGTCAGTTTAGTGAACCGTCAGTTGGAAATATGCCCATGGCCTGGGCCTCTAGGCCTCGGTTGTTAGTTGGGCTTACAGTACTATAAAGTCACACTTTTTTTAAAAAAGATATTTTCTTTATTTACATTTCAAGTGCTATCCCCTTCCCTAGTTTCCCCTCCAAAAACCTCCTAACCCATCCCCACTCCCCTTGCTCACCAACCCACCCACTCCCAACGCTTCCATGTCCTGCCATTCCCTTATACTGGAGCATCAAACCTTCTCAGGACGGAGGGCCTCTCCTCCCTTTGATGTCCAACAAGGCCATCCTCTGCTACATAGGCAGCTGGAGCCATGGGTCCCTCCATGTGTACTCTTTGGTTTATGGTTTTGTCCCTGGGAGCTCTGGGGGTACTGATTGGTTCATATTGTTGTTCCTTCTACGGGGCTGCAAACCCCTTCAGCTCCTTGGGTCCTTTCTCTAGCTCCTCCATTGGGGACCCTGTGCTCAGTCCAATGGTTGGCTGAGAGCATCCTCCTCTGTATTTGTCAGGCTCTGGCAGAGCCTCTCAGGAGACAGCTATATCAGGCTCCTGTCAGCAAGCACTTGTTGGCATCCACAATAGTGTCTGGGTTTGGTGACTGTTTATGGGATGGATCCCCAGGTGGGACAGTCTCTGGATGGTCTTTCCTTCAGTCTCTGATTCGCACTTTGTATCTCCTCTTGTGGATATTTTGTTCCCCCTTCTAAGAAGAACCAGTGTATCCATACTTTAGTCTTCCTTCTTGTTGGACTTTGTTTGGTCTGTGAATTCTTGGGTATTCCAACTTTCTGGGCTAATATCCACTTACCAATGAGTGCATACCATGTGTGTTCTTTTGTGATTGAGTTATCTCACTCAGTATGATATTTTCTAATTCCATCCATTTGCCTAAGAATTTCATGAATTCATTGTTTTTAAGAAGTCACATGTTTTTAAATGTAGGAATTTGGATTGATTTTTCTGGGACCTCTGCTTTCTTAATGTCTTCATTCTCAGCTAGTGAAAATCTGATGCTGGCTAAAAATCCAGATATCAGAGACTCCCAGCTACTTCCACTTCGGTCACTGTGAAGGCTCAAGGCATTTTCTCTGTCCACTCTAACCAGCCTATACACGCTCATACCCGCCCTGTTCTCAGGAAACTCTTGTGTGAGTGACAGGCTTTCTCATACATTCTCGGCCTGTGACATCATCAACCTCTTCAGTCCACCTCTTCATCCAGAGTGGGGCACCATCTCTTTCTCCAGGGGGATCACAGAATAATTAGCCTGGTGGACTGGATGGTGTGTGACCATGCTCCTTGGGGAGTTTTGTCTGGTGCTCCTGGCTTCCTCACTGAGTATGAGCTACTGCATAGAGTGTGGATGTTTCCACAGATCTCCGTGAATTGGTCTGCACTGGGCTGGACTCCATCATTCCTGCAGAGCCTCTGCCTTAGGTTCGACAAAGCTGTATTGGAAACTGAACATCAGAAGAGACTACGTACATCACGTGTCCCTGTGCTGACGGACTTGGTCTGAACATATCTGTGTGTCTCACACTGAATCATGCCTCAGTTTCAGTCTGTTGTGATGGAGCAGGGCTCAGGGGAATGACCTTTACCACAGGCTACCATGGTAGATATTATGCCTCAACCAGAAATCGGCTCCCCTTCTATGGTGTGTTTAAGGGGCATAGTATAACCCTATATAGTATATGATTGTGACATCAGTGTCTGAATGGCATCACATGTCACTCCAGGAAGAAAAAGCAATCACCTTGCAGCTCTCCACGATCTAGACTCCTAAGTGCAGAAGCCTCACTAGGACCCCTCTAATGGTTAATTGGATGGGATCACAGAAAAGACCATGATGCCCAGATGTATGGTTGCTACAATTTGCATCTGGACTGTCTCTCAAACCTTTGTATATTGGAGGTTGAACCCCCAAGTTGGATGCTATCTGCAGGTGTCAAAAATTAAGGCACTGGCATCTATTTGAAAAAAATTAAGTCATTTGGAAATTGCCCTTGATGAGTACACTGGCGCCCAATCTCCTTTTATCCCATGTTCCTTTGCTTCCCAGTTGCCATGACGTCAGCAACTTTGCCCTAACATGCTTTCTCTGACGTAATGTTCTATTTTACTACAGGCCGAGAGTGGTGGAGTGAGGAACCATAAACTAAAACCTACGAGACTGTGAGCTAAACAAAACCGTTTTCCCTTATTAGTCATTTATCTCAAGTATTTCATCACAGCTGTGAGAAGCTTGGTCTCTTCCAAAGGAAAGATGAAAACAGTGTCTAGTCCTCTTCCTAAGGTCCCAGTGACCACCAAGACACAATTTTACCAGAATCCGCTCAGGGGAACCAAGAAGCTTATTGTGCTTTCTTATAGAGCATACACAAGTGGTTACTCCCCTTACAAAGACTGCTTCAGACAGCCTTTACTCAGCAAGGACAATGACTTCTCCATCACTGGATAAATGGAGCCTCCTGTCCACTAGTTTCCCCTGGACTATAAACTGTAGCCCCTTTTTTTGTTTTTTAAGGAATTGATTTATTTCTCTTTTTTTAATTAGATATTTTCTTTATTTACATTTCAAATGTTATCCCCTTTCCTTGTTTCCCCTCCGGAAATCCCCTATCCCACCCCCCCTCCCCCTGCTCACCAACCCACCCACTCTCACCTCCCCCACGGTAGCATTCCCCTACACTAGAGCATCGAGCCTTCACAGCACCAAGGGCCTCTCCTCTCATTGATGTCTCACAAGGCCATCCTCTGCTACATATGCAGCTGGAGCCATGGGTCTCTCCATCTGTACTTTTTGGTTGGTGGTTTAGTCCCTGGGATCCCTGGGGGTACTGGTTGGTTCATATTGTTGTTCTTCCTATGGGACTTCAAACCTCTTCAGCTCCTTGGGTCCTTTCTCTAGCTCCCCCATTGGGGACCCTGTGCTTAGTCCAATGGCTGGCTGAGAGCATACACCTCTGTGTTTGTCAGGTACTGGCAGAGCCTCTCAGGAGACAGCTATATCAGGCTCCTGTCAGCAAGCACTTGTTGGCATTCACAATAGTGTCCGGATTTGCTGTAGCTGCTTTCTGAAGCCACGTGAAATAAGAGTAGAATTGCATATGGTGGGTGATACAGAGTGACTGGCCACTCTGGTGAGGGTCCTGTCCCCTCCCATTCCTCCTCCTGTAATGGGATGTACACAGCCAAGAAGCCTAGCTGGGATGACCTTTGGAGCAGACATAGCTAAACTCCAAAAGATGGGGGCTTGCTTGACTTTGAAGGAAAGTCATGTGCAACAAAATCTGACCTACATAATAGTCAAACATTACTAGTGTTGTTTATATAAGGGTGTTTAGGATAAAAATTAATATTTCAATCAGTAGACTTTGTGTGAAGCATATCTGTACACACACAGGCAGGAAGTGTCATCTTATAAATTCAGGTCCTGCTAGAATGGACTCTTGGTCCTCTGAGTAAGAAGCAACTCTATCAACAGAAAGCCTTCAACTTCAACTTCAGCTTCAACATTGTTTTTTCTTGGCCTTTGGACTGTAGATTTTAGCTTTGCTAGTCTCCATAACTGTAAGCAAATTCTTTCTTTAAAGGTTTATTTATTTTATGTATATGGGTACACTGTAGCTCTCTTCAGACACACCAGAAGAGGGCATCAGATAGATCCCAATATGGTTGTGAGCTACCATGTGATTGTTGGGAATTGAACTCAGGACCTCTGGAAGAGCAGTTAGTGCTCATAACTGCTGAGCCATCTCTCCAGCCCCGTAAGCAAATTCTTAAATTAAACATTTGATATGCATCCATAGCTGTAATTCCAGCTAGTTGGGAAGTTAAGACAAGAAGATTATGAGTTCAAGGCCAACCTGATCTCATTTCAAAAGAAAGAAAACCAGAAACAGCTAGACCAAAATAAATTAAATATTTCAATAATAGTAAAATAATGATTTTTTTATATTTACATGTCTTACATGTTCTCTTTATCTGAAGAACTCTAACTATACCAACCTTTAGATGGTTCTGGTAATGCCCTTGCCTATGCCCAGACATAGCAAAGATACCAACTTTCAAAACTGTAGAGGAAATACCCCATGGGGCTCTGCAGAGCAAATACATATGAAAAGTGGCCCAATTACCCTCTCTTGGTCTTATCTAAAAGGCCACAGGACAACACAACACTCTGGCTACTTACAAAGCAGACAGACATCAAATGTGGGAACTGGCAAGTATCACAGACTTACAAAAAAACAACAGTGTGTGGCATGCATGCTCCCAGCTCTCTCGAGGCAACTCCTACTTTGTCCTGACTCCTTTGGGTCTTGGCATTTTTATGCATATGAAATGCCCCACATGATTTGAGGACAATCACTCCCTATGGCCATTTTGGCTCCCACAAAAAATCATGTTTTACGACCTTGGTTGATAGTAGTTCCCAAATCATGACGTTCCCCCCGAAGATTCCAGGAAAGAGCGTTCTATGTTTTCTGAGGTGTTGACATACGGTGAAGGCAAGCAGGTCCACCCTGCCCAACCCAACCACTGGCCACGTGCTATTAAGTTGGAAAATCCATTCTATTATCGAGTACCACAGTTTAGTCATCTGCGTGGGCATTTACCGTGGTGCCTTACACTTGTCGTGGGGTTACGACAGAACAGGTGAAAGTGCATCACTGCCTGGGAAAAAGTCAACCACGGTGAGGTAGGGTGGTGTAATCCCTGGAACAGGTTCCCATGTCTAAGGTGTTTTAGACAAAGTATGTGAATCACAGCATCAAAACTGGCTTTATTGGTTGCTGGGTGCATCTCATACTTCCATGCCTGGAGACAAGGAAGAGCTTTTCATAGTGTTTCCTCATCGACTCTTGCTGTTAGCAGGGTTCTAAGGTATTTTATGATCTACAACGAAGGTTTGACGTCGGCTTCGGTGTCTTAACCCTACTTAATCCATTGTAAACTTGAGAGACGGCAAACATACCCATTCCTTACCCAGACCTGGACTTCTTGAAGGCAGAAGCTGCATCTTATTTGACTGTTACGCCTGTTGCATAGCTCATTACTTGGCACAAGGTGGGTACCAAGTCAGCCATTATTGAAAAACAGAAGGAAATTGAAAGAGATAAGGTTGTTTTCGGACATTGCTTTTCATAGCCAGTTTAAACTGTTTGTTATTTGCCTTGTTTTTCCTACAATCTCTTTTTTTATTATTTGATAATTTAATAAACACATATAATGTATCTTGCTAAAATCCATCCCTATTTTCTCTACTCCATTTCCTTCCCTGCTCTCACACCGGCTCCCCTCCCAACCTCTTGGAACTCTTAAAAAGAAAAACCTGCTGGGTCTTGTTAGTGTTGCCCGTGTAGAACCATCAACTAGAGCATCTGTTTCCTCTCAGGGGCTACATCCCAGAAGAAAACTAACTCTTCCTTCCTCAGCAACTATCAATCGTGAATGACTTTGACTAAGGTGAGCTCTCATGAGTCCCTCTATACCTGTGCTGGGATTTTGGCTGGCTTGTTCTCATACCAGATCTTGTGCATGCAACCACGGAGCAATAGGACTGCCATGTTCCATTTACCCTGTTTTTGTTGCATTTATGTCACATTGGTTTGGCTTTTTCTTTCATTTATTAGTGCACAAATATGTGTGGGTGATAGTCTATGAATATGAATTTAAAATGCACCCATAACATCAGTTTGACCATTTAATTGCTTAATCTGCTATTCTTTCTACATGTAAACTAGAAGACATCTAAAGCAAAGACTAGCCTTCATTCATGGCATTCTCTGTAATGCTTTCAGGCAAAGTCAAATTCAAGCCCATGTAATTTTAGCTTCTTTAACTACTGAAAAGTATCTTCCTAGGAGAATTCATTAGATATAGGAGAAAAGCAAGCAGAAATTTTGTATGCCTGGACCCACATAAGTACTCACAAGCCTAAAATCATTGCTTTTAAACACACAGGGTCTGCACAGTTTACAAATGTCACCAAGATGCTGAAATGCAGCCAGACCCAGCAGCTCAAACTTGTAATCACAGTACGTGGGAACCTGAAGTAAGAAGGTGGCAAGGTTGAGGCTAGCCTGAACTACACAGTGAGACCTTGCCTCAAACAGAAAGAAAGAGAGAAGTATAGGAAATTTTTCCCGGCAAAGGGATAAAAACAAAACAAAAAGTATTGCAGAACCAGTTAATGAACTAAGACTTGATAAGAATGCAACACATCAGGCAGTGGTGGTGTACACCTTTAATCCCAGCACTTGGGAGGCAGAGGCAGTGGATTTCTGAGTGAGTTCCAGGACAGCCAGGGCTACACAGAGAAACCCTGTCTCAAAGAAAACCAAAAACAAAACAAAACAAAAAAAAACAAGAAAAAACAAGAAAGCAACACAGGCCAGGCATGCCTTTAGTCCCAGCACGTGGAAGGCGGATCTCTGTGAGTTCGAGGCCAGCCTGGTCTACAAAGGGAGTCCAGGACAGCCAGGACTACACAAAGAAACCTTGTCTTGAAGAAAGAAAAAAAAATACAAAGGAAAAGAAAGAAAAAGAAAGCAACAGTTTGGCAGTAGCTTTTCCTGTACAGAGTGTCTGGTCTATTTCTTAGAAACTACTCACGGGAAAAGAAGCAAATTTTTAACTACTTTTCCAGTAACCCATGGAAAATTGAGATAATTTTTAGTAATCTGTAACAATTTTTAGCAATCAGACATGTCTTTAAGATTTTGGTTACAACTTCCTTCATTGACTTTATTGAAAATGGGAAACTGTGATATTTTCCAATGACAATCCCTGGTCACATTTAGACTTTTATGTTAAAAAAAAATTAAGAAAAAATTCCATAAATTTGGTCTGGTGGGGCACCTCAGCTGAGGAAGGTGCTTGCTACCAAGCTTGATGCCTGGAGTTCAATCCCTGGGCCCCCATAGTGGAAGGAGAGCTGACTCCCTAGTTTTCCTCTGACCTTTACATGTGTGTTCTGTGACATCTGCATGCATGTACACACCCCCCCCCACACACACACCATACTAAATCCATCCTTTCTGTGTTGGAGATGAGGGGAAACTGAAAATCACATCATTCCCGATGTCTCAAATCATCAGGGTAAGGACTTATGACCATCGAGTCCCCTCCAAAGGATAAACACGCACTTCAGGTCAGATTGATCCGCTCGTCTGTTCTCAGAAAACTCCAACAAGGCCTTTCCAAGGTATGGGAAGGGAAAGCTTTCTAATCTGCCTGTCAGAAGCACTCGCGGCCTGCCAGGAGCCTGCGAGAGCTCACCGCAGCCAACTGTGCCTTGGGAAGCTGTATGTAAGCTAGCTCACTGGATCCCAAAGCCCTGCCTAGAAAGAGCTGGGAAGGGCAGGAAGACCTGACACACTCTCCCCCAGGAGATGTTCCTAGAGCACACACAGCATCTGTCTCAAGCAGCAGCCGCTTGTAAAAATGCCACCAGGAGCATTCCTGGACTCTGACGTGTGTAACACAAAAGGCCACACAAGACTGGAAACACTCAAGTCTGAGGAGCAGTCAACTGCACATCTCACCAGAGCGAACGAGGGCTGGAGAGATGGCTCCCGCAGAGGACCCGAGTTCAGTACCAGACTGGTCACCAGGCAGCTCACCACCACCGTAACCTGTAACTCCATTTCCGAGGGGATCTGATGCCTCTCGGCCTTTGCCTCCACTCATAGGAACACACCCCCACACAACACACATGGGAACAAATAATTGAAAATAAAACGAATCTTGGAAAAGGTATTAATAAGAACACCACACAGTAAAACCACGACCCTCAAGGACCCCACTTCCAAGCGTCCTTCACTGAAAGCCCTTCAGTCCAATCTGGCCAGCGGCGTAGAAAGGAGGCTCTGCTTCTATTTGCTTTATGTACGTTTTGGCTTGTTTTTGTTCCATCGAAAGGAAATTAAGTACACAACGAAGCCCAGAGATTTCCACAGAAAAAGCAAAGCGAGTTAGTGGTGTCCAGATTCTCCGTTTCTCCTTCCTAGCCTCTGTCCTTCGGCTCTCTTCCTGGCACCTGTGGTCAGACTGCTCAGGAGCAGCCCGTAAAGCTGGAAGTGGCTGATGGACAGATAAATGACACCTTGGTCCTTCCTTTATCTGAGAAGGACGCCACCCACAGCATTCTTCTCTGGGGAGCCAGTGTCCCGTCAGCAGGATGGCTTTAATTGCCACCTCCAAGAACTCCACAAGGACTTTGTTGATGGGTTTTTTTTTTTTTGGTAAGAAATATGCAGCTTATTCAATGGCAAATGCTTTTCAGATATGAATGATTATCATCCTTCCTCCAACTCCTCTCTCTCCTTTCCTTTAGTATCTCACTAACCCCAACTCCCCACCTAACTCTTAGCCAGATGTTTGCAAGATGTTTACCACTGACCTAAATTAGCAGAGTTAATCTGAGTTGGGAGGAAAATGAGATGTGAAGAAAGCTGAAATATATATAATATTCTCATATACACATACACATCATACAACATATACACCATATACACATACATACACATACACCATATATACATACATACACATACACCATATACATATACATACACATACACCATATACATACACATACACATATACATCATATATCATACAACATACACACATACATATGCACACACATACACATATACAGCATATACATACACATATGCATCATACATCATACAACATACACATATACATATATATATCATATACATATACATCATAGAACATCTACATTATATACATTATATAATATACATGTACATCATACGTCATACAATATACAACATTCAACATATACATGTGTATCATTGAGATGTTTACAAACATTGCCTTGTCTAACTCTCACACAGCCCCTGAGATAAAAGCATCTCTCCTTTCAAAGTCTGAACTCAAATCAGTGAAATTGCCCACAGCCACCCAATCCTCAGATTTCAAACTCAGTGCTCAGTTCCCTTTCCCAGTAAAAGCCAACTCCCCACACAACCTCAGAAGTCCACACTTTCTCAAGGTCACACGCAGCTTGCTCTGTTTGTTGCATTTTTAACCTTGGCTGATGGGTGGGTCCCATCTGTTCAGAGGTGATTTAGTAAAAATAAATGCTAAGATACTTGGCCTCTACGTCTCTGTCACCATCTGTCTGTCTGCTTCTCAGACAATAAACCTCTTTAAAGGTCGTCTCCGGTGCTCCATCTCCGTTGAGGATTTTGCCTTTTCCCATTTACCTCATGTATCTTTGGCTTGTCCAACAACACCTGGCATATGGCTCAGATGCTTTGGGAGTATCTGATTCATTTTAGACCCCTCTCTTGTCTAGTCTCCATCCCAAGTCTTCCTATCACGGTATCTCATTCCCTAATTAGCTATCTTGGCTGTTTGTAACCAATAAGGAATGGACATCTGATTCAACTGGAGCCAATCTGCCATGAGACAGGGTTTGTTGGACCTTCGTGGGGAAGTTATGTACTCATTATTTCTGAGAATTTCTAAAATGATCATTTCTTTCTCTCTAGGATTGAAATGAGGAAGCGTGAACCCAGAAGCCATTGGAAGCCATTCTGGGTGGGAGGTTGGGAAAGAGAGTGACTTGTCCTAAGGCTGACATTCAAGAAAGCTGAGTGGAGAGACAAGATTCCAGGTCCCTTATAGCATTGTTGAACTGCTGAGCCAAATTCCCCTGAAACTCATCCTGCCTCTGACTTCCTGCTGGCCAAGTTAAGAAATTTATTTTTCAATCATTTATTTAGTCTGTGTATGTGTGTGTTAATAAAAGCACATATCACACAGCATGTACATAGGAGTCAAAGACAACTTGCCAGCCCAAGAAATCTTCCTTAGTGTTAATGTCAGATTAAGTCAAGCTTTTAGTTTCTTGTAGCAAAACAAATCTGGATGTTCCTGTTTCAAAACTGTTCTTACCTGCTCAACAAGTGACCTCCACCCAGCTGAATACAATGGTCTCTTTTCAATTCCTTCTCTGCTCACCAGCACTTGATAAATAATACATTTTACTACTTCTGTCTCTTAAGTTGACACCCTTGATTTCATACTCCTAGGTTTTTCCTGTTTGCCTTTCCTCAATATCCTTCATAAAATCCTGAAATGCTGGGAGATTCTGTGGCTGCTCACACCACACTGGGAGCTCTCCAGGGCCTGCTCACACCACACTGGGAGCTCTCCAGGATCTGCTCACACCACACTGGGAGCTCTCCAGGATCTGCTCACACCACACTGGGAGCTCTCCAGGGCCTGTTCACACTACACTGGGAGCTCTCCAGGGCCTGCTCACACCACACTGGGAGCTCTCCAGGATCTGCTCACACCACACTGGGAGCTTTCCAGGGACTGCTCACACCACACTGGGAGCTCTCCAGGGCCTGTTCACACCACACTGGGAGCTCTCCAGGGCCTGTTCACACCACACTGGGAGCTCTCCAGGGCCTGCTCACACCACACTGGGAGCTCTCCAGGATCTGCTCACACCACACTGGGAGCTCTCCAGGATCTGCTCACACCACACTCAGAACTCTCCAGGGACTGCTCACACCACACTGGGAGCTCTCCAGGGCCTGTTCACACCACACTGGGAGCTCTCCCGGGACTGCTCACACCACACTGGGAGCTCTCCAGGATCTGCTCACACCACACTGGGAGCTCTCCAGGATCTGCTCACACCACACTGGGAGCTCTCCAGGATCTGCTCACACCACACTGGGAGCTCTCCAGGACTGTTCACACCACTCTGGGAGCTCTCCAGGGCCTGCTCACACCACACTGGGAGCTCTCCAGGGCCTGTTCACACCACACTGGGAGCTCTCCAGGGCCTGCTCACACCACACTGGGAGCTCTCCAGGACCTACTCACACCACACTCAGAGCTCTCCAGGGGCTGCTCACACTGCACTTTACTTCTCTCTTGACATCCCTAGGCTATGCCTTATGTTTCCCTGTCTTTAAATCCCTTTATATAGCAATGACTCTCAGATTTATAGTATCTAACGTAAACCTCATTTCTGAGCTGTGACTGCTGTAGTAATGTCTTTACATAGCTGTTTTCCACAAAACTGCAAACCCAACTCATTATATTGGGGTGTTAGCTTTACACAGTCATGGACTACGGTCGCCTCATCCCCTTCTCTCTCAGTTATCTCCAGCATCACTCCCAATACAAAGTAAGCCATCCATGAAATGTCTGAATGAATAAAAGAAGTACAGATCAATAGTGGGTAAATAATAAATGGATAAATCAGATAATATGTCCTTTAGCTTCAAATGACATTATCCTAATACAAATTTAATAGAAAACAATTGCTTTGTGTCAACTGAGCATGAGGATGGGGATATTGTTGGAATTCAAGGACATGGAGATTTTTGGGTTGGGGGCCATCAAGACTGACCTCATGCTCCTTCTCTGTGAGCAACTGCTTCATCTTTCTCTCCAGTCTTTTCTTTATTGTTATTATGCCTTGGGCCAAATGGAGATGCTAGATCTTGGACTGGAAGCTTTGGATATGCTGGAGGGCCACCGGGTTGATCTGTCACAACTGGTTTTACCTGCACTGTTGTGGCAAAGCCTACAGCAGACACAGCTAATATAAATGGCCCTAGTAGTGGTTCAGGACATCTTTATTTACAAAGAGAATGGGGGTGTTGGGGCCACAGGTTGTTGATCTCTATTCTCAATTACCAGTAGATATAATAAGATTCACATGTCAGTTCAACAATTTGCTGCTGTGGTCGCCAGGGCTCAAATTGTTATCTTACCCTTGATGGGTGAGATGCCATGACCAAGTCACATTGCTGTGTGGCTACTCTTGTGGTGTTCACTTATATTGCAAAAGGCTTGAAAATGAAGGACAATCTCAGACCCAGAAACCCTCAGCAAAGCTTCAGTGTCTAAAGCTTGCTCTTTAGCATTTCACAAATTTGTTCTGTCTACAGAATTTCAGAATACGCACCATCCTCCCAGGTGCCCTCCTCTTTTTGTCTTTGGCACCCAGACCGACCCTCTCTTTAAAATTATTTATTTCTCTTTTTTTAAAGAATTATTTATTTATTTTATGTATACGAATGCACTGTCACTGTCTTCAAACACACCAGAGGAGGGTTATACCCCATATGGATGGTTATGAGCCACCATGTGGTTGCTGGGAATTGAACTCAGGATCTCTGGAAGAGCAGCTAGTGTTCTTAACCACTGAGCAATCTCTCTCCAGCCCTATTTATTTCTTTTTTAAGACAGGGTATCCCTATGTAGATCAGAATGGCCTCAAATTCACAGAGAGCTGCCGGCATCTGCCTCCCGAGTGCTAGGCATGGTTCACCTCCAAGCCCGGCTTAGCCCACCCCTCTAAGACAATTCCATTCCTTCCTTTCTTTTTTTAAGATGTATTTCTTTTATATATATGAGTACACTGTTGCTGTCTTCAGACACACCAGAAGAGGGCATTGTATCCCATTACTGATGGTTATAAGCCACCCATGTGGTTGCTGGGAATTGAACTCAGGACCTCTGGAAGAGCAGTCAGTGATCTTAACCACTGAGCCATCTCTCCAGCCCCAGTCAATTCCATTTCTAACATGAATGGCTGGCACGTCTCCTCTCTGTCTTCTTCTCCTAGTCCAGCAAGTATCTCTTCACTTGGCCTTCTGCAAGGCCAGTAATGAGTCTCTTTCATCTCACTCATCTCAAAACCAGCTAACAGCCAGAGATCTTATAAACGGAGACTATGACGGTTGTTTTCCTGTAGAGGATCCTGCAGGCAGTATGGAGAATGTCCATTCTAGGTTCCCGAGACTCTTGGGACTAAGGAACCCAGATAACAGCAGGCAAGCAGTTGGAAGTCATTGCTGAGAAACAGAGAATTTCTCTTAGACTTCTCAGGACTAAGGTCAGATGGAGGTCAGAGTGTGGCAGAAGACTAAAGATGAAGAGTCCAGAAATCACCTAGCTAAAAGAGATTTTCCAGAACATGAGAGCCAAATGCCTCTGGGCCTCCATGGGTGATGAAGCTCTGACAGACAACCACACCCAAGCCCCAGCTCAGTCCTGGCGTTCCCAAGGAATCCATGTCCTCACCTAGTAAATGAATAGTTATAAGGGGGGGCTACTGCTAGGTATAGTAACACAAGCATTTGACCCTAGCACTCAGGTGGCAGAGGCAGGAGGATCTCTGTGAGTTTGAAGCCAGCCTGCGCTGCAGAGTGAATTCCAGGCCAGTCTGAGCTACAGAGTGAATTCCAGGCCAGCCTGAGCTACAGAGTGATACAGAGTAAGACCTTGTTCAAAAAAAAAGAAAAGAAAAGAAAGAAAAGAAAAGAAAAAAAAACACCACTACCACCACCAACAACAAAAAACCAAAAACAAACACACAAACAAACAAAAAACACCAGGCGAGTGTATTTGTTCATTTGTTAGAGCAGCATAGGCAATAGATGCCTCCAGCTGCAGACAGTGGAATGGTGTGGCATGCACTCCATTATTACAGACTTAGAGATACCAAGTGTCAGAAGGAGGAGGAAGAGGAGGAGGAGGAGGAGGAGGAGGACGAGGCTGAGACATTGCAGAGGAGAAAGCATGAGTAGAAGCAGACACTTCCTGACACTTTGGAGACACAGAACATCACAGCCCTTCTAGGAAGCTTTGGGGGGGCAGGGGGTATGATGTATGGAACAATTCTGTTTGGGGCACTCCCAAAAGTAATTTTCTAGAAAAGTTTGTGTACACTGGGATAGTCTGTGGGCAAGCACCATGCAGAACCCAGAGAAAGGCAAGAGTAAGAAGACCTAATCTATTTGCGGCAACAAATTCAAGCTGAGTAGATCTTGGGTCCGTAGGCAAACAAACATGGAGAAGGTGGGTTGGGAGATGAGAAGCCCTCCCCGGTCACAACTTGGTCCCAGGCTGGGACAGGGAATATCTTGAGTTATTTCTAGTTAGCCTCACCTAAGTCTAGGAGAGGCAGGCTATTTTTCAAGCTATTTTTAAGGTAGTTACTTTGTGTGCAGCCCAAGTTAGCCAAAACATATGATCTTATTACTTTTGCCCCCCAAGTGCAGAGATTATAGGTGTGTGGGGCTACACTGAGCAGTTCCTTTCTTTCCCTCCCCTCCCTTCCCTTTCCCTTCCCTCCTCTCTTCTCCCCTCCTCTCCCCCTCCCCTCTCCTCCCCTCTCCCCCTCCCCTCTTCTTCCCTCCCCTCCTCTCACCTCCTCTCCCCTCCCCTCCCTCTCTCTTTCATTCACATTTGAGGTAGGGCCTCACTATGCTGCCCATACTACCCTTGAACTTCTGGGCTCAAGCCATACTCCTACCTCCCCCTTTCCAGTAGCCAGAACTACAGTACATGTCACTAAGCCCAGCTACATTTTCTTTGCCATATTGACCTCCACACACTGGGCATCTGGGTTCTTCCCTTTGTCTAGGGACAGACGTTTCTAGTATAAACTAGATCTTTGGAAGGAAAGATATACACAAAAGAACTGGCCAAGAACCAAACAAACTTGGGGATACAGACGGGCATCATTTCCCTGGAGCTGTTGCCAGGCAACATTCTGGCTACTGGCCAGAGACACATTTCCAGGATGCCAGCATGCCCTTGGTGTTGATGATGTGGTGCCTTTGTAGCTGGGGCCAGGGAATTCCTAAATTTCCCCACACTGTAATAAAATTTTTAATTGCTTACATGTCCTAGTTGCCACTTCTGAACAAAATAGAGAAAAGGCCCTAGATCCTGTCCGGGAAATGGTTTTCAGTGAGGTACCTGATCCGCCACCATTTTTGGCCCCAATGATGAGGAGAAACCACACAGTCTCATATTCTTTTCACAGATTTAAGAGTTCAGGAAAGCCGGTATTTGAGTCTATATCCTTCACAGTGTCCCAGCCTGTGGCCCTGCCATCTGTCCCCACCAGCTTCATCTGATCATCTAACATAGCCTAGAGTAGTCTGAGAGGAGCTCAATTGAGGGGTTGTCCAGATGGGATTGGTTCGTGGCTTTATCTGTGAGGGATTAATGTAGGATGGCCAAGGGCCTACCCCACTGTGGGCGGTGTCATCCCTAGGCTCATAGGCTAAGAAAGAATGCTGAACATGGTTGGGGAACAAGCCAGAGATCTATAGCCTCTGTTCTAGTTCTTGCTGCACCTTCAATCTCTTTCCTTCCCAGGTTGCTTTGAGTCTGGGTACTTTAATCACAGACAGAAAGAAATTCTGGACAACTAAATGTTCTCTTTACTGCTACTGTGGATTATGGGCTGAGACAACACTCTTATGGGCCTGCTCTCATAAAGCAATTGTCTAAATTGGGTAGAATATACCCAGGCATGGTGGCACACGCCTTTAATCCCAGTGCTCAGGAAGCAAAGAAATGAGAATCTCTGAGTTCAAGGCCAGCCTGGTCTACAAAACAAATTCAAGGACAGACAGGGCTTTTACCCAGAAAATCTCTGTCTTGAAAAACAAATCAACCAACAAGAATATAGGGAACATGGTACTGATATGGATATCTGGCATGGCCAAGATGGCTAACACTGAACTTGGAGTTTGTGAACCAGAAAAAAAAAAAGCAGACACTGAATGTTCAAGGAACCCCAAAGAAAACAGTAATACATTCTGTTATGTGACTATTCCTGGGAGAATGCCACTTTTGTGTAAATCTGTATAAACAAGGCCTTGGGGTCAGAGACCTTCTCCTTCACCTTCACCAATCCTCCTGTTTGTGTCTGTCTGTAAGCCGGTGTGTCTGTCTACCATGTACAGTCAGTGTGCTGGACTACATGTTGGTGTGTGCCAGGGTGTTTGCTGCTGCCTGCCTGCATGCCCGACAGCCTGGGTGCTGGAGGATGGAGTGTGTCTTCTCATTCTCTTCTGCCTCTCTGCCCCCTGTGGCTCACCTCCCTTCCTGGTGTTGGAGCCTAGACTCAAACCATCTCAGCCCTGGGCAGGAACAACAGAATCGGAATCCTCACATTCTGAGCTGGGATGCTGAGCTGTAAACTCCTCAACAGGAAGTTCTACTCATCCCAGGTACGGACTAGGAGTCTATGAAAATCCAAATTTCCTCTCTCCCTTTCTCCCTCTCTCCCTCCTTCTTTCCCCTTCTTTCCCCCTCCCTTCTTCCCTCCCTTCCTCCCTCCCTTTCTTCCCCTTCCTCCCCCTCTCTCCCTCCCTTCCTCCCTCCCTTTCTTCCCTTTCCTCTCCCTTCCTCTCCTTCCTCTTCCCTCCATTTCCCCCCTCCCTTCTTCCCTCCCTCCCTCCTTCCCTTCCTCCCTCCCTTCCTTCCCCTTCCTCCCTCTCTTCTCCTTCCTTCCTCCCTCCCTTTCTTCCCCTTCCTCTCCCTCTCTCCCCTTCCTCTCTTTCTCCTCTCCCCTCCTCCCTCCCATCCTTCCTTTCTTTCTTCTTTCAGCGCTTTCTCCCTCTTCTTTGTCTTTTCCTGCCCCAATTTCCTCCCTCTCTCTTTTTCTCCATCCCTCCCTTTCATGATTCCTTACATGACAGCACACCAATAAATGGGTGTGTATAAAGACAGATGATGGACCTGTGCATTCCATCAAGAACCTGCAATTAGGATTTGTCCTCTGAGGTGTGGTAAAGAACTAATTGGTTGATGGGTGCAGAATGCCAGGACATTCTTGAATAAATCTCTACATGAGTTCAAAGTATTTGTAATTATTATGATTATTACTATAATTTATGAGATTTGCTGTAAATCTTATTAAAAGATGAGGTCAACACTTTTAAGAAGAGGAAGCAAGATGAGACCCTATATAAGGTGCTGGGTGCTCACTGTCTTTAGGAAGAGGAGCTGACTGAAGACAGGTGAGTGGGAATGGACCCTGGACTTGTACTGAGCATAGTTGTAAGGAAATTTTCAGGATATGCTAATCGAATGATGATTAGCTGATCCTAGATTTTTTATTTTTTTAGATTGAAACTTCCAGTATATGTTAATCAATTGATAATGATTGTGTCATTGCTTCTGAGTAAATAAGATTGAACCAAATGAAACTTAAGGATCTGGCAAAGTAAGATGATAGAATAATTCTTCCTATTCTTTTTTTTTTTTTTGGTTTTTTGAGACAGGGTTTCTCTGTGTAGCCCCGGCTGTCCTGGAACTCACTTTGTAGACCAGGCTGGCCTCGAACTTAGAAATCCTCCTGCCTCTGCCTCCCAAGTGCTGGGATTAAAGGTGTGCGCCACCACATCACATCATTTACAATTATCATACAAACTTATATTTCTCTCAGTGCATGCATGTATAGGGTTTCTTTTGAATATGTGCACATGCGCAAGACCTCGAACAGCAGGACAGAAATATGTGCTCATTCAACACTAACAGTAATACTGGAGCCATAGAGAAAGATGGGGGAAATTATGGGCCATGAATAGGGGAGGACAGGAGCGCCTTGCTTCAGAGTCTGGCTGAGGTCTCTCACCAGCACAGTCAACAACTGCTTCACTCCCTTCCCAGCTATCAAACCTGACGAGATTTTCTAGAAATCTCACCAGAAACTACTGGAAAGACATTCTAAATGCCTTGCGTAATCCTAGTGGCCCCTGGCTTCACCACATTAGATTAAAATTCCACCTAAGCCTTCTCCAGAGCCACCTCATAATCTCATTTATCAGAAGGAAAAGGAGGGTTTGTTAACTACTTCTGAAATAGCACCCAAAAGGGCATATATAGCTAACTTTAAAATGCTTAACTGTAACTCCCCCTCATGGAACCCATACCTGCATATGTTATAATGTTTGCTATTCTCCCGGGAGAAGCGAATATCTACACTTAGAAATGTTTTATTTTCTTCCTGAGTGTCTCTCTTTCCTCACCCTTATGCTTAGGGCTTATATTAAAATATTTCCCTTAAAATCATCAATTCTGCTTCATACTCTCTAGTCCTGAAATTCTTCTCTATGTCAAAGTCATGAATCCTGGGTTTGCCTGAGCTGGGGTCTTTGAAAGATTACACGCTCAGGCTGCACGCTGCTGAAGGCAAGCTTGCAGAACTGTATACCTCCTATCCTCTCTCTGCTGGCAATAGATCAAAGAGAAGATCTTTCTTGTTCTTTCAAGGCTGAAGGACTGATGTGTTGGTACTTTGCCAGGTGGCAAGCCTCTGCCCTTTCCCCACTTTCAAATTTGTGGATGAAACATTGACCCAGACAAGTGCGTGTGGTGTGTTGGGGGCGGAGTTTGCGTACCTGTCTATAGAAGAGCCCTACTTTTCTTGGAAGCTGTGAAAGAGCTAAGGCCAGGGTGTCTAAAAGTTTAAGCCTTGTCTATTAGTGTTAAAAGATGGATGTATTTTAAGATTCTATGATGTAGGAAGCCAGGATCTTTTTTATTAGATATTCGTTCAGAAGGAAATATTCCTGGACTCACACAAGGATGATGGTCTTCCCAGATTTCTTAACTCTGGCAAAATGAGAAAGAGCAAGAACAGAGGTACACAGACAGAAGAAGCCCCCTTCAGACAGTCTCCACAGTAAAGGAAGAGATTATGAATTTGCCAACAAAGAGGGAAAAGACCTTCTCAAACCTTTTCTGTTTTCCTAGCTGGTGTTGGCGGCTGGTAACCCAAACTCAACAAGTGCATGTGATCACAGGCCATGGGAAAATGCAGTCTGTGAACGGGCACAGGTTAAATGGGCACACACCTGCCATGCCAACAGTCACCGGGGAGGGTGAAGCAAGCGGATCTCTAGTTCCAGGGCAGCTTGGCTTACAAGGCAAGACTCCGTCTCACAAAATCAAACTGGACATGGTAGCTCACATCTGTAATCTTTGTACTCTGTAGGTAGAAGCAGGAACACTGTAGATTTGAAGCCAGCCTGGGCTATATGGCAACTACTATGCCAGGCTATAAAACCCTATCTCAAAACACAAGCGAGCAAAGACCTGGACTGTTGCCACCTTACACTGTGGTCTAAAAAGTAGATTTTATTTCTCTAGGCATGGGACTCTAGTGGTAGAAGCACTTTATATTTATGACTGTCATCGATACTGCCATTTTGATTTAAGCACCATTGGCACAAAGCCATCTGCAAGGCAGTGGGTGGTGTCTTTACCATATGTAAGAAGTGAGAAGAAGAACAGAGTATCAGGAGGACGTGAGTGAGAGAGGATGCTGGCGTGGCGCATCAGCCCACCTGGATGGAAGATGGAGAAGGGGGACAGCCACAACGCAAGAGCAACAACCAGGCTTGTAGTGAGAGGCCATGGCTAATGAGCTACACAGCAAGTTCTCCGTTCTTACAGGATCAAATATAAGGGCCACGATGAGGCGGGGCCACAATGAGGCGGGGCCATACTCATCTCTCAGACACCGCAGTGGTGATAGAACAGGTTTCCAGACTGGCTGGAGACCTGCAAGGACATGGCTTGCTCTCTGGTGAGGGATTATAAATGTCAAAGACTTTAATTTCTACTTCCTACCCACAATTGTTAAGAGCTGAAGAAGACATGGTCTTTATCCATCACATGTCTATACAAAGCTTTGGGAATTACAGAATTCTCGTGGGGGGAAACAGGGAGAAGATATCCTGTCAGAGGTCGTGAAGAGCATGAACTAGCCTCCAGGAATGCTCTGGTTGTTTGTCCCAAAGGTGGCCTGTGCTGCAGCTCGACACTTCGCTGCCTTTACTCTTTAGCTCTTCAGATTGTCATGGTAAATACTGTGATGGACATCAGGCGCCATACTTACCTTGGCTGACATTTTTAAAATGGCCTCGAGTGTGGGGATGGGGAGGAGTACTAACAAATGAATCACATGTGACCAATGGGCACTCCCCGAGATGCCTCAGCTTTTAAATATAGAGTACTTTTGACACCTGGACAAACGAGGCCATGAAGTCTGAGTCACTCTGCGTGCTGTTTATGAATGGACTACCTTGTCTATCCATACAAGAAAGCCCATTGTCACTTTTTGCTATGACCTGATACAACTGAAAATCATTGCTCTTCCTATCTGACTGCAGGAAGCACCAGGAAGTGACTTTGTGTTGCTAAGTAACTGGTGCAAGAGTTTATATAGACTCAGCCAAGGGCTTGGGAACACAGATACTTAGCTCCATGCTTGGAATATAAGGTAACTCTCGTGTTGCAAAGCTACGTCTTTCCTCTTGGGTTTCCAAGACAAAACTTCTTTCTCTCCTGGAAAATCAGTTTAAAAAAATAGTTGAAATGTTTCAGGGACAAGCTAGAGAGATGGCTCAGCAGTTAAGAGCACTGACTGCTCTTCCGAAAGTCCTGAGTTCAAATCCCAGCAACCACATGGTGGCTCACAACCATCCATAATGAGATCTGATGCCCTCTTTTGGGGTGTCTGAAGACAGTTATAGTGTCCTTATATATAATAAATAAATAGTTAAAAAAAAAGAAAGAAAAGAAAAGCTTCAGGGAGAAAGCCAGTGAGATATCTCTGTAAAGCTGACAGCCATCTTGGTTACCAACTTAACACACCTAGGAAGAGGCAGCCTCAGCTGAGGAAGATGTGGGAAGCTCAGTCCAACAGATTGGCCTGTGGATATGGCTGGAGAGACGGTTCCTGATTCATGATTGATGTGGAAGGCTGGCCCACTGTGACTGGTGCCATTCCCGAGGCAGGTGGTCCTGGTCTGTGTAAGAAAGGTAGCTGAATGTGAGCTTCAGAAGAATCCAGTAAGCAGGGTTCCTGCATGCTTCTGCTGCAAGCTGCCACGCGGAGTTCTGCCCTGTTTGAGTTCCAATTTCCCTTAATGATAGACTTTAAGCTGAGAGATGAAAGACACCTTTTCTTCTCCATGCTGTTCTTGGTAATGGGATTGAACACGGTAACAGAAACAAAGTAGGAGAAAGTTGCGTCTCTCCAAGGCCTTGAACAATCTTTTTGTTCCTTAGTGGCTCTTTTTCCAGTTCCTTTTGGAGATCCAATGTCTGCTCTTACATTCATTCCTCGGGATCAGAAATGCTGACTATATGGTTGAGGGAAGAAATCTGAGCAGTTACAGCTAATGTTACAAGTTCCTAAACATCTGTGCTCACTGAACGTGACATCTTCCGCTGAGCCAAGGGCAATCAGACAGAGCATCTAGATGTTGTAGGAAAGCATGGCTTGCTGTAGGGTCACATGATCCCTCGCTTTATAAAGACAAAAGTCAAGAATGCCTCTCCATCTGGGAACATCTCATCCTGAGTGTTTGGAAGAACCCATCTATACAAATAAACTTAGAAGAGGGATTGGGGTGTAACTTAGTAGCAGTGTTTACCTAGCATGTTGGGGACCTAGATTCTGTACCCACCATCAACTAAATAACTAGGAGAGGGGGGATAGGGTGATGGAGGGGGAGGTGAGAGGAAGGGGTCAGGGAGGAGGAAGGAAAGGGGAGAGGGAGTGTGTGTGTGTGTGTGTGTGTGTGTGTGTGTGTTATAACGACAGGTCCCTGGGCTCTGGGGAACAACAGTTCAATGGGACTCA
The DNA here is from genome assembly GCA_036184795.1 of Tokudaia tokunoshimensis. Taxonomy (NCBI): domain Eukaryota; kingdom Metazoa; phylum Chordata; class Mammalia; order Rodentia; family Muridae; genus Tokudaia; species Tokudaia tokunoshimensis. The sequence continues at coordinate 10,073,666 of BTHU01000016.1, forward strand.
GGGTGTCTGGGATACCCCAGAACAAGGAACACAGTAACAGAACAGACAAGTCTTCCTCTTCCTTCTGTCATCCTAAGTAAGGACTCAGGGTGTATTCCAAGGCACTGAGGAAGCTGTATTCTTCTCTCCAACCTAAAGAGGAAAAGTGCCCAGTTCATGGAAATCATCAACACAAAATTCTGCTTCTCATCCGCCTTTGGATAACAGGAATTGCTTTTCAGCACCGAGTCCAGTTATTGTGTTTCTTGGTGCCCAGAATCAAAGCGTTTCAGCTTTGTTATTTCCCCCAATAGTCTTACTATATAGTCCAGGCTAGCCTTGAACTTTCAGTACTTCTCCTGCCTTGGGAATGATGGGCATGCATCCCCATATGTGGGTTATCTTGACTTCTTAAAGCAATTAGCACCCAGCATCTCTGTCTTCCCCTTTCTTCTCCTCTACCCCACTTTTCTTTTTTATAAAACAGGGTCCCACTATGTAGCCCATGCTGGCACTGAATTCAAAATCCTCCTGCCCTGCTCCACAAAGGCTAAGATTACAGAATGCAGCATGTCCATGAACAGGCTAAAAGGCTATACAGCATACCTGGCCAAATTTCTCTTCTTCATTACAATCCAAACCACTCACTTTCCATTTTGAATGTGGGGGGAATTCATTCCATTCACATACCTCATAGAAATCGTGTGTTATCAGGACAATGATGGATGTTACATACCTTTGTGCTAATTTTAATTTTGAAAGCATTTCAGGTGCCATAGAACCCGATACTCAACATGTCTCCGCTGTGGCTGCTTCTGGGCCTCCTGGCCCTGACTGGTGAGTGTGTTTCATTTTTCCCAAATAACTTGGAAATAGACAGGAAAAGGCATAAAAATGCAATGCTATACCTTCTGTTTATATAACTAAAGCGAAAGCATTACTCTCCTCCTCCTAAGATGCCTGATAGATCCCGGAGTTAGGAATAACTGCTGATAAGCAGTAGTTCCCTACAATTTCTGCAATTTTCTTGCAATCACGTGGCTTGAAACTGGTTTCTAAATATTCACTACTGATAATTGCTCACTGCTGCTATAAAAATTCTTATCACCATAGCGTTACTTTTCTCATTGCTGGGACAGAGTACCCAACAAAAGCAATTTTTAAAAGGAAGGATTAATTTTGGATCCTAGTCTGAGAATATATTCCACCATCCGGAAGCCACGGGAAGGGGGCGTGACTTGAGGTGACTGGTCTTATAACATCTGTCATCAGGAAGAAGAGGGAGGTATGTGGCTGCTTGGCTCATTTTCTCCTTTTGATTCAGCCCAGGACAGCAACCATGAGATGCTAGCACATACAGGATAGGTCTTCCCAGCTCAATTTACCTGATCCAAATAATCCCCCACAGACACGTGAGGGATTTGCTTTCATGGTGACTGTAAATCTCCACCAATGTGGCAATAAAGATCAATGATCAAACACCATGACACCGAATCTATTTAGAGACTACATCTGTCCGTAGAGAGACTGAGGTGCCTCCTGTATGACTAACAACATTCAAGTGGGGAAGCAGCACTAAGAGAATCCAGACGCAACAGAGCTGGTAGGCACATGGTCACACGCGTTGAATTTCAGCTTTGGCTCTAATGGTGGTTATAGCTAGGGCAAACAGTGATAATCCTTGACTTTTACTTGAAATATTTACTTATTTACTATTTACCATATACATGCTAATTCGTTCAATCAATGTTTTAAAGCTGCCACAAGGTGCCACGCCTCGGGGATATCAGGAACTGTGACAGTGGTGTGGAGTGGTTAGGGAGGGTATGGCAGGGTTGAGGGCAATGGCACAATCTACTGCCACATTAAGGGCATTTGTCAGCAATCACAGAGACATGATGTGTCAGTAATCACAGAGACATTTAATCACGCTAAGACATTAAAAGGATACCTGCTTAATTTTTACTGACAGGAGGATTCCTGGGCTTTGCTGCTCATGTCTTTCCACCCCAGTCCTTGAGTGGTCAGGGCAGGAAAACCAGAGGTTCAGGATAATCCTTGACAACACAGTGGGCAACCTGGGCTGCACGAAGCCTTGTCTTAGAGTTTTACTGCTGTGAATAGACACCATGACCAAGATAACTGTTATAAGGACAACATTTAATTAGGGCTGGCTTACAGGTTTGGAGGTTCAGTCCATTTTTATCAAGGTGGGAAGCATGGCAGCATCCAGGCAGATGTGAGGCTGGAAGAACTGACAGCTCCATCTCTTGTTCCAAAGGCAGCTAGAATACTGACTTCCAAGAAGTTAGGATGAGGGTCTTAAAGCCCACGGCCACAGTGACACATGTACTCCAACAAAGCCACACCTACTAATAGTACCACTCCCTGGGCCAAGCATATACAAACCATCACAAGCCTGTTTCAAAAACATTAATTAATTAGTCAAGTAATTAATTAAAGCAGTGCCTCCCCTTTGGTGATGTCTAGAACCACAGTGGCAGATATCTTGGGAGACAGAAGAGAGAGATGCAGATAGAGGAGACCTCCTATAGAGAGCTAATCCTATGACTGTCTGCACAGCCTCTCTCTGCAACCTTTGGCCCCTTCACAGAATGCTCTAGGAGAAGCTGAAGCCAACCCAGTCCCTGTTTATAGACCATGCCTCTACTCAGGATCTGAATGGAGACCCCAAGAAGACCCTGGCTTTAAATGTGTGTTTCTCCAGAGCAAATATGAGTGCCTCGCCAGACCAATGAGTGATGGGACAGCCCTTGAGCTTTGCAGACAAGGAACTCTTCCAGGGGGCTCCTCGAGTCGGGGGAAGAAGGTGAAAACTTAGAGCAGCACTGTGATACTTTCCTGGTGTACTGATGGTTTAATTTCAAAGGTGATTCAAGTATAGAACAGGACCATAGCTCTCCCTGAGGTTACTGATGTGATTCAGTCACAGCATTCTAACCCAGTCCCTCAGGCTGAGCTTTTCTCAATCTGCAGGCTCTTCTGAAAGCAGCAATTGGGGATGCTATGGAAATATCCGCGCCCTGGACACCCCAGGAGCATCCTGCAGGATTGGAAGGCGTTATGGCCTGACCTACTGTGGTTGGTAACAAGCTCTGTCTCCATTCTTTTCTCTTGACACCCACTGCTCCTCACAGTCCAACACTAAGGAGTGGTAGGAAGGAGCACTCAACACAATCTCCAAACCCTCGGGCGAGCCCTGACTCACTTAGACAGTCAGATAGTTCTCAGGGCTCTCCTGAAGCTGGGATAGCTGTCTTTACAGGAATTTTTACAAATTCCATATCATGGAGTGATAGCTGCTTCTTAAATTGTAAAAGAAACTAGAATGGAGGCAAGCCAATGTAAACCAGCATCACTTCCCATTCTTCTTAACCTGTCTTAGTTAGGGTTTTTCTACTGTGAACAGACACCATGACCAAGGCAACTCTTATAAAGGACAACATTTAATTGGGGTTGACTTACAGGTTCAGAAGTTCAGTCCATTATCATCAAGGTGGGAACATGGCAGCATCCAGGCAGGCATGGTGCAGGAGGAGCTGAGAGTTCTACATCTTCATCTGAAGGTGGCTAATGGAAGACTGACTTCCAGGCAGCTAGGGTGAGGGTCTTAAGCCCACGCCCACAGTGACACACCTACTCCAACAAGGCCACACCCACTCCAACAAGGCTACCTACCCCTCCAAATAGTGCCACTACCTGGGCCAAGCATATTCAAACCATGACATAAATGTTTCAGCTATTATATGATTTTTCGGCATCATGTAGAGGTTGAAAAATGGGCAGTTGTGAGCAAAATTATCCAGGAGGACATTTTCCATTATGTGCTGGCTCCATATATTTTATTGGAAAACCTTCTCTGAGATTCTCAGGATTGGATCAGTGGTGCTTGTGCCTGCAGAATTGTCACAGAAGGAATCAGAGCCCAGATCATGGCCACTGGTGGTCACAGAAATCTCTAACATCACAAGTTGCATGAGGTGTTGACTCTGGTTTACAGAAAAAATCTTAATCTGAGATCAGGGGTCTAGGCTTGGGGTTTTCAAGTCACAGATCTAAGACTAAGCCTGCATCGCCAACAGCCACATCCTTCTTCCTGCGTTTGCTGTAGGAGTTCCTGCCTCTGAACGACTGGCTGAAGTCGACAGGCCGTATCTTCTGAGATATCAGCCCACCATGAGACTTGTTGGCCAGAAATACTGTATGGATCCTGCAGTGATCGCTGGTGTCCTGTCAAGGGAGTCTCCAGGCGGCAACTATGTGGTTGACCTGGGCAACATTGGCAGTGGACTCGGGAGGGTGAAGGTAACACTCCACCGTCAAGGTGACTAGAGGCTGAGGGAATGGCTTGGCTGGTAAAGTTCTTCCTGAGAAAGCATAAGGAATCAGATACCCAACACCCACGCAAAAAAAAAAAAAAAAAACAGTCACGGTGGTGTGTGTCCGTAAGCTCAGTGCCGGGAGGGTGGAGGCAGGAGGATTCCTAGAGCTCACTGGCCAGCCAGGTGAATCAATGAGCTCCAGGTTCAATAAGAGATTGAAGGATATGCCCCATGGTGACCTCTGACCTCCATGGGCATGCTCACACATAAGTCCATCCCCCCACGTGCACTCCATGTGAATATGCACAGAGAAAGAGAGAGAGAGAGAGAGAGAGAGAGACAGAGACAAAGACAAAAAGAGACACAGAGAGAGCATGTAGCCTTTCTGCTTTGTGACACAGCTCCAAGGGAACACAATTGTGGTGTCACTGTAGGTAGCCCAGTGACACAGTGACGCAGGACACAGAGTGAATGATCCTGCACTGAGTCTGTGAGAGCCGAAGCAATTCTTCTACCATTTCCAATACACCAGGAGCCACGGCTTCTCTTCAGAGTCAATACTGCTTTATTGCGGGGCACACCCCAGGGAACACTCTTCTGGGTTCCCAATGAGGCACTAGCTCAGGAGAAAGATCCCAGATTACATTTTGCTCTGTAGTTTATGTCTATGACCCTAAATGGGTCCCTTCACTGGGCATTGTGCCCTACCTGTAAATTTCCATTTTGTTTTTGGTCGTTCTGGGAGTTACACTTTGTGTGTGCTAAGCAAGTGTCCCACCATTGGCCTCTACGCCACCCCTTAAATGCCATTCCAAAAGGATAATATAAAGAGCCATGGAACAGTGTAGAAAGGCAGCTATGGCTGGTAGCCTCTCAGCACATTAAACATCTTTCTTGCTGTCTTCTTTCTGTGCAACTCTTACTTCTGAAGTTGAGCTAGAGTCTTCCCGCCTCTGAGCCACTGTAGGGTAAGGGTGGAGTTGAGGATGGAGTTTCCCATTGCCTCTCAGACTGTTGCTGACACACTTATGTGCATCATGCCATTTTCAAGCTTTCAGAAAAATTTATCTCTTAATCTTTGAATTGGCTTTTCTTGTCTACTTGTCATGAACTTTGGTTTAAACCTATCTTCTGATACCTTATCCATTTGATTTGTGAACACATTTAATAATCTGATGAGATGGGGGCATTGAGTCACCCGGGAGGAAGTTGGGCTCACGGAGGAGTCACGACTGTCAAGTCACACAGGCAAAGAGAGAACATGGACCAGTGTCACCTTGTGCTGTTAAGACAACTGCTAATTATATCCCTGATTTTTTTCTTTTGTAAAATCTATTCCCTGAGGGAAGGTGTCCTAGTCAGGGTTTCTATTCCTGCACAAAACATGACCAAGAAGTAAGTTGGGGAGGAAAGGGTTTATTCAGCTTACACTCCCGTTCATCACCAAAGGAGGTCAGGACTGGAACTCAAGCAGGTCAGGAAGCAGGAGCTGATGCAGAGGCCATGGAGGGATGTTCCTTACTGGCTTGCTTCCCCTGGCTTGCTAGCTTGCCTTCTTATAAAACCCAAGACTACCAGACCAGGAATGGCACCACAAATGCCTTACAGCTGGATCTCATGGAGGCATTTCCTCAAGGGATGCTCCTTTCTCTGTGATAACTCCAGCTTGTGTCAAGTTGACACACATAACCAGCCAGTACACACCCCTATTGATTGCATTCTTTGCATCTACAAGTCTAACCTTTTGAACTCCTCCTGTAAGTGGGATCATGCAGGATTTGCTTTGGTTTGTTGGCTTGTTGTTTTGTCTCATTATGACCGGCTTACTTTACCAAATATAAAACCCTCAGGTTTCGGCTACATCCTCTGCACTTCACAATACAATTGTCTTCCTTTTTGAGGCTAAATAGAATTATAATAGTGTGTGTATGCCTCCTTTTCTCTGTCCATCTGTCAAGGACATTGAGGTCATTCTCTCTCTCTCTCTCTCTCTCTCTCCCCTCTCTCTCTCTCTTTCTCTTTCTCTTTCTTTCTCTCTCTCTTCTCACTCTCTCTTGCTCTCTCTCTCACTCTCTCTTGCTTTCAAGCCAGAAATTGTCAAGAGACAATTCGTTTGAATAAACATCCAGAACTGGCAATGCTAGACTGTACAGCATTTCTAATTTTAATTTATGAAAGAGGGGACCTGGGCACTACTCTTCATGGTAGTCACACCATTTTGCATTCCCATCAACAGTGCACAGGATTCTAACTTTTCCAAGTCCCTGGCAACACTTGTCTTAGCGTTTTGCACAGCGTCTCTCCTCGTAGGTTTAAGTATCTTCAGCACCTAGACTCCAGGGAGATGGAGAAAGAAGAACAGCGGGGAGATGGAAGAGGATCCCACACCACTGCCCATCTGGCTCACCCAGCCCTCCCTCTACCTTCTTCCCACTAGGAGACAAAATTCTACCCTCCCACAGCTTGGAAGAGTGAGACCTGGGTTTCCCAGAAAACTCAGACCCTGACATCTAGCATCAAAGAGATCAAGACTAGGTTTCCAACCTGGAGCGCCGACCAGCACCTGAGAGGTATGTGTCCCACTGTTGACTGGTTGCTTCACAGCCAAGAAGTAAAAGATAAGTGTGATACCGGGTTCTCCAGGCCACAGTTGCCTGCTGACAGACAGGGGGTTGGGAGAGGGACTCTGAGCTTTCTGCTGAGTGTCCTGAAGCTGTGTGAGGATTAACCTGTCACGTCAATTTCAGGTGGACTCTGTGCCTACAGTAAAGGTCCTAACTTTGTCCGAAGCAACCAGGACCTGAACTGTGATTTCTGCAATGATGTCCTTGCGCGAGCCAAATACTTCAAGGACCATGGCTTCTAGCACACTGGAAAAAGCTCAAGTTCATAGTCATACCAGAGGCGTTTCCTGTTCTGCTGATATGTCTAGCTGGTAAAGCCTGCAGTCGTACATCTGAGATGGCTGTCAAAATATCATGAATTATATTAAAGAAAAAGTTATTAGCTGTGTTACAGACTGCATCTTTATAGGACATTTCCCCAGATGTTAGCGCTAGTGTGAATTTCTGAGATGAGTCCTGTGCGTCATGGGATCCAATTGCCAAGTTGAGCAAATAAAAGTTCAGGAAGTGCAGGTTACATGTCAACTCCACTTAAGCACCAAGTTTGAGGCCGTCCGTGTCAGGGAGCCAAGCCCAGAGCACGTGCTGTACCACCGAGCTCTCCATTTCAGCCGCAATGACAAGTAACATATTTTTAGCTTTTAAAGATTTTAATTTATTTTTACTTTATGCACATGTGGCTGTTTTGCATTCACGTATATCATGAACTACATGCATTCGACACCTGTGGAGACCAGAAGAGGGCATCGAATCCTCTGGAACTGGAGTTACAGATGATTGTGCGTAACCCTGTTGGTGCTGGGAATTGAACCTGGGTCCTCTGGAAGAGCATCCAGTGTGCTTAACCACTGAGCCATCATTCTAACCCCAATGATACTTCTAGTATGAGTTTCATACTGTATTTGGAACAAAATTTACATTATGAATGTATTCACTGTCTAAATTTCCGATTTTACTGGACTCCTTATATTTTACTTGGGTGCTCTGTCATTTCCTTCTTAGGTAAAAACTGAACTGAAGAAATTCGATGTTTTTCAGGTTAAGATGGTGCTGACTATAATAAACCCATAGTTGGTTTGAAAAGGGAGCAGAGACGATTCCCTACAGTGAAGTTTATTAGAATTAGAGGTCCCAGGCCATGATTGAATCTTACAGTGGAAAGGAACACAATAAAAAATACCATATATGGAATAATCTAAACTTTGTGGGGCCTTAAAGAAAAGCAGAGGCTTTCCTGAGAGCCTGAGTTAATCCTGAGATTCGCCAGAAAAAAAACAAAACAAAACAAAACAAAAAACCAACTCCAGTTTTGGGCCAAATTTAAAGCAAGATTTATTAAATATTAAGTAGTGAAAACTTTATCCGCTGAGGATGGCCTGGAGTCATATGTTACAGGAGCTTTTAAGACAAACCTATAGGCCACCACACCTTCCCATGAGGCTTTGCTATTTTCTAAAACCTACAACTCCCAGCAGGAAGTTACCTGGTTCCTGGGTCGGGGAGGGGGCTTATGGGTTAATTTTGTGCATTATCTTTGGAGAGGGGCTTCATGAATAAGGGAGAGATGGGGAGAGCTGGGGCCATGTTGGATAGCCTCTAGTGTCTATACCCGAAGGATCTCTCTGGACAAAATCCTCAGAAAGAAGGACCGGGATGATGTTTTATAGCCTCTCAGGGGTAGCAGGAAGTTTCATCCCCTCGATTTACTTCAGCATAGTAACGTGATAAAGAAGAGCCAGTGACCATAGCCTGCATGAGTCTTCAGTCACAGCACAAAGAGGCCGGGCCTGATTCGGGCGCAGGCCGTAGGCCTAGGCGGGGCCTGATTCGGGCGCAGGCCGTAGGCCTAGGCGGGGCCTGATTCGGGCGCAGGCCGTAGGCCTAGCCTGAGGTTGCAGGCCCAGGTTCTAACAGTTAACAGTCACATACACTGGGTAAAATATCTGGGGAAAGCCAGCAAATGTGCGGCAGCGTCTTAACTCCATCTCACTGTGGAAGTGTTGGGTCTCAAACTCAGGACAAATGACTAACTGGGGTGCCTATTTAACATCTCAAAGGACGCTGGCACCAGGTTCAGAGCACCTCAGAACTGTCCTGGTTGGCATACCATGCCCCCTACCCTAAACCTTTCCCAGCCCCTGAGGTTTCCTTTCTTTCCCCCAGCTTCTCTTCCCTGTATAACTCTGTCTCCTGTCTCATTCCTGGCCTCTTAGCCCCAGTCTCTGTCTCTCATCCCCTCTCTTGTTCTTCCTGCCCCACATCCTTTTTTGTTTATTTGTTTGTTTAAAGATTTGTTTATTTTTTATTTATATGAGTACACTGTAGCTGTCAGACACACACCGGAACAGATGGTTGTGAGCCACCATGTGGTCCCTGGGATTTGAACTCAGGACCTCTGGAAGAGCAGTCAGTGCTCTTAACTGCTGAGCCCGCCCTCCAGCCCAGCTCCCCATTCCTTTCATAGGCTGGTCAGTATTCTGGCGGTGTTCAGTCTGGAATTTTCCAGATGCCTATAGCTGTGCTGTCCAGATATATATAATAAACCTTCTCCTCAGCCATACTTTGGCACATCAATTTTCATTCACTAAGGTTTCCTCCCCCTCACCTTGCCCCCTTCTTCTTCTGGACAGACTTTCCTCAATTTTTCTACTCAAAGTCTCTGGAACTCAGATAAACTCTTCCCTTGGGCTTGGTCCTCAGCTAGTGGTTATTGAGCTGTGATCGGATCGTGAGGATATCGTATCATAAATTGGTTAATAATTGATGAGTTCGCAGTTGAATAGGTTAGCAAAGAAAGTAGGTCACTGGAGGGTGTCTCTGAAATAGAGTCTCTCTCTCTCTCTCTCTCTCTCTCTCTCTTTCCTTTCCAGAATTTCCATTTCTTTCCAACATGATTTTCAGTCTTACCATAGTTGCCACAGGCCTAAAAACGGTGATACCAACCAACTTTACCGCCAACTCCCTGAGACCATGAGTCAGAGATAAAGCTTTCCTCCATTGTGCATTCATGTCAGAAACAAAGCTAATTAACACAGAGGCACCCAGTCACCCAGAGAGCCAGGCAGTGGGAGAATACCTCAAGGGTGCTTACCCTTTCCCATAGCGTTAAATTAGCAAATTCAAGTGTTTGAATGTGTGATAGTAATTGTAGGAATGATTCTGATGCTCTGATCAGTAATAGACGTTGAAAGTCCTGTTCCCCAATTAGTTCTTGGTCAAACAATAAAGATGCTAGTGGCCAAAGACTGGGCAAAAGAGGTGGGAATTCTAGTTTCCCACAGGCAGGCTAGCAGACGCAGGAGGGGGAAAAGAATTCACCCTGCTTCAGAGGGAGAAAGAGCCACCAACCATGTGAGATCTCGATCGGAGTGGCCATTGGCCACTTCCCTGATTGGGTCTGGGGTAGCATGAGGAGATTAGAAACGCAACTAAGCTGAGGGCAGATTTAAGGTACTGAGGAGGAGAAGATAACCAGGCAACTAAGTCGAGGGCAGATTTAGAGGTGTTGAGCTGGGAGTGAAGCTGGGCACGTTAGCCATGGGAGTCTTGGGAGTGTCCAGCCATTGAGCTAAAGCATATTAAAACTAAGCTTGTGTGTGTGTGTGTGTGTGTGTGTGTGTGTGTGTGTGTGTGTGTGTGTTTTATCTGTGGATATAAGGGAACCAGAGTGGGGCTGGTAGCGAGGCCCGCCTGGAGCTTAAAGCAGGATAGTAGAAACTACACACTACAAGTATTATTATCCTCATCTGTCAGCTCAACAATGTCAGCACTTCAGTCATTCCTCAACAATCAATCATGCCATGCTTAATGTCATGCCAAGCACATCTGGTCTGCCCCTGAATAACTTCTGAAGCAATCCCTAAGTGTTAACGCTGCATGAAGCACCCCACTGGAGCCCTGAATCCCCTGCTTAGTTGAAGTCAGGAGCCCTCGCCAAAGAAGGCCAAACATACCTGTGCATAAGGCGTAAACAAGGGCTCACACTCGGTAAGGATGCTGTGCTTGTTTTCTGTGTTAGCACTCCATGGGCCTCCTCAAGTTCTCTGGGACCCTTGATCCTGTCTAACCCTGGGCAACCCACTCTCTACTCAAAGTGCCATGCTCAAAGCTAATCCGGCTAATAGATTCCCATCGAGAACAAAACAGACTAAATGGATGCACCTTCTTCCCCTTTAGAGACAAACATTTCACTGGTATAAGGAATCTAGAATGTGCAGCTCTAGCTATGAGCCTGCAGGGGCAACATTAAAGAAAATAAAGTCCTGCTGGAGTCAGGCTAGGGCTCCCTCCATGGACGTGCAAGTTCAATAACGGACCTGGCATGCGTACATGTAGGGAGCATTTCTCATCCAAAGAATGTATACTAAAGCTATCATGCTGCTGAAGAGAGAGCACTGGGGAGTGAAGTGGAAACTTAAAGGGTTCTTTGGAAAGTCAGTTGGATGGTGTTTTGCTGGGGCAAACACGTGAAGGAACGTTTAGTTGAAGTGGACAAGGCAAAAGGCTAAGGCAGACTCGTGAAGGAACGTTTAGCTGAAGCAGACACAGGAGAAAAGATGTTCTGCTGAAGGACACGTGATGAAAGAGTCTTTGCTAACAACATGAATGTATTGGTCTGCCTTACATTGTGTAGCTGAGCTGTATTTGTCAGGACTCCATAGAAAGAAACACACCAAAAAAAAAAAAAAAAAAAGAAAAAGAAAAAAAAAGAAAGAAAACTTCTGGTGATGTGCTGTGGTTTTTTTTGTTTTTTGTTTTTTTTTTTTTTGCCAAATCCTGGCAGAGTGATGTCAGCTGAGACAGACACTCGTGTTGAGGCAAGGCCTGAGAGAACTCGTGATGCTTGGAGGGTATAAATAGGACTCAATGGAGGCGGAGCTAGGCTTACTTACAGAGCTGTGCAACACTTGTTGCTCTCTAGTCTTTGCATCTTCGCTGATCTTTGCTTCACTGAGGGAGGCGTAGCAAAGAACTCCGGCATGCCCCCTGCTGACTCAAGCCAAGGCCGAGGCCTGGCTGTCTCTGCTAGTTAGTGCCACAGCTGCTGATTTGAGTTTGAGATCTCGACTCTACTGGACTGCCCTGCTGGTGTATCCATGAAGTGTTGGAGAGTGGATCGAGCTGCCGCGGCCGACCTGTGAACTGAACTGCTGATTTCCAGACAACACAGATGGGAGTGGCTCCATAGAACCTTTCTAAACTGTGCACGCGCAAACACACACACACACACACACACACACACACACACACACACACACACACACACCACCTCTGTATCATTTCTTTTCCACTACCTCTGGTGGGTGATGGGCTACAAGGGAGGTTAAAGCATTTAAGAACCATCATTAAAAATAGGATTTGAAAAGAATTAAAATTATAGGGGAGGGTGCAGTGAAGTCAACAGCCCTTTGAAAAGTACAGTATTGATTATGTCGTGATCAACAAATGCTACTGAGCACCGGCTAGCTGCCAGCCACTCTTCGCAAGTGTGGAACAAGGGCAAAGGGCACTGCCCTTCCTTGCTATTTGAGTCTCCCCTGTGGCATTTCAAGTGTTTACTGACCACCATCATGTTTCTTTATTTGAGAACTGCCTCTTCAGTTCATTAGCCCCTTTATCAATTGCATGATTTGAAGGTTTTAGGTTTAACTTTTGGGGGTATCTTAAATACAAATTCTAAATGTTAGTCCTCTGGTGTATAGTTGACAAACGTTTTCTCTCATGCTGTATGATGTCTCTTCACTGTTGATACTTTGTTTACCGAACAGAAGCTGTTTGGTCCAGGAAATATCATCTGGCAGGTATTATTTCTTTTACTTTTTTCTTTGAACTTGTTTGTTTATTTGTATGGGATAGGGCATGCATCCACCAGTGTGTGTGTGTGTGTGTGTGTGTGTGTGTGTGCATGTGTGTATGCCTTTGTGTGTGTATGTGTGTGCATTTGTTTTTTTTTTTTTTTTTTGTTTTTTGTTTTTTGGTTTTTGGTTTTTTTTTTGTTTTTCGAGACAGGGTTTCTCTGTGTAGCCCTGGCTGTCCTGGAACTCACTTTGTAGACCAGGCTGGCCTCGAACTCAGAAATCCTCCTGCCTCTGCCTCCCAAGTGCTGGGATTAAAGGCGTGCGCCACCACCGCCCGGCTGTGTGTGCATTTGTGTGTGTGTGTGTGTGTGTGTGTGTGTGTGTGTGTGTGTGTGTGTGTGTGTGTACTGGTCGTAAGACACCCTACAGGAGTCGGTGCACTCCTCCTACCATGTCATCCTGGAACGTGATCTAGCTTAGGGAGGGTTCCATGAACTGTTGAGAACATACAATGTAGCTACCTGTTAAATTCATCTCATCTATAGTGTAGATGAACTTGAAATGTCTTTGTTGACATTTACTTTGATGAACTATCTAAGGATGAGTGTTGAATTCACCTGCTATTATATCAGGGATTGAATGTCTTCTTGTATCTATTAGCAGTGGTTATTTTATGAGCTCCAACATTTGAAAGATATATAAAATGTATGTATATGTGTGTATGTGTTGATAATTGTTGCATATTCTTGAATTGTTCACTTTATTGATATTATATTCTTCATAGCTTCTAAATACTTTTGGTTCGGAGTCTACTTTATCTGAGATCAGGATAGCTAAGCCCCACTTGCTTCAAGTTTCAATTTGCTTGACAGATGGACTTCCCTTGATTCTCACTATGTGGGTGTCTTTGCCAGTGAGATGTGTCTCTGGGAGACTAAGGATTTTTGGATCTTGTTCTTTTATTGGAGTTGAAGCCATTTACACTTGGATGTGTTATCAAGGGAGGTTTGCTAGTTCCTGTCATTTAGTTGGCTGTTCTTCTGCCTGCTTCAACCATTGTTTATTACCTTCTCCATTGTCAGTGTTTCTGGTTTGTGGGTTACTGTGCTGGACACAATGTAGCCTTATTTGTTGTATTTCATTCATCTTTTTCTTCTTATAAGGTACGCTGTATCTGTCCCTCATGATTAAGACTTTCTCCCTCCTCTGTGTATAGTATTCCCTCAACTATCTTCTGTAATGATAACTTGGTGGTCATAGACTGCCTGAGCTTGTAATTATCTTGAAATGTCTTTATTTGTGCATCAGTTTTAAAAGATCTGTTTGTAGGATACAGCGACATTGGTGGGCAGTTGTTTGCTTTCAAGACTCCAAACACACTGACCCATGTTTTTCTGGATTTCTGGGCTGCTGACTAGAGACCTGATGTTATCCTGATATACCTGCCTTTCCCAATGGACTGGTGTTTCCTCCTTGCAGCTTTTAATACTGATTCCTTGCTTTGGGTATTTTCATACATGTCATTGGGATGCTTTTCTTAGACTAGGAACTCTAAATGCCTCTGTGTTCTGCTGGTAATCTGCTTTTCTAGATTTGGGGATCTTTTTCCCTGTTATTGATTAGCTTCATAATGTTTTCAGTTTTAAAATCAGCTCTTCAGTCTGTCCTGTGAATTCTTATATTTGTTGTCTTTATTATTTTCTAGAATTCTTGACAATTGTGCTCATTTATATTTCTTGCTTATTGCTGTTGACCAGTATTCCTCCTTGATTTCATCCTTCCCCAGAGCTCTTGCCTCTGCTTGGTTCATCTATTGATGATGATTTCTTGAGTTTCTCTTCCACCTTGCTGATTGTCAGTTGACAGTGGATGATTTCCTGACCCAATTTTTTAACCATCTCCCCTGTCTTTCTGACTTCCTCCCCAATTTCAGGATCAATTAGCTCACTTTATTCACATGCTTGTTTGTGCAACTTCGATTTTGTTGAGTCCCTTTATAACTTAAATGTAAAAATTGTTGTCTGGACATTCCTCATTTCAGTATCTTTGAATTCAGTAGTTGAATCTTTTGGAAAGATTATGGGGTCTTTGATTTTCATGATTCTGTGTTTGTGATTTGCATGTGTCTTGGGCTGTACATATCTTCTGGTTGTATTTGGAGAATCTTATTGAGCAGACTATTCCCGAGAGCTCTGTCTCCACTAGCACTCAGTAGAAAACAAAATTGCTGTAACAACAGCTGTGGGACTGTGTAAGGCAGTCTGTGGCCTGATTGAGCAAGGCTTACTCTGGAGACCCAGTAGAAGGATGGAACAAGTGAGCCATGCTCCCAGACTGCTGACTCCTCAACTCCATAATCCTGTGGCCATCAGCCACATATGGCCACATCCCAGGCCCCTAGTGTTCTGGCTGGACTCCACACTTACAGTCACCTAGCTACAGCCAGGTTTTCCCTGCCCCACGGTTACCTGGCAATAGCCAGGTAACCCAGTCCACTATAAAAGGAGGCTTCCTGCCCCTCCTTGCTCTCTTGCTTCTCTCTCGTCTTTCTCTCATCCTTGTCCTTGTCTCCCTGTTTCCCCTCTTTCCACATGGCCATGGCCAACTCTCATCCCTCTATCTTCTCTTTATCTCTTTACTTCTCTATCTCCTTTTCTCTTCCTACTTTTCTATAATAAAGCATTGAAACTATGAACTGTCTCTTCTTATCAAAACCCGCCATGTAAGAACATGGAGCAGGCCTCAGCGTTTCCAGCCACCAGGAAAGGACCCAGCCTCTTCTCAGCCAAGCTTCCTCTACAGGTACCCCAGAGGCCCATGCCAGAATGGCACCACCTTCTGAGAGAGGACCCCCCTCCCTGCTCGCCAGGCAGTCTCTCGCTCTACAGGTACTCGAGCGCCCACCATCCCTACCCCAGTGTGGTGTTTTCCCTTATGCAGGCCTTGCCTGCCAGTTCTCCCCTATGCAGGCTCTGCCTGCCAGTGTTCTACTATGCGGGCCCTGCCTTCCAATGTTCTAGGCTGCGCAGACTGCCGCAGCACGCCGCCCCCCCCCCCACGCCGCCTTTTTTTCCCCCACAGCTGGTGCCCAACGTGAGGCATGAATCCACCCATGCACAGGGACCAGCCCAGTGCATGCCTCCCCCCCCCCACGCCCTCTTTTCCCTCCCTCCCAGAGCAGGTCTGGCGTCTCTTTTCACCCGAGGATGGGGTCTCGAAGCCTCTCATGGCCAGACACCCACCTGGTGACAGAGAGCGCCTTCCCCCCCCCCCGCCCTTTCATTCTCAGCTCTCAGAGAACAATGTTATGGTGGGAAAAGAAAAGAACAAGATAGTATAAAATTACAATAAATGAAAAGATAAAAGCAAGAAAAGATTTCCCAATAAGGACAACACGCAGAACCAAAATTGGATAAATTTTAAAGAGAAATAACAGGGCTGGGGAGATGAGTTAGTAATTAATAGTGCTTGCTGCTGTTGCAAAGAGCTGGAAGTTTGAATTCCAATACCCACACTGAGTGGCTCACAGTCACAACACTCCAGCTCCAAGACACCTGATACCTTCTTCCAGCTTCTGTGGAGACCTTTGTATGGGCATGTGTACACACACACACACACACACACACACACACACACACACACACACATACACACACACAAGTATTCTAAAGGGATAAAAATAAAAGCAGAAAGTAAATTTTTTTTGAAAAACAGTAAGTTAAAGTCAAAATATTCCTTAAAGTAGAAAGAAAGGGGGTCGGGGCAGTGCAAGGAAAAGAAAGAAAAGGAAAGGAAAGGAAAAGAAAGAAAACAAATGACTCCCAATATGGAAATAGATGTATGAACAAATTAAATATAGAAATAGAAAGAGGAACAAAACAGAAAAAAAACCAAAACTTTTAAAAATTCAATGAAATAGAAATATCACTAAAAAGAACTGTAAAAATAAAAACCACACAAGGGGACAAAACAAAGAGAAAGATGACAGCCCATTAAACTGGCTTCTTTCCAGGTCCTTTGTAAACCAGAGAGGGGCTAAGCATAGGCAGTGATGATGTGCATTCTGGTCTTCCTCGTGGTTTGTGCTGTTACTGGGTTCTTCAGGACACTTAACTTTATTAGCTTTTCTTTGGGTATAGGGGCCTCTGCTGGGCATACTAGCTTTACAGTGTTCCCAACCCTAAGTGCCACTCACCTGTTGGAGGGGAGGGGCTAAGGATGAGTGACTGCCAAGACTGACTGACCTACTGACCTCAGCCTCCTGGCTAGTCAACTCCCAGACTGCAGAGGGGGCGTCTGTCACTCCTTCTACTCATGATGGCCTGGACCCAGCTCCTGCCACCTGTGTTTTGCCAGCTCATTAGCATAGGGCCCTCCACAGTTGCTGTCAAGTACCATCTCCCACCCTGCAGTAGTGTGGGGTTGAATTTAGGCTCCCTGACTTTGGTAATTCCCAGGCTCCCAGAGTAGCTGGAATTCCTGTTCTAGATGCTTCTAATCCACAAACCTGTAGGCTGAGGAAACTTCTTCAGTCCGGACCTGTCCTGCCAGACAAGTCACTTCCTTAGGAGACCCACTACTAGATTTGAGGCTTGAAGCCACTGTGGGTTTGTCCTGTGTGTTGGACTGATGGTCTCTTCTCTGGGGTTGTCTGGAGTACACTTTGGGTGAAACTTTTGCTTCACGCTCTCCTGGGGAGAGCTGGTCTGGAGTGCCTTGTTTAAGCATCCTGTCACTCATTTGGGGACTAAAGCTTTTCTATTCTTCTTGGGCTTTGTTTTCTTTTTACATGACAGTGTTTTTTCTGTGTAGCCCAGGCTGTCCTGGAACTCACTCTGTAGACTAAGCTGGCCTTGCACTCACAGAGATCCATCTCCCTCTGCCTCTTTAGTGCTGGGCTTAAAGACGTTTGCTGCTGCTGCTACTGCAGCCACAGCAGCAGCAACCACCACTAGCACCACCTGGCATCTGTCTTTTGCTTAAGATTTCTTTTTTTCTATGTATATGTGTGTGCACATTTATGTGTATGCACATTTGTATGAGTGAAAGTCCCAAGTGTGCTGTTGCCTGCAGAGGCCAGAAAGAGAGTTGGATCCCCTGGAGTTGGAGTTGCAAATGGTTATGAGCTGTCTGATGCTGGTGCCAGAACAGAACTCTGTCATGAAAAACAAAACCAAAAACAAGACAAAACCCAGAAAGAATAGAAGCCCTGAATAGAAAAAAACAAAAAAACTAACAAACAAAAAAGCAATCACTCTTAGCCACTAATCCATCTCTTCAGCCAACCCATCACCTTTCTCTCTTTCTCTCTCTCTTTCTTTCTTTCTTTCTTTCTTTCTTTCTTTCTTTCTTTCTTTCTTTCTTTCCTTCCTTTCTTCCTTCTTTCTAGTACCCAAACAGTGACTTACACTTCCTGTAACTCCAGCTCCAGTGGATCCAGTGCCCTCTCTGGTCTCCATGGGCATCAGGCATGCAGGAGGTGAACAGACTTACATGCAGCTAAAAGACCTATACATGTTAAAAAGTAAAAATAAAATAATTAGTAATTAAAAAAAAATTACCCAGGTGTGGTGGCATGTGCCTTTTATCCCAGCACTCAAGAAGCAGAAGCAGGTGGATCTCTGTGAGTTCAAGGCCATCCTGGTCTACAGAGTGAGTTCCAGGACAGTCAGGGCTACACAGAGAAACCCTGTCTTTAAATACTGAAAAGCAAGCAAGCAAGCAAGCAAGCAAGCAAGCAAGCAAGCAAGCAAGAAAGAAAGAGAAAGGAAAGGAAAGGAAAGGAAAGGAAAGGAAAGGAAAGGAAAGGAAAGGAAAGGAAAGGGAAGGGAAGGGAAGGGAAGGGAAGGGAAGGGAAGGGAAGGGAAGGGAAGGGAAGGGAAGGAAAGGAAAGGAAAGGAAAGGAAAGGAAAGGAAAGGAAAGGAAAGGAAAGGAAAGGAAAGGAAAGGAAAGGAAATCAAACTAAGCCAGCTGTGAAGAGCAAGCCAGTAAGGTTCCTTAGCCCTACTTGAGTTTCTACTTCCCTCAGTGAGAACTGTGGCCGGAAATATAAGCCAAATAAACCCTTCCCTTCCTATATTGCTTTTGGTTAGTGTTTTGGTTAGTGTTGTAGCATTGTGGTGGCACATGCCTTTAATGAAAGGTTGAGACAAGTGTATCTCTGTGAGTTCTAAGGCAGCCTGGTCTACATAGTTTCAGGGTAGCCAGGGATAAACAAATGAGAACCTGTCTCACAAAGAAAGAAAGAAAGAAAGAAAGAAAGAAAGAAAGAAAGAAAGAAAGAAAGAAAGAAAGAAAGAAAGAAAGAAAGAGAGAAAGAGAGAAAGAGAGAAAGAAACTTAATTAAGACAGTAGATATGTGTATTTGTGTGACCCTGTGTGCTTGTATGTGTGCATTTATATTTGTGTCTGTTTGTGTCTATGTGTGCATTTGTGAGTGTGTTACTCTGTGTGGATTTGTGTGTCTTTGTATATATGTGTGCATTTATATATTTCCATGTGTATATGTGTATGCATGTGTGTCTGTGATAAGACTGAAGATAAGAATCTTTTCATTTTTAAAAGATATTATTTATGAATATGAGTACACTGTAGATATCTTCAGACACACCAGAAGAGGGCATTAGATTCTATTACAGATGGTTGTGAGCCACCATGTGGTTGCTGGGAATTGAACTCAGGACCTTGGGAAGAGCAGTCAGTGCTTTTAACTGCTGATCCATTTCTCCAGCCTGAGAATCTGTTCATATGTTTGAGAAATGTACCTTTCAGCTCTTAAAAAATTAAGATTTTGCTCACTTTTTCAGTTTATCTATCATTCATAGGACTTTTTATACATTCATGATATACATTTATACACATTGATAATATAAGTAGTTAATATTTTATCCTAGCTTTGTCTTTGTAAAATACTAAAATAACCTTCTCTGTAGTAAAAAAATAATTCTGCAACATTTCTTACACTTAATCATCTGGTCTGGTTGAGGTTTATGCTAGTTGTTATAGTCATCTCTGCAGCTCATAGCAAAAGTCTGAAAAGCATCATCTGGGTAATCTGGGTAATTTGCTTCAGAGTTTGCTGTGGAATCATCTCAGTGCCTAACAAAGAGGTATTTTGCCCAGCCTGGATTAGTAATTTACAAGAAACAGAAGTTGATTTCTCAGACTTCTGGAGTCTGGAAGTCCAAGAGGGAGGAGTCCAGATGGTCTGTTGTGTAAGGGGGGTTACTCTCCACTCCTAGCATGGCACAGTGTAACTGTGTCCTGCGTCCTTTTGAGAGGATGAATGGTGCATGGACCTTTCTCTATGACCGTTGTCTCCATTCATGTGGTATGAGCCCTTACATATTAAATGGCTCTTGCCTCTTAGAACTAACACTTGGGTAATGCCTGAACTGGAAAGGAGCATGTTTTAAAGGAGATGCATGGGACTGCCCTCCGCCATCTTTGCTCCAGTGACCAGGTAGTTGGGACCGCCAGGCTCAGAGACAGACAGGCATAATATCGCTTCGGTTTCAGGCAGCTTGGGTGTAACCTGCTCCCAGGTGCTGGGCTGATCTGCAGTAACCAGCGCGCCAGTTCCGCGGTGGGACCTTCTGCCTGCTGGAGGGACCCCGCGCAGGGAGGGAGCCCGCCAGCTTCCCTTCCGCGACCTCTGTTCCCGCGGACTGCGCTGGAGAGACCGGTACCCAGGCTCTCCCCCCGATATAACATCACTTGGGACACGGCCTGTTGGGGCTTCCGTCTGTGCCCGAGGGCGGGTTGGCGCTGTAGTCGTCTGGGCGCCAGATCGGCGGGCCATCGTGACCACAGGGTGAGCGGCGCCACGGAGACTGCCCTCCGCCATCTTTGCTCCAGTGACCAGGTAGTTGGGACCGCCAGGCTCAGAGACAGACAGGCATAATATCGCTTCAGTTTCAGGCAGCTTGGGTGTAACCTGCTCCCAGGTGCTGGGCTGATCTGCAGTAACCAGCGCGCCAGTTCCGCGGTGGGACCTTCTGCCTGGTGGAGGGACCCTGCGCAGGGAGGGAGCCCGCCAGCTTCCCTTCCGCGACCTCTGTTCCCGCGGACTGCGCTGGAGAGACCGGTACCCAGGCTCTCCCCCCAATATAACATCACTTGGGACACGGCCTGTTGGGGCTTCCTTCTGTGCCCGAGGGCGGGTTGGCGCTGTGGTCGTCTGGGTGCCAGATCGGCGGGCCATCGTGACCACAGGGTGAGCAGCGCCACGGAGAGTGCCCTCCGCCATCTTTGCTCCAGTGACCAGGTAGTTGGGACCACGAGGCTCAGAGACAGACAGGCATAATATCGCTTCGGGTTCAGGCAGCTTGTGTGTAACCTGCTCCCAGGTGCTGGGCTGATCTGCAGTGACCAGCGCGCCAGATCTGCTGTGGGACTTCTGCCTGGCAGAGGGACGCCCCCTCCCCCCCCCAGGAGAGATCACACACCCCTGCACAGGGCAGGAGCCTGCCAGCCTCCCTTTGGCGACCTCTGCTCCAGGAATCCACTAGGCTGAGCCTTTAGATGTGCAAGGCCTCCCCAATATAAGATCACTTGGGGCAAAGCACATTAGGGCTCCAAAGTCACTCAGGAGCAGGCAGGCCCCAGAAATCGGTGCCAGGGGAATCCTGGTAATCCAGGGGGGGGCAGAAATAGCTTTGCAGGCTCACAGGAGGTCCAACCAACAGCCAGTGGCAGCAGGACCAACTAACACCAGAGGTATCCAGATGGCAAAAGGCAAACGTAGGAATGTTACTAACAGTAATCAAAGTAATGTAGGACCATCCGAACCCAACTCTCCAACAGCAGCAAGTCCTGGATACCCCACCACACCCGAAAGACAAGATCTGGATTTAAAATCACTTCTCATGATGCTATTAGAGGATCACAAGAAGGACACAAATAAATCTCATAAAGAGTTACAGGAGACCATGAATCAACGGTTAGAAGCCCTTACAAAGGAAACACAAAAATCGCTTAGAGAAATGCGGGAGAACATGGATCAAAAGATGGAGGCGCACAAGGAGACAACACAAAAATCGCTTAACGAGATGAATCAACGGGTAGATGCACTCACAAAGGAATCACAAAATTTGCATAAAGAAATGCAGAAGAATATGGGTCAACAGACGGATGCCCATAAGGAGGCAACACAAAAATTGCTTAAAGAAATGAATCAACGGTTAGATGCCCTTACAAAGGAAACACGAGAACTGCTTAAAGAAATGCAGGAGACGATGGATCAACAGATGGAATCCCATGAGGAGGAAACACAAAAATCGCTCAGAGAAATGCAGGAGAACGTGGGTCATCAGGAAGAAATCCTGAAAGAGGTAATGCAAAATTACCTTAAAGAAATACAGGAAAATACAAACAAACAAGTGAAGGATCTCAGCAAATCCATCCAGGAACTAAAAAAGGAAGTAGAAACAACTAAGAAATCACAAAGGGAGACAACTTTGGAGATAGAAAACCTTGGGAAGAAATCAGGAGTCATAGATGCAAACATCAACAATAGAATACAAGAGATGGAAGAAAGAATCTCAGGTGCTGAAGATTCCATAGAAAGCATCGACTCAACAGTCAAAGAAAATGCAAAATGCAAAAAAACGCGTAACCCAAAACATCCAGGAAATCCAGGACACAATGAGAAGACCAAACCTAAGGATTATAGGTATAGATGAGAGTGAAGATTTGCAACTTAAAGGGCCAGTAAACATCTTCAACAAAATTATGGAGGAAAACTTCCCTAACTTAAAGAGAGAGATGCCGATGAACATACAAGAAGCCTACAGAACTCCAAACAGACTGGACCAGAACAGAAATACCTCCCGTCACATAATAATCAAAACACCGAATGTTCTAAACAAAGAAAGAATACTAAATGCAGTAAGAGAAAAGGGCCAAGTAACATACAAAGGAAGACCTATCCGAATCACATCAGACTTCTCACCAGAGACTATGAAAGCCAGAAGATCCTGGGCAGATCTCATGCAGACACTAAGACAGCACAAATGCCAGCCTAGACTACTATACCCAGCAAAACTCTCAATCACCATAGATGGAGAGACCAAGATATTCCATGATAAAACCAAATTTTCACAATATCTTTCCACAAATCCAGCCCTGCAACGGATAATAGGTGGAAACCTC